>JAPDPK010000107.1:664049-1323098 GCA_031772115.1 Heritiera littoralis | reverse complement strand
AGGATTTCATTAATAACTAGATGATACCCGCGCGATGCTGCGGTAGATCAATTTAAAATGCAAACATGAGGAGTTAAAATTGTATTAACGTTAGATAAAACATTAGGCAATTGTTTGGATAGAACAGTTCATAAAAATAAAAAACAGACAGATAAGGGAAAAGCGAGTCAAGATGGGAGAGCAAAAGTCTTCAAGTCGTATCCTTGAATTGAAACGGCAAAAAATATTAAATATGACGGTAAATACCAGATCTATACCCCAAGAAATATAGTTTATCTTTCCATCCTTGTATCATTGTCCATGACAAAGTTCCTCAATCCACTGGCAAAGTATCTCTTGTATCTGTCCTAACATATTGAACTTGCCAAACATCAAAGAGACTACAAGTCAATTCAGTTGATTGTTCAAGCATGCATGTATCATTGAATTCAATATATCCTAGAGCAAATGAGGAGCAAGGTTAAATCTATTTAAATAGTCAAACAAATGAGGAACAAATATCTGTTTTAAGTTTAACCGAGACAAGCAAGATTGAATTCTCCTAGATTTAATGATTTCAATTGGCTTCTACCAATTTATGATTGAGGTCTCAACAACTTCAAACTAATATAATATATATATATATATATATATATATAAAACCATAATTTACTATGAGTAATTAAAAAGGGATTGTTTAAAACAGATTAAAAACATACCATTGTTTATTTTTTGAACGCATTGAGACTTGACTTTACAACTTATTCTTAGGCTTTAGACAAAGCCTAATTGTTAGTTTATTGTTAAATATACACATATATCTTCCAAAAAAACCTGAAAACATTATATTAGCCCAATCCAAAGAATTTGTAAACTTTTTCCAATTGTCTTGCAAATTTAGAGAATTACCATGTTTTATGCATGCTTTGAAAATTCAAAGAATGTAAATAGAGAATGCAAATCAATTCTATACATGGCAAATGCACACAACCCAAATAAGATAAAATAGCTTTATCCATGTGATAAATAAACTTTAAATAAAAAATAATAGCATATTTAAACTATTTTCCTCAGTAACTATAATTAACATAAGTACATAAACAAAGCAAGTTGGATTTGGAATATCCAAAAATCAAGCAAAAAAAGAACGCTGAGAAGATTAATTAAATAACCCAATGATGATACATCAAACAATTATAGAATAGAATCAAATGCAAGTTACTTTCATGTAATGCAGTATCAAATAGCAATATATCATAAAGGTATATTGATGAAAGGCACAAATTAAAGTGATTGTGCTGAAAACTATAGAGATTTTTACACATGCAAACAAAAAAAATACAATTTAACAATAATCACAACTACAAATAAATTTTTGTTAACTTGTACGTAAACAATAATGAAGATAAAGACTAAAATGCTTTTAACCTGTACATTAATTTCACTCTGCAGCTGGTTACATCACGTCTGTCCTCCTATAGAAACCCACCACCCAAATTTCAAACAGTTGCATCTTCGCCTCTTTTTTTGATAAAAGCTGCAGACATTACTCGATCTGCAGATTTTGAAGGTCCAACGCTTCTCCATCGATAGGGCACGTGAGATTTTTATCAACAAAAAAAAATAAATAATTGCTTTCTTTCTGTAAGGACTGGTATGAGTCTGTCCATATAAATCAAATAACCAAAAAAGCAAAAAATGAAAATCCAGCGGCAACAAAGACAGATAAAATAAATATAAAGTATTCAAACTGACCAGAACCAAGCAGTTGAGCCACCAACTGCCGAGCGGGCATGCCCGACGAAAAGTAGAGAACAAAGGGGTTCTCTCCGCCGCGCCTAGAAGAACAAAAATCCACTACGTAAGATCCTCGAACCTTTCACGACCACAATCCATAGCCATTTTTCGTCCCCTCCCCTGCCAGAGAAGGTGGATCAAATATGAGAGAGAGTTGTGTTTGTAGAGGAAAGAATATTAGGATTTCGAGAGGGAAGAAAATCTAAGCTATAGCTTATAGAGTTCAATGTCCGCTCCTCTACTCCAGTAGTAAATGCGTGGAAGAGCAAAAAACAAAAGAGCAAGAGACTGCTCTCTCTCAAGTAATTTGTGGATTGTTGTGGTGTGAGTTAAAGTCTGATCTGAAAAGAAACCAAAGAGAAAAAACTGAGCAGAACAAAGGAAAAGAAATGAAATAAAATAATTACACCTTGAAGCATCCTTCGAAGAGAGGCTGACGCGCAAATCAATCTTTCAAAATTTGTTTTCAAAGATGCAAATTGATCACAGTAGACAATAAATAAAAAATTATTTGCAAAACAGTGAAGGAGTAAAAGAATGCAAAAAAGACAAAATTGATATTGGTATTTTATAAATAGCTGGCAGCACACACTGCAGCGTCCTTCGAAGACAAGCTGACGCGTAAGCCAATATTTTTCAGACATCAATTTCGAAGACCGAAAAAAAGCTCATTTTTCTCTTAGCTAGTATAGAGAGAGTAATTATGCTCTGCCATTGATTGAGTGTGGGCAGGCAGTGCAGTTGAATGAACTGCAACTGATTGGAAAAGTTTATATCATGATAACAAAGCAACTGAAAACGAAAATGTGTAGGATTTGCATTCCAATGTACAATTAAAATTAAAATAGGAATTTGTATATAGAAGATAATAAATATATATGTTGGGTTTAAATCAATTATGCTCCAGCAATCAAAGTTGAAAATGTGCAGGGTTTGAATGACAATATGCACAATTAAAAACTAATTCCAGATTTCATTAATGCTAAAATATGAAATCAAACTATGAACACCAAACTTTCAGTTTTCAATTTGTTCTTTTTGTCATAATTCTTCTTTATTGCCATCTTGAAGATGCTCTCTACCATAGGAAAACAATTAATGCTACTTTGTTTAAAGAACACCGTTAGTAACTCTTCGGCTAATCCTAGCCTAGAGGTACAGAATTTTTGGTATTTTAATTGGCAATCTTTTGTTTTTAATCCTACTGGTGAATACCAAAGAAAAAAGAGGTAGTAAATGTTTACATTTTCATCAACCAATTCATTGTCTTCCATTTATTTCATGTCCAAGATATATTTAAACACACATGCACTTGAAACAGAAGTCATTGGTACAAAAATCTCTTAGAGAAAAAAAAAGAGCTGTAACTAAAGGAGGGCTATAATGTAATGGTACCTGATCAATGAAAGCCCCACCAAAAGCCTTGGGTTCGAGTTTTGTGCGATTAGAATAGGATGCCTCATAAATTCCATATATAAGCCCCACCAAAAGTCTTTTCCCTTCACGGTCTTCTACCACATGGCTCTTAAACTTTTCTTAGGTCCAATCTTCATCATCCTCATCGTTGATGAACAGCATTTCAAATCTTTGAAAGAAAAAAGATTGTTAATGGTTAAGTTGATGGTTAAGCACTTCTTTAGATATGTGTGTGTATATTCATTATCTCTATCTAGCTCCCACCAGGTTCTTTTTCATATTTCTATCTCTCATCAATTTTTGGATCTTCACTACTTCATCCTTTATTCTACCTAGTGCCTATAAACAATCAGACCAAATCTTTTGCAAAAAGAATTTAGGTAATCATATGATTAAAACATTATGATGTTAAATGAAAGCGAGTATAGAAAACGTAGCAGCATATGCTTTTATGCATTTTAAAATTTCACAAAGCTGTAAATCACACAATGGCTACTACAAAGCACCAACACATAAACAAAGATCAACAACTAACACCAAAACATAAACAAAGATCAATAACCAAAAATTAAACTCACTTAAAAATATAGTTCTATAAAACTCAAAACACTTAACGCATACAAAGTCTCATCAAATCACATAACTTTTAAAGAGAATTTTTCCAACTTATTTGTTTAGCTTAAGGATAAAAATAGTTTTTTAGGCATCTAATGAAAGTTATAGCAAAGCTAAGTTTGAAGATCAACATACTCCCACGTGCTTTAAAAGTTATAGAAACTACTTAGAAATGTCAAAAGAATCTTACAATAAGCCCAAAGAACTTGTTTTGCTAAGAGTCAATGGAATGAACATCATTTAAATACAATTGATTAAACCAAATGCATGCAAAAAGCTCAAAAACAGAAAAAGAATGGAAGCTTAGACTATACAACATTTGTGAGATAAACTGTTTTGAGTCATAAACACTCACCTCAGATTCCTGCATATAAAACAGTCTGTTTTTTTGTTTGCTACAGGCCATGGTAACTTGTCTCTTACCCACTCTGTAGCATTTATAGATTTATTTCTAGACAAATAGACAAAAGCCTGTAAAAGATTCAACACAGGCAAATAGCAGAAGTGAAAATAGAGGCAAGACTGAAAACCGAAAGAGAACAAAATCTAGAAATTTTAGAAAAAAATCAATAAAGGAAGACCAGTCTTTTTGCAACAACACCAATTTTAAAACAATCTAGGACACATACAACCTAATAAGAGAGCAAAGAAATGATTAAGCCATCCTAAAAGTTGACTAAATGTTATCTATATATTAATGAAAGAATTTGGTCAAAATATTCACATGCTGAAAAACAGGGCTCATTGTAAGTAAGATGGTATCTAGAGGAAACATGAGGCTTAGAAGAGAGATTTTGATATCATTACTATCAAATGAAAGGCAGTGAAATCCTACTCCTATATCCTAGTCTTTTGAGGTACATTTGTCAAAAATAATTGTTTAACATTTGCAGAAGCAACAATAAAGAAAGTGCAAGAACGTTGATTGATTCATGGACAAAGCAGACATGCTATTTTTATTCAGTTATTCTCTCATAGGCTTTCAAGTTTATTCATAGTATATTTCTCTTTCTATCCTCGTATATTTCCCAGCATTGAGATAGATGTACCAACTTCAGAGGATTAAAAAAATTTCATTTGATTGAATAATTTAGGAAGCAAGAGTTGCCAAATTCATTAATATTTGCATTTTATATCACCTGTACCCTGATATTAGTAATAGTACCTAACATTTTTTATTTATGCTAGAAGGAACAAAGCACAAATTATTTCATAATATGACATTCATTAAAGATAAAATTAAACAAAGAACAACTTTACATTTCATAAATAATAATAATATAGAGACATTAAGGGAAGAAAATGACAAAAACATTCAAATATATGATATCACTTGAATGTGTGTGAGACAATTCACAAAGTCAAAACATTTCAAAGCATTTAATAAAAAAACTGAAGAATATAATATTTAGAACTCAAAAAGGTAAAAGATTTCTAAATTTTTAACAATAAATTGAATTAAAAAAAAAAAGAGAAACTCTTTAGCTGAAGGAAAAATTTACTTGTTACAATTTCCATTTTCAAGTTGTGAGAATTACATTACTAATAAACTCAAACACCAATTAAAAATGGTAATAATAAAAACAGGCAATTGAATTCTGTAGAGACAATAACACAATTTATATTAAAAGAAACAATGGATAGCCCCTGATATACTTTCCAAAACAATATCCAAATGTTACTACGTGGAAAAGAAATCTATTTATGAAAATTATCAACAACAGTAATTACAAATATCAGCAAGCTAGATACATGGAAGAAAAAAAATCTAACTATTAAAGCCATTTCTAACATGCACTTCGAACACGTAAGCCTAAATTTCAATATATGTAAAGCATTTTTTAGATAAACAAAGCAAGAAAAGGACTCCAAACAGAAGCAGAACAGATCCCAAAACTGAAACATATCAGAGAATCGCAGTGGGACAAACATCAGGCCATATCGGAACAGAGACTGAAGACAGGTATAGAATTAAGAAAGAAGCGTAACGAAGATCTTACCACCAAACCTTGAAAGGCTTTAACTTGCACTTCAAAAGTAGATCGAAAACTTAACCAAATAATACCCGATACACACAAAAGATCCCAAATAAAAAAATCTTTAGTAACAAAGCCACATACCTCTTTATAGAAAATCGCAAGAGCTTGAAGTTGAAGTGAAAAATTCCTCTTCATTTTCAGGACGTTCTTGCCGCCTTCAAATCTATTACTCGAACTTAATTCCAATCCTGAAAGGTTGAAAACTCGACCCATATTAAACATACTGCAAAGTCCAAAAAGAAAAAGTTCAACATACAAAATTTAATTTTTAAAAGAGAAAAGAAAAGAAAGAAAGAGATACCCAAATACTCGACTCATTAATTTCTTCTGTTTTTTCTGCTGTTTCTTCGTTTGAACCATTGCACGTGCCCTTCGTGGAGACAGTTGGAAAGCCATTGATAAAGCTTTGGTTTCTCATCTTCAAAGACTGTCGAAAGAATATTGGTTTTGAAGGTCGGTTGTTTCTTGGGTGTTACTTGGAAACTGAAGTGCAAGTGAAACAAAGCAAGTTGAGAACTTTGGAAATAGAAAAATCAAAAAGCTGAAAAGAGAAAAAAAAAAGCTTACTTAACTTTGGAAAAACTATTGGAAAGCGAGACCATGGCCTTCTTTTTCTAAACGCGAAGGGATTTGGGGCTGTAAGGGTTAGACTTAGTTCGGAGAGGGAGAGAGTGGTGAAGCTGATACCATGCCGATTCTTTTGAGCTATCATTCATGTCTCCGCCCTCTTCCACTCTTTTCATCTTCTAATATTTTTTAATTTTTGTTTTTTTTAATCCTTCAAACGTCAATTCTCTTGAAATTGTTTTTGGAGTCATCTCTTATTAATTGTCTGTTTATATTTCCAAAGCCTTCTCTATGTATAGAGAAGAAAATAAACAAAAGAAATGATTGTTGACAGGACAACACGCCTAAAAGAAAACTAAGCGACAAATCCATCGGCGGGACCAGCTAACAATCTACCTATTCAAATAGTCATATCAGGTGGAGTCCAACTTGAAAGCTATCAAGGCAAACACTAAAAGCAAAAAAAAAAACATTTAAACGGATCCAAGCTAATTGAGCAGAATCAGCAAAAAAATTACCAAAGGAAAATGAGAAAGAAACGGGTAGCCAAACAACGTATCTACAGGCTAAGCTAAAAACGCGTTTTTTAAAGGAGTAATCATTATTACCTCGAACCCCTCCTCTGTTGCCGCCAATTTTTTCCTCTGTTATCTCATCATACAGATAAATCTCAATTGACCAAAATGACAAAAAAAAGCTCACAAATACTGAATTGAATACCCAAAAAAGACACGTGGCATTAATAAAGGGTAGGAACGCGTTCATTGGAGAGGTGAAAATCGTGACTTCACCAGAACATGCAAAAGTCACCAATTTTAAGTTATACAAGTAAATCAAAAAACAAAAAAAAGAAGCTTCATAAAAGTCAGGAAATTGAAGCCAAAGCAACATAAAAACAAAGAAGCAAAACACAGCAAAGTAAAGATGACACAAACAAATCAAGACCGCATGCTCAAATGGCAAACTCGATAGTTCAAAGAAATGGTCACTTGTTTCATCCTCCAAACATAACAGGGATCAAATAACATAATCAAAACAAAGCAAATCCTGTAGCATTAGATTTCCAACAGAAGCATAAGAGCATTAACCAATTCAAGTATAAAAATTAAAGACATACAAAACAGAGAGAAAAAAAAGCAACTATTACAAAGAAAGAAAACCTCAGATAAAAAACAATAGGGCAAGAACAAACATATCAAAAAGTAGAGACCAAATCAAAGCTTGTCTGTGCAGCAACAGGTCAACAACCTAGACGAACAACCTACTACCAAAAACCAAACACCATGAGAAAACAAAGGGAGGAAAGTGATGAGAAAAATTGAGAGACATAAAATTCAAATAATGGTGGGAGACAAAACGCATGAACTGAGAAATGAAAAAGAGCCAACATGAAAAATCTATACATCAAAAAGGACAGCTAGACCGTTTTCGAGGGAAAAAATAGTTAAATAAATAAACAACCACAAAATTAGCAGAGCGAGAAACAGGTCAACAAAGGGAAAGAATACACCAGCAACAGTACAACGTTAAAAGGCAACCTCAGAGAAAATTTGCGGGTCTAACGCATGAGAGCACAACCTGAGTTGAGAGGGGGAAACATTCGGCAAAAGCAAAAGAAAACAACAGGAATACATATAAGGGCAAACAACAATATAAAAACCAACCAAATCTGGAGAGTAGAACAAAGAAAAGTGTAAGCCAAGCACAACAACAACAAAGAACAAACACAGCATAGTACCAAAAATGGTACATCAGCTGAGCCAACAAAGAGATTCGGGAAGTCTGGCATGAGACTGCAAAGAAAAGAAAGAAACCGAGGCAAAAAACAAAAAAAAAGAAGAAAACCAAGTGGAATGTCCAAAATAATATTGCTAGCCACAAAAATGGAACACCTTAAAAGATCAAAATGTGAGCTAAAACAATGTAAGAAAAAGCAATAGATAAAAAATAGGCAAAGCAAAGGGAAACACAGTCAGGAAGTTATAAATACAAATAAAAATAGACTAAGCCAAGATTGAAAAGGCAAAAACTAGACAACCTGAACAGACAACATTAAAAGCAAGTGCAGTAAGGGAAAGACGCTCATGAATGTCGAAGCAGGACAAAAAACAATAAGAGAAAGCAGAGAACTATAGTAAAAATGGGAGGATGCTTTAACAACACCTAATAGAATAAGTCGAGAACGCACAAAATCCGAACAATGACCAAGCAAAAATATCAGTGTACCCATAAAATGAATAAAAATGCAAGAGAAACAGGGAGCTAGCGACAAGCAATAGAGCGAGCTATCAGCGTCATAAAATAGGAAATCAACTGAAGTAATTAAAATATCATAGCAAGTAGGAAATAAGCGATCTAACTTAGCAAGACGTGAGAAGAAATTGGGCTATGCCCAAGACAAAGAAAGCATGGAAAGCACAAAACCACCATGGGAAAAAGGTTAGCACGATGAATGGCTAAGAGCAGATCCTTCGCAACAACGAAAGAGCACCAAATCTTGGCGCGCAAGACGCCCCAAGAGTGAACAAAGTGCAAAGCCAGACCAAAAGGGAGAATAGTCGAGAAGGCAAGCGAAAAGGATAGAAACAAAGGAAACAATGTCCAGGCAAATACTGAAACCCGTACAAAATTAACAGAAGAAGTACCCTAAGGAACAGACAGCCATGATGACTGGATGGGGTAGCAAAAAATGACGGCATGTAACAGCCAAGAAGCGGAGCAGACCTAAGGAAGAAAAGAGAGGCAAGAAGCCAAGTACCCATCAACCGAAGCCAAAGTGGGACGCAAAAAGCACCAACCCACCTGGAAAACACAACCCATTAACTGCGAAAAAAATGGAAAATGACAATGTAAGGTATGCACTATAAACAAAAGACAGCATAGTAAAACTCTCCACAGCAAAGAAATCTAAAAAGGCAAAGACTAAAATAGACATTCTGCCTGAAATCACGCAGCCTAAGAAAAGATAGCACCAAAGAAAAGTAAAAAGATCAAAAAAACAAAAGCAGAAAAAAACCTTAAAATAAAAAGCCAAGCCGAAAAGAAGGGAAAGAGAGCTTAACTTGTAAATTACGGGCACCACTCAATTTTCCCATCCAAGCCAAACAACGTGTCAATCTAGATGAACAAAACCAGCCAACGTGGGAACCCAGATGAACAAAACGTGTCGAACGTAAAAGTAGAAATCGTGGCATCGCCTGCTTCCAGCATTATCACCACTTTTAAGTTATATGATATGCAACAAAGAAGGCTGCAATAAAGTACATGAATAGAAGCCATGATTCGCCAAGAAGTTAAAAACAGAAAACCAAAACACAGCATCTAAAACCAAGCAAGCTAAGAAATAGAAACCCAAAAACACAGCAGCTAAAACCAGGCATACGTAATCAATTCTGACTTTATCCTCAAGGCTAGGCTGCTTAAATTGATTCCTTCCAATAGTGGTCTTGCCAAGAAGTTTTCATTGAAAAACTTTTTTAAAATAGTTCACCAACTCAGATTCGACAAGCTTTGGATTAGTGCACCAGATCCATTAATGCTTAACCCCCAATGTGATTCCGACTTGCACAAAACTTTGCTTTACAATGAAGAAATCGGGTATTCTTATCACCTTCCTTAATCCAAGCAATTCTAGACTTTTGCCTCCACAGGGACTCTATTTCTATTGGCTTCTCACAAATCACGCAAGACCTCTTTTCTAAGTTCAATTTCATCTGCAGAGAGATCCCTTATATCCCAATTCGATCTAATTGCTCCATTTTGGCATCAAGATTTTCAATCCGATCCTCAACATTTCCAAAAGTCTTCTTTTTCCACTGTTTTTTAAAAAAACTTTAAACTTATTGAGCTTAACTTTAATACGGAAGCCTGCAGTGCCTTGAACAGAAAACGATTTCAACTTATAACTGATTTCCTTTTCAAAGTCCTTGTTATTCAGCCAGCAATCAGGAATTTAAAAGGCCTTAAGCCCCAATCAGCAGGTTCAGAGGACATAAAATTGGACAATGACCAGAGATGGTTCGCCTTAGACCTCTTTGAGACAAATTCTAAAAATTCATGAGCCATTCTTGAGTGAGAAGAAATCTATCAAGTTTGCTTCTCTTAGAGCAGTCCACATCCATCCTTAAGACACCCCCTCCTTTCAGAAGGGTCTAAAATTGTGTTGAAGTCCCCTGCTATACACCAACTTGAAGCTCCATTGCCCTTAAGATCAAGTAAATTTTCCCACAATTTTCTTTTATCAAGTTCTTCACACGGTGCGTAAACATTGACCACACTGCAATCAAAACCGTGCAAAATCCATAAACCATTAACACCAATAAATCTGCTTGAAATAAAATCTGACTTTTTAATAAAACAGTTCCTTTCCCAAATTAAGATAAGTTCACCAGCATTTCCATTTAAGGGGCCAAAAATCCAATCAAAATTGTCTGAAGGCTATAACAAACGAAAAGTACTGTCGTCACAGTGATTCACCTTGGTCTCCTGAAGAAGAATCATTTCAAGTCTCATTGACCTTATCAGTTTCTTAATTGCTCTTTTTTTTCACATTCGATGATGATCCCCAACAATTCCATGTCATAATCCTCATAATTGCCAACCTCACCAAGACTAAAATAATGAAAAAGAAAGCCCCCAATACAGGTTAAGATTACAGTAAATTCTATTGTAGTCCCATAAGCTCCAAGTCCTTCAGTTTTTCAAGAATGATCCGTTCATCACATCTAGCTAACAACGCAAGCTTTTTCCTATGATCCCAGATAGCTTCAGCCTCTTTCATAAGAACATTGTTCCTGTTCTGAAAATCACCATTAGAAAGGGAAGCATTGGCAATTTTTTCGTTCACAACTAAAGCTTTGTCTGCAGTAGTTTTCTTCTTACCTTTCTTCCCATTCTTCTTTCCTTTTCTCTTCAAATTGGCAGCCAACTTTTCTTCAATATCTGCGTAGAATTTCCATTTCTTCTCTTTAGTAGTCAAGGGAAGTTTAGGAGAGGATGCAACTTCTGTTTCAGAGACATACGAGTCAGCAATATTGTTAATAGGCCAAGCCTATTCGATAAACATATTGTCATCTACATCCAGCCTACAACCATTAACTTCTTCACGTGAGTTGCTCTCATGTTGGGATTCACACTCATGTATGCTTTTATCACAATTAATAGTCGCCTCCATATCAGAAGGGACAGCTACAATTCCGTTTGTATCATTAACTCCTTGTTCCTCCACTCTGTCATTCTCCTCGGGACTTAACAAAACTTCATTAATACTCTGCAATTGCTGTGATGCTACCAAGGGATTGTTTTTTGTTCCAGAAGAACATACCTCTTCGACTTCTAACCTGCCATTGTCGTCGCCATTTTCAGAGCTTGAACTCTCAGTTGTGCTACTGGTAACAAATTTCTTAACAGAGCTCGTAGCCTGTTGGTTTCTATGGAAGCAAGGATACAAAGATACAAATTCCGGTTCAACTTCTGTAATTCTGACAGAATAAAATTTGTTGCCCACCTGAAGTTTAATATTTTCATCAATTCTATTTAGTGAATTACAAATAATTTGCATAACACCCCTGCTAAAAGATTTAAGCTTAAGAGACTCAGCATCCGTGCAGATAAACTCACCCAACATGCTTGTAATATTGAGAAATGTATTGAGATTCCAAGCATGAATGGGTATGTCATAACAGGCAACCCATGTTCTCCTGGTTGCAATAACCACCTCATCAGACCATATTTGAATATTATGGAAGCAACTACCCAGCCACGTCCAGTTTTCTTCCTCCATACCTTCAAATAAATCATGATCTTCAAATGTAATTAGAAATGTTTTTCCAGAGATTCGTCTAACATTCAAACCACAAATTCCTTCCCTTCTAATTTGCTTAGATATCATTCCAGCATCTGTGAAACCATGACAAGTTCCAATTACTCTCTTTTCAAGACAATGGAGACTCTCAGCATCCACCTCTCCAATACAAATCTGTTCATCTTTGTCCGAGTTCCTCGAAGAAGTTCCAGCATATTCTGTCTCCTTATCGCACAAGAGAGCTTGCAGATATGATTTCTTCCCCATCAGTCCATGTTGTTGAGAACCTGTAGGAGTGTTGTCTTCATTATTAGCCAAATCATTGTTGAAGAAAAAAAATGGGATTACAGATCTTGTCCACTTGGGGTACTATGAAGATGAAAAACTTGAACTTCTTCTTGGACTTCAACTTCTAGAATTGAACTTCTTTGATCACGAACAATCATGAACTAAATGCAGAGAAAGACTTCAAGGCGTGCTGCTATAATGCCACTTTCCTTAAGACTTATTTCACCCCCACCAGTTATGGTATGCAACAGGGATTATGGAAATAGCCTCAGGATACAATGAAGTCAACTTGTTTAATATTACCTTGCACTTGTAATATTAAACCACTAAACACTTTAGACAAATACAAAAGTATTATGTCTTAGCCAAAGTTTTCTGCAGCAAACAATGTCTAAGAGACTTGTTTTTTGTTTTGAGATTGGGAGAGAAAGAAGAATTCAGAATATTTTCGTTATCTTTTGTTCTTTTTTTTCTTGAATGAACATTGTCATCTCTTTTATAGAGATAATTTCAAGATATGTGATCTTTGGTTTGAATGATACAATCTTTCAATTGTGTTGTTTCATTTAAACAAACACATCATTCAGATTGTTCACAACTTCTCAAATTCAATGGTTATGTCCTTTAACCATTATGTATTGAAAGATTACCCTTTGAAAGAGGTTGCACCTATTCAAAGAAAACTAGTCGTTACAATTCATTTTGCACTAGAGCAGTTGACTGCCATAAAAGGCAGTTGACTGCCTTTGGATTTCCAGGCAAGGAAGTCGGATGCCCGAAAATAGCATCCGAATGCCCTAGTGTATTTTTGAAACAGTATGCAACTTCCAAGAGGGCAGTCGACTGCCTTAAAGTAACTTAAAATCCGAGTTTTCACTTTGAATAGGCAGTTGACTACCCTATTTGGGCAGTTGACTGCCATCTTGGGGCATCCGACTGCCCAAGTGCATTTTTCGGACAGAATACTTACTGCGCAAGGGCAGTTGAATGCCCTGTAAAATTAGTAAAAATCATTTTAACATGATTTTACTTCGCCCGGAGTCATACCAAACACTAGTTTTACTTGTACGTTGATTAAACAACATTTTAATCAATCTTTTCACTTTATATTTTGAAATTTTCTAACAATCCCCCACCAATTTCAAAATAGAACAAGTCTAATACTTGAGGAATCCTCATGCATAAAATGATGGTGAACTAGGTCTTGAACCATCACCTTAGAGAAAAAGTACTTTCAGTTAATCAGAATGGTATGGTGGACTAAGTCTTGAACCAACGGTTCTATGATGATTAACTAATGACTAAATCTCACATGAGACTTCAAAAATTTGTCCAAAGTCATTTAGTAGAACTTCGACACTTATACTGGCCATGTGTCTTGTATCATTTCATGAGTGCTTAAGAGCTAAACCCTAAGCTCCTAGAAGCGGCACCACTTCCACTCATATAGGTGAACTCATCAGAAATGCAAACATATAAGCATTCCAACACTTATACTTACGTGTTATGGGTTCATTAAGAGTAACAACTCAACCTCCTTATTTCATATGATTTCAAGTATTCATAACCTTTGGGATGTTTAACAGCACAATACTTGCAGCCACATTCAGATAATGTACTTGATCTCATTGAACTCAAGACTTAATGTCCAATTAAGCGTTGAGTTGAGTTTCCATTATGTGTGACTAATTCAAATGGGTTTTAGTTCCATCCCCTTGGAAGTTCTAGACACTATCTCTCTTGTGAGACCTTTTGTCAATGGATCCGCCAAGTTTTCACTTGACTTGACAAAGTTAATGGTGATCACCCCATCTTTAATCAATTGTCTAACATATCTGTGCCTTAGACCAATATGTCTAGATTTCCCATTATATATTTGGCTATAAGCCTTTGATAGTGTAGCTTCACTATCACAATGTATTGATATAGGTGACATTGGTTTAGGCCATAAAGGAATTTCATAGAGTAAGTTTCTCAACCACTCAGCCTCCTTACTTGCCGAAGCTAATGCCACAAATTCTGAAGCCATAGTAGAATCATAAATACAAGTTTGTTTCTTGGATCCCCAAGAAACTGCAACCCTACCAAACATGAATATCCATCCACTAGTGGATGAATGATCCTCCATGTTATTAATCCAACTTGCATCTGTGTAACCTTCTAAAACAGAAGGTTCACCACTATAAGCAATGCCATAATTCATAGTTTTCTTCAAGTAACTTAATACTCTAGAAATGGCATTCCAATGCATGTTACCTGGATTGCTTGTATATCTACTAAGCTTTTCAACAGCAAGAGCAATATCCGGTCTTGTGCATGTCATGGCATACATCAAACAACCAATCACTCTTGCATATTCAAGTTGTGCAATTGGTTTATCCTTATTTGAATTCAATTTCAATTTTGGATCATATGGTGTTGCAACCGTTGCACATTCATAGTGGTTAAACCTTTTGAGAATATTCTCAATATAATGTGATTGGGATAAGATTAAGTTGTTTTCTCTTTTATGAATTCTTATTCCCAAAATCACATCTGCAACACCCATGTCTTTCATGGAAAAGTTTTTCGATAAAAACTTCTTGGTATTTTCTACTTGTTCCAAGTCTGTACCAAAAATTAACATGTCATCTACATATAAACATATGATGACACCTTTTCCATTTATGATCTTACTATAGACACATTTATCGGATTCATTTATAATGTATCCGTTTGCTAGGAGTACTTCATCAAACTTTTGATGCCATTGCTTAGGTGCTTGCTTAAGTCCATACAAGGACTTCATTAATTTACACACTTTCCTTTCTTGTCCAGGAATAACAAACCCTTTGGGTTGTTCTATATACACCTCCTCATCCAATTCACCATATAAAAATGCTGTTTTGACATCCATTTGGTGAATTTCCAATTTATAAATTGAGGCCAATGCTATTAGCATTCTTATTGTAGCAATTCTTGCTACTGGTGCATATGTATCGAAATAATTGATTCCATGTTTTTGTGTAAATCCCTTAGCAACAATTCTAGCCTTAAACTTGTCTATGGTACCATCCACTTTCATTTTCTTTTTGAAAATCCACTTACAACCAATTGGTTTGCAACCTGGAGGTAAATCTACTAAGATCTAAGTATTGTTCCCCATAATTGAATCCATCTCATCATTTATAGCTTCTTTCCAAAAAGCTACATCTTGAGACTTCATAGCCTCTTCAAATGATTTTGGATCAGATTCAATATTGAAACAATATTTAATGTGATTGCTTATGGTTTCTCTTGATCCCTCCACAAGAAACATGTGAAAATCTGAACCATAAGTCTTAGCTTTTCTTGCTCTTTTGCTTGTTCTTGGTACAAGGTTTTGTTCTTCAATTGTGGTAGAATTCACTAATTCCTTAGAATTAGTTTGAGCAACTTCTTTTTGTAAAGGAATCAGTTTGAACCTTCTTTCATCAAACAATGCATCTCTTGATTCAATAACCGTCTTAATTGATATTGAATTATTTGGTTCAACAACCAAAAATCTATATGCCTTACTATTTTGTGCATAACCAATAAAGATGCACTCAATTCCCTTCTCACCTAATTTCTTTCTTTTAGGTTCAGGAATTCTTACAATTGCTCTATAGCCCCATACCTTAAGGTAACTCAAGTTGGGTTTCCTTTTCTTCAATAATTCATATGGGATAATATTGTTCCTTTTGATAGGAACTCTATTAAGAATGTGACATGCAATCAACATTGTTTCCCCCCAAAATCCTTGTCCTAATCCTGAATAGGATAACATAGCATTAACTATTTCGATTAATGTTCTATTTTTTCTTTCAGCCACACCATTAGATTAGGGACTATATGGTGCTGTAATCTCATGAACAATGCCAATAGTTTCAAAATATGTTAGATCATAGTACTCTCCTCCCCTATCAGTTTTTAAGGTTTTAATCTTAACATTACAATGTAATTCTACTTCATTTTTATAAGCTTTAAACTTATCTAATGATTCATCCTTAGAACGCATTAAGTAGACATAACAATATTTGGAGAAATCATCTATGAATGTCACATAATATTTGTAAAATCCAAATTTTATTATACTGTATGCCATATGTGCACATTATTGATAGTGGAAACAAAAAAAATTTGTGAAATTAAATCGAATGTGAATTTCCACTTTCCAATCTAAGTGATGATTTATAGTGTAGTGTATAAAGAAAGAGAAACAAATATTAAAGAGCAACAAGAAATTGTAACAAGGAATATATGGGATTTAATCTTGATAAAAGATCAAGATAGTATATATATATGGTATGAAAGCATTAAATGAGATGAGATAAAATTAATCAATGTGGCTAACATTGGCGTGGAGAAGAAGAAGAAGAAGGACAAAAGAATTAAGGGCTAGAAGACAAAACAAAGAAAAGGATGGGTTGATAGCCAATCAACGTTGGCTGGAAGAGAGATGGGCGAAGAGAAGAGAAGGAAAGGGAAATAGAAAAGTCAAGGAAAGGGGCGGCAGTGGACTTCTCGCCACATGCTTCTCCTGACAAAGGGACAAAGCATTTAATGGCAAGTGAGATTTGTCAAAGAAAAACGGGATTCGGTAAAGACTTTACACCGTTCCTTTTTGCTGCAGTTTCTTCAGTTTTAATGCATGAAATGATGAAGAAAACAGGATAAGGAAACAGGTGTTAGATTTTAAGTGAAACGGAATGGCTATATAAGAGGAGTTCATGAGGAAAGATCGATGGAAGCAACTTCATTTTCCTCAAAATCATTCTCGCCCATTCTGTTTTCGTTGCAAGTTCACCATTAGTTTTCCTCTACTTCCATAAGTGAGCCAGGAGACTCATCCTTAGTTAGTTGAACATTTATCCAGTGTGTGCAGAACTGAGGAATAAGCAAAGTAAAGCTAAGAAAGACAAGAAAGCATTCTGTTGTTGGAGGAGTAACTTGGTAAAGGTGAGTTTCATAGTTTTACAGTTCTCTTGATATTTAATCATGGATATAGCCTGGTTGTAATTGAATATAGTTGAATATATAAGAAAACTAGATGGAAAAATAACCAAGAATGAGTAAGGAAACACGACGGGCGAGTAGAAAGTTGCTAGTTAAAATGGGTGATTACTCGCCCAAAGGATGGGACGAGTTTGGGAAATTGTTACGTGAGTTCGCCAGTATTATGGTCTAGGCGGGTGAGGACCAATGATCGCCAAAAGGCGAGAATGGCGATAACAGTAATCGCCCATGTGAAATGTTGATGATCGCCAATGGGGTGAGTAGGAGAAAAAGAAGTCGCCAACGTATTCCATTTCATGGGCGAGCCCAATTATGAACTGATAAGCATGGCGAGTTTAGCTCCTATGTTGGGCGAACTCCCATGAATAAGCCGCTAATGGACAGCGAGCTATGTTGGGCGAATGGCGAGTTGTTACCTCGCAAAAAGCCATTATTATTAGGAAAATATATCGTTTTGGAAATATTAATGGGTTGAATAAATGCTTTGCAGACGGGAATTAAGGAAGGCGGGCGAGAAGCAAGGCTGTATCAGACGAGGTAAGGAAGTAGTATGTGATGCAAATGCATGTCCTGTGGAGTAAAAATGTTAAGAAAATATTAGAAATTGTTTTATTTCTGGCATGCATTGATTGATAAACTGTTTTGGTTTCGGGCGAGTTACAAGTCGCCATATGTTGTTTTGATGAACGAGCTACTGAGGGCGGGCGAGTAGTTTTGTTCTAAGTTTAAAACTCGTGCTAGCCAAGTGGCAAGTTCTACTTTATGAGAACCTGGCGAGAGCCTTTGTTTTAAAAGTTGAGAATTTTTTTTATGTCGTATGGGCGGGCAACTCTTTGTTTTAAGTGTGAGGCGGGCGAGCTGTTATCAGCCAGCCATACTTTTCTCTTGAAAAGCTATGAGGCGGGCGACTAATAATTCGCCGCCTTGGCGAATTGACCAGTGGGCGAACTGATTTATGAGTTGTTTTCTCAACGAAAAATAAATAAATAAATAAATAGATTTTCAATTAATATTTTTGAAAAAAATAGAAAATGTGAAACTCTTTGGGCGAGTAGACTCTTGGACGAGTAGACTCTTGGACGAGTAGTCTCTTGGGCGAGTAGACCCTTGGACGAGTTGATCATTGGGCGAATTGGCCAACGGGCGAGCTGACCTTGGGCGAACTAGCCGAGGGCGAACCAGCTCCAAACGGGCCTTTCTCTCATAGAAAATGTTGAATTTGAGGGTTGTTTTACTAGTTATAAACCTTTTTAGAAACCAAATCATTTTATGAAAATGGTACATATGATAACTTGATTTTGAGACATTAGGCCATGAGTTCATGCATTATCATTCATGTACTTTGCGTGACCCAGCTAGGGCGATGGCTCGGGTCAAATAGACCAACGAGTGCACCCTAGGGCGTCACAGGGCTAATGGACCTGCCAAGTCTTCAGCGGTCTCGAGGTCACTTGGCAAGTGGACCCGAGGACCACCTATAGATTATGGCCATACATCTAGATGAGATAGCCGTGAGGGGCGATGGCCTACGGGTGCACCCCAAAAGCGGATGACTTGTGTTATTTGCATGAATTAAATTGTTGCCTAGTCTCAATTAAAAGATTTATGAAAGGATCTGGTGAATCCTGTTTCATGTTAACTGTATTTATTATTTCCTAATGAGTGTGATCGTTAGGATGATTAAATGGTTTCGAAATTATAGCTTTTATTTTTAAAGCAGCATACACCTTCCTTACTGAGCATATTGTCGCTCACTCCTTATTTTTCCAATCCACAGATAACTGATCTGAACTAAGAGACTTACTTTCCTGAGATTGGATATCGAAGGTATGTTGTGTTCTTTTATGTATTCAGTAAAGTTGTACAGTACTACTTTAAATATAAGGGAATGTATATACATCTATAGAAAATTATTTAATTATTCTTATTAAAGTGATAGGAGTTGATAAGCATCACTGACAGCCCAACCGGTAGTAAGTGTAAGATATAAGTGAGTAACATGTTATATAATGGGAATTGGGATGTTACAATATTTCTTTCCTCCTATTGATGGGGTTCCATGTAAATCTCCTACATCACTATGCACTAATTCTAACAATTTAGAATTTCTTTCTACCTTGGAAAAAGGTTTCTTTGTTATTTTAGTTAGCATGCAAGTTCTACATTTTCATCACTTCTAACTACATATGGAACCATATTAGATTTAGACATCATGATTACTTTATCATAGTTTATATGTCATAATCTACTATGCCATAAATCAAAAGAATTCACAATATAAACTGAATCATTCTTCTTATTATTGATATTGAAATGAGATACATTAAGTTTAAACATGCCTTCATTGGCATATCCCTTTCCCACAAAAGTTCCACTCTTGGATAGTATACACTTATCCCCCTCAAAGACAACTTTGAACCCAAACTTATTGAGTAAACTAACAGACACTAGATTCTTCCTAACTTCTGGAACATAGAAAACATTGGTTAAAGTCAATATTTTTCCAGAAGTGAAGTTTAAATCTATGGTCCCTTTTCCTTTGATTTCTGTTGAAGAAGAATTTTCCATGTAGAGCACATTGCCATCTACTTCCTCTTTGAAAGTTTTGAACATAGCCTTGTTTGTGCACACATGTTTTGTAGCACCAGAATCTATCCACCATGCTTTTTTGTCTTCAATGACATTGATTTCAGAAATCACAGCAACAAAGTTGTCCTTGGTTGCATTGGATGCTTCTTTCTTCTTTTTGAAGACATAGCAATCCCTTTTGAAGTGTCCTGGTTTTCCACAGTGGAAACATGCACCTTTCTTCTTGAACTTCTTGCCTTTGGTGGAAAGTTCTTTCTTCTTCTTTGTGGATTTTTTGTTGAAAACAGTATCCTCTACCACATGGACTTTGGAGATGTTAGTCTCCTTCTCCTTTTCTTTGTCATTCTCCTTGCGATATTGCTCTTCAATCTGAAGATAGTTTGCAAGGTAATCAAGAGTGATTTCTTCCTTTTTGTGTTTCAAGGTTCTCTTGATATCCTTCCATGATGCTGGAAGTTTGTCAATTATAGAGGACACTATAATTGACTCATCCATGTTCATTGAATACCGCTTAAACTTGTTAAGGATGACTTCAATCTCAGCAAACTGTTCCATAATAGGTCTGTAATCATTCATTCTACAAAATGTTCCAACTTGTTACTAGGAACTTTTTGCTAATTGCGTCTTCCTTCATGTATCTTACATCCAGCTTTTCCCATAACTCTTTTGATGTATTGATTGTGATGTAAGTATCAAATAAAGAATCAGACATACCATTTAGGATGTATCCTCTACAAGTGTAGTCATCGTTGTCCCACTTTTGTCTTTGATGCACTTCCTCATTTGTATCATCTTCTTTTTCTTCTGGTCTTGGTGTTCTGAGTACATAAAGCACATTGAGGGATGTAAGTAAAATCTTCATCTTCTGTTGCCACCTTAGGAAGTTCCCTCCATTGAACCTCTCCAACTTTTGGAAGTTGAATGCCAATTCTTTCAATGTTTCCATCTTCATGGTTTAGAAACTAAGTCTTAAGAATGTTGAAGAAAAAAAATGGGATTACAGATCTTGTCCACTTGGGGTACTATGAAGATGAAAAACTTGAACTTCTTCTTGGACTTCAACTTCTGGAATTGAGCTTTTTTGATCACGAACAATCAAGAACTAAATGCAGAGAAAGACTTCAAGGCGTGCTGCTATAATGCCACTTTCCTTAAGACTTATTTCACCCCCACCAGTTATGGTATGCAACAGGGATTATGGAAATAGCCTCAGGATACAATGAAGTCAACTTGTTTAATATTACCTTGCACTTGTAATATTAAACCACTAAACACTTTAGAATAATACAAAAGTATTATGTCTTAGCCAAAGTTTTCTGCAGCAAACAATGTCTAAGAGACTTGTTTTTTGTTTTGAGATTGGGAGAGAAAGAAGAATTCAGAATATTTTCGTTATCTTTTGTTCTTTTTTTTCTTGAATGAACATTGTCATCTCTTTTATAGAGATAATTTCAAGATATGTGATCTTTGGTTTGAATGATACAATCTTTCAATTGTGTTGTTTCATTTAAACAAACACATCATTCAAATTGTTCACAACCTCTCAAATTCAATGGTTATGTCCTTTAACCATTATGTATTGAAAGATTACCCTTTGAAAGAGGTTGCACCTATTCAAAGAAAACTGGTCGTTACAATTCATTTTGCACTAGAGCAGTTGATTGCCATAAAAGGCAGTTGACTGCCTTTGGATTTCCAGGCAAGGAAGTCGGATGCCCGAAAATAGCATCCGAATGCCCTAGTGTATTTTTGAAACAGTATGCAACTTCCAGGAGGGCAGTCGACTGCCTTCATATGGCAATCGACTGCCTTAAAGTAACTTAAAATCCGAGTTTTCACTTTGAATAGGCAGTTGACTGCCTTATTTAGGCAGTTGACTGCCATCCCGGGGCATCCGACTGCCCTCCCAGGGCATCCGACTGCCCAAGTGCATTTTTCGGATAGAATACTTACTGCGCAATGCCCTATATGGGCAGTTGACTGCCCTGTAAAATTAGTAAAAATCATTTTAACATGATTTTACTTCACCCGGAGTCATACCAAACACTAGTTTTACTTGTACGTTGATTAAACAATATTTTAATCAATCTTTTCACTTTATATTTTGAAATTTTCTAACAATCATTACCAGCTTGTTTACTGCTACCTTCTTTGGGTTTGTTGCTTGTTGTTTTCCTCCTCCAAAATTCCTTTCTTGGAGAAAATCTTGCCAAGTTCACGCCGATTTTGTGATCAAGAAGCCAAGCTCCATCCAAATTTGAAATGGCTCTCCTAGCTTCAGCCAAAGAATTAAATCTCACAAAACCAAATCTCCTCCCTCTTTTACTGCGTTTGAAAGGAAGAAAGACATCAAGCACTCTTCCAAATCTCTGGAAAATTGTCTGAAGCCAGTCTTTATAGATCTTTTGTGGTAAATTATCGACGAAAACCGAAACAACCATGGTTGACCGAAAACAACAATCCTAGAAGCTTTGTCTTACCTGTCTATTCTATTGCTTATAAGATAGTACTATAGATTCTTTCTTTAAGAGAATCAAGGTTATTTACAAGAAATAGTTCCATTTTCATGCCCTATATGCATATACATATGCCCTCCACTCATAAATTTTCAAATTCTAATAAATAAAGTGGAAAGCAAGAACTAGAATCCAAACCAACATTCTTTGAAAAGCTCTTTGAGAGTAAAAGGAGTTGATTATAAACATGAATTTTCAAATGCAGTGTAAGCCTTCTCTGTACATGCAAAGTATACAAGGACTAGGAAATTATTGTGAAGATTAAAGAAAGGGAGGCTGCAGCTTGGCTGGGGTTTGAACTACATCAATTGGTCAGCCATTTGGGCTGCAAATGGCCAGTCTCGTGGCTTGCCATGCCGCAAATCGACAACATTGGCCGGTGCCAACCTTAATTTGTCACATGCCTGCCTCCTTCCACTGTTATTACTTATTCATTAACGCCACATATAATATATCCACTGTTAAATTTGCTTTGTTCTAGCTCCTAGATGTCATGTCACGTGCTTGGAAGAAGAGTAGTAGGGTACATCAATTTCACTTCGGATATGAAAAAAATATTATTAGGTAAATAAGCATGAAGTTTGCACACCACAATAAGCTGATTTGTCGAGGGATACACGTGATATGTTTCACTTACGTCAAGCGCTCACTGCTACTAATACCGTGTCAAACACCTTGCGTACGAGATTGTGCCAAACCTCTTGATCATCGGCTCTTTGTTTCATTAACATTGCGGTTAGGTTGGTGGGAAGTAGGGCCAAGGCCTCTATGGGAGAACGTTTGTATGTATACTTTCATATGTTTGATTCTAGACTTTGACAATTTGTGTTTCCGTGTTATGGCACAACACGACACGAATTATAAGACGTGCCTGAATCGTAAATACGAACACGAAATATTTTTTTTATGTGTAACACGTGACACGACACAATTAACAAGTTATAATTGTCTGTGTCACACAACACGACACAGTTAACACGAAATTGACACGACACGATTTAGACAAAATAACGCGAAATTGATACGACACGAATAGACATGACATGGATGACACGATTAAAAATAAAACATAATTAAAAAATGATAAAAAATCATATTTACATTTATTCATATCTTTATTAATTAACATTCAAATATAAGTAACAAATATAACAAAATAATAATATTTTCAATCCATACAATCCGTAATATACATTAAAAATTGCGAAAACATACAAACAAAATATAAATAGTTAACATTAAGTCAATAAACATAAGTAACTTAACAAAACATTCAAAATTAAATCATTAACAATGCAAGTCTAAGTCTCTTAATTTTATTATATATAATATCATTAATTTATTGTGATCATATGACTATGATCTAAAATCAAATATATAAAATAAATCAATAAATCATTAATAAGTATATTAATATCTTATTCTTATTATAATAATGCTTTTGAAAGTAGTTTCAAATAAAATATTATAACTTGGTTGGTCATCCAAAATATGAGCCCTCTCATAATCCACAAATTAATTTTTTTGTTAGATGTTAATAGCTCTTTGTTAATTATGTGAGTTTTTAATTTTTTTTATTAATATGAGTTAACAAGGTAAGTAAATATATTTAATGAGTGTTGACTATCGAGTCTAATTTGGTGAGAATGAATATAAGATAATTGTTGTATATCTTTAAAAAATAATGATGTATCGTATTATTGGTGCCTAAAACACATATTTTTTAAGATCATTCTAACATAAATTATTCTCTATTAATATAGGTAGCTGACTCGGCACAAAGAAAATGTGCGTTATTGCATTCATACAATTTTCTTTTCTTGATGGTACTTGTAAAAGTAATTAAACAAATATTCCTTCAATTTATATGACTTGACTTAAACTTAACATGAAAAACGTTTGATATATATGTCTCGATATAAAATTAACAAGGAAAACATTTAATTACAGTAATTATTTTATTTCTCAAACATATTAGGCAGCCTACAAATTTATTTATATTAACATTAACATGTATTTAAATTCACAATATTTAAAAATATATTTTGTTTCGGAACTTGGGTTTAGTGTTTGTTTTGGAGTGTTTTTATTTTTTATAATTTGTATGATTTATAATAAATTTTTCTCTCTCTCTCTCGTTTGTAGATATAAACACTTGACTGAACCATGTGTGGTCTAATTGTGCATTAAGCTCATTCCCTTGAGGAATACACTACTACTTGTAAAATCTCAACAATCCACCCAACCATTTTCAAAAAGAAATCATTTGTTTCAATTTGACTATAAAATTTTATTTAGCTTATGCATACATAATTTAAAATCCCTAATTCTACCAACTATTTCCATTTCTTAGTGTGTCTAATTGCGAGTACATGAATTAAGACAAGAAACAACACAAACTTGACTTTACCGATTTATTTAAGATTATTGGAGACAATTAATTAAGGTTTAATCTCTTCTACCCCTCAACACTTCCTCAAATGCTGATGATTTTGTTCTTTAATGTTACTGGCTAATGAAATCAGCTGAAAAGTATAGATCACAAGAAAACTCGACATTAAACTAAAGATGGACATTAATGTTTGGGGACCGGCGGTGATCAATCTTGTTGATGCAAAAAAGGATGGTAACCTTCAAATGATCTTCTCTTCTTTTTGGATCAACTTACAAAATAAAAAGTTCACTAGGATTTTAGTGGAATTTGCTCTGACGCTCATTGAAATATATATTTAAGATTGGAGCAGAGGAATATGGAATACTTAAATATGGTCGAGAGAGAGCTTATTCCTTTGCATCTTCAAAGATTTTCTTTTTATAGGAGAAGAAATCCATTGCATGAAGCTCGCGTCTCCTATGCAAAAGATGTAACTCTCATTGGAGAAGATTCTAATAATTAAGAGAGCAACTGAATATTTATTAAAATAATAAATCAATCATAATTAGTTGTAATCTTTAAAATCTTTCATTATTATTTTTGCATATATTGTCTACATTACTTATATAAATATAAATAGAGATTTTGTGTACTTTTTTATATAAGTTACAACATCAACAATAATCATTTAAGTTTCTCTGTTGATGTAAGTTATTATGGTCGAACATTTATTTATTTCATTATTTTATTGTTTTTTTTTTTTACAAATTATTATTATTAGAAATTTAACATGTTAATGAACAGTTATTTGTAGAAGTGAGGATTGCTTTCTCATATTGTACTATTTAATACATTAATAGATAATTTGTATCCACTCGACTCACGTTTCACGTTCAGCAAAGTAGAATGCCACATTTGACTATCCGTCTAGTGCATCCGTGAACTTTCTTTGCACTTGCTCAATTAACGTTGTGGACCCAAGTATATGAGATACCAACAAATCTAATCTTTCCTTTCTTTAGCAGTCCTAAACCATTTGAGCAACAAGATTCGGTTTCGGAAGCAGGGAGTTAGTCCTCGATGGTTGCCTAATTGTATGCCGATTATGATACAGAAAAGATGGCAAATCAAAGAACCAAAACTCTGTGTACTTCAGACATTCAGAGTTGTAAGCTAGCTTTTTCAATGGATGCACATGGCGAGCTGCAACCACTCCCCACCAGAAAGAAAAAAAGAGAAAGAGCGAACAGACACTGATTGATCAAACAAAGATTATGATATGATAGTAAACCGTTTGAGCTCGATCAGTGCACGATCTGATTCCATATTTACTTGCAGAGACAGTTGCAAATCTGAATTTTTTGTCGTCTGTGTACGTAGCTAGCTTTCCAGGAACCTTCAATGCGTTGTAACATGCTTAAATCACATGGGAAGTGATATTATTATTTCCTAAAATAGTAGTACAGCAACGAAATTTTGACTATATATTGTTTCCCACGTTGAGGAAATCAAGGTCGGATTAGCATTGATCAAGCATCTGAACTGTAAAGGTTATGATATGATAGTAAACCACCTGAATTCTGATCCTGATAATAGTTTGCTAGTCGTAGCAAGGATCACGTTTCATGCATGGCTCAACAGCACCAGATGGCGACGACACAGTCCACAAATTTGACTTCCACATGCGGGAATCTAGCCGGACAAAGGTGCAACTACTTTTTTTTAATAATGAGATGTTCTTATTTCACATTCACTATTAAATTAAATTAATTTCTACTCACGTTTCATGACTGGCATTGACATAAAAAAATTTTATTTGATAAAAATTCGAACATAAAACTTTTTATTATGTATCATTTTCACTTAAAAATTTAACGAAATCTTACTTTATTGAGTCAACATGTTCAATTAAGTATGAACTTCTTTTACCATTAAAATATTATCAGGGTAAAGGTATTCTTTACCCAGTTCTATGTTGAACAATACTATATACTTTTATATCTAAGTGAGTTCATGCCATACATGAGCAAAAGCCAAGATAGTCGACCTGTCGTTCTATCGTGTACTTAAAGTGTGTTAAACGATTTAAAACATGAAAATTATAATTTATAATGTTAACAGGTCAAATATTATCATGTTGTTTCATGTCAAATTTTTAAATTATTTAAATTTGATAATTTGTATATCCATACTGTATTGGTTTTGTGTTAAATTCAAAACACGAAAGTTATAGTGTTTATATGCAAACATCAAATGATTTTTTCGTTTTTATCAAATTTATATCTTTTTTTTAAAACTTTATTTTATATCATTTTTATTTCTTTCATTGTATTCATATTTTATCAGCTTATCATATTTAAAATTTAAAGTTAACCTAAGGTGAGATTCTTTTTGCCCTATTTTAACTAATTCTAAGGACTACTTTAACTGCTCCCATGCTTAACTTCGCCCCCAAGATATTTTTTAAAAAACAAAAAAAAAACCTTACAAATTAAACAATAATTTATAAAAGAATATTAAAGTATGAAATGCAAGAAAATCTTGCCGAGGAATCAGGCCGGGTGCGTCAAGGAGAGGCCACGAGATAACACGTGCCATGTGGAAACCAGTGGAAGTCTGGAAGAGATCACGAGAATGGAACGAGAGGGGATGTTTAAAAGCTTAAACAAATCAAATTATTTTTGAATCATTTGAATTTAATTCTATTATTATTTTAGAATAATTTATTTATTTTTTAATCGAATTTGAGTTTGAATTATTCAAATCATTAATTAAATTAAATTCATGTATTTTAAATAGTCAATTTTAATGGCTAGAGAACTTAAAAAATTTTTAATATATATTTTTATATTTTATTTTTATAATATATAATTGAAAAATATATCAAATTTATCAAATCAAATTCGAAACTATTCAATTAGATTAAAGTGACTCAAATATTTTATTAATTCAAATTTCAAAATTTAGATTTAATTGAGTTCGAATTGAAATTCAATCTTTAAATTTTTGAATCGAACTAAACTTAAGTTACAATGAAACTATGATTTATTGGATATCAAAGAGAACTATAAAATCTGAATGACTGACTGGTCAACAACGTCGCCTCATATACCTTGCAAGTATCTCATGTAGCAACCCAACCAGGAAGACTCAGAACAGAGTACTCATCTTTTTTTTTTTTTTAACTCACGAGATTTTTTCTATTATATTAAATATGAGACTAATTTTCATTCATTTTTTGTGACTGATATAAATAAAAAATTTTGGTATAATAAAAATTGGAACAGGAACTTCTCGCTCATTCTGTTCTTTAGCTTCGCAGCTCTCATGGCTTGTTCTTTAGCTACACAGCCCTGTTGGCTTGGATAAAAATAAAATTTAAGAAAAATCGAAGAGAAAGAGAGAGCGTATAATTCAATGACAGGAAGTAATAGGATAACGTGGCTTGCGTGCTAAACTGACAGAAGGGAGGCCCGCGAGTTGGGTGATTATCGAGCACATTTGCCCTTAACCCACTTGCCTGCTTACCCTGGTTTGGGGACACCCAGAGAAGGACAGTTATGGTGGCGGATCTTTCTCTACCTTCTTAGTCTTCTTCATTCCTCTTTCTTTTCATTTATTCACATGCACGCCCGCGTACACACAGTAGTACCGCAAAACCCTATTTAATAAGCAGCATAACTCACTGCTTTCTTCTATGCAGTTGTCTCTTCTCTTGTTCACTACCCAAGCAAGCTTCACTTCTCTAGCTTTCTTCCTCTTTGCTCTCAGCTTGTTATTCTATTCTCTGACAAAGCCGAATCCCTCTCTCTGTCCGCTTGAACCTTTGTTTCTTGACAGAATATAAAATGTCGAGCAGAAGATCACGTTCCAGGCAGCAGTCAGGTGCTTCGAGGATCACTGACGATCAGATCACCGATCTTGTTTCCAAGTTGCAGCAGCTTATCCCCGAGCTTTGTGGAAGGCGTTCCGACAAGGTACCAGACATTGGTCTTTTTACACTTCTCTCCTTCCTTTCTTTTGTGTGGCCTTCCTTCACTCGTTTAGATAAGTCATATTCACAGCCTCACAAGTTGAGCTGTGGGACTCGATCTGTTCCCTTTAAGCATGCATCATGTTCTGCCATCACACTCAATTGTATGAACAAAGCTTAATTTAATCTTATAATTTTCTTTAAACTGATGATTTCCGTCTAAATTCTTTTCAGGTTTCAGCTTCCAAGGTCTTAGAGGAGACTTGCAACTACATCAGAAGCTTACACAGAGAGGTGGACGACCTAAGCGACCGATTGTCCCAGCTGTTAGATTCGACAGACACCGATAGCGACCAAGCAGCCATTATCAGGAGTTTACTTATGCAATAATCAAATCAGCCTTTGTCATTCTCACCTTTGTTTTACTATATTAAGCATCACTTACCTTTCCACATATATCTAGGGTTTGGCCATCTCTCAGAACAAGAATATAATCCTTGTCATCAAGACTTGTTTGTTAATCAAGTCTATTTTCATATATTATAAATAAACAAGATTTACAGCTATGATTTCTGAGGAAAATCTCCACTCTTCAATGCTCCAAAATCCTATATTATTTAAGATTATCATGGCTTATTGACGGTGACACTTCTCATGAATATGGCGAAATTCAAAGCATAGAAGAAGGCTGGCCATGGCTATATTTATTAATATATATAGACGTTAATTAATCTTTCTGTTAATTAGCTTGGTTTAAGACTAGGGAAAGAAAGGTTTAGATTTTTGGCGTGGACCCAGAATGGTCAACCTCATAAGCTGATGGCTGTCGGCGATGACACGTGATTTACCGCACACCAATTTCTGTAGGGCGTAGCCTTGATTTCAGTTTCCTTTCGGAATGGGTTTCCATTTTTTTTTTGTTCATTGAATGGGTTTCGATTTGAACCCGTGAATTTGTGATGCTCGATTTTCAACATGTTAGACAAATAAGAGTCATGAAAAAAGATAAAAGTAAAATGGTTCAAGTCTATTGCCATGGCGACTTTCATTTTACTTGTATTTGTCGTCATTATTGCTCATTGCTGATGACCAGATGCATGATCATGGACGTCGAGATTAATTAATAAGGCATGTTGTAGCACCGGCGGCATGCTAAGGTTGATCATTAGTAAGCTTCTAACTCAAAAAGCTTTAGTTCAATAAATTCGTACAATTAATTTCAATACTTATGTCTTCTTCTATTTTATAGTCTCATCGTAAGTGAAAAATAAGTTGCATATCCGTTTATTTTAATTTCAAACTAGCTTTTATTAATTGGAGTTTTTAGAGTTCTCCCATATTCTTAATTCAATATCATATATGAAATATATATCAAACCTTTGAGGACTTTGATTTGCTATTCAAATAAATATAAATCATATCTATCCATATGCTCTAATCTTAGAATGTTGATATTAATTATATATGCAAGTAGGAAGCTTTACACTAATAATTATACCTTTTATATATCCATATTATGACGTAATGATGAGAAAAGTCTGGTGCATAATGCTAAATATATTATATTTTAAGAACAAAGGTTACACATGCATGCATTATTCTTCTGAGGGAAAATATATATTTATTTAAAAAAAACTCAAGTTGAAGCAAATATATACATACATACATACACACATATATATATATATATATATATGCGTCGCATACGTGCCAAGTCTTGTAACGACAATAATAGGTTAAAAATACTGGTACTTTTCAAAATATGGTCAGCCCAATAATAGGTTAAATAAGTGTAATCTTACACTATGTTTGGATAAACATTAGTAAAGGAAAGGAATGGAAAGGAAAGAAATATAAACTAGAGGAAGGAAAGACTATATGTACCTCTTATTTGGATATCTAAAATTAATAAAAAAAAGGAAAAGAAAGTAATCATAGTAACCATTGTTTGGTTAAACAATGGAAAGGAAATGAAATGATTTATTATAATGTTTTTTTCCAATTATAACCTCTTTTATTTTAAATTTTATAATATAATAATATTATATTCGACATTCTACATGTTAGTTTTTTTTTTCAAATTTTCTTTCCTTCTTGTTTATCCCAAATTAGATCTGACAATTCGTGTTTATAATTCGTATTCGTGTCATGTAAAATCGTGTTCGTGTCGTATAAAACACAAAAATTTCGTGTTGATACGAAAAACTCAAAATGCTATTTTTAGTTTTTACCATATTCATATATTAATTTTACTTAATTTTAACCCCGTATCATCTCGTGTCATTTATTCGTATCGTGTTCATGTCGTGTAATCGTGTCCTGTCTGAAATTGCCAGGTCTATCCCAAATTGAGGTTTTAAAAAAACTAAGTAAGTCAAGGGAAAGCAAAATGTGTTCACTCCCCCTCTCTTTCCTTTCTCTAGCAAAAAAAATTTTTCAAACAAGGGAAAGGTTTACAACCTTCCTTTATTTTACTTAGGTTTTCTTTTCTTTCCTTTCCCTGTAAGTACATCAAACAAGCCTAACATGCTTCTACACAATATGAAACATGTTAAACAAATAAAATGCGGAAGCGATAGGATCTAACCTCCAGCCATTGCACTCTGTAACTCTGCTGTTGAAGCAATTGTCGAATCTGACAGTCTACTCTGTGTCGATCACAGACCTTCCAAATCTTCCAAGCACTCAAAACCTCACTAGATGGTGTTTGTGTGTTTTAGGTTAACGTACTTGGGGACCGGAAGGAGCCCTCTTATATTACTAACGAGAGCATGCTAATTATGGCAATAAAATCACGTTTTAACCATCACAAAATTGTGTTTTAATAGTCAAATATTGAGTTGAGATTCAGCGTGAAATTATGGACCATATCCGGAATTGGTCAACCAAATATTATTTCCCTAATTATGGAGATATACTAACATTCTCCCACTTGGTCCATATATTTCACTTATAGAAGAAACAAATCACATGAATCATGGCGACAGTTCCTCTAATGGTGAGTATTATCTTCCATGTATTACTATGTAAAATATTTCTAAATCAACTCATTTATACTTAATGAATAAACCTTACGTTTATTCTCGGTCCAAACAACAAGGATATTTCTCAAATAAACTTTAGTGTATACAAATAAAAAATGAGAAACATCATATTATTAATAAGAGTTTCAATTACAATCAAAATGTGGGACCAAGTCCCATTCTCTCTACATGATCCTTAAATTTAAACGGTGGCATGCCCCTAGTTAAAGGATCAGCTAACATCAATTCAGTGCTAACGTGTTCAATGACCACTCTTTTATCTCTAACACGTTCTCTAATGGCTAAGTACTTAATGTCGATATGCTTACTTCGACTTCCACTCTTATTGTTCTTAGCCATGAATACCGCAGCTGAATTGTCACAATATATCCTCAATGGCTTAGATATGGAGTCAACAACTCTAAGTCCACCAATGAAACTCTTAAGCCATACACCATGTGAGGTAGCCTCAAAATAGGAAACGAACTCGGCCTCCATAGTGGAAGTGGCAGTCAGTGTCTGCTTAGCACTCTTCCATGAAACAGCTCCACCAGCAAGCATGAAGATGTAACCGGATGTTGATTTCCGGGTATCAACACAGCCAGCAAAGTCTAAGTCTGAGTCTGAGTAGCCAATCACCTCCAACTCATCAGTCTGTCTATACATAAGCATGTAATCCTTAGTGCCTTGAAAATATCTAAGCACCTTCTTTGCAGCTCTCCAGTGGTCCATCCCCGGGTCACTTTGGTATCTACCCAACACTCCCATAGCAAAAGCAATATCAGGCCTGGTACAGACCTGTGCATACATAATGCTTCCAACAGCTGAGGCATATGGAATGTTCTTCATCTGTTCCCGCTCAAGATCATTTTTCGGGCACTGGTTCAAATTGAACCTGTCACCCTTCACAATGGGAGCTGGGCTTGGTGAACAATCTTTCATTCTGAATCTTTCCAAGACTTTATTAATATAGGCTTCTTGTGACAGACCTAATATACCTCTATGTCTGTCTCTATGGATCTTAATGCCAATGACATAAGATGCATCACCCATATCTTTCATATCAAAGTTCTCAAAAAGAAATTGTTTCACTTCACGTAGCATCCCCTTATCATTGGTTGCAAGCAGAATATCATCCACATATAGCACAAGGAAACAAATCTTGCTCCCACTGACCTTTTGGTATATACATTGATCCATGATGTTCTCAACGAAACCAAATGAAGAGATGACTTCATGGAATTTTAGATACCATTGGCGGGAAGCTTGTTTCAACCCATATATGGATTTCTTCAGCTTACAGACCAAATGCTCACCATTACTAGAGGAAAAACCTTCAGGTTGTTTCATGTAAACCTCTTCCTCTATATCACCATTGAGAAATGCCGTTTTCACATCCATTTGTTGCAACTCTAAGTCAAAATGTGCAACAAGCGCCATTATGATGCGGAGAGAATCTTTCTTAGATACAGGAGAGAAGGTCTCCTTGTAATCGACTCCCTCCTTTTGAGTGAATCCTTTGGCTACAAGTCTTGCCTTATAACGCTCAATGTTGCCTAATGAGTCAGTCTTGGTCTTAAAGACCCATTTACAGCCTATAGCCCTGGCCCCATTAGGCAACTCGACAAGATCCCATACTTCATTAGATACCATCGAATCCATCTCATCCTTCATAGCATCGAACCAAAGTTTTGATTCTTTGCTGTTCATGGCTTGTGAAAACGTCTCTGGATCATTAATAGGCCCAATATTGAAATCATACTCTTGTAGATACACAATATAATCACTAGGAATAGCTGATTTCCTTTCCCTAGTAGACCTTCTTAATGTTGGTTCAACATTCTCCGAAGGATCATGTTGTTCAACTGGTTGCTCACTCAATTCTGGTGTATCCAGAGGAGCCTCGTCTACTGGTAAGTTATCAGCTACTTGTGGATCTTCAACGATTGGTTGTTCAATGTCCAGTTGTACTGAAGGGACATTGTTCATAATAACCAATCCTTGACTCGAGGTAGAGGGTTGATCTCTCACAGAAACTAGGTCTTGAGATTGATCGCTCCCACTAACTAAGTCATTTTCAAGAAACTTCGTGTTCCTTGATTCCACCAATCTAGTGCTATGAGATGGGCAATAGAATCTGTAGCCTTTGGACCGTTCGGCATATCCAATGAAATACCCACTTATGGTCCTAGGATCCAGTTTCTTTTCCTGTGGGTTGTAAACTCTTATCTCAGAAGGGCATCCCCAAACGCGCATATGACGCAAACTCGGTTTCCAACCTTTGAATAATTCAAAAGGCGTCTTTGGAACAGCCTTGGTTGGAACCCGGTTCAATATATACGCTGCCGTTTTAAGAGCTTCAATCCACAAGGACTTAGGCAACTTCGAGTTGCTAAGCATACTACGCACCATTTCCATCAAAGTTCGGTTCCTTCTTTCTGCAACACCATTCTGATCCGGTGAACCAGGCATGGTATATTGGGCAACAATCCCATTTTCTTGAAGGAACTTCGCAAATGGTCCAGGTGCTTGTCCATCTTTAGTGTATCTACCGTAATACTCCCCACCTCTATCAGTTCTTACTATCTTTATGGGTTTCCCACATTGTTTCTCTACTTCAGCCTTAAATATAATAAAGGCGTCCAATGCTTCGTTCTTGTTATGAAGCATGTAGAGATACATAAACCTCGAGTAATCATCAATAAAGGTGATGAAGTATTTCTGACCATATGCATCAATGTCTGGACAACATATGTCAGAATGTATGATCTCTAATATGGTTGAACTCCTATTGGCACCTTTCTTAGACTTGTTGGTTTGCTTACCCTTAATGCAATCCACACAAGTGTCGAAATCAGTAAAATCGAGAGTACTAAGTATTCCGTCATTTACCAATCTCTTAATTCTATTTATGGAGATATGACCTAATCTCCGGTGCCATAACGTGGAGGAGTCCTCATTCATAACACATCTTTTAGTGCCAGTTTGAACATGCAAGGCGTTATGAGCAGCGTCATTTTGCAAATCAATAGAGAAAAGACCATCACATAAGGTACCATTCCCAACAATATCAGACTTAAAATATATCAATACTGATTTATTTGAAAATTGAAAGGAATATCCATAAGGTACCAGCCTAGAAACAGAGATTAAATTTCTAGAGAAACTAGGAATATAAAAGGTCTTTTCCAATTGCAAAACAAAACCACTCCTAAGAACTAAAGTGCACGTTCCAACGCCTTCAACATGCGAGCGCATCTTATTTCCTGAATAGATGCTCTCCTCATTTCCCACTGGCTTCCTTAGGTTTGTCATACCCTGTAAGGAAGTTGAAATGTGAATTGTAGATCCAGAATCAATCCACCATGCGTTATGATTAACCTCAACCGTATTTGATTCAAAACAAACATATGAGAGTGGATTACCTTTCTTAACGAGCCTGCTGAAGCTTAGCACAGTCCTTCTTCATGTGTCCCTTCTTTTTACAGAAGAAACACTTGGACTCTTTCTTAATGTCAGCTTGGGCAGGGATTTTCCCTTTTCCCTTGTTCTTGGCTCGATCTTTGGTCTTTCCTTGGCTTGCAAAAAATGCACTTTCACCCGATTCCATAAGCAGCCTTCCCTCCTCTTGAACACACATGGTCATCAATTCATTGATGGTCCACTTATCCTTATGTGTGTTGTAGGATATCTTGAATGGTCCGTACTGCTTTGGTAGAGTGTTCAATATATAATGCACAAGAAAAGACTCAGACATCTCCACCTCTAGCTTCTTGAGTTGGGCCGCTATATCTCTCATGGCCATTATGTGCTCGCGCACTCCTTTGACATTGGTGAGCCTCATCGATGAGAACTCATTATCAGGGTGCTGGCCAACGCTTTGTCTGAAGTGACAAATTGATCATCTATGGCCTTCAGTAAGGTCCTAACGTTGGTATGCTGTTCGACTGAACCACGTATCCCAGCAGATATCTTTGTCTTTATATACATGACACTAAGGCGATTGGATCGCTCCCAACGTTCATGTAAAGCTACTTGAGCAGGAGTGCTGGTCTCTGTCAATACGGGCTCGTCTTTCCTTATAGCATAGTCTATATCCATGCACCCTAATTGGAGGAGAACTCTCTCCTTCCAAACCTTGTAGTTCTCTCCATCCAGCTCGGGAACTTCTAGGTTAATACTAGCCTGAGGAAACACTGCATATAGAAAATAAACATGCTTATGTATCTAGAATTTTTGAGGCAAACTTAATTATGTCTACCAATGTAAACATATTTTATTAATAAATCTTAGACATAAAACTTGCCTGTGGGCTAAAGTTCTAATTCTAATAGATTTATATCATAATGATAAAACTATCAAATTATATCATTTCCTAATCCCTGTGGGTAAATTAAGAAACTAATTTGACATTTTATCCTAATTAGTTATAAAATTATAATAAAAATTCCTGTGGGATAAAATTTATCATAACCTTATAACTAATTACAATTTATGTCTAATATCATTATGTGATTTTACAAAAAAATAATCTTACTTAATTAAGGTTGCTGTGGCTAAGCCCTAATTAAATAAATTATAAATCACTGAGACATATTGGCAAATTCTAAATTTATTCATATTTTAAAATTGCAATTAACATAAGACAATTTTAATTCTTAATAATATGAACAAACTTAGCTACATGTGCTTCTAGTATAAAAATAACAAAATTATACACATTCAAAATGAGCACATATACACATTCAAATCAAATTTTCATAATTTAATCATAATTTTATGATAATTTTCACAAAATTATTCAATTTAAAATTATAGCATTTATAAAAATTCCAAATTCATGAAAAATTCTCATAAAATCCAAAATAATGAGAAGTTTTCATAATTATATTAATTTTGTGAAAATAATCCAATTATTCATAAAATTATGAAAATTACAGAACTGAAAATTTGATATAAAACTATCAAAATATAATTATTTGGCCTTAATTAAATAATTTCAATTACTTAAATTAAATAAATCCTTAAGGCCTAAAATAAATAAACCAAATAGCCTTTTATTTAATTTATATGTCCAAATAATTAACCAAATGACCCAAAATAAATGGACCAAAACTAACAAAAAATAGCCCAAATAATGGCCCAAAACCGGATAGCCCAATAAGGATTAATTTCCTTTTTTTTTTTTACAGTACGGTTGTACTGTGTAACCAAGGTGGGCGCGTGGTTGCCACGCGCCCGCTTTCAACCCTCGGGCGCGTGACAACCACGCGCCCGCTTCTCCACTATCGGGCGCGTGAGATCCACGCTCCCGTTTACATCATCGGGCGCGTGGATCTCACGCGCCCGATCTTCTTCTTCGCCCGAAAGGGCTTCTTCCAGAATTTTTGGGTCTTTTCGACCCGACCCGGCACAAAACTCTTCAAACAGTCCCGTTTTTCACGTATTTTTCATCCCTAGAGCTTTACAACAATAGATCTAAAATATTTAAGCCAAAAATACATGAAAACAGAATGGGTTTCATGAAATCCGAGAGTTAAAGTTTCAAAATATGGGTTTTTTAGCTTCTTTCTACAGATCTCTAACAAGACAGAGGTTAAACTACGGCTCTGATGCCAAATGTAAGTACATCAAACAAGCCTAACATGCTTCTACACAATATGAAACATGTTAAACAAATAAAATGCGGAAGCGATAGGATCTAACCTCCAGCCATTGCACTCTGTAACTCTGCTGTTGAAGCAATTGCCGAATCTGACAGTCTACTCTGTGTCGATCACAGACCTTCCAAATCTTCCAAGCACTCAAAACCTCACTAGATGGTGTTTGTGTGTTTTAGGTTAACGTACTTGGGGACCGGAAGGAGTCCTCTTATATTACTAAATAGAGCATGCTAATTATGGCAATAAAATCACGTTTTAACCATCACAAAATCGTGTTTTAATAGTCAAATATTGAGTTGAGATTCAGCGTGAAATTATGGACCATATCCGGAATTGGTCAACCAAATATTATTTCCCTAATTATGGAGATATACTAACATTCCCCACCCCCAATCTAAACATAGGGTTAAACTATAGATACATGCATATATATATATATATAAATATTCATGCCTAATATGATAAATGTGTTGTATAAATTTGTTTTTATCATGTGTTTACATAGTATATATTTAATTATAAAATGTTTAATAAATTTTAAGACTAATATATGTAACCATTATTAATTTCTTATATAAATTTACTTGTGATTTGTAATCAATATTATCCATTTAATGAGAATATACTCCTCAAAAAAAATATTATCCATTTAATGTGTGAATTGAACACCTGTCTCGAACATTTTATTTTTTTATTTTTACCGTCAACTGCCTTGGGTCAAAAATCAAAATCTAGGCTCTAGCCCCAAAAGATAATGTGGGTTTCTCTTCTTTTTTTTTTTTTCCTGATATGCTAACCATATTTTGATCTTTCTGAACTGGGTTTAAGTGGATAGTGTTAGATGGCACTTAGTAAAAGTGATAAGAACTAGGCCTCCTTTTGTGGGTTTTTTAAGCGCGTAATAAATCACGTATTTTTCTTTTGGTGAAAATAAATAAATCACGTATTTGAAATAGCATGCAGCAGCCTTTCTTGCATTAACAAAACCATGCGTTTTAGTTTAGGATTCAGACACGGTTCAATTCTTGCAATATCTTTTCTTCGAGTTATTATAGTTCAAAAAAATATTTAAACATTGTTAAGAAAAATTTTAGATTTAGTAAACTTAGTAAGAATGAGTAATGTGACACGTACCTTTTCGAGTTATTAAAAATAAAAAAAATAAAACATGATAATCTCTGAATTTTGTTTGTAGAATTAGAAATCTTTACTATCAGTGTATAAAAAACAAACTCATATAGCCTCAACAAGTTTGACATTGTAATAATTAGATTAAAAACTATGGTGGTAAATTTATCTATTATTATTTGTGAGTATTTAAACATACCGGTTATTGTTATTATTATTTTTTTACTTTGGGTCCAACTAAAATTTATTTGTTTACTTTAGTTCTAAGCAAACCATAGTCAAAAGAGTATTTTTTTTTCTCATTTTTTTATAGTTAATTTCCATTGAATGAGCAATATACTAACTCACACTCTCGATTTGTGAATAAACAAATTATAAAAATCAAATTCTATCATAATCCACTCCACCATTGACTCAAGTTAACCAATAGATTTATTCCATATGTTTTCTCCTTTGTCCAAATTGAATGTTCTTTTCTTCTGTTTGAAACATAATTAAAAAATGTTCAATTTTCTTCTTTGAATACCTATAAAACTTTTTTTTGCATAAAAATTATATATTTAGCTTATAGAAAATATTTTATTCTACAAATTAAGACAATTTGATGAGATGGATGTGTAGTTAGATTGTCTAATTGTCACCCGATTAATAAAGAGTTGGTTTTTTATATATCAAAAATGATTTTTTAAAATTTTAATAAACGAAATTAAAAATTATAATACATATTCCATTCATAATTATTTTTTAATATATCTAAATTATATGTATCTCTGCTAATTTTGTTCATGAATTTAAAAGCCTGACTGTTTATGAAACAATTTTTAGTTAATAATGAAAAAAAATAAAATAAATTTATTATATCATATTTTTACTGGTAAAAAAACCCAAACTCGATCCGAAAATCAAAACGGGCCATATAACCGCCTTTAAAGTAAAAACTAAAAAGTAGCCAACAAACCGGTTTCTTCAATATGCAGTAAAACCCAGTCCACGCGCTTCCTCCAGGGTGTTCTTCCCGTTTCTCTGCTTCTGCATTCAAAATCGCTATCTCTCAGTCTCATTCAATCAGGTTCATGTTTTCCCTTAATTGTTTCAAAAATCAATTATCAAATAAATTCTTGTTATTTTTTCGAGCGTGATCAGTTATTAACTGATTCTTGCATTCTCCATGAATTTTCCATAAATTTGATCTCCTCATGTTCATGATTCTTGATTCTTGATTCTTCTTTATCGCTTTCTTTCCTTTTTGATGAAAATTCTTTTTAAGATCAATATTCTTTATGCTTTGATTTGACTAGGTTAAAACCTTAACCAGGAGGACTGTTTCTTGAAGAAAATGAGTGATTTTGGATATACAGTGGAAGTGATTGGCCTGTCTCCCAAAGCTACGGAGAGAGATGTTTATGATTTTTTCGCCTTTTCTGGCACCATTGACCATGTCGAAATCGTGAGGTACTTGGAAAATTTCCATTGTTTCTGTATTGATTCTCGGAAAATTGGTGGTGTTAACTGTAGTGTTATGGGTAATACTTCATATCTGCTTCTTCTTGGAGGTATTCGTTTGGGGGAAATATTGAGTTTGTCTTACTTTGGACGAAAGCAGGGCTGGTGAATATGGAAGTACTGCCTATGTGACATTCAGAAATGCTTATTCTCAAGAGACCGCCGTCTTGCTTAGTGTATGTATTCCATATAATTTCATTCAAGAGTTTGAATTGCAATTTAAATCTTGTTTGTGGGCAGCTGTAAGGGATCATGAAGTTTACGTGACTGGCTGTTGTAGGTTAATCTAGTGGTTTCTTTATGCGTTTGAATACTATTGAATTGATTATCTAGATGTTTTCAGATCATCAGTGTCATTGAACATCTAAGTCTTAGTTACAAAAATTGAAGTTAAATATAGCAAATGGAGGATAAGTGAGACAAACAGTTAAGAGAAGATTCTACTTTGGTTCAGTTCAATTGTAAGAATATAACCTTGAAGGAAGACTTGGAACTCAGAATATGTCCATTCATGTTTCGAGGAAATTGGATAAGGAGGTTCATATTGAGTATATGGTTTTTCTGATGATTATCTTGTTGATTTAACTTCTGCATTTTTTTCTCTATATCTCTTGTTTTTGTTAACGCAGCCGGTCCCAAGCCCGGGTAAAGGAGGAGGGTGGCGGTAGATTTGGACAACCAGCCTTAAAAACTAGTCCAATCTCATGAAATGAACCAATATCAAAACAACGTTGGGGCGTCCCCTACACAGCGACGCGCTGCATCGGAGCCCGGGTGTAGTGAAAAGTGGGCAAGGGTTGCTAGGTCGTCGCCCAGAAGTGACGCGCCACATCGACGCCTGGATGTGGTGTTAAATAGGCAAAGGTTCCCACACCACAATGGACGGGGGTGGGTAAAGAAGTTGGTCCATAACCATAAGCTTAGGTTAGGATCTTGGAATATAGGTACGCTTAGTGGTAAGTTAGGTGAGATTTGTGAGGTTATGAGTAGGAGGAGGGTTAACATCTTGTGTCTCCAAGAGACCAAATGGGTTGGAGAAAAGGCTAGAGAGATAGCACCTTGGCAATATAAGCTTTGGTACACAGGGAAAGATAGAGACCGAAATGGAGTAGGTATCATTATAGATAAAGAGTACCATAAGGATGTTGTACAGATTAAGAGACAAGGGGATAGGATTATTTTGGTTAAACTAGTTTTAGGAGAAAAGGTGTTGAATGTCATTAACGTGTATGCACCCCAGATAGGACTGGATGAGGTTAGTAAACGATAGTTCTGGGAGGATTTAGATAAGGTAGTACAAGAAGTACCCATAGGAGAAAACCTTTTTATTGGCGGTGATCTTAATGGACATGTAGGTACAAGTAGAGAGGGTTTTGAGAGAGTACATGGGGGTTTTAGTTATGGTGTAAGAAACGAGGGAGGAGATGCTATCTTAAATTTTGCTTTATCTTATGACCTAATCCTAGCAAATACATTGTTTAAGAAGAGAGATTCTCATCTTATAACCTTTAGAAGTGGACCAAGAGCAAGTCAGATAGATTTCTTTTTAACTAGGAGTAGAGATAGACATAGATGTTTGGATTGTACGGTCATCCCAGGTGAGAGTGTTACCGCGCAACATAGACTCTTAGTTCTAGATATGAAGATAGATAGACAACATCGAAAGAACCAACAAAAAGGAATTGAACGGATTCGATGGTGGAAGCTAAAAGAAGATTGTCATACAACATGTAGAGATAGTTGGATTCAAAAAGAGACTTGGACAACAAAAGAGAACCCAAATGTAATGTGGAATAAGATGGCAAAATGCATTCGGGAGGTAGGCAAAGAGACATTAGGAGTATCAAACGGAAAAGTGCCGACTGGAAAGGACGCAACATGGTGGTCTGCAGTAGTAAAAGATGCTATAAAGACTAAGCGAGAGCGTTACAAGGCTTTAAAGAAGAACAATACAGAAGAGAGTTTTTCGGAATATAAGGTAGCAAGAAAGGAGGCAAAGAAGGCTGTGGCAGAAGCTAAGACGAGGGTTGCGAAAGAGATTTACGACAAGTTGAACACAAAGGAGGGAGAGAAAAGGATATATAGATTGGCGCGAGCAAGAGAAAGGAGGAGTCGCGACCTAGGAGTCGTGAAATGTATTAAGGATGAGCATCAAAGAACTCTCGTTAAAGATAATGACATTAAGGACAGGTGGCGAGATTATTTTAACAAATTATTTAATGATGGACAAAATAAAGTTTTGGATAATATTTCGGTGCTTCTTAAGGATTTCAATCGGTGCTTTATGCGTAGAATCCAAGAGACAGAGGTAAAAGATGCACTAAAGATGATGAAAAATGGAAAAGCTGTTGGACCTGATGACATCCCAATTGAAGTTTGGAAATGCCTTGGAGATGTAGGAGTTAGGTGGTTGACAAATCTATTTAATAAGATTTGGCACACTAACAAAATGCCAGAGGAATGGAGAAAGAGTGTCTTAGTACCTTTATATAAGAACAAGGGAGATATTCAAAGTTGCGCCAACTACCGATGCATAAAATTGATGAGTCACACGATGAAACTATGGGAGAGAGTGATAGAATAGAGATTAAGAAAGAATGTAGAGATATCGGAGAATCAATTTGGTTTTATGCCGGGTCGATCAACTATGGAGGCAATATATTTGCTTAGACAACTTATGGAGCGCTTTCGAGTAATGGGTAAAGATCTTCATATGGTCTTTATAGATTTAGAGAAAGCATATGATAAAGTGCCTAGGGAGGTACTCTGGTGGTCCTTAATGAAGAGAAGAGTTCCTTTGAAATATATTAAACTAATTAAGGACATGTATAGAGGCGCAAGGACACATGTGAGGACAGGTGGGGGGCAAACAAGTGAGTTTCCTATCACGGTGGGATTACACCAAGGGTCAGCGTTGAGTCCATTCTTGTTTGCGGTAGTTATGGACGAACTGACAAAATCCATCCAGGATAAGGTGCCCTGGTGTATGATGTTTGCAAATGATATTGTCCTATGTGCGGAAACTAGAGCGGAGATCAATACAAAGTTGGAAGTATGGAGACAAACGTTGGAATCAAAAGGATTTAAACTAAGCAGAGTGAAAACTGAATACATGGAGTGTAAATTCAGTTCTAACCGACTGGAAGAGCATGATGTAGTGAAATTAGATGGGGTGGCGATACCTAAGCGGGATCATTTTCGATACTTGGGATCAATAATACAGATGGATGGAGAGATTGATGGTGATGTGACCTATAGGATCCAGGCTGGATGGAGTAAGTGGAGAAGTGCTACAGGTGTGTTGTACGATAAAGGAATTCCTACATGGTTAAAAGGCAAGTTTTATAGGACAGTTGTTAGACCAACATTGTTATATGGTAGTGAATGTTGGGCGACTAAGAGGCTACATACACAAAAGATGAGTGTAACAGAAATGAGAATGTTACGGTGGATATGTGGATATACAAGAAAGGATAGAATGAGAAATGATGATATTCGTAAGATGATTGGAGTGGTACCTATTGAAGACAAAATATGTGAACATCGTTTACGTTGGTTTGGACATGTAAGACGTAGACCTGTAGATGCTCCATTTAGGAGAATAGAGGCTATGGATGTTGAGAGAAGGGTTAAGACTAGAGGAAGACCGAAAAAGACTTGGAAGGAAGTAGTTTGGAAAGACATGGAGGTTTTAGAATTAGATGAGCAAATAGCCTTGAATAGGAATCTATGGAGGCAGAGAATACATATGGACGATCTAACGTGATTTTAGATATTGGTTCATATAGCCTACCCCAATATATTGGGATAAAGGCTCTGATGATGATGATGATGATGATGATGATCTCTTGTTTTTGTTGTTATATCAAATTTTTGGTATCTGAACTAATGATCTAAATAACTTGACTTTTGAGTGGAGCATATTGTGTTGCTCTGTTTAGTTTCATTCCTTTATTTTTAAGTTCAATGGTTTCATTGTGTTGCTATATATATTCAGGATAATACTGAATCTTAGTTCATGAATTGTGGTTCTTGTATGATAATTCTATAATCTGTTTATATTTAACTCTTTAAAGATCTTATCATTGTAGGGTGCGACAATTTTAGATCAACCTGTATGTATAACAGCCTGGGGGCAATATGAGGAGGATTATCATTTTATGAGCTCTTCAAGAAGCCATGATGAAACAAGTTCAAACGTATGTGAGGACTTCTTATCTTTTTTGTGCTCATGAATTGATCCTTTGTGGCAATCTGCTTTAGGAATTGTCTTCCATCTTCTTCACATTTTCTTCCCCTTCTGTAGAGTCCTCCATTGAGAAGCCAAATTGTATCTCATACTGGAGAAGCTGTTTCATTCGCACAGGATGTTGTCAAAGCCATGTTGTCCAAGGGATATGTATTAGGCAAAGATGCTTTAAGTAAGGCTAAGGCCTTTGATGAATCTCATCAAGTTTCAGCAACTGCTGCAGCTAAAGTTGGTGAACTAAGTAATAGAATCGGCCTCACTGATAAGATTTGTGCCGGGGTTGATGCTGTGAGATCTGTGGATGAGAGGTACCATGTTTCGGAGAACACCAAATCAGCGATTTCTGCTGCAGGAAGAACAGCTGTGGCTGCTGCAAACACTGTAGTCAGCAGCAGCTATTTTTCCAAGGGAGCTCTTTGGCTGTCAGGCACATTAGATCGGGCTGCTAAAGCTGCAGCTGACTTAGGTAATCGTGGTGCTCATCAGTAATGTTCGGTACTTGTACTGTTCAAACACCTTCACGCGTCTTATCGCATATTCATAGTTGGCAGTTTGATGCTTCTATAGAGCAAATAGTTAGCAGTATACACATATTCAAACTAGGAAACAAAAAAAAGTAGGAAAAAACAAAAAAAAAAAAGAACTATACATACATATACATATTTCAATGGAGATATGATTTTGTGGTATCATGTCAAGTGTGATTGTGTTTGCAATTTCATGTTCTCACTGCTGTGTAGTGCGGGGCAGGATTATGGAGGAAATGGATTTCCATTCGAGTCTGTGATTATCGGGATGATCTATTTTGACTTTCTTCTTAAAATACTTTATCTGATCTTCAAAGTATCAATTATGATTCTTTTCTTGTTCCTTAAAAAGATGAAAATGACATGAAGAAAATGCTCTGCAAATTGCAATGCAGAAAATAGCCCTACCAACAGGGTAAGAGCTGAGTTGCTTCTTCCCTTTTCAGGGCACCTATAGATTTTGATTTAGCTGCCAATGGTAGTGGAAGTCCAAATCTACATGTTTTATCCAATTTAGAACGGCTATAATCAAATTAAACTTCACAATTCGCATATTTTCGTTGTGCTTGTGTATGTATGTGTGTGCGTCGTATTTGTATATTTTGATTTATTTTGTTTTTTTCATATAAAATTATGTAAAATATAACAATTATTGAATTATTATTCGCACATATATATCTTGTATTTATTCATATTATAATTTTTATCCACCCATCAATTTTTATCCTACGATAAAAATTGATTTTATCGAAGGATCATGTCAAAAATATATAATTAAATATAAATTTAAAGTTATTAGGCGTAAAATATGTTAGAAATTTCATAAGCACTTGATAATTAATTTAAGATTAATGTAAACAATACATGATTAAGTATAAATATAAAGTTTTTAAGTGTAATATATGTTAGAAGTATATAAACACAAAATAATTAACATAAACATATTTATTATAACAAAATTATCATGTATTTAAATCTATTGATACTAATATTTATATTGATAATAATATTTTTATGATATTTTTAACATATTTTACATCTTATAAATTTCAATTTACATTTTATCATATATTTTTATATTGATCTTAAGATAAAATCTAAATTTGTGAGGTTATCATAAAAATTCCCCGCTCTTATCCTTGAACTCGACTCCAGCGTTCCCTTGTCGGTGGCAGTCGCCTTTTCTCTTGTCTGTAAAGTAAAGCATTCCCTAAATCAAAAAGTCGCTTAAACCAGCGGTAGTGATCGGCCTCCTTTTTTCTCCCCTAAATCAACGCCCCAAATCAAAGACTAGCTCTGTCGCTTTTTTCCTTGATGGCAACTTTTTTTCTCACAACCGATACATCACAGTCACCAGTCAAAAACGAGAAAACGGACGCGACACCTCAAGGACTTAAAATGCATCCGCATAACTCTTGATGCAGATGCGACGTACCCAACACAGCCAGAAATGCCAGCGAAAGTCCGTCGACCTTTCTAATCGCGCAAAACTCCTCCCTCCTCACACACCCGCCTAAATTTTTGCGTGGATCTACTTAAACCTCCCTTTCTGTAACCCTAGCAATCAGAGCCAATTTAAAAAAGACGAAAAGAGAATTTTCATTTTGATTTTTTATGTTTGATTTTTTATGCAAAAATTTAATGTGAAGGTTTAATTGAGTTAACTCGTAGAGGATAAGCAGCGACTGAGTCAAAGAGGCCATGGCAGGAAAGGGTGACTCAGTGTCAATCAGGGTTCCATACAGGAACTTAAGGCAGGAATTGGAGATTGAAATGATGAACGAGCCTCATCATCGGATCAGCCTAAATTCGTCTCCTAACAGTCCTTCAAATTCTTCCTCGTCTCCTTCGGCGAGGGTTCTCAACGGAAACTCTAACTTATCTTCGCGGATCCAAGACGGATCTGAGAATTGTAGTTTAATGACTCTCGTTCTTAGTTGTACCGTCGCCGCCGGGGTTCAATTTGGTTGGGCTTTGCAACTATCGCTTTTGACTCCTTACATTCAGGTCTGTCCAATGCTTTTCTTTATCAGATTTGAAATTTATGTTAGTTTAAATAAAATTTAACCGAAAAAATTAGGTTGCTGACTATGAATGTTGTGAAATTTGAATTTGATGCAATGTGTTTGAATTATCTTTTTTTTTCTAGATCTTCTAATTATTTGTAGAAATAGCATCTTTAACAATATCATACAAAATGGCCTTTTCTGAAGTTAAAAAAAAAGCAGGGAGAGTAATGTTTCTATCAGCTAGATTGCCCATGCTTTTTGCATTTTGATAATCTGCATGCATGTAGATTTTTGGATCATAGTATAATTCTCAAAATGTTTTGTCAATTTAATGTTCATGTAACAGTATCTCTTCATTTATTTATTATTTTTTTAAGTCTCAGCCGTGAGTTCTTATCCATGCTCTGAGTTTCTCTTTAGCTTATGATGCTTGCCATTTTGTTTGACTGTGTATATTTGGATGGTTCATGCAGACACTTGGAATAGAGCATGCTTTTTCTTCATTTATTTGGCTCTGCGGTCCAATAACTGGTCTTGTGGTAGGTGATGGAACCATATTACAAATAATTTTATGTTATTTCCCTTTTCATTATTATGGAATCCTTATTGTTGTAACATGATTTTTAAATGTGGTAACTTGATAAGTGATAAGTATGATATAACAGCTTGAGCTGCATTTTGAACTAACCCATAAAAAGGTTGGGCCTGTCTTTCATGCATCCTTGCTCCTTATAGAAGAGAGAGGATGGGGGTATCCTAAAAAATTTATTTGTTTGATTGTATAATATTGAATTACTTTTTCTTATTCAAAATTTCAATTTTTCCCTTCGTGCCTAGGGATCTTGTGGTACTTTTATCCCACTATAGGCAGTTGATCTGCTTCATGTTCTCCCGTGTGTGTGTGTGTGCAAATTAGGAGGCAGGTACCTTGGTCATTAAATGCCTCTTGTGACTTGGCTATAGATGTCGTGGTGCACAATAGATTTAAATGACTACAGTTAAAAGAAATAAGAGAAGGAATGCCTATCTGTATTTCTGATTTATTGAGTTGCTTGCATTTTGATCTTAGGTTCAACCTTGCGTTGGTATTTGGAGTGATAAATGCACTTCCAAATATGGAAGGAGACGGCCTTTTATCCTTGCTGGAGCGCTCATGATCTCTGTCGCTGTAAGCATTGAAGAAGATTGTTTTCCTTGTTAAATCATTTGTTCTTTTATACTAAGTTTTCTGTGTTTTATATCTGCTAAACTAACTTTTTTAATATAGGTGATGATAATCGGGTTTTCTGCAGACGTTGGATACATATTAGGTGATACAAAGGAGCATTGCAGGTTTCCTTTCTTTTGGTTCCTTTTCTTCTGTTATAGGCAAACCCACACACCCCACCCACATAAAAATAAAAAATAATGAAGGAGATTGACCTAATAATATATGCAATGCAGTACGTTTAAAGGTACACGAACAAGGGCTGCTTTTGTCTTTGTTATTGGTTTCTGGATGTTGGATCTTGCTAACAATACGGTTCAGGTAAGCCTTTCATGGCAATTATTTCTTCATTTCCAGTTTTCCCAAAATGCTTGAGAGCTAAAAATAAAACTTTTGTTTCTTAGGGACCAGCTCGTGCCCTTTTGGCTGATCTAGCAGGTTAGCTCCCTTCTTTCTTAAGAAAAATGAAAAAAAAAATTCTATCCTATACAAAGTAACATTGTGATGCTTGCGTTTGATATGAGGTCCTATAATACCATATATGTTTGAACACTGTGCATGAAAAGATGCTGGATTGCCATGTTTTAGGTCCTGATCAACACAATTCTGCAAATGCCATATTTTGCTTATGGATGGCTGTTGGAAACATATTGGGATTTTCAGCTGGTGCTAGTGGGAGTTGGCATAGGTGAAATTTCTTCTTGTGTTTATTGTGATGAAATGAACAATTATGTACACACACAGTTATCTGTTTCATCGTTTACTTCATTTAGATATTGATCCAATTCTTACAAATTATCTTTGACACAGATGGTTTCCTTTCTTGAAAAGTAAAGCTTGCTGTGAAGCCTGTGCCAATCTTAAAGCAGCATTTCTTCTTGCTGTGGTAGGTAGTATTATCCATTGCAGTTTCACACTGATGAAGCTTTCTAGGATGTTAAAAAACTGAAATTCTTCACCTAAATGTTACTTCAGTACATTTGATTTGTCAATTTATGGGTTGAATTATAGTAAGCCACTTTGACATGCTTACTGATTCTTTAGATAAAGTGTGTTAAATATGAGCGTGGCATTTACTGAGATTGAAATTGTTGATCTGAAATGCCATTTGCTTTGCATATTTTGTGGACCATTAGTTGCATTTATCATTATCTTGTGATTCCAGGAGCTATGAAAGTAATTTTGTGCAATATATTCTCATGAATTGATCTAGAAATAGTTGTTTCTGCTAATGTCTGAGATTAGTATAGCTTCTCTAAACTTCAAGTGCCTTTTCAGTAGCTTGTTCCTGTGTTTGAATGCCAATTTTGTGCATTTTTAGTTGCACATGTTTTCTAACCCTTTACTTGATGCCATCCTGTATATGCTCAAAAAATTGTTCGGTGTTTGTGCAGGTCTTTCTCTTATTTTGTACTGTTGTGACTATCTGTTTTGCTAAGGAGGTTCCACTTCAACCGCCAGAAAATCAACCAACTCGTTTATCAGATTCTGCTCCTTTGTTGGATGATTCCACACAAAATGGCTTTCAACAGTCAAAAACAAAAACTGATGCATCTGTTGTTGCCAGTGCTAATAGGAACAATGCTGAAAATGGATATGAACGAGTGTCAAACTCCAAGCATGCTAACTCAAAAGATACAAATGTTCAGAGTGAAGTTTTCAGTGATGGGCCTGGAGCTGTACTGGTCAACTTATTGACCAGTTTAAGGCATTTACCGCCTGCAATGTACTCAGTGCTTATTGTTATGGCTCTCAGTTGGGTAAGCCTCAGCATTTTCTTCACTACATTTTAATTCCTACAAATTGGGCTGGAGCCAGCTACCCATTGTTTGATAGTAGACAGAGGATTGCTAACATTTTCATCTGACGGTTGGCTACAATTTCACTACCCTTTCCTTTCCCCCATTGAGAAGAAAAGGAGGAAAAGGAAAGCAATCACTTATTATTGTTGTTTTCATGTGTATATGGGTCTTATTTGCAGCTTTCCTGGTTCCCTTTCTTTCTATTTGATACGGATTGGATGGGAAGAGAAGTATATCATGGAGATCCAAAAGGGAATGTTTCTGAAATAAAATTGTACGATCAAGGTGTCAGAGAAGGTGCATTTGGTTTGCTATTAAATTCTGTAAGAACTCAAAATTGAGCAATTATTGTAGTTTTTCTAGATTTTTTTTTTATTCATTTCAATAGTTATATTTCTGTTAATTTTGGTGTAGGTTGTTCTGGGTGTTAGTTCTTTCTTTATTGAACCAATGTGTCAACGGATTGGGTCAAGACTTGTTTGGGCAATGAGCAATTATACTGTGTTTGGTTGTATGGCTGTCACAGCTATCATTAGTTTGGTATCTGTCGGAGAATATTCCCAAGGGATCGAACATGTAATAGGTGGGAGTGCAGCAATCAGGATTGCCGCATTGGTTGTATTTGCTCTTCTTGGCTTCCCTCTAGCTGTATGTATCAAATGACTTGCAGTAAATTTCTATATCTTCAGTTTTTGTATACAAAAACGTCACATTTTTGCACATTAATTTGTTTTGTTCTGGCAGATTACCTATAGTGTTCCATTTTCCGTTACAGCAGAGTTGACTGCCGATTCTGGTGGTGGCCAAGGTTTATATCTCAGTTATCTTCTCTAGCATGTGTGTCTGCATATATGGTTGTCAAATTTGGTTAATTCTAACAATTTGTATGTTTGTACAGGATTGGCAATTGGAGTTTTGAACCTTGCAATTGTTATTCCGCAGGTACAAAATTTGATACATTATCATATTTCAGAATGTTATTTACTACTTCATAAGATTGGTTTTTCCTTTCTTTAGTTCATAAGATCTACCTTATTTGAGCTCCAAATATGTAAGTTTTTTGGGTGAATTGTATTTAAAAAAGTTTGTATTTGAGCATATAAAATAAAATGATGATTGTATTATAAATTGAATGAATAACTGGTACCTTTTGTGCTTTATCAATTTAGTGAAATTTAATCAAAGCTGATTTTTAATGCATTGCTGGTTTCTTCAGATGATTGTATCTCTCGGTGCGGGTCCATGGGATGCTCTATTTGGTGGAGGAAACATACCTGCCTTTATTTTGGCTTCCTTCTGTGCTCTGGCTGCAGGGGTTATTGCAACTCTCAGGCTGCCTGATCTGTCAAGTTCCTTCAAGTCATCTGGTTTTCATTTTGGCTAAGTAACAAAATGGCCTTAATAAGGTGACAACCACTATGTATATGATGCTGGCAACCATGGAAATGCTGTCATTTGCTTTCAGAAGCTGGCTCTACCATCATTCGTATGTATAATTTTCTTATTAAAGGATGCGTATCACATAGCCAAATTCATTCATTTTTTCCCCACTTTGTGGGTACATGTACTTTATGTAGAGTGTAAATTGCCAATTATCATATTAAAAAGAGTATACATGCACAGGATGATGAGTGTCTTATTTACTCATAAAGCTCTACTTGCCGTATTTCTCATATTATAAAGATTATATCCTTTGTTTTCATTGCCATGGTCATTTTCTATTTTATAGAGTTGTAGCTGATAAAAATATTTATAGGCTCTCGTTATTGTCAAGTATTTACCATTTTTGATGCGGATGATTTAGCAGCGATGTTATAAAGCCTGTTTGATGCTGTGCTTGGTGTCCCTTGCTTCTTGATCACTTCTCATGCGTAGCCATGACTTTACTTTCTTGAGCATCCATTTGCTTTGTAGATTAGGTGTAGCTCTTCTCTCTGTCTAAGTGGGCAGCATACAGCGGCTATATTGGGCTTGGCATTTCTGAATGGCATGTGATGATGTGCAGACAGAAATTGCCAGCTAACAGAAACTCTGGCTTGATTCTGTAAAGGTGGAATGGCTTCGTCCTGACTGCAACTTAACTCTGACACGGTTTCTGCGCACATCTTAGACATTGTTCGGTGCACTTCTCAACCGACTCCTTATAATTGCTTTTCTTTATCGTCCTTTAGGTATCTCACTGGCCTCAACACCCTTGGTTCCAAGCAATATATAAAATTTCCTTGTAATTATATATATATATATATATATATATATATATATATATATTATATATATATATATATATATCAAATATCTTGTGAAGGATTCTTATGAGAACTGATGAACAATTTTCTTGTTCGGTTTACTAGAAGATAATTTGAGAGCTTGATATAGGATGATTGTACCTTAGAATTTGCATGTGCATTTGCGCTTTATACGCACCACTCCAAACAGATAAGAGGTTATACATGACCATTACTCATTTCTGTTCGGGTGCAGTTACTGCCATGGAATTGCAGTTTGAATCTGGTTAAAGAAAGCATAACTGCATAAGCTAGCTGAGCCTGTATTTAGTTTTGTCCAAGAAGTATGCCTCACTGTTGTGACGCGCAAATCTTACTTCTATGGTTCAATTGTTTGTGAATGCTGTGTCTCATGGCAACCATTGCTATGTGAATGCCGAATTGCTTCTTACTGCCTCCTTTTCGATAGCAGTCTCAGAAAATCTATAATTCTTCTGACACGAAAAAGCAAGTATCTCAAGATCTTTAGCAATCTAACGAAGGAGACTGATTTCAGTAAAGGTATGTATGAGTTGGCTTTTCATTCGTATCCTTTTGTCAAGTTAGGTGTTAATTTAGTTAACATCTCAGAATCAAGCTTCTCTCACTCTTGAAAGTAATTAAAGAAGCAGGCCATGACATTAGAATAGATGCGAGCTCTCTCTTACGGTTGGTGGGTCAATTCTTAATTTCCAATTCATGCTCTGTATTAGAAGATCAGGCTCCAACCACACTACGCAAATTGGCTATAGAATATAGAATTTCGAATAGAAGTTTATAATCCGTCAGCCAAGCACTTTAATCAATCATCAAAATTATTCCCATGAAAATATAAAATAATCACATTGCATTAAATTTTGATTTAGATTAAAAATAAAATTCAATTTTACTCTTCAAGTGAAAAAATATGTATAAATTATTGAATTAAATATTCGAAGGCATGCACTAAAATTTGAAATATGTTGAGGTTTTTCTTGATTGTGGATGAAGCTCGTCGGGTGTAACCTGTAAGAAAGAAAACAAAGTTAAAAGAGTGTCGGAATAAGGTCTCCGGTTGATATTCCTCCGGTTATTAACACAATTTTATTTCTTGTTTCTTTAAATTTGTGTATTTTATTATTATCTCAGTGTGTATTTAAATTTGTTTCTTTAATACGTGAAACATGTCCTGGTCTGCAGCGAAAGCGAGAAGTTTGCAGGGGAAAGGAGGCCTGCGAGGATGGGCCGTATCTCGTGAGAAAAAGCAAAGCATGCCCGCGAGGAAAAGAATTTAATAATAAAAACAAAAACTGGACCCAGTGGTTGACAAATCACCATCAAATTGCACATTCCCCTCTCCTTCCCTCGGGTCTCGAAAATTTAAATGCCATATAAAATCAACATAAATAAAAATTACAAAAATTACACGGATTAAATTTTGATAAATTTACATATAAATACGATAAAAATTAAAAATATTTTGTATTTATTGAATCAACACAAAATATTTATATTTTACTTGACACATATAAATTATTTATCTGAGTTGTCAAGTCTACTTCCCGCCCGAAATTTTTGAGGAAAATACATCACTCGAAATGAGAAACATGGTGGGCAGATGACGCCGAGCAACGGTTAGCACATGGGATTGCAACCTGATGTCTGAACCAACCCTCCCATAGGAGAAGCAAGATGGCATGTGGAGTACAGGATTCAGCTCTTCTGTTTTATTTATTTTAGTAAACTTTATAGTATTTTTCACTAAATTTTTAATTATTAATAATATTAGTAAGTTACAAGAGAAAATTAAAAAAAAAAAAAAGGAAATGGGGGAGAGTTGAAATGGGAAGGCTTCAGCTGCCAACTAATAAAGTCATGTGAAGGCAGTGAGAGTAGCCTTTGTGTTTGCCCAATTTTTTAAAAGCAGAATTCAGAAGGACCTCCAATGGCACCCACCATCACCAATATGCAGATCGGTAGGGTCCTAAACCATGCCATTCCCCAACCCAACCCTCTTTAGATTCATCGATTCCCTTTGTTGAACAAAAGCAGCTAATCATTTTTCCAATCAAACCATTGTCTACACAAACACCATAATAAAAAAATTTTCCCTACCTAGTTTAGCTAGCCCCACCCATGCATGCATGCACTAATATCTCTTTTTCAGCACCAAAATTAAGAATGAATCAAGCAAATAAAACAACATAGAAAAATAACCACAATTAAATAAGAATTATGTAATTTAATAATTTATTTATGTTCACGACTGCACTCAATTTTTTTTATTAATTTTCTGAAATGTTCTCCAAAAACAAAGATTACATAAAGTAAGTAATTGGAGTTCAATGGATTTATATAATCAGTGAGATTGTCGTACTAACTGTGCGCAAGTATATTGAGAGATGAGTCTCCAACATAGCCTAAAGCCCCCTTTTGCTTTTGCAATTTCAAAAACTTTATAGAGATGAACAAACAAAGGTATAGCAGAAGATTAAATTAGTTAAGTTCATACTTATATGTTATATCCAAGGCTTCAAAAGTGTAATGACTTGATTGAATATGAGGTTATAAGCTAGGGTTTAAGGGACGTTTTTACGTGTGCACCGTTATATGGGGGCGTTGATGATAACAGAAAAACAAGTGAAGCCTGGTGTGAACAGTGATGACATTGGCTTTTTCTCTCAACGTCAAGATCAAACCCTCAATTCTAAACCTTCATTCACTTGAAAGACTCAACGGAAATCTGCCACCCCGTTGCGTCATCCACGAATTTTGTGGCTAGTTTTAACTCTTTGGGGGGCCTTCTATACGTTAGATACTTTATTCCTTTCATGCGTCCTATCTGTCCATTTTCTTTCCTTGCTGTGGCAGACAATTAAAGAGAAAAAGGGCTTGAACAATTTACAGAAACAAACCCAGTGAAAACTCGAGTAGATTCACCTCAGAATAGTATGGCAATCCTTCAGTATTTTGCATGCATAGAAACATGGTACATCGTGTTTATAATTCATATGTGTTATATAAAATCATATTTTTATAATATAAAACACAAAAATTTTGTATCAAAAATCGGGTTGACATAAGAAATACAAAATTTTTTTTATCATATTTATATATAATTTTTACTTTATTTTAACTCGTATCACTATTGTATTTTTTATTTGTGTTGTATCATTTTATTGTGTCTAAAATTCTCATGTTCAAAAGCAGAAGGTAATTTTGTACAAATCCATTTACAGGTTGCTTTAGATCTTTTCATATTTCTGAAATTAACAAGGCGGAAAACTACAGTGTACAATGTTTCTTTGTTCTTTGCTTTTACTCTGTTCATAATCCATTATTGGTGGTACTGTGGTCAAAGGAGAAATTCAGTGTAAGGGTGATTTCTGACTTTCAATATTTTTTTACAGACTATGGTAAATAAATAGTTACCCAGAACAAGGTTTTCCTCCTTATTTATGTTTAAGTACTACTTGTCTTTCTCGTAGATTGGAATATGTAGGATAATATTTCTGTCATGTCTTAAGTTCAACTCTTCAATCCGTGTCCGAGTAACATAAAGTACAGAGGTTTCTCTCTTTTCAAATGAATCATTAGTCAAGATCATATGTAATTTCATCAAATGCAAACATCTTTATTCTAAACAAGTTCAATATACAAATTAATTAATGTTTGTTAATTTTCAGGATTCAGAATTAGACATCCAAAGAATATCTTCTTTCATATGCAAACAATGAACATTAATATTAATTTTGGTATATCTTCAAATGCAGTACTCCAGAGTGCAATAAGGTTAAAGAAACGATCAACGGGAACATTCTAGCAGCTAGTCATAAGATTTTTCAAGGGGTGGGACAATCTTGTATTGGTATGAAAACAACACATCTGACTTTTTCTTATGAACATTCATACACTGTTGATGATCAGTATAGATCAAAGTTGGGAGAGGGTAAAATGGAATTCTCCAGCATATTTTGGCTTGCAAAAGTTAAAAAGTTGGTTTCTAAAAAGGAAGACTCGGCTGCCAATCCAAATCCAAGGCCTGAAACAAAAAATGATACATGGAAGCATCTATGTCTAATCAGAAAACCTGTAGAAGTTTGTTAAGTTGGGATGTTCAGAGATTTGGTGTTGATCATGCAGAATCTTGCTTTAGCATGGGATTTATGAGAAAGTTGTTCATAAATTAAATTGAATTGAAAATGAGAGAGAGAAGGTGGGGATAGACATGAAATGGTGAGTGCATGAGGTATTTGGGGGAGTGGCAGAAGAGAGAGGAGCAGTGGGATTGGATAGAGATTGACAGATGGGGCTCAAAGACAAAAAAGACCAGCTCTTGTAGGGTTGCTAGCAACAGGAGTATTGCTTGGGTTTTTCAAACCCACTTTCTCTCTCTCTTATTCATTCAATTTCAAATATAAAGCCATTTGCATTTTGCACAGAGGACTGAAACTGATGAAAGGATAATGGATGGGAAAGAGGCTTGGTCCTAATGCATGATACCTGTTGGTGGGTTAGGTAGCAACTTCTGCCCCCCTCATTGGACCCATCCCTAGATTCCTGCTTCTTCTCTCTTCATCCCTCAGGCCTCATATGCCAATGCCATCCCCTTTAGACTCTAAACAAAAGATACATCCAGCTCATTTCTCTTTTTTCTTAAGTAACCCTTCTTTTTCTTCGCACAACTAAGCCAACATAAAATATCACAAACATCACAAGGTTTCTTTTTCTAAGAAACCCTAAACTCTTTTTAACCATCACAAGGTTTCTTTCTTTCATCTCCCAAAGTCGCCCACTTCACACCCTGAAGTGAAGTGGAGATCACTAAGACCGAGTTCAAATTTTATATATATGTCATAACTTTTTCTTAAGTACACGGTTAAGAGATTGCTAGCTACGATTGTCTATTCTAATGACTATGGAATGAATAGCTTCTTGAAAAGTGCTTTGCTTCCCATCCTGGAATTTTTATTTATGTCTAGAGACAACTGTCTTTGTTGAGAAAACACCATTTTTTGTCCCTTATCCGTGGAAAAAAAGACTAATCCAATGAAAATGACCCTGAGTCTATTGGACTTAGATTGGGATCACTCCATGATATTGTTTCCACAGTCACCACATATATAGCAGGTTTAGTTACCAGCCTTTTCATTTTTTCCCCTTCATTTTCTAGCTATATGACTTCTTTTTCTTTTCTCACTAAGTCCTCAACATGCAAATGATCGTATCAAACTTGTTCTAAACAAAATCTCATGAAATTTTACTATGGTTATGTAAAATCCGATTTTATACTACTGTAAACCGAAATTTCATAAAATTTGATAATGTAAATAAAGTAAATATTGTGTATTGATTTTCACTTGGATGAAAAGTTCCTTAATTTGAGATGTGCATGGAAGAATGTTGGTGTGATAATGTATGAGCAAGGAAGACTGCTCGCCAATGGGCGAGCTAAATTGGCAAACAGGACGCCAATGTTGCTGGTTAGGGCGAGTAGAACAGTTCGCCCAATCTGGCAAGGGCAATGATCGCCCAGACGGATTGAAAAAAATTAAAAGATAAATAAAAGTAAAATTTTGTGGGAAAGCATGGCAAACAAGTCAATAACGTGTGGGAAGAAAAGAGTTCTGCTTGATTTCGTTTACTACAATAGTCTCCATGAAATTAATGCTAAGTATGAAAGCATTTAATGAAGAATATGGCTGTCAGACGAATGGAGAAAAGAATGAAAGGAGAGCCAATCAACGTTGGCTGACAGTGGCGTGGACTAGGAGTTAGCCAATCAATGTTGGCTGGAAGAGAAATGGCGTGGAAAAGAGAAGAAAAGAAAATGGAAAAGTCAAGGAAAGGGGCGGCAGAGGACTTCTCGTCAATTGCTTCTCCTGACAACGGGATTAGGCAATAAATGGCAAGGGAAATTAGTCAAGAATAGAGCTGCAGTACGGACGTCACTACCGTTCTTTTGCTGTAGTTTTCTTTGGTTTTAATTACATGAAATGATGAAGAAAACAGGATAAGGAAACAGGTGTTAGATTTTAAGTGAAACGAAACGGCTATATAAGAAGGGTTCATGAGGAAAGATCGATGGAAACAACTTCATCTTCCTCAAAATCATTCTCGCCCATTCTGTTTCATTTCAAGTTCACCTTAGTTTTCCTCTACGTTCATAAGTGAGCCATGAGACTCATCCTTAGTTAGCTAAACATTTATCCAGTGTGTGAAGAACTGAGGAATAAGCAAAGTAAAGCTAATTGTGGCAAGAAAACACTCTGTTCCAGGAAGTGCAACTCAGTTGAGGTGAGCTTTCATATTTATATGGTTATTTTGATAAATGAGTGTATATTTCTATGTTTATAACGTGATAAACACAGATATAGCCTGGTTGTAGTTAAATAGTGTGGAAATATATAAGAAATTAGATGGAAATGATTAAGAAAAACAAATAGGCGAGCAAGGAGTATTCGCCAAAGGGCGAGGTGAGTACAATGCAATACATGACTAGGCGAAAACAAGTTCGCCAATTGTTATGGGATAAATCTGAAATGTGGAAGTAAGGGTGAGGACCAATGATCGCCAATGAGGCGAATAGGTAATAGACAACTCGCCAAAGTATTGTTCAAGAGGGCGAGGTGGCCAAGCGTTATCCGATTCACGGGCGAGACCATTTATGAATGAAAAGCCAGGAATGGCGAACTGAATTGATAAGCATGGCGAGTTGAGCTCCCATGTTGGGCGAACTCCCATGAATGAGCCGCTAATGGATAGCGAGCTGTGTTGGGCGAATGGCGAGCTGTTACCTCGCCACAGTGGTTGAAAATAGTTTTAGAAATAAATTGTTAGAAAAGAAAATATTAATGGAATTAATATTTTACCTTGCAGCCGGGAAGTGAGATTGATACGGCGAGTGGAAAGCAAGGCTGCATCAGACGAGGTAAGGAAGTAGTATGTGATGAAAATGCATGTCCTGTGGAGTAAAAGTGTTAAGAAAATATTAGAAATTGTTTTGTTTTTCTGACATGCATTGGTTGATAAAATGTTTTGACCCTGGCGAGCTACAAAGTCGCTATATGTTGTTTTGTTGAACTAGCTACTTAGGACGGGCGAGTAGATTTGTTCTAAGTTGAAAACTCGTGCTAGTCAAGTGGCGAGCTCTCCTTTATAAGAACCTGGGTGAGTGCCTTTGTTTTAAAAGTTGGGACAACTTTTTATGTCATATGGGCGGGCGACCCTTGTTTTAAGTATATGGTGGGCGAACTGTTATCAGCCAGCCAACTTTTGTCTTGAAAAGCTATGAGGCGGGCGACTAATAATTCGCCGCCTTGGCGAATTGACCAGTGGGCGAACTGATTTATGAATATTTTTTGAACGCAAATTAAATAAATAAATAAATAAACTTTCAATTAATATTTTTGAAAAATAGAAAATGTGAAACTTTTTGGGCGAGTAGACCTTTGAGCGAGTAGACCCTTGGGCGAGTAGACCCTGGGCGAGTGGACCATTGGGTGAGTTAGCCAATGGGCAAGGTGACCCTGGGCGAATTAGCCATGGGCGAACCAGCTCCAAATGTGCCTTTCTCTCCAACAGAAAATGTTGAAATTGAGGGTTGTTTTACTAGTTATAAAACCATTTGGAAAACCAAATCATTTTATGGAAATGATACATATGGTAACTTGATTTTGAAACATTAGGCCATGAATTCATGCATTATCATTCATATACTTTGCGTGACCCATCTAGGGCGATGGCTCGGGTCAAATAGACCAACGAGTGCACCCTAGGGCGTCACAGGGCTGATGGACCTGCCAAGTCTTCAGCGGTCTCGAGGTCACTTGGCAAGTGGACCCGAGGACCACCTACAGATTATGGCCATACATCTAGATGAGATAGCCGTGAGGGGCGATAGCCTACGGGTGCACCCCAAAAGCGGATGACTTGTGTTCTTTGCATGATTTAAATTGTTGTCTAGTCTCAATTAAATGATTTATGAAAGGATCTGGGGAATCCTGTTTCATGTTAATTATAATTATTGTTTCCTAATGAGTTTGATCGTTAGGATAATTAAATGGTTTTGAGATTATAGCTTTTATTTTCAAAGCAGCATACATCTTCCTTACTGAGCACACTGTCGCTCACTCCTTATTTTTTCACTCCACAGATAACTGATCTGAACTAAGAGACTTACCTTCCTGAGATTGGATATCGAAGGTATGTTGTGTTCTTTTATGTATTCAGTAAAGTTGTACAGTACTACTTTAATATAAGGGAATGTATATACATCTTAAGAAAATGATTTAATTATACTTATTAAAGTGATAGGAGTTGATAAGCATCACTGACAGCCCAACCGGTAGTAAGTGTAAGATATAAGTGAGTAACATGTTATATAGTGAAAATTGAGATGTTACAGGTTAATCAATATTAAAAGCTAAAAGTCAGTTTTTCTCTCTGCAATGGCAAATTCATATTTATAAAAGAATCCTCCTCATATAAAGAGAAGTGGAACTATAGACTATAGAGTCATCATTCATATCTCTCTCTCTCTCTCAGAATTGATATTTATTATATATATATATATATATATAAATATAAATATAGTATAAAAGAAAAAATAGTTTGTTCCTTGAAGTTGATAAGGTATATAAAAGCTACATAACCATCTTACACAAATCTCTGCATCACCTTCCAATTCAAGAAATTCTAGTTAATCTGATATATCAAATCTCTCTTTATTTTGCCTTTGTCTTACATTTAAACCTGTGTCCACTCCGAGGATCTGCTGCATAACCTTCTTTCTTTAATCATGACAGTCATCAGATTATGAATAGAGTTTTCTTAGTAGTATTGGAGGCTTATTAGAACTAGCCTGCTGGGTCATGTCTTGCAATGGGATGGCTTTCTTTTCAGCCAATTTCATGCTCCAAACTCCCTACGAGGAAGATCATCATCAACCCCCCACTGCTATCGATCAAATGCTACCTTCATGCACTCCCCAAGACTTTCATGGTTTGTTCATCTGATCTCTCTCTTTTCTCTTATAGAGAAAAGGGTTTTCACTTTATAATCTTATCTATGATATTGGATTGTGATTTTGATTTTTGTTTGGGGTTGCATAGGTGTTGTATCATTTCTAGGGAAGAGATCAATGTCATTTTCAGGCATAGATGTCTGTGAAGAAGCAAATGGGGAGGATGAATTATCAGATGATGGTTCACTGGCAGGAGAAAAGAAGAGGAGGCTTAACATGGAACAAGTTAAGACTCTCGAAAAGAACTTTGAGCTGGGTAACAAGCTTGAACCTGAGAGAAAAATGCAGCTGGCTAGAGCTCTTGGTTTGCAACCAAGGCAGATTGCTATTTGGTTTCAAAACAGGAGAGCTAGGTGGAAAACCAAGCAACTAGAAAAAGATTATGATCTCCTTAAGAGACAGTATGAAGCAATCAAAGCAGATAATGATGCACTCCAAGCTCAGAACCAAAAGCTTCATGCAGAGGTAATCTTAACTAGTGAAAATTTCTTTAATACAAATATTTCTTCATTGATCGAGTAAGTACAGCTGAAGGATTAAGTTTGAAGAGATCTGCTGCTCTATCATTCATGCTTCATTGACTTTCAAAGGAATCATGATTTTCAGAACTTTATTTCTGCCAGAACTTTCTTGAACCAATTGTTTCGAATTACAGACCTCTTTCCTGTCACATCTTAATCATAGTTTGAAGCTAAGGGTAATCATGATAATTAATGAAAGATGTCTCTTATAAGTAACAATAAACCTAGGTTAGCTTTTTCAGACTAATAATAACAATATCAAATGATCAATTCAGCCTGTTAAAATCTCCAGCAATTAAGGGAATATTTAGAATTATTTTCTATTTTGTGTAACAAGCTAGCTTCATCTTTGATTGGATAAATTGATTTTGGGAGTGCAGATATTGGCTCTGAAAAGCAGAGAACCAACTGAATCTATCAACCTCAATAAAGAAACTGAAGGATCTTGCAGTAACAGAAGTGAAAACAGCTCAGATGTCAAGTTGGATATCTCAAGGACACCAGCAATTGACAGCCCGTTATCTACTCATCCAACAAGCAGAACCCTCTTTCCAGCATCCATAAGGCCAACAGGTGGTGCTGCTGTTGCACAACTATTCCAAACCACACCAAGGCCTGACCACCTTCAATGCCAAAAGATGGACCATATGGTTAAAGAAGAAAGCCTCAGCAACATGTTCTGTAGCATTGAGGATCAAACCGGGTTTTGGCCATGGCTTGAGCAACAACATTTCAATTGATGATTTGAAGTTTGAACTCATCGATCAAGTTGTTAAATTGGAATAGACCCCCATTTCCCAGTTACAGAAAAGTCTTAGATCAAGAGGGCAACTAGTCATAATATCCAATGTTTTGGTACCTAAAGAGTGGTGTATAAAGTAGAGTTTTATCAGTTAAAAAGAGGGGCTGAAGAGATGATTATGGAGGAATAAAAGATATCTGTCTTTGGGTTATATATATCAGGTTTCCTAGGCTTAGAGAGAGTGATGTTTGCTATCAAGCGAGAAGAATTTCCAAGTTAAGTTATACCTAAGTAATTTGCTAGTTGGTTTGCAGCTGCAGCAGCTCTAGCTAGCATGGGCCATGAAAAATTAAAAAGGGGTTCTCTCCCTACATATTTTACTATTGTTTCTTTTTTCTTGCTTTGAAATCATGTCTTTTGTACCGTTGAAGATCAAAAGTTGCTTGCGAGTGCATTGAAGAGAGACCTTGCAATGATTTTCTTTGCTGATTTCATCATCATCAGAACCAAGTGTAAACGCCAATGGTGAACGAAATCTACTTGAAGTTAATAAACTCTTCTATCCCTTTTTTCTTTCGAAAAAATTGAAGTGAAAAGGAGAGAAAGAGAGACTGAGAAAGTATCCAACACGCATTCCAAGAGGAGAAGATGACAAACAGATAAAGAGCAGAAGAAAACAAGGAGAGTTGGAAATGGTCATTCTCGTGAAGTGGACGTTGGCAATCTGTGCTGACAATCAAGGCAAATGGCATCCAAAAGCCAATGTACCCACCTTTTGGCACTAGGCAGACTCTTACGACATTACTGCACGCCCTTTTCTGAGTCTTTGATTGCAGAAGAAGAGAAAAATAAAGCTTCATGTGACCCACTGTCACCCACTCTCTAGCATCCAACACAGTGCTCCTTCTTACCCCACTTTCATGAATCTCCTTTTCTCAATCACTTTTTCTTTCCCCTTTTCCCTTCTTCTTCCCCTCCTCAGTCCTTTCCATTTCCTCAACATATATATTTCATTGTTGTTATAGAGATTCGTACCAGTTTTAATTTAAAAGTTTGACGATTTTATTTCACAAAAAATACTTCATAAATATGGGTTTAAATTTTTATGTATATATTCTAAGACAATCTCACAACATTTGAATATGAGATTGAATCGTTGTAGAATGACAAATACAAAATAATTGTCATCAATTGCATTTAGCATTATGTTTGGCACCAAATCATCTCATCGTCTGGTAGCTAACCTATGATCATTCAATTACAAGCACCATGCATCTTTGCTAAATCATCATAATTCAAAGTTCATAGTTTGAAGTACAATATCTAATTAAATGGAGTCTAGTGTACGTATTCGAAAAATCATTTAAGCAAATTCTTTTTCATTATTTTGCTTGATTTAGACGTAGTATTCTGTCTACACGCGAAACATCATCTTTATATATGTGGATAAGATCAAATTTTGCGTTGTAGTCATTTATTTCAGTGAGTTAGATTTCATTTTCATAATGTTGTACCAAATAGGATGGATGATCTAGACATGTCATGATAGTACAGTATAATATTCAACAAGTAAATTTCAATCACTTGGCCACTATGTGTAACGCATGGAAACAAGAGACAAGTAGGGTTTTGAATTGAAACAACCTGTATTCATTGCTAGGCACTTTGCATAGGATTCTTTCCCATAAAATAACCAAGACTTACACTAGCAAATAGCAACAGAATTTTACCAATGAAAATATTTCACTGATAAAAGCATTGGAATTCCAACGGAACAACAACAGAGACAAAAAGAAGCCATTGACATAAAACAATCAATGATATTACAGATTAGCGAGTAATAATTAATTAATAAAATGTAATTTCTTTAGGTTGGACTAGGATTAAATTAATCTATAAATACGGAAACAGATGGATCAGAAATTCATCACAGCGCATGTCTAGAAGAAAGGCTTGTGGATAATAACAGATTTACAAAGAAACTTATTTAGATTCTCTATTAGCCAAGAACCCCAACTGGATTCAAACAAAAATCCGCAAATCCTCTCTGCATTATCTTGCTATTATAGTGCATGTTTGGTGCATGAGATAATGATAGGATAGGATAAAATAACATTGTGAATATGATAAGATTATATGATAACATCCTATCTTATGTTTGGTGTGTATAAGGATTAAGCATAAGATAGGATGATTTTTTATTGTAAGACCCGAATTTTATTATACTATATACCATATTTGTACATGATTGATAGTGAAAATAAATTTTTTTAGTGAAATTAAAGAATCATAAATGTGAATTTCTACTTTTCATTTTAAGTTATGATTTACAATATGGTGTATATGAATTAGGATTGAATATTAAAAAGCATTCAGTTGAAAAGAATGCAAAAGAAATAAAATGAAGTTCATGTATAAAAGAAACCTTATTGGTTGAAGGGTGAAAGCATTAATGAAGTGTTGGACAAATGAAGAAATAAATGAGATAAAACAAAGTCAATAATAGTGGCAGGAATTAGCGTGGAGAAGAGAATAAAAGAAAATAGAAAAGTCAAGGAAAGGGGCTATAGTGGATTTCTCGCCACTTTGCTTCTCTTGACACATTGGGCTAGGCAATAAATGGCAAGTGAAATTAGTCAAGAATAGATTTGCAGTAGGGATTTCACCACCGTTCCTTTTTGCTGCAGTTTTCTTTGGTTTTAATGCATGAAAGACGTGAAATGATGAAAGAAAAAACGGGATAAGAACGGTTGGTAGGTTCTAAGTGGATTGGAATGTTTCTATAAGAAGGAATAACCGAAGAAAACCAACTTAGCCAACTCCATCTTTTTCAAAACCCTTCTCGCCATTCTGTTTTCACTACAAGCTCACAATTAGTTTTTCCATTTCTCTTATATATGAGCCATGAAACCTTATTTTTAGTTAGCCAAATCTTTGCTTCATCAATGAAGAGCTGAGAAATAAGCAAATTAAAGCTAAGTGAGGTAGAAAACACTCTGTTTCGGCGAGTGCAATTCGGTTGAGGTGAGCTTCCATATTCTTATAGTCATCTTGATAAATTGATGGTATATTTCTATGTTTTATAACGAAAATAAACATAGATACAGCCTTGTTTTAGTTGAATCTTGTTAGAATATATAAGAAACTAGAATAAAATATAATCTGGAAAATAATTGAGAATGAGCAAAGAATTTGAGTACTCGCCTAAAGGATGAGGCGAGTTCAATGGAATGCATGAATCGGCGATACAATATTCGCCAACATCCTATGGATAATCAGGAATATAGTTGGATGGGCGAGAACCAATGATCGCCCAAAAAGGCGAGAATGGTGAACTCACAAAGATAGGAAGGCGAGTAGGATTTGGGGCGAGCTTTAACGAATAAGCCAATATGAACGGCGAGAACGTTGGGCGAACTCCCATATTTAAGCCAATATATGATGGCGAGTTGAACTGTGGGTGAGCTCCCACGAATAAGCTTGGGCGAGCTCACCCGTGTAAGCCAATTAACGTATGGCGAACTATTTTGGGCGAGCTAGTAGATTATTAAGTCTCACCAAAGTGCTGCAAATATTCAAAAAGAGAATATTAATATTCAAAAAGAGAATATTAATAGTTTTAAATAAAATGATTTGTTTTGCAGCCAGAAATTGAGAGTTGATAAAGGCGAGCGGGAAGCTAAACTTTAAAAAGACCAGGTAAGGGAGTTGTATATGAAGTAAAATGAATGTCCTGTAGAGTAAAAATATTATGGAAATATTAGAAATTCTCTTGGTTTATGACATGCATTTATTTGATAAGTTATTTTGATTTGGGCGAGCTAAAAGCCGACCCTTATGCTTTGATTAGGCGAACTGGTTAGGGCGGGCGAGCCAAACCTTTTATGTTGTTTTGGACGAATGCCTCTTTTTCAATCTTCTGGGCGAGCGATCCTATTTTAATTGAAATCCGGGCGAGCCAATGGAAGGCGAACCCTTTTATAATGTTTTGGGGTTGGTGACCTTTTTTGTTGAGAAAATTATGAACGAGCCAAAGAAAAATAAATTATGTTTTTAATATACTGGGCGAGTTGACCTCAATGGGCGTGTGACCGTGGAAGTGTCGCATTTGGGCGAACTGACCATGGCAATGCTAGAGAGGGCGAACTGGTCATGGGCGAGCCACTGTGGCGAGCCAGTTTAACTTGTTGCTTTTAAATGCACAGGTTGGCTGGCGAACACTAGTTCGCCGCATAGCCTAGTGAACCATGGGCAAGCCGTGATGGGCGAGCAGACCATGGCGAACAGGTTTCTCTTTTCCAAATTTCCTCAACGGAAAATGAACTAATTTTATTATCTTTGAAAATAGAAAATATAAAACCTTTTTAGGGGCGAGTAGACTATTGGGTGAGTTGACCATGGGAGCACCTCGTTGGGCGAGTTGACCATGGGCAATGCCATAATGGGCGAGCCGCTTCTGGCGAGCCAGATTACTTGTTTTAAAATACTCAAGTTGGCGGGCGAGTACTAGTTTCACCCCAACGGGCGAACTTGTAACATCCCAAATCCACAGTATAATATAATATTCACTTACAAATCACACTTACTTACCGGTTGGGCTATCTGTGATGCTTACAACTCTTAACACTTTAATAAGAATTAGTACTTTTATTTGTTGTTCTAACTATGGAAATATGAATTATGAAATTGTTTCCTTAAGATATATTTATACATTCCCTTCTATCTAAAGTAGTACTGTACCCTTTCCCTGAATATATAAAAGAATACAACATACCTTCGATGTCAAATTTCTGGAAGGTAATTCTCTTAATCCCAAAATTTATAATCTGTGGAGTGGAAAAATAAGGAGTGAGCGATAACGTGCTCAGTAAGGAAGGTATATGCTGCTTTATAAAATAACAGCTATATTCCCAAAACGATTTATTTATCTTAACAATCAAACCCATTAGTAAAACAATGGATATTGTTAACATTAACAGGATTCAATAAACCCTTTCAGTAAACAGAAATCAATAAGTTGAGACTAGGCAATAACTAGATCATGCTCTGTTCCCCCAGGAACATAAGTCGTCCGCTTTTGGGGTGCACCCGTAGGCCATCGCCCCTCACGGCTATCTCAGCTAGATCTATGGCCATAATCTATAAGTGGTCCTCGGGTACACTTGCCAAGTGACCTCGAGACCGCTGATGACTTGGCGGGTCCATCAGCCTTATGACGCCCTGAGGTGTACTCGTTGATCCATTGACCCGAGCCACCGCCCCAGGCGGGTCACGCAATTACATGAATAATAAAGCATGAACTCATGGCCTAAAGTCTCAAAAATCACTTTTATAACTCATGAAAACCTTTATGGAATTATTTCACTCATGTTATCATTTTCACGAAATGATTTGATTTCCAAAAGGTTTTATAAAATAGTAAAACAACCCGCAATCTCAACATTTTCCGTGTGAGAAAGGCACGGGTTAAGCTGGCTCGCCCATAGCTAGTTTGCCCATAGTTAGCTCACCAATAGTCAACTCGCCCATTGGTCAACTCGCCCAATGGTCAACTCGCACCCAAAAAGGTTTCATATTTCTATTTTCAAAATATTAAAAATAATTCATTTTTCGTTGAGAAAATGCTCATAAATCAGTTCGCCCATGATCAGTTCGCCAAGTACGGCTCGCTCATGGCCAACTCGCCGAGTGCGGTGAACTTGTGTTCGCCCACCAACCCTTGGCGATTAAAACAAGTTAACCTGGCTCGCCCTTTATGGCATTGCCATGGTCAACTCGCCCAGCTATAAAAACAGGGATCGCCTGCCCCAAAAGAACATTAAAAGGGTTTGCCACATTGGCTCGCCCGGGTTTTTTTTTTTTTAAACAAAGCTACTCGCCCAAGATATCAAATATCATCAAAGAGGGCTCACCCACTTGGCTCGCCCGCCGTTTTACCAGTTCGCCCAAGCACACGATTTTTCATAATAATGCATGTTATAAAACAAAACAATTTCTCAATAATTTTGTAAAATTTTAACTCTACAGGACATGCATTCACTTCACACACATCTCCCTTACCTCGTCTGATGAAGCCTTGCTTCCCGCTCGTCTTTCTCAATTCCCGTCTGCAAAAATTTATTAAAACTATTAATATTCCTTTTTCGAATATTATCTAAAACTATTTATATTTTCCTTCCTAATATTTGTGACACTTTGGCGAGATGAACTCGCCATTCGCCCACAAAGCTCGCCATCCGTTAGTGGGCTTACACGTGGAAGATCGCCCCAATCCTACTCGCCATTCAATTATTGGCTTATGCATGGGAGTTCGCCCATCATGGGAGCTCGCCCCATTTCACTCAACTTGCCATGCTCATTCATTCCAGTTCGCCATTCGTGGCTTTTCACTCAGAGATGGGCTCGCCCATGAATTGAATAACGATTGGCGACCTCTTTATCTCCTACTCGCCTCATTGGCGATCATTAATTCCACACATTTTGGGCGATCATTAGCCCTCGCCATTCGCCCTCGCCCTCGCCCATTCGGGACTTGTCTGATTATCCAATAAGTTGGCGAACATGTGTGTCGCCGACTCATACATCTCTTTGAGCGCCTCAATCTTTGAGCGAGTACTCACCTATTTAGCAAGCAGATTCTGTTCGCCCATCGTGTTTCCTTACTTATTCTTGGTTATTTTTCCATCTAATTTCTTATATATTCAACAATATTTAACTAAAACCAGGCTATATCTATGTTTATCACGTTGTAAAACATAGAATTCTAGTATCAAATATCAGGAGAACCATAGAAATATGTGTAGACACCCCATTTTGTCCGGGGTCTTGAATATTATTGGGCTTATCGAGATATTTTTAATCAAAGTTTGAAACTAAATAAATTTTAATATGAGTTTAATGCTCTTTTAGAGTTTAATTAGACTTTTGGATATGAAACTATGATTTTGGACTTAAGATTAGATTTGGACTTTAGGCCCGGTGATTAAAGGACCAATTTTTATATTTAAATTTAGTTTTGAATATATTTTACATTTATTAAGGAAAAATAAAAAATGAAAATTCAAAAAAATCAAGGAAACAAAATAAAAGGGGAAAGTCAAACTTGTATTGCAAATTGTGGAATAAAAAATCAAATCTTTTGGTTTTAAAAACTTTGGACAAATCTAGAATTAATTAAAAGGATCAAATTAGAATTTGTTTATGGAAAGCTTTAAAAGAAAAGATGTCAATGTTGAGATTATGGGATTAATGACCAGGAAAAAATCAAGGAAAATTAAGATTAATATGAGGAGAAACAATCATGATAAGGGGGGGAGAGGAAACCTAAGAAAAAAAAAACCCTAGAAAAAGCTAGGAAAAGAAAAAAAAACGGAGAAAGAGGAGGCGGGCTGTTGCACATCGTCTCTGGATGCTTGGCTGCCTACCACCCTCACCACCTGACCATCATCATCTTCACCTCCATTGCTGCCCTGCCGTGGCTCATGCCTAGCCATTCCCTGCAACACCCCAGCCGCTTGCACACACTTGCACCTCTTCACGTCTTCTGCTCTTTACTGAACCAAGATCAACGCTGCTGTTCCTGCACCAAAACCGCATGCATCTTCTCGAGACTCCTGCCTGCTGTTGCACCGTTTCCATGAAGACCCTTTGAGCTGCTGCCGAGCCGTTGGTCTACAGTGTTGTCCTACTGCACCGCACCATTTACTGCTGTTGTGGAGCTGCTGAGGAGTTTGTTCTGTTGGAAAGCATAAAATAGAACGTGAACAGGAGGAAATAAGGAAAAGCACCTCTGTCCATATCCTTGCTGCCGCGTCAACATCTTTTCGTTGTTGCCTGCAACCCACCTGCACCACCCTTCAGTTCACCATTGCTACTAGCCGCCTTTGCACCTCTGCTTTCTGTCACCAGCCCCACGCCGCCGCTGTTCAAGCCCAGCATCCTTACCTTGCACCATCATCCTCAAGTTACTGCAGCTCTTTCCCATACGTTTCCTGCTCCCAAAAGTTTGGAAATCCACGTTTGCTGTATCCCATTCTTGCACCGCCCAGCACAGTTCCCATCGTTGCTGTCACAGACCTCACTGCTTTGCATCATCTCGCTACGCTCCTTTGCTGCTGTGAAGACTTTTGAAGGCTGCCATTTACGTGAAAGGAGAAGAAGTGAGGCTGGTTTGAAAAGAAAGAAAGGAACAAAGCTGCAACGTCTCATGTAAAAAAAAAAGAAGCTTAAAGCCACGTGAAACTAAGACAAAGCAAAGAAAAGAACGTGAGCCACAGCTGGAAAAGAAAAGAAAGAAAGCATTTGCTTGCCAGAGGAAGAGACACGATATCTGTAGCAACACCAAGGTTACAGTTGCTGAAAGAATGAAAGCTACGTGATACCAGGAAAAGAAGACAAAGGCAGAGACGTTGAAGCATAAGGAAAATAAAGCAGGAAAGTGAAAGCTTGCTGCACGTGGAGAAGAAAAAAAATAAGAGAAAAGAAATTGCAAGAAAAAGCCCTGCTGTCGACGCCATGGTTGCCTGAACAAAGAAACGGGAATAAAAAGAATAGAAAGAAAGGAAGAATAAGGAAGAAATAGAAAGGGCTGCAACTTTATTGGCTGGTAGATAAAGAACTAAGAAGGTTGGTATTTGTTATGGCTTTTGTTTATTTACGTGATTCATGTTCCTGCATCATTTTTATCATTTCATTTATTGTTTTGTCTTATTATATCTAATATATTTCTTTAATATTTTGTATTCATATCTTATTAGTTTAGTTTAATTTATTACATATTTTAACTGATTACCCTTTTTTTTGTACAATAGTAACAGTTTTTATGTATATGTATATATATATATATATAGTGTGATTTAAGAATTGCATGATTTAGTATAGTATATTAGGATTAATTTTTATAAAGTATATTTAGGACTATAATTAATTTAAAACTTATAGGATAAAAATAAAATTATAGAAATAAAATTAAATAAAAAGTAAAAAACAATCATAAAAAAATATAATAAATAGAAAATGAATTATTCCGACGACGGAACTCCAAGGAGATTGCGATCGAGTAATATTCTCAGAAATCTTGAGGTGAGGAGGTCCTTTTTAAGTCTTACCAGCTTGATGGAAGATTTAAAAAGTCATTTTCGATATTTAAAACTCAAAATTATTAAAAAAATTGAAATAAGAATTAATTAAGATTAGTTACAATTAAAAGAATTAATAATCAAATTAGAAATTAAGAGTCATAAAAATTAATATATTTAGAAATAAAATATTTTAAAATAATAATAAATACGAATATAAATATTCCGACGATGGAATTTTAAAGGTACTGCGCTTGAGTAGTACTTTTAGATATCTTGAGGTGAGGAGAGTTCTTTTAAGTCTTGCCAGCTTGATGGAAGATTTAAAGAATATTTCCAAGATTTAATAAATTTAATTATAAAAAAATAAGAATTAAATTAGATTAAAAAATAGTAAATTAAAATTAAGTTTATTATAATAAAGATCAAATTAATAAATTAGAATTAAAATTAGAAAAGAATTAAAATAAATAGAAATTAAATTAAATTAAATATTTTAATGTGAATTATTCCGAGGATGGAATTTAAAGGAAATTGCGCTTGAGTAGTTTCTTTAAAAATTCCTAAGGTGATAAAGTTTCTTTAAGGTCTTACCAGCTTGATGGAAGGTCTTTAAGAAAATCTTCAACATCAAATAATTCATGTTTATTTAAAGATAAAAATATATGAAATAATAATTTATATAAGAAAATAATAGAATAAAATAGGATAAAATAATAAATGAAAATTGGGTAGGAGTCTAAATAGGGATTGCATAAAATATGTAAACAATCCGACGACGGAGCCTCTTCAAGAAAGGCGATTGGTCCTACTTGAATACTCTTGAGGTGAGAAAAACTTTTAGGTTATCCGACCAGCTTGATGGAGGAGACTTAAAAGATTTTTCAATATTTAATTATATCGAAATTAAAGTAAAAGGCAAAATTAAGATAACCTTAGATCACTTGGTACCATTTTCGGATGGGCGTTGTGAGGGTGCTAATCCTTCCTCACACGTAACCGTACTCCCGAACTTAGAACTCTTAACGTAGACCAAGCCTTATCCTTAGTTTGAATAGGTGACCAATCACACCTAGGTTAGAATGATTGGTGGCGACTCCATAGTTTTGTGTCTAGCTATTAGGTTTCCCCCGAAGCCTGATACGTTACGACAGTTTGGCGACTCCACTGGGGACATTAGAGAGTCAGGCCATTAGGAAGTCTAAGGTTATCAAAATCTTGTCTAAAAGCTTTAAAAATCATAAGACATTTAAATACACACACTTCACTTGCATGTGCATACATTAGCCTTCGACCCGGGCTTACCTTTTTTGGGAGGAAGTAAAGTAGCTTTGCCTTCGTGAGGTGGTAACCTCCACATAGGCCAGTGAAATACTCCCACTCAGGTTGAACCCTTTCCGTTTGAAGCCTATAATGGGTGAGGATTGGGGTGCCTTACTAGTCCACGTGGACGATAGTGGGGAACAGTCTGGGAACCTTTAGTAATCCATCTATCCAAGCCAAGCATATAGTGAACTTATGATGCCCACTCGTAAGCTAGAGCTTTAGAATTGAAGCCTATATTAGGACACAAAGAATGACCATCATCTCATACAAGAAAAATATGGAAAATAAATAAATACAAAAATAATAAACCAAAAAAAAAAGAAAAAAAGAAAAAAAAAAACATAATGCATATTCTCATTCCTTGCATTTTTTTTTCTATCTCATAACAAATTGAATAGGTTAAGATCCATTTGCATCCATGGAGAAATTATCTGTAAAATCCGAAATTTATTATACTGTATACCGTATGTGTACATTATTGATAGTGGAAATAAATTCTTTTAGTGAAATTAAAGAATAATCAAATGTGAATTTCCACTTTTTATTTTATGTTATAATGAACATATGGTGTATAAAGAATAGAGGAGAATTAATTTGATATTATAGTATGAAAGCATTAAATGAAGGATTAATGAATATAAGACAAAACAAAGAAATGAATGAGATGATAGCCAATCAACGTTGGCTGGAAGAGACCTTGGCATGGAGAAGGGAAGAAAAAGAAGAGAGAAAAGTCAAGGAATGGGGCGGCAAGTACTTCTCGCCAATTGCCTCTCCTGACAAAGGGAATAAGCAATAAATGGAAGAGGAAATTTGTCAAAAAGTAAGGAAGAAACGGACTGCAACGGGAAGCTTACCGCCGTTCCTTTTGTCACCAAATTCTCATGGTTTTAATTGCATGAAAGACGTGCAATGATAACAGATAACAGGATAAGGAAACAGGTGGTCGGTTTTAACAGGTTATATTGGGCTATATAAGGAGAGTTCCTGAGGAGAAATCGATGGAAACAACTTCATTTCCCTCAGAATCATTCTCGCCCATTCCGTTTCTCTGCAAATTCATCTTTCATTCCTCCGTTTTTCTCATAAATGAGCCATGCAATGTTATCTTTTAGTTAGCCAAACCCTTCTAAAGTGTTGAAGAGCTAAGGAAACAAGAGAAATAAAACTAAGAAAGGCAAGAAAGCATTCTGTTGTTGGAAGAGCAGCTTAGTAAAGGTGAGTTTCATAGTTTTATAGTTCTCTTGATATTTAATCATAGATATAGCCTGGTTGTAGTTAAATATTGTTGAATATATAAAGAAATTTGATGGAAATGATTAAGAACAACAATAGGCGAGCAAGGAGTATTCGCCCAAAGGATGAGGCGAATACAATGCAGTGCATGGCTAGGCGAGAACATGTTCGCCAATAGCTATGGAATAATCAGAATGTGGAAGTAAGGGCGAGAACCAATGATCGCCAATGAGGCGAGTAGGTAATAAAGAACTCGCCAAAGTGTTGTGCAAGAGGGCGAGGTAGCCAATAGTTATCAAATTTATGGGCGAGCCCACTTATGAATGAAAAGCCACGAGTGGCGAACTGAAGTAATAAGCATGGCGAGTTGAACTCCTATGTTGGGCGAACTCCCATGAATAAGCCGCTAATGGACAGCGAGCTATGTTGGGCGAATGGCGAGCTGTTACCTCGCCAAAGTGGTTGAAAATAGTTTTAGAAATAAATTGCTAAGAAAAGAAAATATTAATGGAATTAATATTTTAACTTGCAGCCGGAAAGTGAAATTGCTATCGGCGAGTAGGAAGCAGGGCGAAGCGAGACTTCGTGAAATCAGGTAAGGAAGTAGTATATGATACAAATGCATGTCCTGTGGAGTAAAAGTGTTAAGAAAATATTAGAAATTGTTTTGTTTTCTGACATGCATTGGTTGATAAACTGTTTTGATCTCGGGCGAGCTACAAGTCGCCATACGTTGTTTTTGTTGATTGAGCTGATTTTGGCGGGCGAGTATCTTAGTTCTAAGCAGAAACTAGGGCGAGCCAAGTAGCGAGCTGTCTTTTATGAGAACTGGGCGAGTGCCCTTGTTTTTAAAGAAATATCCGAGTAAGTCAAAGTTGAGCGAACTCTTTTTAATGTGTTTGGGCGGGCGAACCTTGTTTTTAAATATAAGACGGGCGAACCGTATCAACGGGTTATGCTTTTGTTTTAAAAAGCTATGTGGCGGGCGAATACTAGTTCGCCGTATTGTTGAGTTAGTCAGGGGCGAGCCGTGAAGGGCGAGCTGACTCTGACGAACAGTTTTAAAGGGTAAATTCTTATACGAAAAATAAGATGTTTTAATATTTTGAAAAGAAAATAGAAATATGAAACCCTTTGGGGCGAGTTGATCATTGGGGCGAGCTGACCAGTGGGCGAGTTGAGTGGTGGCGAGCTTACCATGGGCGAACTAGCCATGGGCGAGCCAGTTTAAACCGTACCTCCTCACACGAGAAAGGTTGAGATTACGGGCTGTTTATTGTTTTATAAAACCTTTTGGAAATCAAATCCTTTGGTGGAATTGATAACATGAGATAAAACTTGATTTTGAGACATTAGGCCATGAGTTCATGCATTATTATTCATATACTTTGCGTGACCCATCTAGGGCGATGGCTCGGGTCAAATAGACCAATGAGTGCACTCTAGAGCGTCACAGGGCTGATGGACCCGCCAAGTCATCAGCGGTCTCGAGGTCACTTGGCAAGTGGACCCGAGGACCACCTATAGATTATGGCCATAGATCTAGCCGTGAGGGGCGATGGCCTACGGGTGCACCCCAAAAGCGGATGACTTATGATGCTTGCATGATTTAAATTATTGCCTTGTCTCAATTAAATGATTTTTGAAAGAATTTGTTGAGATACTGTTATTCATTGTTTTCTAAAGAGTTTGATCGGTTTTGGAAAACATTGCTTTTATATTTTGTAAAGCAGCATACATTTTCCTTACTGAGCAAGTTGTCGCTCACTCCTTATTTTTCCACTCCACAGATAATTGATTTACCTTCTTGAGATTCGACATCGAAGGTATGTTGTATATTCAGTAAAGTTGTACAGTACTACTTTAAATAGAAGGGAATGTATATACTTCTTAAGGAAGAGACTTTAATAATTCATAGTTACAGAATAATGTAGTAGAAGTTGTTAAGCATCATAGACAGCCCAACCGGTAAGTTTCCTTACTGAGCAAGTTGTCGCTCACTCCTTATTTTTCCACTCCACAGATAATTGATTTACCTTCTTGAGATTCGACATCGAAGGTATGTTGTATATTCAGTAAAGTTGTACAGTACTACTTTAAATAGAAGGGAATGTATATACTTCTTAAGGAAGAGACTTTAATAATTCATAGTTACAGAATAATGTAGTAGAAGTTGTTAAGCATCATAGACAGCCCAACCGGTAAATAAGTATAAGTTACGAGTAAGTATCATAATATACGGTAGCTTGGGATGTTACATTATCGCAAGAGGAACCAGCCCACATAGTGAAAGAACGTTCAGAAAAGGCCTAACGTGAGAATGGTGATTACCTACCTGTTGGTTTTGTTTCTACTCTACCAGAAAGAATTCATTTGGACCTAAGACAAAATGACTACACTGAGTTGCTAGGAATTTTGAAGGCATGGGGTGAAGAAAAGAAGATAGAATTTCAGAAAAAATATGGGGACTTGATGCTATTATTGTCAGTGGAAGTGGACTTGGATTTGATAAAAGCCATGGTGCAATTTTGGGACCCGTCCTACAATGCTTTGTCTTCAATGAGGCCGATTTGATGCCAACCATGTAGGAGTATTCGTTCTTGCTCCATTGTGAGTTAGAAAATCCCAACAAAATCTATTGGAAGAAAAGGAAATCGGGATATGATAAGAAATTGTCCTCCATGACTGACCATAGTGTTTCAGAAATTGATCATCACATAAGGCAGAAAGGGGAGACCACTTATGTACCATGGAGTCTTCTACGAAGTTGTCTTTAGAAGCAGCTAACGAAAGAACAACATATGAGCATAATGGCATTAGCTGTGTATGATATGGCCATGTTCCCTAAATTCTTAGGACACATTGAGATTACAATGGTGGATTTTGTTGAGTAGCTTGATCATGAGGTGACACTACAAAAAAATAAAGCATTAGAGACGGAATTTGTGACCAAATTTCCGTCACAAATTTTCAATTTCCGTCACTAATTACGGAATATTCCGTCTCAAATTCTGTCTCTAAATTTGAGGTAGCTAAAAGTCTATCCGTCACAAAATTTTTTTTTCCGTTGCAAAATCCGTTGCAAATTTGAGACGGATATTTGCTACTAAAATCTGTTTCTAAAGCTATTTTTTTCCGTCATAAAAATTGTAATGAAACAAAAAAAAATAATTTTTTCTACGGCTTTTGCATCGGATTTTGCAACTGATTTTTTCCGTTATAAAATTTTGTAACAGAAATTCCGATACAATTTTCGTCACAAAGAATTAATTTATTTAAATTAAAAAAAATCAAATTCTATAGTTTGTGACAGAATTTTGGTAAAAATTCCGTCTCAAAATAAGTTACAACGAAATTTGTAACTAAAAATTCCGTCTGTAATTTCATTTTTTTTGTCACAACAAATATATTATTAAAACAATATAAAAATTAAAATTATAATTTGTGACAAAATTCTATCCCAAATTTCGTCAGAAAATTGTGACAAAAAAATCAACATTTAAATTATTATTTCATAACTATTGAAATTGTTGAATTTCATTAAAAAACAATTAATTTTGTAAGCTAAAATCTAATTTCCAAGTACACCTAAAATTGAATCCAATTAATTTACAAGAAATATAGTTTAACAAAAAGATATACATTTAATATATACATAATTAAACAAAAACCTTAAATATATATACATCTAATATTCACAAAATATGTACCAACATCCATAAACATTATATTAAATTCCAAAATATATACTATATTGAAATACAAAAACATGAAGTCGTAAAACATCATAGCGCTTCATGAAAATGATCTTTGCTTCAAAATCGAACACCTATAACAAAATAAATTGTTTTGTTAAATACGATTTAACAAAAATTCATACAATTAATATATATTCTACTCACACACAAACATAAGCAATTAATATATATTCTACTCACTTTGGGCAAGTTAGTCGAAATGGAACATTGATGGAATGTATGAATATAATTAACATTCTCAATCCTTAACAACAAATGATAATGGTTATCAATGCTTATAAAACTTGAGGAACCTCAAATTGCAGTAGCTATACCAGTCCTATGTTTCTCTAGACAACTTAAAGGTTGGTCAAATGACTGCCTAACCTCCAACAACAACTAAATATATATTTTAAAGGCTGCTAAAACATAAATGAAGGAACACCAATCCTCAACGATAGATACCAAGAAATCAGAAATTATGTTGCAACGATAATCTTCGTCATAACCAAAACGTTCGATCCTTGCTCAAAGATAAAAACGCAGAACTTCTATCAAAACTAAAATGCAAAAAGGTTGATTATTATCTTACGTTATTTGACTTTAGTCATGAAATCAATTTACAAATCAAGGTTGTTTGTACAGATTTGATGATTATCTTACTTTGTTTGTACCATTCAAAAATACCAAATCAATTTACAAAATCTTTACCATAAACAACACTAGTGCTCTCCACAAATATGGGTGAAAAGCTCAACATGGCCGCACTTAATGCAGTAAAAAATGATTCAAACAAATATGGAAATTGCAAATTAAAAAACCTAATCTGTATGAATTTTTCTCTAAACTCAGGAAATCCTAAGTATGCAAATCAGTTGCTGTCCTGCAGCTGGTGCACCACCAGCTGCTGTCCTGTGGCAGCAGGTGCACCACCAGCTGCAGGACAGCAGCTGCTGGTGCACCTGCGCACCAGCAGCAGGACAGCAGCTGCTGGTGCACCACCAGTAGGTCTTGAATCAACAAAAAAAAGAAATCTGAAATTCATTTACAATGATGAAGCAAATCAAGAAAGAATTAATAAAACAACTAAAAATACAATTCATTTTATTGCAACTATAAAAAACTCACTTTCTAATAGGAATATTAGAAATAAAAATGCAAAATCCTAAGTATGCAAATCAGCTGCGAGATCCAATGATAATTTCATGTATATAAAGAAGCTAAAATAAAATGGATTAATGAATTAAAAGCATTTAAGGCAATTATACCGTTATAATACATGATGTGCTAACACAATCTGACTTTAACAGCATACCCAAATAAACCAAGCTCTCCTAAACATAGAAAAAATAGAATATTAGTGGAATAACACACCAAAATCTGAATTACGTGTAAATAGAAAAGCAATCCAGTTTTCAAATACATTAAACTGAAATTAAAGGAAAGCAGCATGAGATCAAAGGCAAATTATAGAATTAGAAGAGATGAAAACAATTATTTTATATATATATATTTGACTACATTTAATTTATAGTCAAATTTTCTTTTCCATTTGCCAAATTTTTTTACTTCACCCTCTTTACGTTGGTCATGCCTTTAACCCAAACAACAATACACCTATGCCTTACTGCTAGAGTCACCACATACGTTAATTCTAACATGCGCAAGGCTAAATGAATTAACTCACCTGAATGAGAGAGACAAGGAGGATTCATCTGGTGTGTGAATTCCATTTTGATCAGGAGTAAGCAATGGCCAAAAAACTGGAATGAAAAGAACCGACAGCCCATTAGATGCAAACACTAGGTCTAAACAAAGAAGAAAAGCAAATAAAACTAGTGAACAGTTCTACTTCTTAAAAGTACAACAAGTTTGTAGTGTTAAATAAAGCATCAGGGGCTAGCAAAAATCAATTATAACCGAATAAATTAACCGAAATTTATTAATTTGATTCGGCCTACTTGGTTTTGGTAAACATCAGTTAGGAACATAGGTTATTTCAACTATTCCAGTCGGTTTGTGGTTACCAAAATTAGGAACCAAATTAACCGATTACTAATATAATAGATTTTTTTAATAATATATGAAATATAAAATATACCCTTAAAAAACCTAATACCCATTCTTCATTTCTTTGTTTCATTTTTTCCTCCCATCTTTGCCTCTACAGGCTCTTGCTTCTCTGCCTACTTGCTCCTTTCTTCCTCTTGCGGTACCAGAATAACGTTCAGAACAAAAATCTATTTCTCAAATGAAATTGCTTTATGAAATTGAGGATCATAAATATTACCTGATTGCTCTGGATGATCTTTTAGCCTAGGACAAAACAGTATATCCTGCATTATGAAGTTCAGAAGTTAGCCATATTTCTGTAATGGTAAAAAATCAGATCCACATCAAAGATATATAATAGCAACAAGCAACTCTTTTGAGTCTAGCACTGCAGAACTCACCTCTTCCATATCTTGAGAGACATTACGGACCACCTCTGCAGGAAATAAATAAGTCAGATTCTTAATGAAAAATAAAATTATAAGCAAATCCTTAGACCTGGCAGAAATAGAATCCAAACAAAGATGATACAAAAGAAATGTTTCTGATAAATGGAAATTATTATCCATAAAATCTTGTAAATGGACCTTCCAGAACAATTATGTTTTTATTGAAGATGCTTAAAAGCATATATACATTCTGGATTAGTGCTGACAAAGTTTTAAAATATAACACCGAAAAGCATATTCAGTTGGTCAAGAGAACTAAATAGCTTGAAGAATAACCCTTTTTAAGTGGAAAAAACAGACATTGTTTCTAGGTTCATCTACTTCCATCTCTCCATGAATGTCTAATCCTCTGCCTTGCCAGCTATTTGAAGTAAGCACCAAATCTTAAGTTCTAACTTCTAAGACAATTCCATGTTTTAATTAATCTAATTACATGGGTGCCTTTATTTCCTTGTAAGGTTGTATCTTCTACCTTCCAAGCCATTCAACACCATGATTTCACTATCACCCACACATAACCGAAACCCTTAAAGTTCACTACACTCAATTCTACTTCAAACCACAATCACAAACCTCATTTACTCCTCTAATACAGCCATGAACAAGAAATTAAAGTGCATAAAACAAGTGCTGGAAATTTACCTGCTCAAGAACAGATTCTGTCAACACAGAACAACCCACTTATGGTGGTTTTTCGCTAAGCTTTTTGGATGGTTTAGAAGCTTTTGAGATGGGGATTAAATCCTATGAAGAAACCTAAGTGGATTAATGGAGGAAAACGTAAGTTCTACGTGGCCAAACGTGAAAGACACGAGGAGAAAAGAGAAGAAAACGCAGAGCAGAAACGGGAAACAGGGCAGAATGGGTGAGGGCTGTAAGGAACGTGGTAAAAGGCTTGTGTTGTCTTCTTTTTATTGGTTATAATTATATTTTTTTTATTTATAAAATCTGATTTAATTCCAAAAGGTCTAAATTGCTCACTTAAATATCCTAAAATTATAAACTTTGCCACTACACAGTACAATTTCTGTCAAGTCAGATTTTAAATTTAAATTTTCATTTATTTTATTTATTTCTTAAGTCAAATTAGTCAAAAATTGACCAACTTTGACCAGCCCTATTATAAATTAAATACTACAGACTCCTGTGCCTTAACTCTCAACAGATGCTACAAGTTTGTACAATATTAAAGTAGCATTAACTTGTCTTTAATGATTGGAGCTTGGCGAGATGGCTATAGTTGCAACTAAATCAAAGATTACTAAAAAAAGTCAAAAGAGAAAAAGTGAACCAAGATTCACAAAACTATAGAAGAGAACATTTATCTATTTTCTCATAAGTAATTACCCCATATAAAGTACCCTCACGTAATCCATTATTTAAAACATTTATCTGAGTTCTACACAAATTGATGTAGATCCATCAAACATAGAATAAAAACCAATAGTGTATCAGCATAATCAAGAATCAACAAATTTAAAAGCAAACCCACCAACAGAAATAGCTAAAAGCCTACCATAACCCAATGCATCTTCCTGAAGTTTGCCATGAAACTGAAATAAAATACTTAAATAACATTACTTACCCAATGACATTATGTCCTAAAAACGAATGACATAAGAAAAGATCAACTAGATTAAGACAAACCCATTAAGATAAATGGCTATAGAATCCAGTGCTAAATGCCTATAGAATCCAGTGCTAAATGCCTATTCAACGAAGAAAACAGAAAAGAAACGATGGCCTGAAGCAAAAACAATTACAAAAAGGATAATGACAGCGACAACGGGCCAATAATTCACGAAAGATTGTTACCTTGCGAAATTAAACGGTAAGAGCAGATCTGGGTGGCTTATATGCGAGTGGCTGCAATGTATTTCTCAATTCATAGCCAGGTTCATCTTGAGCAATTGATTCAATGGAAAAGTTCTCCCACGATGCATGAAACGAAGGAAACTGACAATTGCAAATTCACTTAATTTTGCTTCTAGAATTTAAAGTTACAACTTATGAACCTAAAATATATATTTTACAAAATAAAAATTAACTATACAAAATAAATAAATAAAAACCCATTTATACCAAATGTGTTGGGAAGGGAGCAGGGACTGTCGGTGCCGGATCTGGTAAGAAGAGGGGCCAGCGGCAGCAGCTTCGGCAATAGAGACGGACGACATCAACTTTGGTCAGGGGAGGATCTTGCGGCAGCTGTTCGATAATGCAGGGGAGAGGAGAGGCGCGTAGGTGAGAGGAGAGGAAAGAAGAAGGAACCAGTGCTGGGCGGCTGTGCTCGACGCCGCACCAGATTGGTAAGCGAGAGGCCGGTGGTGAGAATTGGGGGTGAGGCGAGGTGCGCCCAAGGGAGAGGAGAGGAGAGGAGTGGCGAGGAGCGCAAGGCGGCTAGGCTAGAAGTTTGCGCCAGATCTGGGTGGGTGAGGCCGGCGGGAGGAGTCGGGGTTAGGACAGGTGGGTGAGGATCGGGTTTTTCTTTTAGCTCATTAAGTAAAAATGGGCGAGATGCAGACCTTCAAGACCAAAGAAAAAAAATGTAAAATGGGCGGTAAATAACTCTTATGGGGCGGGAATTAATGAAAAATTTTGAGACGGATTTGTAGTAGCAAAATCCGTCTCAAAGTTTTAGTATATTTTTATATAAATTTAATAATATTATTTTATTTAAATGTAAAAATTTTACTATAATTTTTTTTATATTTAAATGATATTATTTATAATTTATATATTCTAAAAATTATTATAAAACATTAAACTAAAAAAATATTACGATATTATAGTTTATATTAATATATTAGTTTATATTTTATCTCAAAACATATAAATTTTTTTTTAGAGATTTTGAGACGGAATTTGCAACGGAAATTCCATCTCAAAGTCTCCCAATACATAAAAAAAATCTATAGGTTTTGAGACGGAATTTTCCGTCTCAAAATCCGTCTCAAATATTAGAGACGGAATTTGAGACGGAAAATTTCGTCTCAAACCCTTTCCAAAAATAACACAAGGAATATAAAGGGTTTGAGACGGAATTTTCCGTCTCAAATTCCGTCTCTAATATTTGAGACGGATTTTGAGACGGAAAATTCCGTCTCAAACCCTTTATATTCCTTGTGTTATTTTTGGAAAGGGTTTGAGACGGAATTTTCCGTCTCAAATTCCGTCTCTAATATTTGAGACGGAAAATTCCGTCTCAAAACCTTTATATTCCTTGTGTTATATTAGAGACGGAAATTGAGACGGAAAATTCCGTCTTAAACCCTTTCCAAAAATAACACAAGGAATATAAAGGTTTTGAGACGAAATTTTTCGTCTCAAAATCCGTCTCTAATATTTGAGACGGATTTTGAGACGGAAAATTCCGTCTCAAACCCTTTCCAAAAATAACACAAGGAATATAAAGGTTTTGAGACGGAATTTTCCGTCTCAAAATCCGTCTCAAATATTAGAGACGGAATTTGAGACGGAAAATTCCGTCTCAAAATCCGTCTCTAGTATTTGAGACGGATTTTGAGACGGAAAATTTCGTCTCAAACCCTTTCCAAAAATAACACAAGGAATATAAATGTTTTGAGACGGAATTTTTCGTCTCAAATTCCGTCTCAAATATTAGAGACAGAATTTGAGACGGAAAATTTCGTCTCAAATCCTTTTCAAGAAAAAACCAAAATAAACGTTTTGAGACGGAATTTTCCGTCTCAAAATCCGTCTCAAATATTAGAGACGGAATTTGAGACGGAAAATTCCGTCTCAAATCCTTTCTAGAAATAAGAAAAGTAAAATAAACGTTTTGAGACGGAATTTTCCGTCTCAAAATCCGTCTCAATTATTAGAGACGGAATTTGAGACATAAAATTCCGTCTCAAACCCTTTCAAGATATAACAAAAGGAATATAAACGTTTTGAGACGGAATTTTCCGTCTCAAATTCCGTCTCAAATATTAGAGACGGATTTTGAGACGGAAAATTCCGTCTCAAAATACCTCAACAAAATAGAAAAAACAATATAGGGGTTTTGAGACAGAACTTTCCGTTGCAAAATTCCGTCTCAGACTTTAGAGACGGAATTTGCAACGAAAATTCCGTCTCAAAATCCGTTGAAAATTTGGCGGGGATAAACACTATTTGCACGCGCCTTTTTAGCTTCGGAATTTGTGACGGAATTTATTCCGTTGCAAATTTGCAACGATTTTCCGTGGAAAATCTGTAGCTAAATTTGTATCTAAACCTTTTCTTTGTTCTGTCACTAATCCGTTGCAAATCTGTTGCAAATCCGCATGAACTTGTGACGGAAATTTCCGTCTCAAAAATTCCGTCACTGAAAGTATAATTTCTTGTAGTGTGAACGTGGCCCCAGTTATCTTGTCTGAGACTTTTAGGTGTTTAAATTTTTGTCGCCGCAAGGGAGAAGGACGTTTCATTGGATGTACCCCATTGTTATACATTTGGATGAAAAGTCACCTTGGAGGCAACGAAGAAAAGTTTCGAGAAGCTTATCTCAGTACAGTCTCGATAAAAGAATTCTGTGAGAAAACTTGGCCTGCACCGAAGGCAATTGGGCATTCAACAGGAAAGTGTAGGCAATTGAAGGAAAATGTCGAAGAACTCATCAGTAGTGGTGCCTTGACTCAAGAGCTTATTGAACAATGGAAGTCTGCTCCTCCATAGGCCAAGTTTTCTATATGTGGATGTGAGATGTTCTCAGGATTCTTAAAATTTTCATCAAGTTGTTTTGAAAGCTTTCCATATTTTTCTTTCCAAGTAGATGAAATAAAATAATTTTGAAAAACATTGGTGATTGTTATTGAGAATGAATAGACCTAGCCATTACATTTCCAGTATACTTCCCAATTCAATGAAAACTTGGAATCCATAAAGAAACACAGGCTTGAAATTCATTCATTCATTTTTGCGTACCATGATAAACTTTTGAAGTCAATGATCTTCATTAAGGTAATGAGCAATGAAATGATTGATGAATTTGCAAAATGTTTTGAACTGTTTTGAAGGACCAATTCATGAAGCATTCTCTTAAGGACTTTGTATTTGAAAATTTGATAGATGTTAAGGCCAAGCTAAGAGTCCCAAACACATCAACCAAAAATTCTTTCTCATAACTTGAACTCTCCGACTCAAATCATCCTTCGCTACACCTCGGGGCAAAATGATTGAAAGAGCCAAGTTTTTGATAAGCCTCAACATCTTTTAATGACCATTCTTAATTTGATTGATATCCTTTTTCCTATCTTAAACCATGATAATGAAGATTGTTGCATATGGCCTTCATAAAGTTGAATTGATACATTCTAGGCATGAGTTGTGAAAAAAAAAAGCAAAGAAAAAGGAAGTAAAAAAAAAAAGAAAAGAAAAGAAGAAAAAAATTGATTGTGAAACCATGCACGAGGGATATTCAAATGATTTCAAAAGCCGAATTTTCATCTTGAGGATTGGTTTTCAATAGAAGTGTCAATATTTGATATGACAAATGGCCATCTTTCATATTCCTATTACTAAAATGAAATCATCCCTTTGTTACCCCTTTTGAGCTTATTGATTTCTTTTCTAAATGAACCTTGACCAAGGATCACCCTCCACATTGGAGAGGCAAATACATCAGAGGAGTTTTAGAAGCATTAGTGATTGGTCTTCTGTCAAATGCAAGAAAATGATGCCTTTGTTAAGGGGCAAATGTGAGAAGAAAGATATGTGAAAATGGAAATCAATATGAAAAAAAAAAACAAAAACAAAAAATGAAAAAAGGTAGATGAAAAAAAGAGAAAAAAAGAAAAAAGAAGAAATGAATGCGAATAAAATGTTAAAAAAGAAAAGAAAAATGCTTCGAAGAGTGGGAAGGACAGATGTTCACAATCGAAGAAATGATCCTTGGTTCGATAAACCTTGAAAATACTCATTTTGGGCCTATTTATCCATTCTTTGAAAACCCTAAACCTTGGCCTACGGTACGTGCTTAAAAGTCCATTTTGATCAAATAAAGATGCTTGTATTGAAAAGCTTTTCTTTGAGAAACCATCATCATTATTTAGTTTGGGATGAAATTTGAATTCTCAAATGCATGGTAGAATAATCAATAAAAAAAAGAAGAAGAAGAAAAAAAAGAGAATGAAGCTCTAGGGTGAAAACCCATGAAAGGGCAGTCTAGAGTAAATTTGAAACAACTCAAGGCCATTGTTTGTGACTATGCTAAGGCAATAACAAGAAAGAAGAAAAACCAGAGGAGTTATACCTTCAATCAAGACCTTTTGAGAAATTCAAAAGCCATCACCTTGAAAATTTGATTTGAGATCTAAATCCTTGCCCAGAAATTTGAGCCATCACAGCTAGTCTTGACATTTGTTAAAGTCCACATATCAACAAATTAAGAGAATGCTAAAATGGATTGTGTTATGTGAAAGTTACTTTTACAAAAGGAATAATGATTTTCAAGGAATTTGTTTCATTTGTGAGCTAAGATGAAGAGACATTGATCAATAGAACCTTTCTTGATAACCAAACATCTTTGATGCACCAAATCAGCACATTTATTCAGCTAAACCAAGTTGTGACTCATTCTATTTGTTCTCAATAGTAATCACTAATTTTTAAGAGATTTAAATGTCAAATGCTTTTATCTTGGAAAGTTATTATGTGGGGCAATTTTCTATTTTCAAAAAGAAACTTGAAGAAGTGAAAAAATGAGAGTTTTGTGATTTTATGGGGGCAAGTTCTTATTTTAAAGAAATCAAGTGTGGTAATGGTGTTTTTAAGACTATTCTTGGGGCAATCTTTGGTTGTTATAAGAGCATGAATTTTCGTGAAGATATGAGAAGTGGTGAAGTGTTCTTGTGAATAGTTTGGGATGATTTTGTTGTTATGATTTGGATAGATGAATTTTAATTTGATAAGAATTGTGGGGCAAGAAGAAAACTAGATGAATGATGATGATGGGGCAACAGGTAGATTGAATGATTGATGATTGCTAAATTTAAAGAAAGAAGAATCGTGGGGCATGAAAAAGACTGAATGAATGACAATGATAGGGCAAATGATTTTAAGATTGCTAAATTTGAAGAAAGAAGAATGATGAGGCATTGAAAGATTGAATGATAAGACAGAGAGAAGATTGAAGGATGACAAATTTTTGAAGAAAGGAATAAGGTAGGCTGATGATGTGACTTGGTAAGGCATTGTTTATCATTTGCATTGCATTCATGACATACATGACATTGCATTCCATTACATGCATTCTAACACAAAAAAAAAAGAGTTTGTTTGTTAAGACAATAGGATAAAAAAAAAAGGGTTCTGGAAGACTAGATGACTAAAAATTTGGAAAATCTTAAAAAAAGAGAAAAAAAATCAGAAAATGTGAGAAAGATTGGGAATAAGATGTGACAAAAAAAAAGGTATGAAGTTTTGAAACAAAAATGTTAAAATTTGGAAAGAAAGAGGAAATTAAAAAGTTATGGATATGATGGGATAATGAAAAAGGGATTGAAAGATGTGACGAGATGAAAAAGTGTGATAGGAAATAACAAAAAGAAGAAACTGGAATGATAAGATGATCTAGAAGATAGAATTGAAATGATGAGATAAGGTCAAAGCCTCCGGGTACAATCTGTAAGACCTCCGGGCTTGATTCATTAAAACCTCCGGGTACAATCTGTAAGACCTCCGGGCTTGATTCATTAAAACCTCCGGGTACAATCTATAAGACCTCCGGGCTTGATTCATTAAAACCTCCGGGTATAATCTATAAGACCTCCGGGCATGATTCATTAGAACCTCCAGGTACAATCTGTAAGACCTCCGGGCATGATTCGTCAAATCCTCTGGGTACAATCCGTAAAACCTCCGGGCATAATTGAACACATTTAAATGAGCAAATTTAAAGTTTCAGGGCCTTCCTAGTCGAAGGAGCATTTTGGAGATGAGAAAAATTAAAGTTTCAGGGCCTTCCTAGTCGAAGGAGCATTTAAGAGATGAGAAAAATTTTAAAGTTTCAGGGCCTTCCTAGTCGAAGGAGCATTTACGAGATGAGAAATTTTTTAAAGTTTCAGGGCCTTCCTAGTCGAAGGAGCATTTAAGAGATGAGAAATTTTTTAAAGTTTCAGGGCCTTCCTAGTCGAAGGAGCATTTTGAAGATGAGAAAATAATAATAAAAAAAAATTTCAGGGCCTTCCTAGTCGAAGGAGCATTTTGAAGATGAGAAAATTTAAAGTTTCAGGGCCTTCCTAGTCGAAGGAGCATTTTAGAGATGAGAAATTTAAAGTTTCAGGGCCTTCCTAGTCGAAGGAGCATTTTAGAGAGGAGAAAATTTAAAGTTTCAGGGCCTTCCTAGTCGAAGGAGCATTTTAGAGATGAGAAATTTTAAAGTTTCAGGGCCTCCCTGGTCGGAGGAGCATTTTCATGATGATTACCAATTTCTTTTAGAATAAGTAAATATCCACAAAAAAAGGGGGGGGGGGGGGAACAAAACAAAAAAAATAATAAAAATAAAAATTTTTGAAAAGAAAGGAAAAAATAATAAAATGGATGCGGACAAAATGGATGTCTATGTCTTTGCACAATTACTATTTCATAGCAAATGTACAAAGAGGGGCAACTGTAGACACCCCATTTTGTCCGGGGTCTTGAATATTATTGGGCTTATCGAGATTTTTTTAATCAAAGTTTGAAACTAAATAAATTTTAATATGAGTTTAATGCTCTTTTAGAGTTTAATTAGACTTTTGGATATGAAACTATGATTTTGGACTTAAGATTAGATTTGGACTTTAGGCCCGGTGATTAAAGGACCAATTTTTATATTTAAATTTAGTTTTGAATATATTTTACATTTATTAAGGAAAAATAAAAAATGAAAATTCAAAAAAATCAAGGAAACAAAATAAAAGGGGAAAGTCAAACTTGTATTGCAAATTGTGGAATAAAAAATCAAATCTTTTGGTTTTAAAAACTTTGGACAAATCTAGAATTAATTAAAAGGATCAAATTAGATTTGTTTATGGAAGCTTTAAAAGAAAAGATGTCAATGTTGAGATTATGGATTAATGACCAGGAAAAAATCAAGGAAAATTAAGATTAATATGAGGAGAAACAATCATGATAAGGGGGGGAGAGGAAACCTAAGAAAAAAAAAACCCTAGAAAAAGCTAGGAAAAGAAAAAAAAACGGAGAAAGAGGAGGCGGGCTGTTGCACATCGTCTCTGGATGCTTGGCTGCCTTCCACCCTCACCACCTGACCATCATCATCTTCACCTCCATTGCTGCCCTGCCGTGGCTCATGCCTAGCCATTCCCTGCAACACCCCAGCCGCTTGCACACACTTGCACCTCTTCACGTCTTCTGCTCTTTACTGAACCAAGATCAACGCTGCTGTTCCTGCACCAAAACCGCATGCATCTTCTCGAGACTCCTGCCTGCTGTTGCACCGTTTCCATGAAGACCCTTTGAGCTGCTGCCGAGCCGTTGGTCTACAGTGTTGTCCTACTGCACCGCACCATTTGCTGCTGTTGTGGAGCTGCTGAGGAGTTTGTTCTGTTGGAAAGCATAAAATAGAACGTGAACAGGAGGAAATAAGGAAAAGCACCTCTGTCCATATCCTTGCTACCGCGTCAACATCTTTTCGTTGTTGCCTGCAACCCACCTGCACCACCCTTCAGTTCACCATTGCTACTAGCCGCCTTTGCACCTCTGCTTTCTGTCACCAGCCCCACGCCGCCGCTGTTCAAGCCCAGCATCCTTACCTTGCACCATCATCCTCAAGTTGCTGCAGCTCTTTCCCATACGTTTCCTGCTCCCAAAAGTTTGGAAATCCACGTTTGCTGTATCCCATTCTTGCACCGCCCAGCACAGTTCCCATCGTTGCTGTCACAGACCTCACTGCTCTGCATCGTCTCGCTACGCTCCTTTGCTGCTGTGAAGACTTTTGAAGGCTGCCATTTACGTGAAAGGAGAAGAAGTGAGGCTGGTTTGAAAAGAAAGAAAGGAACAAAGCTGCAACGTCTCATGTAAAAAAAAAAAAGAAGCTTAAAGCCACGTGAAACTAAGACAAAGCAAAGAAAAGAACGTGAGCCACAGCTGGAAAAGAAAAGAAAGAAAGCATTTGCTTGCCAGAGGAAGAGACACGATATCTGTAGCAACACCAAGGTTACAGTTGCTGAAAGAATGAAAGCTACGTGATACCAGGAAAAGAAGACAAAGGCAGAGACGTTGAAGCATAAGGAAAATAAAGCAGGAAAGTGAAAGCTTGCTGCACGTGGAGAAGAAAAAAAATAAGAGAAAAGAAATTGAAAGAAAAAGCCCTGCTGTCGACGCCATGGCTGCCTGAACAAAGAAACGGGAATAAAAAGAATAGAAAGAAAGGAAGAACAAGGAAGAAATAGAAAGGGCTGCAACTTTATTGGCTGGTAGATAAAGAACTAAGAAGGTTGGTATTTGTTATGGCTTTTGTTTATTTACGTGATTCATGTTCCTGCATCATTTTTATCATTTCATTTATTGTTTTGTCTTATTATATCTAATATATTTCTTTAATATTTTGTATTCATATCTTATTAGTTTAGTTTAATTTATTACATATTTTAACTGATTACCCTTTTTTTGTACAATAGTAACAGTTTTTATGTATATGTATATATATAGTGTGATTTAAGAATTGCATGATTTAGTATAGTATATTAGGATTAATTTTTATAAAGTATATTTAGGACTATAATTAATTTAAAACTTATAGGATAAAAATAAAATTATAGAAATAAAATTAAATAAAAAGTAAAAAACAATCATAAAAAAATATAATAAATAGAAAATGAATTATTCCGACGACGGAACTCCGAGGAGATTGCGATCGAGTAATATTCTCGGAAATCTTGAGGTGAAGAGGTCCTTTTTAAGTCTTACCAGCTTGATGGAAGATTTAAAAAGTCATTTTCGATATTTAAAACTCAAAATTATTAAAAAAATTGAAATAAGAATTAATTAAGATTAGTTACAATTAAAAGAATTAATAATCAAATTAGAAATTAAGAGTCATAAAAATTAATATATTTAGAAATAAAATATTTTAAAATAATAATAAATACGAATATAAATATTCCGACGATGGAATTTTAAAGGTACTGCGCTTGAGTAGTACTTTTAGATATCTTGAGGTGAGGAGAGTTCTTTTAAGTCTTGCCAGCTTGATGGAAGATTTAAAGAATATTTCCAAGATTTAATAAATTTAATTATAAAAAAATAAGAATTAAATTAGATTAAAAAATAGTAAATTAAAATTAAGTTTATTATAATAAAGATCAAATTAATAAATTAGAATTAAAATTAGAAAAGAATTAAAATAAATAGAAATTAAATTAAATTAAATATTTTAATGTGAATTATTCCGAGGATGGAATTTAAAGGAAATTGCGCTTGAGTAGTTTCCTTAAAAATTCCTAAGGTAAGAAAGTTTCTTTAAGGTCTTACCAGCTTGATGGAAGGTCTTTAAGAAAATCTTCAACATCAAATAATTCATGTTTATTTAAAGATAAAAATATATGAAATAATAATTTATATAAGAAAATAATAGAATAAAATAGGATAAAATAATAAATGAAAATTGGGTAGGAGTCTAAATAGGGATTGCATAAAATATGTAAACAATCCGACGACGGAGCCTCTTCAAGAAAGGCGATTGGTCCTACTTGAATACTCTTGAGGTGAGAAAAACTTTTAGGTTATCCGACCAGCTTGATGGAGGAGACTTAAAAGATTTTTCAATATTTAATTATATCGAAATTAAAGTAAAAGGCAAAATTAAGATAACCTTAGATCACTTGGTACCATTTTAGGATAGGCGTTGTGAGGGTGCTAATCCTTCCTCACACGTAACCGTACTCCCGAACTTAGAACTCTTAACGTAGACCAAGCCTTATCCTTAGTTTGAATAGGTGACCAATCACACCTAGGTTAGAATGATTGGTGGCGACTCCATAGTTTTGTGTCTAGTTATTAGGTTTCCCCCGAAGCCTGATACGTTACGACAATATGGAACTCACCTTACTGAGTTGCACTTCCAGAACAGAGTGCTTTTCTGCCTCACTTAACTTTACTTCTCTTGCTCCTTAGCTCTTCAACACTGAAGAAGAGGTTTGGCTAACTAAAAGATGCATTTTCTTGGCCCATATATGAGAAAAACGAAGGAACAAAAGATGCACTGGTAGTGAAACAGAATGGGCGAGAAGGATTCTGGAGAGAATGAAGTTGGCTAAGTTGGTTTTCTCATGTCTTCCTCCTTATATAGCCATTCAATTCCACTCAGAACTTACCACTTGTCCTTATCCCATTTTCTTTTATCACTTCACGTCTTTCTTGCATTAAAAGCTTATGGAAAAATTGCAGCTATGGAACGGCTATGGAAAGAAATCTCTACACATTTTTGACTAATTTTCTCTTCTTTTCTCTTCTCCTTCCCCTCCACGCCACTTCCAGCAGCCACTCTTATTGACTTGCTCCTCTTTGCCATTAAATGTCTCACCCAATTTGTGAAGGAAGCAAGGTGGCGTGTAGTCCACTTATAGCTTCTTATATTGATTTTTCTCTCTTCCTCTCAACGCCACTTCTCTTCCTCTCCACGCCAAGCCACTATCATTGACTTTGTTATACTTCTTTTGTTCCTTTGTTTTCTTCATTTGTTCAACACTTCCTTTAATGCTTTCACACTTCAATAAATAAGATTTCTTTTTATACATAAACTTCATTTGTCCTATAGCCATTAATCCCTTTCACACTTTCATTTAATGCTTTCATACCATAGACATTATCTTAACTTTTTTATCAATATTTATTTCCATAACTTAAAATGAAAAGTGAAAATTCACCTTAAATGTTTTCTTTAATTTTATTAAAAGAATTTATTTTCACTATAAATCATGTACAAATATGGTATATAGTATAGTAAAATTTTGGGTCTTACAGAACTGATTATGGACGAGCCACTTGGGCGAGCTGACCCTGGCGAACCAATTAAATCACATATTTTCCATACGTAAATTTGGTGAAAATAGGTTGTTTTTAATTAATATATTTGTAAACAGAAAATATGAAACCTTTTGGAAAGCAAATCATTTTGAGAAAATGATAGAAATTATGAAATAATTCCATAAAGGTTTTTCATGAGATATAAAGTGATTTTGAGACTTTAGGCCCTGAGTTCATGCATTGCCATTCATATAATTGCGTGACCCAACTGGGGTGGTGGCTCAGGTCAATAGACCAACGAGTGCACTCCAAGGTGTCTCAAGGTTGATGGACCCGCCAAGTCATCAGCGGTCTCGAGGTCACATGGCAAGTGGACCCGAGGACCACTTATAGATTATGGCCATAGATCTAGATGATATAGCGGTGAGGGGCGATGGCCTACAGGTGCAACCCAAAAGCGGACGACTTGTGTTCCTGAGGGAACAATGAGAGAATGATTTATTTGTTGCCTAGTCTCAACTTATTGATTTCTGTTTACTGAAAGGATCTGTTGAATCCTATTTAATGTTAACTATATTCATTGTTTTTCTAATGGGTTTGATTGTTTAGGGATATAGTTTTTATTTTATAAAGCAACATACACCTTCCTTACTGAGCACGTTGTCGCTCACTCCTTATTTTCCACTCCACAGATTATTGATTTTGAGACTAAGAGAATTACCTTCCCGAGATTTGATATCGAAGGTATGTTGTATTCTTTTATATATTCAGTAAAATGGTACAGTACTACTTTAAATAGAAGGGAATGTATAAACATTAGTAAGAAAACAATTTAATAATTCATAATTCTATATGATTTATGAGGAATAAGAGTACTAATTCTTGTTAAAGTGTTAAGAGTTGTTAAGCATCATAGACAGCCCAACCGGTAAGTAAGTGTTAAGTATAAGTAAGTATTATGTTATACTATGGATTGGGATGTTACATTTATCCATTACCATGTTTGTTATGTGCAAGATTAAAATTAGGATATGATGATATTTTTTTATTGGACAAAATTTAAGGATAAAATAGGAAATTCATTAATAAAATTTTTTTTGAAACATATCCTATCCTATGGATTAAAAATAATCCTCCACTTTTCTAAAGGATTAAGTTATCCTCTTGGGATAGGATGACTTATCCTCTTACTAATCATATCCTTTTGCTTAAATGAATAACAAACATAGGATAGAATGGTAATCATCTTATCCTTTAAATAATCTCATGTGCCAAACATGCACTTAAGTTACTATATACATACCAAAGTCTACAAGATTAAGGATGTAATTAAACTAATTGCCAGCCGTTATATGCTTGTTTGTTAGTTAATTTACCCTAAACATTGTTTATTTAATTATACTTTTCTTATGGGATCATGTGAAGAGATTTGAGACAATCTTTGGCAACATGGTTGGAAACCTTGACATTTGATGGACACAATTTTAAAATGCCAACACATGGATTCATGGATTTAAGAATGTTTAGTGCTAAAATTAAGGAAATAGCTGGTTGAGATTGGGCTTGTCTAGTGGCCACGTGCATGCTGGTTTTTTAAAATTAAGGATAGAAGAAGAGGATATCCAGCATGCATGTCTGCGATTATTGCTACCAAAAATATTGAAGATAACATGTGAGCAGCAATAACATAAATGATCATGAATTCATTGGTTATTGAGCTTTTAATGTTTATAACATGAATTTGGGTTGTGTCAACGACCAAAACAATATTTTAAGGAGCAACTTTTGAGTTAATCCATAGAAAAAACTAGATTTGGAAATTGTCTACCTGTAGTTTTTTTTATTTATTTTTAATCTATCTTTAATCCCTTCGGCTTTTATCTAGTTAACTCATCTAAAAAGAACATTATGCATGTAAATCATCAAATTTGTGAAGATATATAAATAGAGATTTAAACACGTATTTGTGAAGTATTTTTTGTAAAACAAAATTGTGAGATTTTTTTATTAAAGTGAACAATAAATGAGATCTGGCTCTCCACATTCTCGAACCCATCATTTTCATAAATCTGTTCGGCATATATGCCATTTGAATTAATATTTAGTTGACAATTATAACTCGAATCAAACACAATATACTTTCTTCAATGATAATGCTAATTACATAAAATTTTACTTAAATTAACTAATTCGAAAATTGATTTTTGTCACATTTTTGTATCTTGGGAGAACCTCACCTAAGAGCAATGAGGGTTTTCTTAACCATTAAAATGTTAATAATAATTTCCATTAGGCAGGACAGAGGTAAGTCCAAGTAAACCTAGTATAAATATTAGTGGCAGATTATATTTACTACTAGGGTCGACGCGCTTATTTCCAGCACCGAGCACTAGCCGAGCTACTCTGGCTACAAGCCCGCAACCCAAAGTTGTAATGAGGCTCGGATGATCCAGCTTGATCCAGCTGGTACAATCTTCAGCCCTCTTGAGTCACTATTTAATGGGCTAACTTTGGCCCAAAATCATCATTCAACCTACTCTATATGCTTTCTTTTGTTTCCATGGACCATGTTCCCTTTCATCCTCAGGGGAAAAAAATTGGGAACATATTTTTCATAAGAATCATGGTATATGGTCTTAGGAGTTTTAGGAGGTTTATTTATATGTACTATTACTATAAGTAAGTATATGTGCACCCACTTTGTGGGTGAAAAAAAAAATGTTAAAAAAAATTTTGAGTTGGAAGAAAATAGGTAGATTTCAAGAGGTTGGTGGGTTTTTTTAAAGAAAAAAAGGTACTTTTTTAAAAAATACATTATATAAAAAATAAAAATACAAGTGTCTTGTTTTATTATTTAATAGTGTAATTTTATTTAATTTTTTATTTTTTTTAATTAACTTGATGTTATAAGATTTAGTGACACCAAACTCAATCAATCTTTATATTAATAATAAAGATATAACTATAAAATTAGAATCGACTTGTTTGAACATATACAGAGGGTATAAGATTAAGATTTGCTCGTATAGATATAAATAACCAAAGGACTTCATATAAGCAAATCTTAGCCTTTGACTTTTTATATATAACAAATAAGTAAACTATAGGCCTATGATCCTTTATATATACAAACAAAATCTAGACCTTTGGCATTTTATATATACAATTAAATCTGAACCTTATATATAAAAGCAGACAAACTCTTAGCCTCTGGTTTTTTATATGTATAAAAGTAAATTTTGACCTTGATCTTTTATAAATACATAAGCAAATTCCGGCCTCTAATCCTTATATACAAGTAAATTTAGATCTCTAATCCTTTATACACACACACACAAGTAAATCTAACCACTAGTCATTTATATATACAAGCATATATTCGCTTATCACTGTTTATATATGTACAAGCAACTTTGAGCTTTTAGTACTTTTATATACAGAAGCAAATTAGGTCTTCTGGCCCTTTTTATATATACAAATAAATATAGGCTCTGATCCTTTAAATATACACAAGAGAATTTGAGTTTCTAGCCCTTTATATATACTAACAAATCTGAACATCTAGCCTCTTATATATATATATATATATATATATATATATATATATATATATATATATATATATAAAAGCAAATTTGAGCATCTAATCCTTTATATTAAAGTAAGTCTAGGCCTCTAACCCTTTATATATATATATATATATATATATATATATATATATATATATATATATATATATATATATATACACACACACACAAAAGTAAATTTAGCCATCTGAACTTTTAAATATATACAAGAAAATCTGGTCCTCTTCCCTTGATATAGATATAAAAGCCAGCCAACTTTTTACCCTGGGTCTTATATATACATGCACAAAAGCAAATTTGGACATTTGATAGTTTACATATATATAAATAAATCTAATCTCTATATCTTTATATATATGTTAGCAAATAGGGGCATCTGATCTTTTATATATACAAGAAAATCTAGGACTCTAGTTCTTTATATATATACAAACAAATTTGGCCTTTTACATATATACAAGCACTATTGAGCCTTTTTTTTGTTACAAGAGAAATATTAAATAACTGGAGATAGGGGTGCTTGGATTCGAACCCAAAACTTACAATATACCACAACTCATCTTTAGCTACTAGGCCAAGAGATTGTTGGCAGCACTATTGAGCCTTTAGTCCATTATATACAAGCAAATTTGAACCTTTAATCATTATATATGTACAAGCAAATCTAGACCTATAAGCTTATATATAAATATATATAAAACAAATTTGAGCCTCTTATAATTTTTACACATAAGCAAATCTAGGTCCTGCCTCTTTTATAGATATAAAAGCAAATCTAGACCATTATACCTTTATATATATAAGTAAATCAAGTTTAAGCGTATGGTTTTTTATATTTAAAAGTAAATTTACGCATTCTTTATACATATATATATAAGTAAACTTGTGCATTTATCTTTTCATATATATATATATTTATAAAAATATAATGTCTCTTATTCAATTTTATTATAATATATTTTTTTTATTTACGTAATTTTCCGATTGAGTTGGTGTCACTTTAGACACAAACTGAGACTGACAAACGCAATCAAACACTTTAATATTAGTATCTTATTGTTAAATTTAATTATAGGATAAAATGATAATTTAAATATTAATTTAGTTAATTTGAATTGTACCACTGTCCATTTATAATTTAAAAATAAAAATAAAGTGGATATGTCACTAAATTTCATTTAAAAAAAAGGATTTGCCAAAGAAAAAAATGGAAACGGTGGTGAATTTAGCATGCAACGTGGCAAATACATAACCAGCAACGGCTCAACTTAACTGCCTCTCATTTCCCTCTCCCTCCCGCCCCTTGAACGGATAAACCTTCATGGCCACCGGGTCTCTTCTTTCATCGGCCGCTGGCACCATCGCTTCCACCACCCACCAGTCCCTCCATTTCTCCCCCAAACTTCCAATTCCTAACCTCCCCTTCAAACCCATTTCCAGACACAGCAGACTGTCCACCAAGCTCCACGTGTCCTCCCCAACTAACCAACCCGCCATCACCAGCACTCCCTCGAAAAACCCCAAAGAAGAAACCATCTTCTTCGATGGTGGAGCCCACTACGGTGACCTCGTAGCCAATCTGCTTCTGGGTTTCACTCTTCTATGGCTTCCTTTGACTCTAGCTGCAGTTTCAAGAGCTTTTTTCCTGAGGTACAGGTTCACCAACCTGCGGGTGACGGTTATCTCCGGACTGACCGGCCAGGATAGGAGTGACTTCTCTTACAAGGTGATTAAGGAAGTCCAAGTGGTGCCACGTTTCATAGGTGAGTGGGGTGATGTTATCATTACCTTGAAAGATGGGACAAAGGTTGATCTTCGGAGTGTGCCTAGGTTTAGGGAGATTGCAAAGTACTGTCTTTCCATGGCTGAGAAACCTGTTGTTTTGAAAGAAACTGGGCCTAAAGGGTTTTAGGCTAAGCTCCCTTTTTTCTTGGGAATGTTTGTAAATTCTTTGTTTTGTTTTATTTTTGATAGAATGGTGGTGTATCATAAAGGATTCATCATCATTTTCACTTGCAATCCTAAAATTATTTATTATTTATTTATTCAATCATAATCGTAGCTCATCACTTGGAGATAATCAACTTCCCTGCTCTATAGAGTCACGGAAAGGCAAGGTACAATACAATTTTGCAAGTTTATTGCATTGCATTTTTCAGTGGTTGAGCTTATCCCTGAAATTATCATGTACCAAGGTAGGTTGAGGTGCTGTATTTCAGATGATGCATTTTGATCCTACTGCAAGGGACCTTGGGTGTGAAATTTAGAGTATTTAAAAAAAAATAGTGGCAGTAGTACCCTGATCAATTTCTCTACTTCTATTGATTATCTTATGTGTAGGAGCCATTAGAACTGAGAGTTGATAATGTTTACTTTTTGATTTTTATGTTGGATATCAAACAAGGAAGCTCCGTACTTCACCATCTCAAATTTCTCTTGCCTTTACTCAAATAGATCCTGGATAGCTTTGAGTTAATGCTCCAAGCCTCCAATTTTCCAGATTTCTCCGGATAAATCATCTTGATGCAGCATTTTAGCTATGTGCATAGAAAATGCTTACTTCTACATGTTACACGATCCAACCAAAAGTAATTGATTGTTCCTTTAGAGAAACCATAGTGATTGTTTGGATATGCATGTGGATAACTTTATGAATCATTGATACTATTCGAAATTGTGGTAAACAGTTTTCCTGTGTAAAAATTCATCATATTTGATGAACTCACTGTTTTATTGAATGAAGAAAGTTTTAGAAAATCGGTCTTTGACATGAATTTTGAACATGGAAATTCAGAATAATTGCCTTAGGTGCTTTTTGTGGTCTATAAGAATCTTCATCTTCAGGATCATCAGAAACTCAGAGGATTAATACTGATGTTAGTAGCAGGATTCTCAATATGTCAAAAGTTCCCTAGGATGCCTACTATTGCCTCTATTTGTGCCAGTCGGGGAATGTAGCAACTTTTGCACTCCCGACTCTTTGTTGCTTTGTTATATCAGTTCTCCTATGGCTTAACTTTTCCTTAATCTGCTTTAGGCTTTTGGCCTATGAAAGCTTTTCGTTGATCCACAAACAGAATCAGTATTGGTGGTGAATATTAGCAAGTTAGAAACTTTGACAGCTTCCTATGAATTAAAATTCACTTTGAAGTCATTGCAAGACGGTGCATTTGGATGAAGAATTTTAAAATTTTAAGGCATTTTAAAATGAAGGCATTTCACAATTCATCATTTTAAAATATTAGTATTTATAATTGACTTGTTTGGATAAATAATTTTTAGAAAGAATTTTTTAACACTAGAATTTGAATAAATAAAAATAATTATAAAAGAAAAATAATATATTATATATTAGAAAAAAAATATCAAATAAAATATGTAATATGGGCATCATTAGATTTGTAAAATTGTATAGATATTGTTAATAATATAAAAAATAAAATTATATATTATATTTAAATAAAATAACATGTTTCTGTTTTTAAATTTTTATTTAATAGTGGGCCATGTTTAATAAAGTATGGAAGAATGAGATGAATTTTAAAAAACCACATTTTTAGGTGAATTTTCAAGAGGGAATTTGAGCATCTTAAATTCCCTTTTAAAATTCCTTTTAAATTTTGAAATTCTTCAAAATTTTTTGCCAAACAAAGAATTTGGATTTTGGATTTTCAAATATCCTAATTGAAATAAATTTCCTCCTTAAAATCTCTCATCCAAACACACTCTTAAGAGAATTGTTGAAATCACTACCAAGAAGATACTACCAGTTATTTCTCCATCAAAATTGAAAAACAAACAAAGGCCAAGTGAATAGATATCATTTCCCATTGTGCAAGCTGCTAGAGTAATAACCTGTTTCATGGTGAAAACAGCAAACTATACAAGGTTGTTCCATCCTGATCATCAGCATTCCCCACAGCACAACCCTGAAACAAGAATGTTGTTATTACAGTAAGCAACACCTGTTTCTTCTTTTTAGCTTATTTTGGGTTACACCAATACCCACCATGTGGTGCATGATAAACACCATAGAATTATGTCAATATCCAGTGTTTTTTAACTTTGGCATGGAAGCTGCCGACCCCAAAATTATCCCAGTACCTTCACTAGAAATTGATGAAAACGCTCCAATTCCAGCTCCAACTTGACCAATGACCAGCCATGCCAACAAAGTGGAAAGTGGAAACCCCATTTGAAGGAATCCTATTCAAGGGTGGATCTCACTTTTATGAAAGGAGAATGGTGACAAGAAAAGTATTAGTAATAATTCTAAATTGTCGATGGGTCAGACAACAACAATTAGGCCTCTGTTTTTCAAATAAAAAGTCAGTTTGCGCCATTATCAAGAGACAACCTTCCCTTATGTAAGTCATTTGGGACTCTTGCAATGACCCACACAGAGTTCACTTCACTTTTTTTACTTCTAATCAACCTTTAACTTACCATAATTAACTTAATCTTGAATTTATAACATATTCATGCTAAATCAAGAAGGTCAAACTGCTAAGCTGACATGGGCTGAAGAACTATAAAGCCCACAAAGAAAAGGACAAGATATGCCTAGGTATGTACTGGTTTTGAATCCAAAGTGGGCATGGAAGTAGTTTAAGGATGGATTAGACTTGATTAGACCAAAGCTGGCCTGTGTGCATCTCAGAGAAACAAAAAGGAGCCCATGGGGCAAGGACACTGTTATCATGACAAGTGACACATGGGGTCCAAGTTCCAACCCCGGGCTCCATACCAGTTAAGCTTCAGAGCCAAATATTGAATGAAATCCCATGATTTCAAGCAGGGGAGTGCAGGGAAAGTGGCCTTCAAAGCAATCTCCCCCCAACTTGTTCATGTCATTGAATGGTGAATGGGGTCCCCATAAGGCTTTGAAAGTGAATCATTTACTTGACAGACATGAACTTCAGTTAAAAAACTTTGAACCCAATCAAAACATCCTTGCTGTTTCAATGATATATATATATATATATATATATATATATGTGTGTGTGTGTGTGTGGCATGGAACTAATGGGATTTACTCATTAGAATCTGACAGATTACAGATATTGTGAAAATAAAGGTGCTCACTGTGAAAAAGTAAGCAATCACGTAAGAGCAAGACAATCAGTTTTCCTCATCCTTGTGAGACCAGCACCAGACTCAAAGATTAAGCATGCCTGTAAAAGCTTATTAAAGAAACATTAAAATTCTACTCAAATTTCTTTTCTGCTACAATCTTTCACTAGGTTGGTAACCATTGCAAGTGTACAAATCAAGGCTTTAGCTAGATGGTATAAATGTACAGCATTTGGGGGACAGACTTTGATCAACTGCATCTTGGGGGAGAGCTTCCTGGAAATTTCTCAACACAATCATGAGATTTTCTTGAAGGATAGTTTCTTTCTTTTTAAGTATTTTTTGTCATATTATCAATCTAGAGTGCAAACCATTGGCTATATTTCCTGTCAACATCATACATACATAAACAATAGTAATAATGGCAGAGATTATAACATGACAAAATAAATCTTTTAGTCTATGTATGGAGATAGTTAAGAGATTGCGGTGGTTTAGGATTCTGATGGCTGCTCCAAAGGGTAGCCATAGCCATATTGAGAGGCGTAGAGTTTATATGCTTGATGTAGATGTAAGCATCTCAATCCCATTGTGTAGCACTTATTTCTCATGTTCCGGCTAATGACTACTATAATATTATCTGTGAAGATCTGCACCCATTTTGTGAGATATGATCAGTTTTGATCTAAAATTTTATGATTTTGTCTTACAAAAGATACTTCACAAATATGCGTTTCAAATTGTCGTAACGGCTTCGCGCTCGACGATTTTCGGAAAAGCGTTTAAAAACAAAAATGGGAGTCGCCACCAATCTTTTTTGACTAGGTGTGATTGGCCACCTGAAAACGTTTATCTTTTCAACAAAATCTCAAAATTTATTAAGTTTTATCAAAAAGACAAATTTCTGGTCAGCGAAAACAAAATTTGGGTTCGGGGGTACGGTTACGTGTGGGGAAGGATTAGCACCCCCACGACGCCCGTTAAAAAACGGTACCATAATAATCATGTGTTATCCTTGGATTTTAAGAAGATAGTCTTGGATTTAATATTTAAAAATAATTTGTATTTTATTGCAATCAATTTTATTCAAAATCATTTTTTATTTATTTTGGTTTTATTAATGAAACTCTTGATATTGAGAAATTTGGCTAAATATCCCAATACTCTGGTAACATTTAGCTAATTCCTCTCACCTAGGGATCAGTCAAGAAATCACTACTTGTGAGTCTCATGACATCCCATCCTCGGAAGAATTCCATTTATTATTATTTTTATTTATGCATATGATGCTAACGTATGTTTTATGATGCATGTGGAATTATGAAAAGAATTTTTTTATTTGGATTTTTATTAATGAAATTCTTAATATTGAGAAATTTAACTAAATATCCCAATCCTCTGGTAACATTTAGCTAATTCCTCTCACCTAGGGATCAGTCAAGAAATCACTACTTGTGAGTCTCATGACATCCCATCGTCGGACATTTGTTTACTTAAATTTAAATTTTATTATTTATTTCCTTTTTCTATTTTCTTTTAAAAACTTATCTATTTTTATTTTTAATAAAACAAATTAAATTTTCTATTAATCTTTTTATTTTCTTTTAAAAACTTATTTATTTATTCTTATTTTTTAATAAAAATTTAAATTATTGAAAAATCATACTAAACATCCCAATACTCTGGTAACATTTAGTACAACTCTTCTCACCTAGGGATCAGTCAAGAAATCACTACTTGTGAGTCTCATGACATCCCATCATCGGACATTTGTTTACTTAAATTTAAATTTTATTATTTACTCAAATTTGAATTTCATCATTTTTAAATACATTTTCTAATCAATAATAATAATCAATGAAAATAAAAAATAAAAGAAAATTTTCAAAAAACTTTTATTTTAAAACATGCATTAATAATAATAATAATAATAATAATCTTTTTAACTTAATTTTTTTTTATTTTTTAATTTTTAATTTTCTAATTAATAATAAAATTTAACAAAATTAATAAATACTAAATAAATAGATAAATAAACAAATGAGAAAAAGAAAAGAAAAAAATACCTAAATGGGTTTGGACTTGAAACCCCAAAAAAAAACCTTCAAAAGAGCCCAAATGACCAGGCCCAAGGCTGCTGGGCCGGACACGGGTCGGGTCGGGAGAGGCGCGGGTCGGGTCGGCGGGCGCGCGGGTCTTCTCCTTCGAATCGGGTCGGACGCGCGGGTCGGGTCGGATCGTCTGGGTTGGCGCGCGGATATCTTTCCTTCTCGGGTCGGGCGCGCGGATCCCGGGTCGGATCCGGGTCGCGCGCGGGTCGGCCTCTATAAAATCCTTTCCCTTTTTTTTTTTTTCACTTTTCCCCTTTATTTCCAAAAAAAAATTCAGAGCCTTAGAGGCCCTCTGCCGGGGCGATTCCCGGCCGCCGCTGGGGTCGCCTCCGGCCGCCGCCGGCCGCCGGTCGCCGGTGGCCAAAAACGAAAAGTTCCCTACTTTCCTATGCTCCTTAACCTCCTGAGCCCAAATCTAGGTTTAGTTTTCCCTAAAAATGCCCAAAAACTCACAGATCTGCAAAAGAGCCGCCGGTTGAAAACCCAAAAATGCCTTTCACCACCTTTCAAGCACTCTCCCCTTTTTAAAAAAGCTTTCCCCACTTCCTAAGCACACAGATCTGACTTTAACCGAAGCCTCCATCACCATTTTTTGTTTTCGTTGTTGTTGGTTTCGGTTAAGGTTTTTGGTTTTTGTGGTTCGTTTGTTTTTTTTTTTTGCAGGTGGGGGATTTGGGATCTTAGATTTTGGGGTCTCGGATGGGGTTTCGGGTGGCTATTGGGATTGTGCGTTGGTTTTTCGGTGATGGTAGTGGTGCTGTTGGGGGTTTAGGCCGTGAGAGGTTCTCGTTTTTTGGTGGTTGTTGTGTGTGGTTGGGGGTTTAGGTTGTTGGTGGGTTTGGTGAAGTGGGTCTCGGGTGAGTGGAGAGAGCTTGGTGACAGTGGGGTTTTCCGGTCTTGGGTGGTCGGGATTTGTGGTTGTGGTTACCGGTTACTGATGGTGATCTGGGTTCGATGTTAAGGGAGGGTTCTTGTAGGGGGTAGTGAGGTTGGGAAATGGTGGCTGGCAGAGAAGAGTGACAGAGGGGATGGCCGGCGGTTATGGGAACTAGTGGCCAGCCTCGGGAGGGAGGTTATGGCAGGGTGACAGGGGGCTGATTGATAGATTGGACAAAAAATAAAATAAAATAAAATAATAATAATAATAATAATAATAATAAAAGGTAATAATAATAACAAAAAATAATAATAGAAATAGAAATAAAAATAAATAAAAATATGATAATAATAATAATAATAATAATAATAATAATAATAATAGAAGAAGAAGAAGAAAGAAAATGCTAATAATAATAAAACAAATAATACAAACAAAACAAATACAAAAATATAAAAATACTAACAAAAGTGGGACAAAATTAGGTGTCAACAGTTGCCCCTCTTTGCTCATTGCTGAGAATCAGGAATAGGGCAAAGACAAAAGACAACAATTTTGTCCGACTCATGAACCAATTCTCTCCTTTTCCTCTATCTTTTTTGTTTTTTATTCATTTTTTTATTTGTTTAACGTGCTCCTCTTGCAGAAGAGGCGATGAAACTTTAAATTTGTTTATGTTTTGTTTGTTTGTTTCTTTTCTTTTACGAGAAGGCTCCTCTTGCAGCAGAGGCAATGAAACTTAAAATGTTGTTTTTTTCTTCTTTTTTTTTTTCGAAATGCACTCCTCTTGCAACAGAGGCGATGAAATTTTAAATTTAAATTTGTTTTGTTTTTTCTTTTTTCGAGAAAGCTCCTCTTGCAGCAGAGGCAATAAAACCTAAAATTCCTTTCTGAAAATGTGCTCCTCTTGCAACAGAGGTGATGAAACTTTAAATTTAAAGATTTCACATTCAAAGATCTAAGATTCGGAGATTCACATCCGAAATTTCAAAGATTCTAATCTGAAATTTTGAGTTGGAGTTTCACATCCAAATATTAGATTCGGAGATTCACATCCGAAATTTCAGAGATTCTCACCTGAAATTTTGATTTGGAGATTCACATCCAAAATTTGATTCGGAGATTCACATCCAAAATTTTAACTTGGAGATTCACACCCAATATTTGATTTGGAATTCAGAGATTCACACCTGAAATTTTGATTTGGAGATTCACATCCAAAAATTTGACTTAGGGATTCACACCCAAAATTTTGACTTGGAGATTCACATCCAAAATTTTGATTCAAAGATTCACATCCGAAATTTTAACTTGGAGATTCACATCCAAAACTTTACTTAGGGATTCACACCCAAAATTTTAATTCGGAGATTCACATCCGAAATTTTAACTTGGAGATTCACATCCGAAATTTTGAGTTGGAGTTTCACATCCAAATATTAGATTCGAAGATTCACATCCGAAATTTCAGAGATTCTCACCTGAAATTTTGAGTTGGAGTTTCACATCCAAATATTAGATTCGGAGATTCACATCCGAAATTTCAGAGATTCTCACATGAAATTTTGATTTGGAGATTCACATCCAAAATTTGATTCGGAGATTCACATCCAAAATTTTAACTTGGAGATTCACACCCAATTTTGATTCAGAGATTCACATCCGAAATTTTAACTTGGAGATTCACATCCAAAACTTTACTTAGGGATTCACACCCAAAATTTTAATTCGGAGATTCACATCCGAAATTTTAATTCGGAGATTCACACCCGAAATTTTCTGAATTGGAGATTCACATCCAAAATTTGACTTAGGGATTCACACCCGAAATTTTCATTCGGAGATTCACATCCGAAATTTTCAACTTGGAATTCAGAGATTCACACCTGAAATTTTCTGAATTGGAGATTCACATCCAAAAATTTTAAGTTGGTTTCTTGATGCCTCATCCTTTTAAAACTTTTTACTTTAAAAATCTTATCATCTTATCCTAAAATTTTCAGAGTCTCGTTTCCTTCCTTTGTCTTCTGTTTTGCCCCTTCTTCATCGAAAATGTACAAATCTTGTTCCTTAAAGGTGAAATTTTCATTTGTTTTTTTTTTTTGTTTTTTTGAATGTATGTGATGGATGCAATGCAAATGTTGAGAAATAAGGAAAAGAAAAGGAAAAGAGAAAGAAAAAGACAAGAAAAAATCAAAAGTTGCAGTAACAAGGTTCACAAGACCACCATCCCCACCATTTTTGAATCTTTCCAAAACATAAGCTTCCGTGTATCCACTAATTCTACGAAACACCATTAATTCTTGTTCATTTTTCACCATTTGATCATACATTCATATTTCTTTGGCGCACTTGTAACCCTTCCCATGGTTCTCATCTGTTCTTTTTTCACCCCATATCATGTTCGACTTTCCTCTCCTGTAATGCATTGGGCTTTCTCAAACATTGTCAATCACTTATTTATCATCATTTCAATTTTATAATGGATGCAATACCATCACATTTCTTTCAATAATCATAAGTATGTAGATTGGTCAAAAATTGAAGGAAAGACATTTATGATGAAGCAAACGAGAACAAATTTAACTAAGAAAAATAGGCAATTTCCAGAGGCCAAGGAAGGTAACAATACTAAACAATGCATATTCAATCAATCTTGATAAACTAATCTAAGATTTTGCCAAAATTCTATTTGATTGACATTCTAATCATTTTGGTTCCATCAATGCTTTGCCCCCCACTTCATAATATCTTCAAGCAGTATTGGTTTCCCTTATAAAAGGCTATCTTCTTTAGATTTTAGCCAAATCTCCCGTTCTTCTTTTGACTTAAATTGCCCTTTTTGGTTTTCAACTTAAGCCCCTTCTTATTCTCCTTCCTTTCTCTTTTTTCTTTCCTCTTTTTTCTTTTTTTTTAGCTTTTTCCTTTTCATTTTCCTTTTTCTTTTCTTTTTCATTTTTTCATCATTTTCCTTTTTATGTTTTCATTCTTTTTCAAGGACCATACTTATCTATAATGAACACACTTATCAAGCTCCCAATCATGAACTTGTAACATGTCTAGGCTCAATATATGATTCCTTAACTCAAGCATTCAAATTCGATCAAAATGGACTTTTTGAGGTACGTAATGTAGGCCATGGTTCAGGGTTTTGAAAGAATGGATAAACAGGCCCAAAATACGTGTTTCAAGGGTTTCAAGCCATAGGATCGTTTCTCATCATATTAAGAATTCTAGCATTCTACCCCATTCGTTGTTTATTCTTCTTTGGTTTCTTGTTTCTCTTTCCATTCTTTTTTGTTCACTTCCTTTTTTCTTTTGATTCTCTCTTTTCCTCATGAAGATATCTTTTTCTTTATCTTGCCCCCTAGATTTTTAATGACTTGAAATTTTTTTTTTTGTGGGCAAATCTTACTTCATTTTTCTCAATTTTGCCCCCCAATGTGGAGGGCGATCCTTGGCGGGTTTCTTTAAAAAACATATATGACTATAAGGCTCAAAAGGGGTAACAATGGATAATTTTTCTCATATGTGAAGGGTAAACCAAAGATGGCCATTTCTCATTTCGAACATAAATACTCTTATCAAAGAATTATTTATTGAGCCATTACAACCTTCTGAAAAGTCTACTTTCCTTGTGTACGCTCCATCGGTTGATTCAACATTCCCATTGATCATTGGGGACAAAATTGTCAATACAAATAGAATTTTAGAGTTTTATCCCAGATTATTATCAAAATCGACATCATATTCATCATTTATCAACAAAATTGGGCAAAGAATGGAAATTAATCATTTAGAAGCCAAAAGGAGGAGAAAGAGGTAAAATATAGGCGAATGCACAAAGAATATATGATTTCAAAGGGGAGAGAAAAATGTAATGAAAATGCATCGATTACTCCGTTGAAATGACAAAAGATAAATGAAAGTCAATACACAAAAAGCACTTTTTAGTTCATGGGCATTACAAAAAGAAACAACTTTATACCACCATGAGTGACCAATCAAAAGTCTTCTTTTGCCCTCATATTGTAGCATGGTTAACCCGTTCCTTCTTTTGTCCCAAAATCCAACAAACCGGATCTAATCAAACTTTGCACCTTGTGCTTGAAAGCAGGGCAACTTTCTATCGAATGACCCGTATTTCCACTATGATAATCACATCGAGCATTTGGGTCATACCATTCTGGATATGGAGGTTCCAAAGGCTTCAATTGAACTGGGGTAACAAGTTGGTTCTCAAGAAGGTATTGAAATACTTCAGAGTAGGACCAAGGAATCGGATCGATGTCGATCCTCCTTCGTTTGTTTCGAGATCCTCTTTGGTTACTTTGGGTAGGCATAGGTGTTTGGAGACCTATTTGCCAACTAGATTGGAGGATTGGCTGACAGGCTTGGAGAGATATGATTTATGGTGGGGTAATGGGTTTGGTACATTGGATAAGGATAATATGGAGCAAAGTCTCCCACATGTTGCCCTTCATAATTCATAGCATGAACATCTCCTCCATTCCCCGATGTATCACCTTTTCTTGCATTCATGGCATCGTCTCCTACAAGCTTGCCACTCTTGATTGCATTATCTATTATTTCACCAGAGATCACCATGTCTGCAAAATTCTTTGTAGCATTTCCAACCATCATTTCATAAAATGGTGCTGGGAGTGTGTTGACAAACAAGATGGCGGTTTCTTTCTCTGTGAGGGGCGGTTGAACTTGGGCAGCTACATCCCTCCACCTTTGAGCATATTCTCTAAAGCTTTCTTCATGTTTCTTCATCATGCCCTGTAAGGATAAGCGATCTGGTGCCATATCTTCAATGTGCTTGTATTGAGCAATGAATGCTCGAGCCAATTCTTTCCATGAGCGGATATGAGCTCGATCTAGTTGGGTGTACCACCTGGCGGCTGATCCGATAAGACTGTCTTGAAAAATATGCACCAACAATTCATCGTTTTGAGCATAAGCAGCCATTTTTCGGCAATACATCTTGATATGAGTTACCGGGCATTTGGTCCCATCATACTTTTCAAAATGTGGAACTTTGAACTTTGGTGGGATAACTACACCCGGTACCAAACAAAGCTCGCTCGCCTCCAAAGAACCACATAAATCCATCCCTTCAATAGCTCGTAACCTCTCTTCTAGGAGATCTAACTTCGTCTGAGGCTCTAAGTTCTCTTTCACTGTTGATACACCCATCTTCAATTTCTCATGTTCTTTAGGATTATCCGAATCATGGACGTAGATTGGGTCTGATGGGTTCCTTCTGAGGTTTGGAATGTCGTGCCCCGCAAATAACATATGCTGTGAAGTATGGACTTGGGGTGGAATGGGACTTTGTGGATACGAACGTTCACCGTCTTGTGCCCACCTTTCTTGAGTAGTTGCTTCCCTTACTGGTTCTTTTCCTCTATTCATTTTAGTCATCATCTCCAGCATTGCAGCCAACTGCCCCTTCATCTCTTCTTGTGCCTTTTCTATTTTCTCCATTCGGCTAGCTTGTCCTTCTTCCATGGTCTATACTTGAGGGTCCTGAATTGCTTTGTAACCTTTGATGGTCGAGAGGTCTTGAACCTTATTACCACAATTTTCTGATTAGAAAAACCTTATCTTATTTCTTTCAAGATTTTTTTGGAACAAACAAATTTTTTCTTCTTTTCTTTCTCAAAAAATGAAGAGTATTGACATATTTACTGAAGTATAACAAGTGTATGTTGAAAATCATGTTATTTGCATATGTATGCAAGTGATATGTATGACAAATTCTATGAAATGGAACAATTTTTCTTCTTCTTTTTCTCTTTCTTCTTTTTTTTTTCTCTCTTTCTCTTTTTTCTTTTTTTTTTATTTTATTAGTTTGCATAACTTTCTTGATTTTACATAGTAGGTACTTAGGTCTTCACTTTAACCAAATCTTAAGGATGAATAATTTCAATGAAAATAATCAATCAATAGCACATGTACACAAATTTGATAAAAAAGAACAAATTCAAAATTGTAAAACAAACTTAGTCTAGTTTCTCAAAGACTTTTCTGCAAAGTGTGATGCAACAATGTAAAATGCATTCCAAAATTCAAACTAAAATTTGTCTCTTGTTTATCATATTCATTTATTAACTCAAGAGGTCAAGTCCGAAACAAGTAAGAGAAGTTGAAGAGTGATCTTATACCATATCAAAATTGTTTCCAAAAACTCTCTTTCTTTTTTCTTTTGTTTTTTAATTTTCTACGAGAAAGAACATATTCTTTTTTCTTTTTTTTTTTTATGAAATGCTATGTAAAATGTTTAAGACATGACACAATAACAAGGCATAGTTGGAAGACATGCTCAAACAAAATGCAATTTATGCAAAATGCAATTACAATGAAGATCAAATTTCATTTTATTTCACCTAACCTTCATGATTCTAAAATGCACATGACATAATTATCAATATATGTATACACAATGATGATGAAATGAATTAAAATGATATATGTCCCTAACATGTTTGAGAAAAACGAATATTTGTATTCGCAATACCTAGACACTAATCTTATTATTCCTTAATCCAATCATGCAAGAAAGATGGAATTCCTAACTAAACCTGAGCATTCTTCTTCATTTTTCTAGAAATCATTTTTCTCTGATCACCAAACAATTTTTTTATTTTCTATTTTTTTAAAAAAAACTAAAATTCACATTCCCTATTCTATTCTTTTTTCAAAAATTGATTTTATTTCATTTTTATTCCAAATCAAACTTTTTCTTTTATCAGTAAAATTTTCTTTTTATTTTCTATTTTTCCTAAAATTCATATCACCTATCGATTCTTTTTCAAAAATTAACTTTATTTCATTTTATTCCAAATCTAACTATTATTTTTTTTGAATTCTTTTTCCACACAAATTCAAGGAAAATTTTTTTTGTTAACATCTTTTTTTTTAAAACTTTTTCTTTTATCACTAAAATTTTCTTTTTATTTTCTATTTTTCCTAAAATTCACATCCCCTATCGATTCTTTTTCAAAAATTAACTTTATTTCATTTTATTCCAAATCAAACTATTTTTTTTCTTTTCCACACAAATTCAAGGACAATTTTTTTATTAACATCTTTTTGTTCAAAAAATTTTTTTATGAGATAATCAAGAAAAGGAAAAAAAAATTTTTTTATTTTTATATTTTCATTAAAACTCCTATACAACCCAAAAATAAAAATATTTTTCTTTATTTTTATTTTTATTTTTTGTCAACTTATCCTTTAAATTATTCAGAAAAGGAAAAAAGAAAAATCAATGAAAGATTTTGTTAACTCTATTTTACCTTTATTTAGAAAAACCTTCAGCTCTCTTCGTATCTTTTCATTTATTCCCATTTTTATGCCCATATTTTTTTGAAAGAAATCCCTCTTCTCTCTTTTTTTTTTTTAGAAAAATTATTCCCATTATTTTGAAAGAAAATTTTGTTTTATTATTTTTCTCACACTTTCCCTTTTTTATTAAAACTTAGATTTCTTTCTTTTTATTCTACAAAATCTCTTTCCACAATTTTATTATTAAAAAAAAAAATCCTTTTTGAAAAACAAGAAAAACTATTCAAACCAAAACCCATAGTACCTTCATTATTGATACAAGAAACGAGGTCAAATAATGTTCCCTCTTGTGTCCTAACTTCGGGATAATTTCTACAAAATCGGACAGGGCTCTACCTAAGGTTGGCCTCTTAGGTTCCTTTACATGCTGAGTTGGGATATGAAGATCTAAAGGTTCTCAAATTATACCTCACTGTCGTCCACACTGGACTAGTAAGATTTAATTTAAGTGGGAGTATTTCGATTGCCATTGCGGAGGTGATTACCTCACGAGAGCAAAGGTACTCTACTCCCTCCTAAGAAGGACGAAACTCGGGTATAGAGCTCATGTTATGCAAATGCAAGTGCAAGTGTGTGTATGAGAGAACATTTATCAAACCATAAGCCTTATTCCACCCCAACAATTTATTAAGAATAATATATACAAATAAAGAATGCTATAAAATAATCAACATAATTAAAACACAAATGCAACTAATTATTTCAAAATTAAAGAAATTAAATTTAAATATTAATTAAGACCTTTAAATTAAAACTTAGGATAACACATGATTAATAAATAGCTTGACCCTCAAAAAGCATCCCCAGTGGAGTCGCCAAGCTGTCGTAACGGCTTCGCGCTCGACGATTTTCGGAAAAGCGTTTAAAAACAAAAATGGGAGTCGCCACCAATCTTTTTTGACTAGGTGTGATTGGCCACCTGAAAACGTTTATCTTTTCAACAAAATCTCAAAATTTATTAAGTTTTATCAAAAAGACAAATTTCTGGTCAGCGAAAACAAAATTTGGGTTCGGGGGTACGGTTACGTGTGGGGAAGGATTAGCACCCCCACGACGCCCGTTAAAAAACGGTACCATAATAATCATGTGTTATCCTTGGATTTTAAGAAGATAGTCTTGGATTTAATATTTAAAAATAATTTGTATTTTATTGCAATCAATTTTATTCAAAATCATTTTTTATTTATTTTGGTTTTATTAATGAAACTCTTGATATTGAGAAATTTGGCTAAATATCCCAATACTCTGGTAACATTTAGCTAATTCCTCTCACCTAGGGATCAGTCAAGAAATCACTACTTGTGAGTCTCATGACATCCCATCCTCGGAAGAATTCCATTTATTATTATTTTTATTTATGCATATGATGCTAACGTATGTTTTATGATGCATGTGGAATTATGAAAAGAATTTTTTTATTTGGATTTTTATTAATGAAATTCTTAATATTGAGAAATTTAACTAAATATCCCAATCCTCTGGTAACATTTAGCTAATTCCTCTCACCTAGGGATCAGTCAAGAAATCACTACTTGTGAGTCTCATGACATCCCATCGTCGGACATTTGTTTACTTAAATTTAAATTTTATTATTTATTTCCTTTTTCTATTTTCTTTTAAAAACTTATCTATTTTTATTTTTAATAAAACAAATTAAATTTTCTATTAATCTTTTTATTTTCTTTTAAAAACTTATTTATTTATTCTTATTTTTTAATAAAAATTTAAATTATTGAAAAATCATACTAAACATCCCAATACTCTGGTAACATTTAGTACAACTCTTCTCACCTAGGGATCAGTCAAGAAATCACTACTTGTGAGTCTCATGACATCCCATCATCGGACATTTGTTTACTTAAATTTAAATTTTATTATTTACTCAAATTTGAATTTCATCATTTTTAAATACATTTTCTAATCAATAATAATAATCAATGAAAATAAAAAATAAAAGAAAATTTTCAAAAAACTTTTATTTTAAAACATGCATTAATAATAATAATAATAATAATAATCTTTTTAACTTAATTTTTTTTTATTTTTTAATTTTTAATTTTCTAATTAATAATAAAATTTAACAAAATTAATAAATACTAAATAAATAGATAAATAAACAAATGAGAAAAAGAAAAGAAAAAAATACCTAAATGGGTTTGGACTTGAAACCCCAAAAAAAAACCTTCAAAAGAGCCCAAATGACCAGGCCCAAGGCTGCTGGGCCGGACACGGGTCGGGTCGGGAGAGGCGCGGGTCGGGTCGGCGGGCGCGCGGGTCTTCTCCTTCGAATCGGGTCGGACGCGCGGGTCGGGTCGGATCGTCTGGGTTGGCGCGCGGATATCTTTCCTTCTCGGGTCGGGCGCGCGGATCCCGGGTCGGATCCGGGTCGCGCACGGGTCGGCCTCTATAAAATCCTTTCCCTTTTTTTTTTTTTCACTTTTCCCCTTTATTTCCAAAAAAAAATTCAGAGCCTTAGAGGCCCTCTGCCGGGGCGATTCCCGGCCGCCGCTGGGGTCGCCTCCGGCCGCCGCCGGCCGCCGGTCGCCGGTGGCCAAAAACGAAAAGTTCCCTACTTTCCTATGCTCCTTAACCTCCTGAGCCCAAATCTAGGTTTAGTTTTCCCTAAAAATGCCCAAAAACTCACAGATCTGCAAAAGAGCCGCCGGTTGAAAACCCAAAAATGCCTTTCACCACCTTTCAAGCACTCTCCCCTTTTTAAAAAAGCTTTCCCCACTTCCTAAGCACACAGATCTGACTTTAACTGAAGCCTCCATCACCATTTTTTGTTTTCGTTGTTGTTGGTTTCGGTTAAGGTTTTTGGTTTTTGTGGTTCGTTTGTTTTTTTTTTTTGCAGGTGGGGGATTTGGGATCTTAGATTTTGGGGTCTCGGATGGGGTTTCGGGTGGCTATTGGGATTGTGCGTTGGTTTTTCGGTGATGGTAGTGGTGCTGTTGGGGGTTTAGGCCGTGAGAGGTTCTCGTTTTTTGGTGGTTGTTGTGTGTGGTTGGGGGTTTAGGTTGTTGGTGGGTTTGGTGAAGTGGGTCTCGGGTGAGTGGAGAGAGCTTGGTGACAGTGGGGTTTTCCGGTCTTGGGTGGTCGGGATTTGTGGTTGTGGTTACCGGTTACTGATGGTGATCTGGGTTCGATGTTAAGGGAGGGTTCTTGTAGGGGGTAGTGAGGTTGGGAAATGGTGGCTGGCAGAGAAGAGTGACAGAGGGGATGGCCGGCGGTTATGGGAACTAGTGGCCAGCCTCGGGAGGGAGGTTATGGCAGGGTGACAGGGGGCTGATTGATAGATTGGACAAAAAATAAAATAAAATAAAATAATAATAATAATAATAAAAATAATAAAAGGTAATAATAATAACAAAAAATAATAATAGAAATAGAAATAAAAATAAATAAAAATATGATAATAATAATAATAATAATAATAATAATAATAATAATAATAGAAGAAGAAGAAGAAAGAAAATGCTAATAATAATAAAACAAATAATACAAACAAAACAAATACAAAAATATAAAAATACTAACAAAAGTGGGACAAAATTAGGTGTCAACACAAATATTTTTATATATTGTAGCACAATCTTACAAAATCCCCAAGCGTTGCATTTCAAAAAAATCCATGCGTAGTCCCCTGCTTTGATTATCAAATGCAGTAGTGATCCCTACTCACTGGGGCAGAGTTAAAGAAAAGGAAGAAAATGGCCCAACCTCTCAAGGCAAATAAAAAGAAAGAAAGAAAGAAAGAGACTGTGAAGCTGGGGTTATCAATTCATTAGGGGGGAGAAAGGAGATGAGTATGCTTCTGACCAAGTTCCAGAAGTCACTCAAACTTCTTTTTCAGATACTATTTTTTATATAGTCAGGAGATAAAGTAGAAGCAAGAAGGCAGAAGAATATTGGCTTGAAGACTGAGGGGAAAGAGGGAATTAAAGAGGTGTCAAGTCATAGTTTTGATATCTTGAGTAGGGAATTGCAGGCTGCAGCTTTGCAATCCCTGCTGTGTTGTGTGTTAGTTGAGCTCTTCTATGAACACATCTTTATTGAAAGTAGCTAAAGAGTGAGACCCATCTCAGAATGACTGAATGTAAATTCATCTTCAGCTCCCCTCTTTGCCAAATGCCACTTTGCAGGCTTCTGTTACAAACCAATGTATAAATATAAATAAATAAATAAATCCATTTGTCAAAAACCGAAAAACTAGTGTTACCATAGCAATGAATGTAACAGTACAAAGATCTTTACATGATTGGGAGATTGACTCTTTTAGCTCTTTCAATATAGTAATTATAGACTAAACATTTATGCACAATTGGAACTAATTAATCTCCTGCAATGAGAATTCTTGTTGTTTACTATCTTATGCAGACGTAAATTAATCTCAATTGCAATGAGAATTCTTGTTATTCAATGGTATTGAAATCAATTCCAAGATTGAAGGTCTCAAATTCGAACATTAATCATACTTCAAAAGGCCAAAAAGAAAACAACCTAAGGAATGTGGTCATTCATTAACATTCTGCAATAAGTGGCGTGTTAAACAATAGTACAGAGATCATTCTAGTACGCAGCACAGGGGAAGAGAGCCATCATGTTAGTAGGACATTTTCAACAGTTCATTTGTGCAAAGCAGGAAAATAAGTTAATTCCCATGTGACATTCCACAGTTTATTCTGCATGATTAAGTCAGATGCCAGTGTTTGACCACCCTTAATTCAGGTATAGTCTGCTACAAAATAACATTGTTCCATCGCCATTTCATCATTTAGCAAAAACATTGTCACGGTAAAGGTGTTTACTCTAAAAACATCGTTAAATTTATCATTTTAAAAAGTGTCACCATGTTAATGTCACTAAATTTACCAATTTAAAATAGACAACGTTTTCAATAAAAGTCGAAACATTTTTAGGAACGTTTATAAATGCCGTTAAATGATGAAAAAAAGACTGATGAATGTCTTATTTCATGTAGTGTCTAAATCCTAGCCACGGCAAATAGGGCTACAGCAATAAGAACTAAGAAGCAAGTGACAGGATCATGCATGGAGGAGAGGAGAGGAGAGGAGTGAAGAGAGCATAGGATTCCCAAACCTTTTTCTTTAACAAGAGCGTGCTTTGTAGAAAAAGATAGGGAAAGAAAGGGAGTGAAGTGAATATCCGGCCTACTCTTGAAAAGGTGGCTCAAATATCAAACAAAGGTGCCCACAACAATGTAGGAATCCCAAGCAAAGAGAGCCCCAACATGCAGATAAAGCTAAATATGGATAAAAATATAGTGTTGCAATGCTCCACACTTTGTTCCACACGGGGGACCTTTCCTTTCTGCTCTTTCGTTTTTTTCTCACGGGATCGAGAATATTTTCTTTCCCACTCAAAAATAGGGTTCAATAAGAACAAGATTTGTCATTTCACAGAAAAGAAAAAAAGAAGAGAAAAAAAAAAAGAAAAAAAAAGAACAAAGATTGTACCTTGACTGTGTTACATTTTAATCTTTGTTTCATTTTAAGTTGAAGAATATCTTGACCAACAAAGCTGATGTTCAATGCTCCTTTATCAGGCCAGTCCATTGCATTGGTAAAATATGATTGCATTTTGTTTTAATGAAAAACATGATTGCTGCTTGTTTGTATATATTTTAAGTATAACGAGAAAGAGGGAAACTTAAAGAAAAACAAATAATGAACAAAGGAAGTCTATTCTCAACATTTTTCATTTTTTTAATACAAATTAAGTCAAAACCAAAAACTAAATAAGACAGATTGCAAATATTGAGATTTAAATATTAAACCTAATAAATCATCTCTCAAAAAAATCATACAAACCAATTAAAATAAATCTCGAATTCATTATCCGTGAATAAATTGGTAACATGAAATTTTGATCTTTTCAACCCTAAATTTCTTTACTTGAAGGTGATAACAATTGCATAGTGGGGTAACATGAAAAACGCCATCACTTTATTAATGGAAGTACTATATATATCTTTAACAAAGACAAAGAAAATTAAGATCAAAATTGTAGAAAGTGGTGTGTATCCTTCATCGAGATAAGTTAGTTTGCTCAAGTAATCGACAGCAAGCTAGCTTTAATTTGTAGGGTAAAACGTACTCTCTTTTCCTTGCCTTCTTTTTCAACCTTCTTCTCTACTTTTCAATAAGTCTTAACTTTGATTTCATGTAGCGATGAAAGAAATCATGAAGGGGAGCGGTAAAACAAATCCCAAGTTGGGACCCTTTAAAAGGAAAGTAGAGGTTAATTTTTTAGTGAATAGCTTATCGATGGATATATTATGAGACAGCGCACAAACAACAAGACAAATTAATTAATGTGTACATAGCCAAAAAAAAAAGATTAAACACAACTTTGCATTGCATCCTATCCAAAAAGGTGGCTCGTTGGCTAAAGTTGTCCCCATAGACATTGCTTTTCTTTCCGAAAAACAGGAAGACCTAGCAACAATGGGAGAAAAAATGATATACAATGGTCAAAATAGTTTGAATATCTTAATTTCTTTTGAAAGAAAAAAATTATTAATTCAAATGATCATATTCTCATCTTTAAGATAAGATAACTATATTTGAATTTTAATACTTGCGCACCATCTTTTTTTTAGATAAGAGACATTGATTGTAAAAAACAAAAAAAATCAAACCCAAACTTTTGAATGAATAATAAGTACTTATCATTAAATTGAATGTTTAAAAATTTTTAATATAATCTAAGTATTTAATATCCCAATTAAATATGTATTAATTAGGATTAAAAATACAATCGGCTGGGGTTTAAATTAAAGAATTTCTAAACCATTTTTTTCCTTTCTTCTTTAACATTTTTGTCTTCCTTTAACTTTTAAATTCTATCTATCTTTAATTTTCTTTTCAGCTATGCTCTTTAAAAAAAGATTGAAACTAAAAGGATCGATCATGGGCCCTTTCAATCGGAAAAAATAAATTGTAAAAGTGTTACTTTTTATTCATGTATAAGGCAAAAGAGGTATTAGGAGATGTACCCTAATTTGATTAACAAAAGACGTGGCCCCAAAATAAACCAAACCTGCCAAACAATGAAGGCTCTTATTTAAAACTTTTGAAAATGTTCATTACTACTCGATGTATTAAAGCATCAAAGCTTTATGCTCTTTATTATTCCACAAGCTTCATTGTTCAATTTGTTTTTAACATAAAGAATGAAGGTAGTGCTTGATCATAAATCAAGATCATTTGAAGATAAGCATAATTGATAATTTAGAAATGGGAAATTAATTAAAGCAAATTAAACAATGAAAACAAAGGAGAAAATCAAATCAAAGAAACATACAATATTGACCTAGCTAGAGCCCATTGTTAAGTACTAATACTAATTTGAAAGAAAGAGAAATGCAAACATTGATATTTGAATTCATACCTACAAAATTTTAACATTTTAAAAATAAAAACATAACTATTTGAGCCGATGCTCAAGATAACTTAGTTTGTCTATATGTTAAGAGGCTAAAGTAAAGCAACAAAAACATGTTATGATAAGCTAATTGAATATTTTGTACTTAATCATTCTAATATTTCCTTTATATTGAGAAATGGAGCTTACAAACGGCCCACGTTCTCTAATTTTGCCTGTTAATATCAGCGTGAAAGAAGAAGAAAGAAAAAAAAAAGAAAAATACGGATGGGACACATGGCTAGCAGCAATTGGTTGGGTGAGCGCTCTACTGGGCATGATGAGGAGTTCATCAAAAGAAGATGAAGAATAAGACCCACACCGGCCACCCCCATCTCATCAAATATCAATCTCTTTGGGAACTTGGGCCTCCTACCACTACCTCCCTCATTCTTTCCTATCTTTCTTTAGATTTTCATTAAGTATATATTGGTAGAAATTATCATTACATCTTGAACTATAAATATATATACGTAATGTTTTTATCCCGCCTTTGCCTAGGGCATAGCATTGCCCTAGCTTGTTCTTCATATTAACAATGCTATAGTATACTTAACTATATTATTTTTGCTAATTAAACCAAGATTTATTTACTTGTGGGTTGTGGTTCAATTGACAACGCAAGCTGAGTTTGTAGGAAGAATTTTTGGATTCGACTCCCACTAAACATACCTTTGGGTGAGGAGTCCTAACTGTGACGAAACTCCAAACAGGATTAGTTTCAGACCGTTAAAATAGATAAAGATACATATGATTTATACAAAAAAATCAATGTTTATTTAATTTGTTAGAATTAAAATTCAAAATTTACTGGTTAATTTGGTATTGTGATCATAATCCAAACATAATGATAAAATTAACAAAGAATGCTAATGTGCCGATATTACGTTAGACCAGTCAAATGATTCCTGCAAAGTCGCTTCAAAGGCTGGCCATGGAAAATTTTATCAATCAGTCTTCTTTGTTAGGGACCCCTATTGCCTTTAGCTTCGCCAATATCTTGAGACTACTAATAATTCCCTATGGCCGATCGAGTTTCAAATTATACTAGTAATACTAATTACTCATCAAGTTGATATATAACAAAATCTATAGCATGACATTTGTGGGGATTGGAACTTTAATTTGAGGTTGATCTTGGCCCTCTCTAACCCAAATCCCATCATCCATAAACCTTATCGCAATCTCTCTTCTTCGTGCCTAATTAATTGATCCATTATTCATGAATATAATAAACGATATAATGATAACACGCGCGGTTATATGTTTTTACTATCTATCTTAGGATTTTTTTTTTTACTAATACCTTAGGATTTTATTTATCCTTTGAAATCTACATGTTAATTGAAATGGACTTTTTTAACACGTTTACTGGGACCCTGGGGCAAGAAAAACTGCAAGCTGCACAGTTCGAAGATTATCGTTTACGAAAAACCAATTGTCAAAGATTACGATGATAATGCGCCAAGAATATTTACAGCTACCTTCTTAATTACTATACAGCAAACAAGAGGATTATAAAGTTAAAGATATAGAGCCAACAGGACAAGAGAGACGGCTAAAGTTTAACGTTGCACTCGCAATCAAAAGCCAATGGAAAACTGACAAAATTAAGGCATAATGGGAGGAGAAAGAGGAGGGAGTTTTTCCCTTTTTTCCTTTTGAAAATGGGAGCCAATTGCTGGCTATAGGTCTGCAGCTCGATTATGGTTTTACCATGTGTGTATGGCTTTGCTTTGTGAGAGATTCGAAAGGTTTTTTATTTATGAAAAAAGGGTTTTGAGAGCTATAGCAAATGAAACTTTTGCATAGGGTTCCACAGGGTCGGTCTTTTTCTAGGTCGTCTTGCTCTTTGATGGCCGCTTGTGGGACAAATGCATCACCGACCCTCCCCTCCTTCTGTCGATTTCTCATATCTCTCTCCACTTACGTTCCCTTTTGCATTGCCATTTTTTTCGATTCCTCTCCGGCCCCGTGTAAAAGTTCTTCTTTCTGCATCTTTATCAAGCAAAGTATTTCATCGCTTTCAAGTGCATGATTATTTATATATAACATGAAAATAATGAATATTGATCTCTATAATTTTATGAAAAATCGAATTTTTGGATAATTGTGAGATATCTCTTTTCGAATAGAATACTTTTTTTTTTGGTTAACGAATAGAATACTTTTTACATATTTAATACAAGAATCATTAACATAGACTTAGTATACGAATTCTTATAATTGAACTTGGATCAATCATTTAGTAAAAAATCGGATTTTTATATCAATCGAGTGAAAAGAATATTCATAAATATATATTTTGAAATATTCGATGAGATGGGATGAATGTTTCAAGTGATTAGAAAAACTAAATCATGAAACTGTTCTTGTTCAATGAAGCATACGAAAATATAGTAGTATTTATCCACAGATTTTATGCAATTATCATTACTCTTTCTCAACCATGTCATTGATTTCATTAATTATATATCGAATTACACCAGTACAAAATATTTTAATACATCTTTTCTTAATCCAAAATGTATAAAAAGAAAAAATTCTATTATGTTAACTCCCATTTTTACTAACCGATCAGCAAAAAAATTTGATTCTCTTAAACCATGTCATTGAAGCAATTAACATTATTATTACTATTACTATTAATTACTTTTATTTTCTAAATTTGAAATGTGGTATCTTATATACAACATACGAATGATGTGATCCTTTTGCTTCAAATGGTCCATGCATATAAGATAAACAACGAGTAACGTAAGAGGGCTTTGTTGCTTGAATCAATACCTTCTTTTTGGCGGGAGATTTCGCTATCAAGAAAGAGACCAATGAAATTTGGCATTTGTAGGGTTTTTGTCTTGTAGGGGTTGGCTCCCACCGGTCCATCAATGATTTTAAAAGTTGATAAGACGGTTCATTCCCCACATCTTTTCGATCCACTTGTCACGTGATTTACTTGTCCACGTGGCTCTCCTAAACAGGTAGGTAAATCCGTTTTAGTTGGGGAATTAGCAAGTGAATAATGAATATCTATCTAAGACAACATTAACAAACAGCAGTTGTAGTGTTGGTGTCTAGGGTTTCGCTGATAGGCTTCGAACTCCATCTAAGAAAGAGCCTATGGTTGAGCTTTTTGGAATTTGTGGAATTTGATAAGATTCGGTTCACTTGATATTTATATAAAGTTAATACGGCAATTTTAATAGAATATAAGAAACACTAAATTCAAAAAATTAATAAGAAAAATCTAGGGAGATTGTGAATGTGGATAAATTGTTGAATTTTGTATATTTTATCCGTATGTTGTTTTCTCTCTTTTGTTTATTTGTTAGGAGTGTGTGTATTTATTTTAATATTTTGGAAATATTTATTTATTTATTAGAATGAAACATGCATAAAATCATCTAGATCATTTTGTGTTTATCAATTTTATTAAATATTTCAATAATAAATGCAAAAGTGTCCGGCTAAGCAAAATTATTTTGGAATATATCTATATATATATATTTCAACTTGATCAATTTAATAAAGTTCAAATGTTTAACCTATGTTAGGTTTGGGTCACTTCATTGAGAAAGACTTTGGAGGGCTACTTTGATTTTGGTCTGTGTCTTCATGCATGTTTTTGGAAGTGGAAGTCATCATGTTCTTTTCTAGTACACACCAGTGGGTTACAATGTTTGAAAGTTGAAACTATATATTTATGCAACATCTATATACCATGTGGTTATAAGAATCATAGAATATAAAATGTTATGGGTTTTTTTCTATTTTTTTGGTATATGGGTATGTACTTTGAGTTTTAATTTTGTCTTTTTCATGAATTGTAGATTCTTTGAACTTTTTTTTCTTAGGAAAGATTGGTGAAAGTTATGTGATTTTGTTATAAAAAATGCTACATATAAGATATGATGATTTTAGATGAGTCTTGTGATATTTAAAATTTGTGATCGTTAATTTGAAATAGTTACATTTCATTAACTCTTTAGGTAGCAATTTTTTACAATAATTTTAAATTTTTTAAAAGAAAACTTGTTATTGATTTGCTATATATGTGTTCATAATTTTATATGTATATAGAAACATATGGTAATTTTGCTTGAATTTTGGTTATTATTGAAAATTTTTTAAGTTGTAATATATCCTATCAAAAAAATGTATTAGCCAAAATATTTGACTTTTGGGGAAAATTTGAGTTCGAAATGCCTAACAATATTGGCCACACATTTGAATTAATAAATTCTAATCAAATGAAAACCGAAAAGTATGATTCAAACATTTTACTAGTAATTACAATAATCAATACATCTATTTTAATTAAAATTATTTAACAATAATATTGTTGAAGAAAATTTTCATACAACTATTTTGGTGATGTAAATGCATTTAATTAATACATTTGATAATATGATGGTCTACCTCTTAGTCAACTTAAGATGAGTCTAGAATCTTTATGAATTTAGTAGGGATAGAATATCAACATTTAGGCAATAAATGTCAATGATATTTTAAAAAATGAAGAACACTAAATGACAATTTGGACTTTGTCCTTTCGGTGCAATTAGATAAAAAGAGAATTTTTTTTCTCAACTCATATCTAAAAAAAACTCATAAATCTTATTTCTTCTATTCTATTTTATGATTCGAACTTAAAATTTTAAATTCTAACAATTCAAGTTTACTCTTATAAAATTTGTCAATTAATTAAAGTCGATAAAAATAAAATTTATGTAATTAAATTTGTTTTTAAAAAATAATCAAAAAGTTCAACATCTATATTTTGGTACCATTATTAGTACCATTTGATACAATCTTCCTTAATTAAAAATGATAGATGATTCAAAGGTAAGTGCATGCAACCTTCCATTTGGAGCATTGTCACGATCTTCTTTATAAAAGACAAAAGATCTTTGTGTTGTTTTTCTTTAACTCTTTCAAACAATAAGCAAAAGAGAAGTTTCCTATTTTGTTTTGCATTTTGGTATTTTTCCCTCTGAAATCTAAATGATTTTATATGCTTGATCTGAAGAAACAAACAAAAGAGTTGTGAAAAATGAATGAAAGCAACTGATCCCAACTAGATGTAATAATTCATATAAATGTATTATGTTTATTTCATGTCACATCATATAAATCACAAAAATAATTAAGTGTTTTGACATGTAAAATATTAAATTAATTTTTCAAATTTTGTTAAAACCTTAATTGATGTTATTTTATATTTATTTTATTTTTATATCATATCAAAAATTACTTAATCTAATTCTGCTGAACACACACACGCACACACAAACAATTTCAATTTTGAAAAATAATCCAACAAACAACATTTATATTTTCCACTCCAAGAAAATGAGATCCCTTCCATTTGTGTCAGAAAATTGGCTGGAGAATTTGAACAACAAAACCAATTAAACCAACCATCAATAATGTCAACGAGTCACGTGAATTTTCACTCCCCAATGAAAATCAAACACGTGTAGTTACACTAAGCATCCTATCCAATCAACCCACGCGTTTCCTTCACGTGAATGTCAAGAGGTTTGGAGATTGTTTTGAATTTTTGAAAAGTAAAATTAACCCTCCAAAATAAGAAAATCAATGAATTTAAATAAATTAAAAAAAAAACTGTGAAGAGGTTAGGTCACGAAACTCGTCAAGTTCCTTTAAAAACATCATTATTCAGGAAAAAAAAAGGGGGAAAAATGGATAAATTATTTAAGTAACAAACTAATAATAAAAAGTAAAATAAAAAATGGGGTTTGCTTTAGGAGCACAGTGAGCTTGGTCTCCAAAGGCATTCATTTACACATAACGCCATGAAATTCAGCGTTATTTATTTATGAAATTCTTTTTTTTTTTTAATTTCAGTTTAATATTTTCAAACTCTCCTTCATACCCGCGCACTAAAGCAAGAATCCGTTGGTTTAATTTAATATTTTTTCCAATTTTTTTAATTAAGAAAAGAAATCCTACAAAATCCAAAACCATTGTAAGTTGTAAGAAAGAGAAAGTATTTTCAAAAGGTTTCTTTCTTTGAGACAGAAACCTACCAACAAAATTTATTTCATTTCAGACTGATAATACCACTCTTCCATTTCTCCTTTTCTCCTCAAAGTTTTAATCTTTATTCCATTTTAGATCTACCCTTTTCGATTCTACGTATATACATGTGAATTTGAATCAGAAAGTCCAAGCTTTAGTGGCATTTAAATGGTGGAGACTTTGTGATTCTGTTTGCTAAGCATAGACAGAAAGAAGAATAAAAGGTTAGAATCCGAGGAACTCCAGAGGGAGACAAAGCATAGTGTTATTGAGAGTAATAAGGATTCCGTTTGAACACTACAGTGAGTTGTTCTAAAAAACATTGAAGAGAATAGAAGAGAGGGAACTGGAAGTTTTACCGTTTTGGTTCCTTTTTTCAGTGATTTAAGGGTATTTTTTTTATAAAGGGTCACCAAAGGGGTTGGCTTTTCATTATGCCACTTGGGTTTTAATAAAAGGGAAGAAGCTTCAAGGAAGGTCAGAAACTGTGAGAGAACAGAGATAGTGAAGAAGGAAAAAAATGCAGGAAGTAAAGAAGAAGAATGGTGGAGCTGGTGGCAATGAAGATTCCAGGAAGAAGGAGCGCCATATAGTGACGTGGACTCAAGAGGTCTTCTTTGTTTCTTTGCTTTCCTCTGTTTTATTTATTGATTCTTTGTTTTGAGATTCTTATTGATTTGATGGGGTTGCAGGAAGATGATATACTTCGTGAGCAAATCAGTTTACATGGAACTGAAAAGTGAGCCTTTTCTTCATTCAGTGCTTTTCTCTTTCACAGTGTTTGCATGTTTAATGGTGAATGGAATTGAGGGGGTTTGTTTGTGTTCTCAATCTTTGAGTGCAGCTGGGCGATCATTGCCTCTAAATTCAAGGATAAAACCACAAGGCAGTGCAGAAGAAGGTTAGTGAAACCATGACGCTGACATTGCTTTCAAAAAGTTTTTTGATCATCTTCTATTTTGATCCAATCCTTTTTTTTTTTCTAATGGTTTAATCTAATCCAATGCCTTTGCTATAATGAAAACACAGATGGTACACATACTTGAATTCTGATTTCAAGAAAGGAGGATGGTCACCGGAGGAAGATATGCTTTTATGTGAGGTAATTAATAGTTTTATGTCCTCTATTTTCATTTAATCTAAATGGGGTCAGTCTGTTTTTCAATGAAACTTCAGATGAATTTTTCAAAAACTTATTTTCTGGTGATTTATTGGGAGGAAATGTTACTTTCATGATCATTTGTACCAGGCTATTGCAAGTTACTGGTACAATATGTGATGAGTTTTGGAAAAAGAAAAAAATAGGTAGGCCAGACCATAAACTAATTGACACAGTGGTTGTCTTTCCAAAGTAGGGCAAACAACAGCCACTTAATTTCAGTTTGGATAAGTGTTGTTCTTGATCATTGAGTGTGGCTTCTGAGCTAATGACTCGAGCTGATTTGCAGGCTCAAAAGATATTTGGCAATAGATGGACAGAAATAGCAAAGGTGGTTTCAGGCAGGTATACATACTAGAAAGGAAAAATTATTGAAGAAGTTATTTCTTTTCTACAGTAAGTTTTTTCATTTTCTGATGTAGATTATAAGTTTTTTCTGATTATGATGTTGTTAATGCAGAACGGATAATGCTGTTAAGAATCGGTTCTCAACACTATGCAAGAAGAGAGCCAAGTATGAAGCATTAGCAAAAGAGAACACTACTTCATGCATGAATCCAAATGACAAAAGAATTTTGCTCCAAGATGGTTTCAACACAGATGGAAGAGCTGAATGTGCTGCTCCTATTAAGAGAATGAGGTACCATAGACTTAGAGATGTGTATAGTAGTAATGATTGAGAATTCTGTCACACTTACAAATTAAAATCTTTTGTTTTCCAAATTCAGGAGATCCCACATCTCTGATCTCTCTGGAAGTTGCAACTTTGGAGATAGAGCACATAGAATATCTGGAACTATAATCGATCAGCAGCTAAGACATCCATTTTCTGTTTTGGGTCAAAATCTCCAGAATGTTAACAATGTGGTGGTGCAATCTCAAGCCAACAATGTTAAGGAGGTCTCTAATGATGGTAAATCACCTCAAGCATCAATTTCTTGGCATTGGCACTTGTATTTCTCTTGCTTTTTCTCTTATCAGACCTGCAAAAGGATTTTTACAATGGCTAATCACTTTGCAGTTTAGCTAAAACTGTGCATAGAGTTCTATTATTTCTATTCCTTCTTCATAAATAACACTTGCATTCACTTTCTTGTTTTTGCGTTAGCAGCTCAGAATTATAGAACTCAAGGAATGTTTCTCAAAAAGGATGATCCGAAGATAACTGCTTTGATGCAGCAAGCAGAGCTACTCAGCTCACTTGCATTGAAAGTTAACACAGACAACACAGAACAAAGTCTGGAAAATGCTTGGAAGGTGAGAAGTAATTTTGTATATTCTGTGTGTTTTTGTGTTATCAACATCCAATGCTATCAATATGGTAGCTTCACAATTAATAAAGTGCTAAGTCTTAAATACTGTGGAATTAACGGTTCATTCTATGCTTTGCATGTCCCTAAACTTCATCCTATGTTACATTCAGGTTCTCCAAGATTTTTTAAATCAGACTAAAGGAAACGATATCTTTAGATATACGATCTCTGATATTGACTTTCCACTTGAAGATTTCAAAGACTTGCTAGAGGATTTAAGGAGTAGTAATGAGGGAAGTCGACCATCTTGGAGGTAACCAAAAAATCAGTTGACTTGAATTCAGATTAGCAAGGACCCAAGACTAAATATTGATCAATATGTTCTAGGCAACCTGATCTGTATGAGACATCTCCAGCCAGCTCTGATTACAGTACGGGGTCAACACTAATGCCTCTTCAGGCTGGCGAAAAAGAAGAACAACAAACTCAAGGTAAGACAGAGGCACTGCAACAGGATATACTGTCAGGTCATATTGGAGAGCAGAATTGCGGGAGTGAAGAGGAGAAAAGGGCTCTTTCCAGTGCAAACACAAATCATGGTAATGTAATTGTGTATCTGGTATAAATGCCTAGGATACCTTGTTTATGAAATGGATAAATAAGACCAAACGATGTTTCTGATGAAATGTCTTATGTTACCACAGTCGAGATAATCCCATCCTGTGATGACCAAACCAACATCATAGTTGCTTCTACCACATCAAGTGCAGAGTTCAGTTCCCCAGTCCAAGTTACCCCACTTTTCAGATCTCTAGCAGCAGGAATTCCCAGTCCAAAATTCTCAGAAAGTGTAAGTTATCTGAACTGTTGATTCTACCAAGTATGGATCCATTTTATTAGAAGCGGGAGCTGTAGCAGATAATAAATTTGCAGTAGTGTGTAGTAGCTCTTGTATTTTCTTTCTTAAGTACTTAATTACATCTACAGTCTTAGTGTCTAGCCTACCAAAAATAATACCAGTTTGATTGATAGTTATGGATTGAGAGGTTCTTTGGATTTTAAACTTGTTAGTTAATAAATGTTAGGAGCACTTTGGCTAAACAAACTGTCAAGGCATTAGTAGCTTTAGTGGATAGTGATAATAGCATCTATGAAAATGATAATGGTGAAGGTGCCACAAGATTCTTGTCTGAGTTGTTGATCCCACTTTTCTACAACTGCCTGCAAGTGCTAACTATCAAACAATTTTGCTAGAAATTATATTAATGCATGGGAAGCCATTGATTAGTGCATTGGGAGGCATTTTAGTGCCTCATTATTTTCTATCCATTAACTAGACTCTTCTTCTGCCAGTACTAACCAGTGTTTTAGACAGAATAAGTAGCTTGTGGCTTGCCATGAACTTTCTGTTATGTGAAAAGCTTTAGCTCCTGTTCAATGCAATCTAAATCCTTCACATCTATGTTGATGCAGTCTAAATTTTATTCTTTCAGAACAATTGTTCAGCTTCTAGAGTTGTAAAAGTTCAATCTAAGAGCAAGTTTAAGCCGGTCAATAAGTCGTATCCAAGTGGCCAAAATTTTAAAACAGATTTAAATTAATGTGCCTGCTATCACAGATAAGAACACTATCAATAGGAAAAAAAGTCATTATTTGTAGTTATTTACTTTCTCTGCACTTAACAAAGGAAGCAACCAGCAAAGGACGGTTGTGTATTTGCAATATATTAGTAGTATTAATAACTAATTATTAAAACTTAATCAATAGTCAGATGAGTATTTTGCTTCAATATCACCCCCGAAATTCCTGTGAGTTATAGCCTTGATGTCTAGCCTAATGCTAAAAAACTAAGTGAGGCCAAGTAGGATCATGGTCATTGCCTAAGGGAGCTGTGATCACAGTGTTCCTTGATAGTAAAAAAGAAGCTTAACTGAATCATACGTTCCTCCATCAAGCTAGAAAATAATCCGGATGGTAGTTTTTTTAAGTAATGGAATCGATTCTTCTAAATTTTTATTTTAAAAAGGTTTTAGGATTTTATTCATGCTCAATTGGTAATACTGGTTCAGTTTCAGTTATCGTTGCAATCTCTTACAATTCCTTATTATATTTGTGATCTAAAAATGTGAGCATGTGAAGCTCAAAATAGAGTTCTGCATCATCTTTGCTTGTATTATTCCCTTTTTCTATTCTAACATAGAAATGCAAGCGTACACACACATATACGCGCATTATCTCAGACTTTAACACGAGGCTGACCACTAAGTTTTTTGTTTCTTTTGCAGGAAAGGAACTTCCTACTTAAGACACTTGGAATGGAGTCCCCTTCTCCTAATCCCGCAAACAATCTTTCACAACCACCACCTTGCAAACGAGTCCTCCTCCACAGTCTTTAACAAACCTCTGATCACTCTCTTATACAGATTCAACATTGCTCTATAGGCCCAATATCTCATCATTTGTGCCCTTGAGCAACATAGCTCATCTTGAGTTTTCATCCATTATTTTTGCCCTAGGATTGCAGCCATCTTGGCCTGGAATTTTACAACAAGGCATTTAATGATCTGCATTCCCAGCTTCCTGGCTTAGAATGTTTTGGTGCATTCTAGCTTCTCAGGGACATTCAATAAGATGTCCTGAGTTCCATAATTTAGAGAGTACTACCTCAATACTCACATTAAAACCACTGAGTGCTTGTTAGTGAGTGTCATTCTTTTGTTTGTCATCTCATCAGATCAGTTTCGAGTTATCTCTTCTTCCATCATCCAGTTTTTGTCCTTATTTTGTAATTTTGTACAGAACCTACTATATAAAATCCTTAAGAGTGTAATTATACTTTGGCAACCTGCCTACATATGATAAAAGAAACAGAGGAAGCAAAAAAAAAAAAAGAAATAGTAAAGGAGGGTTAACCACTTGTTTGGATTCCTATTTAATGTTGTTGGGTGTGCAGAAGGTATAGAATAATGTGTTTTTTTTTTTGTGGTTTTCTATCCTGATTTCTAATGTAACGAAACTAGATATTGTTTGAGTGAAAATGTGTTTTTGGCTTTGGTGTGAATTCAGCTCTTGACTCTTATTCTTATACAACTTCCCCAACTTGAATTCATGCATTATGAAATCTAAATAGACAGAAGAGTTGAGAGCTTGTTACGGCTCAAATGCATGCAGCAGGAAGCAATGGAATACTCTGAGCAAGAACAACAGAAAAAACTTGAGAAAGCAAGCCTTTTCAGAGTAATATTTGCGTATGTTCCATTACATTCAGAAACCAGACATATCATTGATGTTCTTTCTTGCAAGGACGAGGAAAATGAGAAGGAACATAAGAAATGAGATTGTAAAGCAGCGTACTTACAATGCAAAAGAACGCCCATTTTGTCTGATCCAGCATGGAAATGAATCAATTCTCTCCTTCTGCCCAAAACTGTCAGATCTCAGATGTGCTGGAGATCGCAGTGTTTGCAGAAAAGAGTGCAGGAACTCTGTTATTGAGGAAGATCATCCATGGAGGGACAGCAGATATAGTGGTGGAAAAGTGTAATTATGAGCAAAGCAAAAGCAAGGGGTAAAAGAGGAGGGAACCTCTTACAAAATAAAGTGAACTTACTACTGGCCATAAGCTTTCTCGATGGAAGGTGCCGTTTGACTGTTTTGACCCCGAGATTTATGCAACTAGTGCTAACCTTTGGCCAAAATATCACTCTGAAACGTACTGAATGGGAATAATGAAAAAAAGTTTTATTTTTTTGGTTCATAAAAGGTACAATATAAGAGTATAAAATTGAATTTTGGATTTAATTTTTCCTAAAAAGATGTAACAATTATCACGTTAAACTTTGGTTGTTAATGAAAAAAGGATTCTTATCACGATTACATTCACATCCAATTGGAAGGGGAAAATGTGAACAAAAATTGCAATAAAAGTTGTTCTCTTGCTGATCGAGTCAATATTTAATTAGCATAAATTAATGAGGTAAAAAAGTTAAGGTTCAAGTTTCGCTTTGTATAAATTATGTGTTTAATTATGTATTGATTTATTTGATTGATTTATAATTGATGTCATTTCATTCTAAACGTACAATATTCTTCACTCAAATTTCCAAATACAAACTCTGAAATATGCACCAATATTTATCCTTTTTTTTAACCCATAACCGAATTTAGAATATTATTGGAATTATAAATATAAAAACTTTGGTGCACAACTAAGGATGTAATAAAGTCCAATTCAATAACATATGCCAGCTTGCTTCTATTTGAAAATTTGAGATTCAAAATTAAATTTGAGCTTGATCGAACTTGATTTTTAAAGTTTGAGCTTGACTCGATAGAGTACTTCAATCACTCGTCGAGTCGCTCAAGCTCAATTCAATAATCTCAATTCAATAATCTCAATTTGTCAATTTTCAACTATATATATATATGAGATAAAACGATACATTAATAATAAAATATTAAAAATATATATTTAAAAAAGCTCAGTAAGATTAAAAAACTATTCGAGCCAAATATTGAAATGCTTTAACTTGACTCGTTACTCGGATAGCTCGGACTCGATTCAAAAATAAATGAGTCAAAATCAAATATTCATCGAATCAAATTTGAATAACTCACGAATAATTTGACTCGTTTACATTCCTACGAACAATTCCTAAATTTATGACTTACAGATAATTGATGTAAATAAGCCTTGTTTCATGCCTTGATATGATAAGTTGACAACATTTTTTTTCTTTTTTGAAATACAGCACCTTAAACTTACCACTTATCGATAAAGATCACTCCTTGTTTTCGTATGGAAGATCTTGCTTAATTACATCTCCCAATTTGTAAGTATTGTCTTGAATTTGGGATCATTGAACCTGAGGGCTGCAATGGTAGCATAACCCATCTGGACAGCTAAAAATACAAGAGGGAAAAAGAAGAGTTAAACGTAAAGCTCAAAACTGTTTCGGTCTACCTTCAGCCCTTTCTCTTTTTCTGCATTCTCTGCAACTTCCTCCACTTGAGGTAGATTTGGTATGACAATCCCGCGAAGACCATGACGACACAACCCCATTGCTTTGTGGACAGTGGATTGCCACTCAGCAGAGACGATACCACGATGCTGACAAACTTGCGTGTGGTGGTAATGGTTGTGTTTGCCAAGGAGCCGAATCGACTTATGGTTAGGAAAATGAAATTCTGGCCAACAGCACCGCAGAGGCAATAGAGGTAAATATCCCAAGCGGCTTCTGGATGCTGCTTGCAAAACTGGACTGCCTCGAAGCCGCTACCATGTGGCCAGCCAAACATGTAAATTATGTTGTAGATGGTACCCCATAAGTTCATTCCCAACATAATATCCCAAGCACTTGTCTTTGGATACCTAAGGCAAAGGAAACCAAGAAGAATGAGTGATACAAACTCAAAATTAACCGGAGAAAATCAGTTGAAAATATCTAGATTGTGGCATGCTATCAACTTATGCAGAACTTGAAAGGCCAACAAAAAAAATGGAGGAACAGAAGTTCAGCAAGCTGGTTTGTTTAGTTCTCATGAATCTTGCTTGTCTAAAATTTATTCTTTAAGATTTATAGAGCAAATTGTGTCCTGAAGTCTGCCAGTTGCTCCAAACCTCAAATTTCCTCCCTCTTTGTTGCAATTATCTTCTAAATACTAGGTTTATTGTCCAAAATGTGAAGTGCATTTCAAGAATAATGCTTTAAGAGAAGAACATGAGCTGACATATCAGCAGGGAGAGAGAAAGATGTTGCTACCATTGCTACATAAAAATAATGACATTTTGCAATAAATGAACTCAAGTTTTCCTTTGGAAAAAGAGTACAATGCTCGTAAATTTACTTAGAAAAGCTAATTCAGTTGAACAACCAGACAACCAAGATTAAAAGGCATATTTCTTATGTAGTTTGAGGATACATTGACACAAACAAAGGAACAAAAGGGTAAATCAGCAACCTCATCACAACGCATACGTAACAAGCCTTCATCAAAATAGCCAAGCACCAATGTTAAACTATGAAAAAGTTTTCCACATACCTTGCAGTTATTGAATCCTGAGTGGCGTTTGTAAAGCCATCAAATGCAAGGTTCAGAAAACAGAGCCCATATCCCAGGGGAGCATTGGGATGAGCCAACTTGCTAATTGTTTTTGAGCTAGTCTGGAATAAGATAAAAGCAGACACGAGAACCAACATATGACTGAAAATTGAAATTTCAGAGGGTTGCTTAATGACATTTAATCATGCAGTATGCCTTGTGAAAAAGCAAGATGACAATTAAGAGTCTCAAAAGAGAGGTAAAATTGTTATTATGGTTATAAGAAGAAACACATTTCTCACCTTCAAAAGTGCGAACATAGATACCCCTCCAGCCACAAGGAAAGTACAGATATACTCAGGGAAAGTGTATCGAATACCATAAACTAGAGTACCCATCAGCATGACTGCATAAAGGCAATATACATTATCAGCTAATTCCGAAAAATCATGAGAAAAAGAGTTTAAATAATACCAACAATATACCAATCAATGAAGATCCACAAGAAAAGGAGTTTATAGAAAATAAAGCATATCTTACCTGGAATCATTTTTGAGGATTTTGCCAGCACCTGCAAGTAAGACGAGAAACATAAAATGTTTAACTTCATAGACCCACTACACATGTCCACCAACACTAGCATCCAAACTCAAAATCTAAACAATGCCAACCCCGTTTACATCAAAACGGTCGATAGCTAGAGGTACTAAAACTGGCAAGATGAAATGAGAAAACATCTGAAAAGTTTGGAGAATCTTAGACATGCCTGAGCAGGGTAACTGATGTATTTCAATGCTTCTATACCCATGGCTGGACCAATTGTATTTGTGATTCCAGCACTCCAATAAGTCCACCAGGGAGCACCACTACTCCTGCTACTGGACCAAAGCTTTATCACTGTATATGAGGCACAAGAACAAACAAATTATAAACCACACAAATAACCAATTCTATCAAATAAACAGTAATGAATAGGGAATGAAGCAGCTTACTTATGTATGACCAGACTAAGCAGACCACATTTTGCGCCAAGTTAAGGAACGCAAGATGCTCAAACCTCTTCCCATCCGGACCAAATCGCTTGGTGGAACTAAACGATAAAAAGATTAAAATGCGAATAAGGAACAAAAATGGTCTGCAATTTACATATTGGAAGGCTACAATCTTTTCGATAATTAGTCACCTATCTATCCATTTTAACGTTTTTATCAATAAACAACAACGTGCGAAAGGGAAAATTTGAAAATGTCAATGGAAAATTAGTAAAAAAAATTACTACTTAAATAAACAGTTGCCATTTTCAAAAATGGTTTCCATTAAAACGAAATGAAGAATAGAGTACAAATTATTCTAATTCAAGCCAAATAACAGCCATTTTAAAACAAACTTCTAAGCCAACGGTCGCATATACAATAAGATCCAAGCTTGTTCTCTTTGCATCTAAATTCACTTTCAAAGTACACGAAGATATTACGAATTATTTTTTGCACACTTAAAAATGAAATGCATAACTCGGAAGCTTTCAGCAATAGATCAAACAAAGCAACCGCAAAGGTCGAAAAGAAATCAAACTCAACAAAAAAAAAATACTTACAGAGTTTCCTGAAGGACTCCCTGGTAAATATAGGCAGACCAAATCCCGGCCACGCAAAATGCCAACACTAAAACTCGCCAGAGTCCGGCGCCGTGTGCTTCCATTACGACGCCGTTTGATAACTGTTTCTCTCCTCTTCTTTAAATCCTTCTGATGATTAAATCCAAATAGAAAGGAGATCTAGGCGTAGGAAGGACAAAAGAGAAAAGATAGAGATCTTGTAACGGCCAAGCTGCATCTTGCTGAGAAAAGGAGAAAGAAAGTGAAGGCCACTGTTTTAAGAGCGCGCCAAGCTATGTGTGTTTCCACGTGTATTTTTCCTATTGGAAGGGTGACTTCATAACTCTTCTTTGATTGGTTATTGAGACGCGGACTTTTGCAGGTTCTCCAATCGGGGGATTGGCCGTCCTTTCGAGTTCAAACCCTCCGTCACGCTTAAACCCGACCAAAACTACCCATTAAAAGCCCATTGGGTTGAATCAAGGAACCGAATAAAAAAAACGGTTGATAACGGATCGGGCTTGGGCTAATATTTTTATCCAAGAGCGCAGTTGGTTTTCCTTTATGTTGATCTTTGGACTTAATGGGCAGCTCCTTGGTGAGTGGTTGGAGCCTCTTTGTTCCATCACTCATTTTCGAAGCGGCATACTTGGTATATTTAAGGTGTGGCTGCTTGAATTTCCTGATCTCCTTTGATTATTGTAGAAGGAGTTTGTGGAGAGGAACTTACTGAATTTGATTCTTAAAGAAAGCATCCATTGTTAAGGTGTGAACAATCTAAATCAAGTAAAATGGACACCAAAATTCACGTAGTTCGACAATAATACTTATGTTCACCGTAAATAGTTGAGGTTGAGATTGAGATTGAGATTGTTACTATATAAATAGCATGAACCAGACTATTCTCAAGTTACATAATTCTTGGTAGAATTAATCTATTGTCCGGACGTAATCATAGTATAAATGTGCTAGAATGGAAAAAGTGTAATATAATACAAAGAGAACTCGGCCAGGAAATAAAAACTAAAAGATTCCTAGTGCATGTGTGGTAGCGTAGGTGGACATTAAGTGGACATGTGCAGTTGGTCTAAGGAGCCTTAGTGCAAGTCCACCTACACTAGACCCTTAAGTCTACCTTAGTATTCATCCTCATCTTTGTAAACTTATTTCAATTACAATAGAACCTATAAATTTTCTAATAAAGAATTCTATCGAGCGTTCTCCCACGGTTCATCATGGATTTGAAGAGTACTAATACCTTACCAAAGCTATGGCTGCAATGTAAACCCAAGTGGCCCATTGTCCAAACAGAATAGCGCAGGCCCTCAACTCGCTTTGGAAAACTCTTCAAGCACTGGGCCAAACAGACTTTCCTTTCTGGACCCCATCGCAATTGATGCTCCTGAGAAACTTCTCAACATGTTACCAATGAGCGACAAGGCAAAACCTGGACAAGAATTGTCGACAAACACAAGACTTTAATTGGCTCTTTTTAGTTTCCACGCGTCGTTGAGACAACTGTCGAGTAACAGGACTTGGGATTCTGCCGTGATGGAGGGGAGGAGCGTCTCGGGCCCTGCGGTCTTCAATCAATTTGTTATATCAGAAGGGGACCAGCCGTGTCCCACCACCACCACCCGGCAGTATCTACCAAACAACACGGCTTTAAATTTACTTTTTTCAGCCTGGGAATTGCTGTTATTAAACCCCCGAGTCCATTCTGCCAGTTATTACTTGATCTAATGTGTTGCAACCGAAGCCAGTTGGGCACATGCATATTGATAATGTTCGAGGAAGACGGTGATTCGTGAATATATTTTATGTTACTTTCATGTTAAATTATATTTGTATATTATAAAATAAGAAAAATTTCATAAAAAAATTTGTATTGATACCTTTTGTTAAGATTTGTATTTGTTTTTATTAAAAAAAATCAAATAATTGAAAATGAAGTGTTTAGATTCAAATTTAAGACTTATTATATGTCACAACTTATTTTTAATTACTTGATCAAAAAATTGATGGTGTTAAGATTCATATTTAATTTTGAGATATTGTTCATTTTGATTTGATGATTTTATAATTTTATTTCATGAAAAGCGTTTGATAAATACGGGTTTATATATATATATATATATATATATATATATCAAAACATAATATTCCAATATTTTAATTAAGATCACCACATTAAAATATCAAATTTATATATAATATCTGTGCAATTTTTATCCCTGACATATAAATATTTTTTGTTATTTTATTATTGTATTATCTTAATATATTTAAAATTAATAAATCTATCACCAAGTCATCAGTCTAGGAAGAACTTGTTTTGTCTTTTCCTAAGTTTTCTCACTTGTTGATAGATCAATGGGCAGGCAAAGAGATTAAGAATAAGTAAGGCTGAGCGAGGGATTAGCTAAGCATGGACTTTCCAATTCCCATCCATGCCAGTGAGAAAGGGATTTTTGACTCTTTGCTTATCTTTGCTTCTCGATTAAAGAACAGAACCAGGATGGAAATGTCAACAATGGAGGACTTTGGAATTGTTGAAGAAAGAGAAATGAGTCCTTGATGGATGAAGAGCTAAGGGACCATGGAGATGAAAAAGTTGAATTCTAATTGGAGTGGAAGTTCTGGAATTGAACTTCTTTGATCACGAACAGTCACGAACTAAATGCAGAGAAAGACTTCAAGGCGTGCTGCTATAATGTCACTTTCCTTAAGACTTATTTCACCCCCACCAGTTATGGTATGCAACAGGGATTATGGAAATAGCCTCAGGATACAATGAAGTCAACTTGTTTAATATTACCTTGCACTTGTAATATTAAACCACTAAACACTTTAGACAAATACAAAAGTATTATGTCTTAGCCAAAGTTTTCTGCAGCAAACAATGTCTAAGAGACTTGTTTTCTATTTTGAGATTGGGAGAGAAAGAAGAATTCAGAATATTTTCGTTATATTTGAATGAAGATTGTCATCTCTTTTATAGAGATAATTTCAAGAGATGTAACCTTTGATTTGAATGGCACAACCTTTCAATTGTGTTGTTTCATTTAAACAAACACATATTTCAGATTGTTCACACCTCTTAAATTCAGTGGTTATGTCCTTTAACCATTCTGTAGTGAAAGATTACCCTTTGAATGAGGTTGCACCTATTCAAAGAAAACTAGTCGTTACAATTCATTTTGCACTAGAGCAGTTGAATGCCATAAAAGGCAGTTGACTGCCCTTGGATTTTCAGGCAAGGAAGTCGGATGCCCGAAAATAGCATCCGAATGCCCTAGTGTATTTTTGAAACAGTATGCAACTTCCAGGAGGGCAGTCGACTGCCTTCATATGGCAGTCGACTGCCTTAAAGTAACTTAAAATTTGAGTTTTCACTTTGTATAGGCAGTTGACTGCCATTCCGGGGCATCCGACTGCCCTCCCAGGGCATCCGACTGCCCAAGAGCATTTTTCGAACAGAATGTTCACTGCGCAAGGGCAGTTGACTGCCCTATAAAATTAGTAAAAATCATTTTAACATGATTTTACTTCACCTGGAGTCATTCCAAATACTAGTTTTACTTGTACGTTGATTAAACAATATTTTAATCAGTCTTTTCACTTTATATTTTGAAATTTTCTAACAATCCCCCACCAATTTCAAAATAGAACAAGTGTAATACTTGAGGAATCCTCATGCATAAAATGATGGTGAACTAGGTCTTGAACCATCACCTTAGAGAAAAAGTACTTTCAGTTAATTAGAACAGTATGGTGGACTAAGTCTTGAACCAACGATTCTATGATGATTAACTAATGACTAAATCTCATATGAGACTTCAAAAATTTGTCCAAAGTCATTTAGTAGAACTTTGACACTTATACTGGCCATGTGTCTTGTATCATTTCATGAGTGCTTAAGAGCTAAACCCTAAGCTCCTAGAAGCGGCACCACTTCCACTCATATAGGTGAACTCATCAAAAATGCAATCATATAAGCATTCCAACACTTATACTTACGTGTTATGGGTTCATTAAGAGTAACAACTCAACCTCTTTATTTTCATATGATTTCAAGTATTCATAACCTTTGAGATGTATAACAGCATAATACTTGCAGCCACATTCAGATAATGAACTTGATCTCATTGAACTCAAGACTAAATGTCCAATTAAGCGTTGAGTTGAGTTTCCATTATGTGTGACTAATTCAAATGGGTTTTAGTCCCATCCCCTTAGAAGTTCTAGACACTATCTCTCTTGTGAGACTTTTTGTCAATGGATCCACCAAGTTTTCACTTGACTTGACAAAGTTAATGGTAATCACCCCATCTTTAATCAATTGTCTAACATAGTTGTGCCTTAGACCAATATGTCTAGATTTCCCATTATATACTTGGCTATAAGCCTTTGATAGTGTAGCTTCACTATCACAATGTATTGATATAGGTGACATTGGTTTAGGCCATAAAGGAATTTCATAGAGTAAGTTTCTCAACCACTTAGCCTCCTTACTTGCCGAAGCTAATGCCACAAATTCTGACGCCATAGTAGAATCAGAAATACAAGTTTGTTTCTTGGATCCCCAAGAAACTGCAACCCCACCAAACATGAATATCCATCCACTAGTGGATGAATGATCCTCCATGTTATTAATCCAACTTGCATCTGTGTAACCTTCTAAAACAGAAGGTTCACCATTATAAGCAATGCCATAATTCATAGTTTTCTTCAAGTAACTTAATCCTCTAGAAATGGCATTCCAATGCATGTTACCTGGATTGCTTGTATATCTACTAAGCTTTCCAACAGCAAAAGCAATATCCGATCTTGTGCATGTCATGGCATACATCAAACAACCAATCACTCTTGCATATTCAAGTTGTACAATTGGTTTATCCTTATTTGAATTCAATTTCAAAGTTGGATCATATGGTGTTGCAACCGTTGCACATTCATAGTGGTTAAACCTTTTGAGAATATTCTCAATATAATGTGATTGGGATAAGATTAAGTTGTTTTCTCTTTTATGAATTCTTATTCCCAAAATTACATCTGCAACACCCATGTCTTTCATGGAAAAGTTTTTCGATAAAAACTTCTTGGTATTTTCAACTTGTTCCAAGTCTGTACCAAAAATTAACATGTCATCTACATATAAACATATGATGACACCTTTTCCATTTATGATCTTACTATAGACACATTTATCGGATTAATTTATAATGTATCTGTTTGCTAGGAGTACTTCATCAAACTTTTGATGCCATTGCTTAGGTGCTTGCTTAAGTTCATACAAGGACTTCATTAATTTACACACTTTCCTTTCTTATCCAGGAATAACAAACCCTTTGGGTTGTTCTATATACACCTCCTCATCCAATTCACCATATAAAAATGCTGTTTTGACATCCATTTGGTGAATTTCCAATTTATAAATTGAGGCCAATGCTATTAGCATTCTTATTGTAGCAATTCTTGCTACTGGTGCATATGTATCGAAATAATCGATTCCGTGTTTTTATGTAAATCCCTTAGCAACAAGTCTAGCCTTAAACTTGTCTATAGTACCATCCACTTTCATTTTCTTTTTGAAAATCCACTTACGACCAATTGGTTTGCAACCTGGAGGTAAATCTACTAAGATCCAAGTATTGTTCCCCATAATTGAATCCATCTCATCATTTATAGCTTCTTTCCAAAAAGCTACATCTTCAGACTTCATAGCCTCTTCAAATGATTTTGGATCAGATTCAATATTGAAACAATATTAAATGTGATTGCTTATGGTTTCTCTTGATCCCTCCACAAGAAACATGTGAAAATCTGAACCATAAGTCTTAGCTTTTCTTGCTCTTTTGCTTGTTCTTGGTACAAGGTTTTGTTCTTCAATTGTGGTAGAATTCCCTAATTCCTTAGAATTAGTTTGAGCAACTTCTTTTTGTAAAGGAATCAGTTTGAACCTTCCTTCATCAAACAATGCATCTCTTGATTCAATAACCGTATTAATTGATATTGAATTATTTGGTTCAACAACCAAAAATCTATATGCCTTACTATTTTATGCATAACCAATAAAGATGCACTCAATTCCCTTCTCACCTAATTTCTTTCTTTTAGGTTCAGGAATTCTTACAATTACTCTACAACCCTATACCTTAAGGTAACTCAAGTTGGGTTTCCTTTTCTTCCATAATTCATATGTGATAATATTGTTCCTTTTGATAGGAACTCTATTAAGAATGTGACATGCAGTCAACATTGCTTCCCCCCAAAATCCTTGTCCTAATCCTGAATAGGAAAACATAGCATTAACCATTTCGATTAATGTTCTATTTTTCCTTTCAGCCACACCATTAGATTGGGGACTATATGGTGCTGTAATCTCATGAACAATGCCAATAGTTTCAAAATATGTTGGATCATAGTACTCTCCTCCCCTATCAGTTTTTAAGGTTTTAATCTTAACATTACAATGTAATTCTACTTCATTTTTATAAGCTTTAAACTTATCTAATGATTCATCCTTAGAATGCATTAAGTAGACAACAATATTTGGAGAAATCATCTATGAATGTCACATAATATTTCTTTCCTCTTATTGATGGGGTTCCATGTAAATCTCCTACATCACTATGCACTAATTCTAACAATTTAGAATTTCTTTCTACCTTGGAAAAAGGTTTCTTTGTTATTTTAGTTAGCATGCAAGTTCTACATTTTTCATCACTTCTAACTACATATGGAACTATATTAGATTTAGACATTATGATTACTTTATCATAGTTTATATGTCCTAATCTACTATGCCATAAATCAAAAGAATCCACAATATAAGCTGAATCATTCTTCTTATTGATATTGAAATGAGATACATTAAGTTTAAACATGCCTTCATTGGCATATCCCTTTCCCACAAAAGTTCTACTCTTGGATAGTATACACTTGTCCCCCTCAAAGATAACTTTGAACCCAAACTTATTGAGTAAACTAACAGACACTAGATTCTTCCTAACTTCTGGAACATAAAAAACATTGGTTAAAGTCAATATTTTTCCAAAAGTGAAGTTTAAATCTATGGTCCCTTTTCCTTTGATTTCTGTTGAAGAAGAATTCCCCATGTAGAGCACATTGCCATCTACTTCCTCTTTGAAAGTTTTGAACATAGCCTTGTTTGTACACACATGTTTTGTAGCACCAGAATCTATCCACCATGCTTCTTTGTCTTCAATGACATTGATTTCAGAAATAACAGCAACAAAGTTGTCCTTGGTTGCATTGGATGCTTCTTTCTTCTTTTTGAAGACATAGCAATCCCTTTTGAAGTGCCCTGGTTTTCCACAGTGGAAACATGCACCTTTCCTCTTGAACTTCTTGCCTTTGGTGGAAAGTTCTTTCTTCTTCTTTGTGGATTTTTTGTTGGAAACAGTATCCTCCACCACATGGACTTTGGAGATGTTAGTCTCCTTCTCCTTTTCTTTGTCATTCTCCTTGCGATATTGCTCTTCAATCCGAAGATAGTTTGCAAGGTAATCAAGAGTGATTTCTTCCTTTTTGTGTTTCAAGGTTCTCTTGATATCCTTCCATGATGCTGGAAGTTTGTCAATTATAGAGGACACTATAATTGACTCATCCATGTTCATTGAATACTGCTTAAACTTGTTAAGGATGACTTCAATCTCAGCAAACTGTTCCATAATAGGTCTGGAATCATTCATTCTAAAAATGTTCCAACTTGTTACCAGGAACTTTTTGCTAGTTGCATCTTCCTTCATGTATCTTGCATCCAGCTTTTCCCATAACTCTTTTGATGTGTTTATTGTGATGTAAGTATCAAATAAAGAATCAGACATACCATTTAGGATGCATCCTCTACAAGTGTAGTCATCGTTGTCCCACTTTTGTCTTTGATAGACTTCCTCATTTGTATCATCTTCTTTTTCTTCTGGTCTTGGTGTTGTGAGTACATAGAGCACATTGAGGGATGTAAGTAAAATCTTCATCTTCTGTTGCCACCTTAGGAAGTTCCCTCCATCGAACCTCTCCAACTTTTGGAAGTTGAATGCCAATTCTTTCAATGTTTCCATCTTCATGGTTTCTGAGAAATAAGTCTTAAGATTGTTGAAGAAAATAAAAAAAAATGGGATTACAGATCTTGTCCACTTGGGGTACTATGAAGATGAAAAACTTGAACTTCTTCTTGAACTTCAACTTCTGGAATTGAACTTCTTTGATCACGAACAGTCACGAACTAAATGCAGAGAAAGACTTCAAGGCGTGCTGCTATAATGCCACTTTCCTTAAGACTTATTTCACCCCCACCAGTTATGGTATGCAACAGGGATTATGGAAATAGCCTCAGGATACAATGAAGTCAACTTGTTTAATATTACCTTGCACTTGTAATATTAAACCACTAAACACTTTAGACAAATACAAAAGTATTATGTCTTAGCCAAAGTTTTCTGCAGCAAACAATGTCTAAGAGACTTGTTTTCTATTTTGAGATTGGGAGAGAAAGAAGAATTCAGAATATTTTCGTTATATTTGAATGAAGATTGTCATCTCTTTTATAGAGATAATTTCAAGAGATGTAACCTTTGATTTGAATGGCACAACCTTTCAATTGTGTTGTTTCATTTAAACAAACACATATTTCAGATTGTTCACACCTCTTAAATTCAGTGGTTATGTCCTTTAACCATTATGTAGTGAAAGATTACCCTTTGAATGAGGTTGCACCTATTCAAAGAAAACTAGTCGTTACAATTCATTTTGCACTAGAGCAGTTGAATGCCATAAAAGGCAGTTGACTTCCCTTGGATTTCCAGGCAAGGAAGTCGGATGCCCGAAAATAGCATCCAAATGCCCTAGTGTATTTTTGAAACAGTATGCAACTTCCGGGAGGGCAGTCGACTGCCACTTAAAATTTGAGTTTTCACTTTGTATAGGCAGTTGATTGCCATTCCGAGGCATTCGACTGCCCTCCCAGGGCATCCGACTGCCCAAGAGCATTTTTCGAACAGAATGTTCACTGCGCAAGGGCAGTTGACTGCCCTCTATGGGCAGTTGGCTGCCCTATAAAATTAGTAAAAATCATTTTAACATGATTTTACTTCACCCGGAGTTATACCAAACACTGGTTTTACTTGTACTTTGATTAAACAACATTTTAATCGGTCTTTTCACTTTATATTTTGAAATTTTCTAACAGGAATAAGGGTAAATTGCAAGCCCAAAAAGGAAGAGAAAAAAGAAAAACTCAAATTAGTTTAGAATAGACTGTAAGCTAATTAAATTAATTGTGCGTTATTTGAGTTTAATTAAATAATTATTTAAATTTAATTCATTTATTTTCAATCGAGTTTAAATTTTAACTATTTGAGTAACAGATCGAACTGATTTTAAATATTTTAATGTTTATCTCCAACAACTCATGAACTTAATTGAGTTTTTCATTTTTTTTATATTTTTTTATTAATTTATTATTTTATTATCATAACATATAATGACAAATCGAGCCTCTCGTGTCAAATTTGAGTTTATCGAATCAAACTCGAATAATTTAAATATTTTATCGAATTGAGTTTGAGTTTCACAAACTAAAATCAACCAAATTTAAATTGAATTCAAATATCAAAATTTTAAATCAGATGAAGTGTAAACCTGATATTAAATCATGTTAACTCTGTTAAACATCTAGAAAATCCAGACTGCTGCTGCTGCTACTTTGCTTGAAAGCAATACATTTGCTATTAGGCACGTTTCCATATGCCCCACATGGCCAGATAAGAGTCAAAGATCACTCTGAGAAGTGCAACCTTCATGGTCAATTGGTCATGATTCCCTTCCCCACTGTTTCCAGAAGAAACTCTGCAGTAAATATTTCATAGCTTCGCTTGAAAGTTTTACTAATTCAATAATTTTACAATTTTCTTCGCAATCATGGAAACATTATTCTATAGTATACTACTAGAAGTAGCTTTTTTTAAAGTTATTTTGGTTGGAATTAGAAGGAACTTTTTATTGAATCAGTCAACAAATTAGATGATAAAAATAAATATTACAAGTAAACTTGTTCATAGTCCAATTAGATTGGATTTGAGTCAGATTCAAGTAGAATATTAATATATTTCGATGTGTTTAGATCTAATTTGTGTCAAAATCCATTCTTACATATGAAGAGAGAATCAAAACTCGTCTAAATACTCAATTTTTTCAAACAAAAATTTAACGATAAGGATTTAATAAGTATCACATAATGATTAATAAACAAATAACATTATATTAAGAAAATTACATCCATACATGTTTGGTTTTCAAATTTGAAAAATTATAAACCTCATGAATATTTTTATTTTTAAAATAATAGAATGTGATAATATATAGTATACGCTATATAATTATTCATTAAGCCGGATTTAAACCGATTTTATTTTTGATCGGATTTGCTTTGTATAGCTAAATTCATCTAATGGGCTTGTAATTATTGTTAAAAATTAAATTATTCACTAAGACAATATCCATTTGATTGCATGATTGGCGACTTGAAATATAATCTAATGTCTTTGAAGCGTAGAAAATATTCCAAACAAATGGTAGGCCCAAAATGTGAACACTTGCGCCATGGAAAAGAATTTTGGGTCAAATGGCATAAAAAATATTCTAGAGGGTTTGAGTTGATAGAAAATAGCTATGAAATTGTTTGGGACATTGGCCATGTGGGGAGAATGACTCTCTACAATTTAGATGCCTTTTTCCGACCTTCCATGGGCTTTTAGTGGTGAAAATTGAAAGCCGAGAGGATTGGCCCACTCTTGCCTCCATTGACGTGACTCACTTTTTTTTTTTTTTGCTGAGTATTGACGTGACTCACTTGCTTAGCTAATTCTGACGTTGTATAAATACCTTCGAAAAAAATAAGAATAAGGTGAACTTTTTACATTTTACTATATATATATATATATAATCTTACGGAATTAATTTTTTTTAGTAAAAAGTAATTTATTATTGATACTAAGATATAAATGAGTTGCATTATTTTTGAGTTATTTGAATTTGATTAATTTATTTTAGAAATGAATTTCAATTTGAACTATTCGAATAATAAATCAAAATAAGTTAGAATGTAACTAATTGAACTTTTTAAATATATATATTTAGTCTCCTAATTATTAATGATCATTTTATTCTCACAAATATATGATTGAAAAAATGATAAACTCTGCTAATAAAGTTGATTTTAATTAAACTCAATGGAGCTCGTACTGTTTTTCAAACTTGGAATTTTTAAATTGAGTTGAAGTCGATCTTAAGATTGAATTATCTAAATTCGACTTGATTACACTATTAAATATACAATAGAATAACAACCCTTTAAAATCCATAAATAAGTAAATTTTTGTACATTCTTAGCCTTTTTTTGGATTTTTCACATAAATAAAGGTACAAAACATGTTTTTTACATTAATTTCCAACTCATAAGACATTACAAATATGACAACTTATATTAAAGCTAAAATGATTAAAATAGAAGCAAAAAAGCAGCTAGAAATTGAGTCAAAAGTCATGTGGGACATCATTGAAACTTGGATTTTATTATTAGTGGCAACATAGTGGAAGAGGTGAATTAGAAGTAAAGCAAATGTATTGGATATGCGGCATGTGCAACTTAATTTAGACATTGTAGGCATAAATTGCCTTCACATTTATATGGGAAGGTTTCCCTATTTATTTTGGTTTTTCTTCCCCTTTTTGCATTTATGTTTCCAACAAATTTAACCAAGAAATAGAAGTTTAACTAACATTTTACCTACCAGTTGAAGCCAGAAATATCTGTTGGATTATTTAATGCTCCACCTGTATGGATAAATGCCCATAGAAAAATGATACCATTTCTGTCCATCCAAAATTACTTCAAATCTCCAACCTTAGTTTTTTTTTTTTTTACCATTTTTATGGAAAACTATTTCGGACACTAACTTAAATAATTATATTTTTATTTTTAAAATATGAGAATTTTATAAATTTAAAATTTAAGTTTTAATACCACCATTCTCTCTCTTTTTTGTACCAAAACCGAAAAAGTAGAAACAATTGTCAATATGAGTTGCTAACAAACAACAATCCTCAAACATGGAGAGCATTACCCAAGAGCACGTAGATCAATTGGTAGGGGGTTATTCTAGCTTAACCAGAGGTCTCGAGTTCGAGTCTCTGGGTATGCAGCTGTGTTAAAACTCTTGAGGGAGAGCTTTGCCGCCCTTTGGGTCCTGCCTGGCTCGAATCCGGAGTAGTCCTATACCAAAGGTATGGGGATACCGGATGGTCTAGACCAAAAAAAAAACATGGAGAGCATTACCAAAATTTTTATGTATCCCTTTGATATATTGATTGTTTATGATATATTCTTTGGTTGACCAACCTTTTCTGGTTGGAGATGAATAATTATATGTATGTTTGACATACATCAGATGCTTGAATTCCTCTTCCATTCCAAGACTTAATTCAAAGCTTAAAACATTTATCTTATTTTGTAGAATTTAGAAAAAAATTATTAAAGAAAGAGATTATATATAATTTACTGACAGTGTGTAAAAACTATATATTATCAATCAAACACATAATGTAATCTCGTTAATAAATAAAACTTAAAAATGCATAAGCTTTTAAAAATAAATTTTAACAAAGTTTTTTAAAATTATTTTTTAGAATTTATGCATTTTTAAGTTTTGTTTGTTAATAAGATAGCATTATATGATTGATTGACAATATATAAAAATTATATATTTTTAATGTATCATATATAAACTCTTAAAAAAAATTTATGGACTTAATGTTGTTATTATTTTATACATCTCTTTACTATTATAATAATAAGATAAGAAGGGGTCAAAGATAATTATTCCCACTATATATTTATAGAAAAGTCCATTTTAATGGGGATAATGCAGAAAAGTAAATAAAAAAAAAACAAATAAAGGCAAAGAGGGAGACATCATGGTTGACTGTAGATAAAAAGGCAGGTGAACTCACGTCAAAGAACCTAGTCATTTTACAAAAAAGATTTCTTTTAGATCAGATAGTGTTGCATAGATGTAAATAAAAAACAAAAATAATATAAATTAGAATTTGACAAAAATTATAAATAAATATGATAAAAATTTTAAAAATTATATTTGACATATTTTAATATAAATTTTAATATAAAATTTTTATGTTTTATATAATATAAATATAATTTTACATGATAAAAATATAAATTATATACCCAAATAATCGCACATAGAATTTTATTTTTGAAAGCTATAAAAATCAAGGCAAGCGAAGGAAGCAAACGAGTCCGATTTGCCTTTGTGCGGTGCACACGTCAAAGCTTAGGCCGACTGGCAAAGTCCCCTTCGACCCTGCCCACGCGTTTGTCTCGTCTCGTCTCGTCTCTCTTTCTCTCTCCCACATCCCGAAGAATAAGCTCCAGTTTCTTCTCTGAGCTTTCCTTCTCTCTGTTTCTTCTTCTCTTCTGTTTCTTTCTTGATTTTTCCATTTTCTCCTTATTTTCAGCTGAGAATTCAGTTATTTTTCCATTTAAAACTTTTCAACATCAAAAGTTCTGCAGCTTGACCGACCAGACCAAACCAAACCAAAGCTGCACGTAAGGGAAACAAATTCCAATCCAAAAAGAGCCGTTTTTCAGTTTGGTTGCTTGTTGGGATCTCGGAAATTACCATGAGTTGTTGATTTTTTAGCTCTTATATAAGAAAAGAAAGAAGAACAGGGAAGTATTTTTTTTAATCCTTTGGTGAAGAACTAGTTTCTTTTTGATGGGCAATTGCTTGTTTTCTTCTACAAGAGTCGACTCCAGCCAGAGCCCCCATGCAACTTCTGGTAGCCATTTCTTTCCTTTGAAGTTTTCTTTAGATGAGTATTTGTTGTTTTGGTGGATTATTGGTTTCGTGAAAATTTTCGGATGGTTTTTCAGTCATGAAGTTTAAACTTTTTTGCTGGATTTGACCTTTTTCTTGGGATTTCTTTTATTTTCTTCTTGAAAGCTTATAGCTTTATCCTTAATATTACATTCATTTTATCTTGTCTGATATTGTCGGCCCTGGTTTTTGGTTCTGGTTCAAGGTATAAAGAGAGCAATTCAAAGCTTGATTCCTGAGGCTGTTCTTCAATTTCTTGAGTTTGATTGTGAGGGATTGTGTCGAGAACAGATCTAGTTCATTTGAAACGATTTGATTTTGGATGGTTCTCTTTTTCTAATGAATTTTTTAATGAGTTTCAGCTTGCAAACTACAAGAAAGTGTAAGCTTGAGTGGCAAATTTTTTGTTCTAATGTTTGGAGTGTTCATGTAGACATTAATATGAAGGGTTCTTGTAGGGAAAAGATAAACTACAAAGTACAAACATATGTTTTGAAGGAAATTCAATGGTAGGCACAAGAACAGTAGGTGCTTGCTTTGAGTGCTATCACCTATGCATAATCTGTGATTTTTACCTAGTGATTGTTGCAGAATTGAAATACATATGTTTTGTTAATTAGGTCAATGGTGACTTCACCATCACCATGTAGTGAGGATACACAAATTTGAATCTAAGTCCCGAGTTATTTTATAATATATCATAAGCTAGATTTAAAAGAATTTTGCTTCTAAAAGTTAAGGAAGATTCATATGGAAATACAATAATGTGTGTTCTACCTACTGAGCTGGGTGGTTTCATGATGCATAACACTCTTATGGGAAGACCATATATGTTAGATAACTTTATGTTTGAATTTCTCTTGCATTTGAGATGGTATTATGTTCTCTATTTAATAACTGGGCCTGAGGAGCTCGTTTTTCTCTTTGCAGCATCAGGAGGCTCGAGAGTTTCCAGCAAAACCAGTCGTTCTTCAGCTCCTTCAAGCTTGACCATCCCATCTTTCAGTGATACAAGTAGTACTGGATGTCTTCCAACACCAAGGACTGAAGGAGAAATATTGGCATCGCCCAATTTGAAGCCTTTCTCATTCAATGAGTTGAAGAATGCCACCAGAAACTTTCGTCCTGACAGTCTTCTTGGTGAAGGTGGTTTTGGTTATGTTTTTAAAGGATGGATTGATGAACACACATTAGTTGCTGCAAAGCCTGGATCAGGAATGGTTGTTGCTGTCAAGAAGCTTAAACCTGAAGGGTTTCAAGGCCACAAAGAGTGGCTGGTAAGTTTCATATCTATAACATCTTTATCTTTTAATTCCTTCTTCTGCTTTTCCTCTGTTTGTGTGTGTCTATGCCCTGCTTTACTGATAGTCAGTTGATTTCAGACGGAAGTTGATTATCTTGGCCAACTTCATCACCCAAATCTGGTTAAGTTGATTGGATATTGCTCAGAGGGTGAGAACCGACTTTTGGTCTATGAGTTCATGCCTAAAGGAAGCTTAGAGAATCATCTTTTCAGAAGTAAGTATCAAATCCTATGAATTTTTCAGAGAATAATCTTTTTAAAAGTATCCCTTCCATGAATTGAAGAGGAAGGTTTCTGGAATCCAATTCCATTGTATTCTATGTTGTTGCTGTTTGGAAATAGTTCTTAACCTCAAATAGTTGCCATGAAAACATAAGAAGGGAATTCGAAACCTTTCCTTTCATATATTTTAGTTTGAAGGGAATGAAGTACTTAGCAGTTGTTACAAATATTGGTCTTGTTTTACAGGAGGGCCACAGCCACTCTCTTGGGCAGTGAGGCTTAAGGTTGCCATAGGTGCTGCTAGAGGGCTCTCTTTCCTTCATGATTTAAAATCCCAAGTCATATATCGTGATTTCAAAGCTTCTAATATTCTACTAGATGCGGTATGCTGAGTAAAGAAAAAGAATAATTTTCTGCCTTTCAATAAAATGTCTAAAATTTCATGTATTATTAATTTTATACATGTTGCTGATGGTAATAATCAATTGGATGCAGGAATTCAATGCAAAACTTTCTGATTTTGGATTGGCCAAGGCAGGGCCTACTGGTGATAGGACTCATGTGTCAACTCAGGTCATGGGTACTCATGGTTATGCAGCACCTGAATATGTTGCTACAGGTATGAGATTTAGTGAAGTCCCATGTAAAAGCTTGCTGTTTTCGAGGCCTGCTCATAAATTTTTAGTTATCTTAATTTGCTGAATATCTGACTTATCCGATTGAACCTGAAAATTCATGTTTTATTGTCTGAAACTACTTATGTGACCTTTCTTTCTCAACTCTTCATTACTCCTCTTGATTTCAATCGTTCATTTATTAGTGGGGAAAGAAATGTACCAGGTAACAAGAGTTACAGTCTGATAGTGGATGGTTCTAATGATCTAATGGTTTTCGTAGTTGCAGTGAAGGTATCTAAAGTGAAGGCATCATGTTGTCTGTTCTGTCTTTTATATGCAATGCCTTTGGTCGAAAAGTAGGATTCTTAGGCTAAGCAACTATTTTCTGGGTTCTATCCTTCATTTGCAAACTGTTTGTCCAAAAAGTAGGCACTCAGATATGATATGTTCTCTGTGAGATGGTTCTCAAGTTCATGAAGCTTGCATGTTATATCTTGTAATAAGTTACATGTAATGAAGCTTCCATGAACAGGTCGTTTGACGGCAAAGAGTGACGTATACAGCTTTGGAGTTGTGCTGCTTGAACTATTGTCTGGACGACGTGCTGTCGATAAATCAAAAGTTGGTGTGGAGCAGAATCTAGTAGACTGGGCAAAACCCTATTTGGGTGACAAGAGAAAATTATTTCGAATTATGGACACCAAGTTGGGGGGCCAGTATCCCCAGAAGGGAGCTTATACAGCTGCTACCCTTGCTCTACAGTGCCTAAGTAGTGAAGCTAAACTCAGGCCTAAAATGTCCAATGTTTTGGCAGCACTGGAGCAGCTCGAAGCCCCGAAAAATGCATCCAAACACTCTCCAACAGAACAGCATTCAGTTCCACTTCATGTTCGAAAATCTCCAATGAGACAGCATCGTTCTCCTATGCATCCAACACCCAGTGCATCTCCATTACCATCTCATAGGCAATCCCCACGAGTACATTGATTCCATCTGTAAATCTCCTATGTGTATGTATATCTTTTTTGTTGCTCTTCAAATGTAATTTTTGATCGTGTTTTTTTTTATGCAATTTTGCATTTCATATAACAAATTAAAACTTCCTTTTGTTTCGTGAGGATTAGAGTTTCTCACTGTGGTAGTCAGCTTTCTTCCATTAGTGTATTATTACCTTCCATTTCATCAGTGTATTATTACCTTATTTTCAGTGATGCACGTTGATCTTAAACTTATCCCATTCTATGAATTTTTATCATTGTGTTTATGAATTATGATGTAACCCTGCATATTAATAATAATCCATGCTCGTATTATGTAAAACACGAAAATTTCATATGAAAATTCATGTTAATATATCTAACATAATCTTTTTTTGTTATATTCATATACAATTTTAGATTGTTTGACCTTTTAATATTTTATAATTGTCATTTTTATGTCGTGTTATCTTATCATGTTAAAGATTGCCAAAGTCTACTTGATGCATGATATATGTTATCTTTGTTCTTATACGAAGAAAGTTCTCATCTTGCTTATAATATCACTGAGTTAGGTTATCTTCAGGAAACGAAATAATCATAAATGCAGAATGTTTTACGTTTTTCCAAAAGATGAGTTCAAATAGATGGCAAAAGATGTCTCTGTAGCAGAGCAATATGACCAGAAAGAAACTTTCACATGGCATCTGCTATTTCTTGTAACTTGTAAACTTACATGTGTGATGTGCCCTTGTTTGGTACTTGGATAATCCAAGGGAGTTCAAATTGCAGAGTAACATATCTTGCTGCAATTGCTCTAGGCTTGCTAGTACTTCTTCAGCCATTGTGGGCTGATCCTTAGGTTCTGAGCTAAGGCATTGGCGGATGATTGAAGCAAACTTCTGAGCTTCTTCCATCTCAATGCTCCTCGCTATTTTCTTGTCGATGATGTTATGCAGTTCCATCTGGCTGCGTAGATGTGGTTTAGCCCAGATAGCTAGATCCCTCACGGTGCCATCAGCATGCTGCTGGACTGCAGCGCAGCCAGTGAATATTTCCAGAAGTACCACTCCGAAAATGTATACATTTCTTTTTGCTGTCAAATGCCTTGTGAATTGTGCATAAGTTTATCTCATTTGAAACTCCCTGGCTTAGAATTATAAGGTGCTGAACTATATACCTGTTATAAAGTATTCCGGCGCGAAGTATCCTCTTGTGCTGAGAATTCTTGTACTAACGTGTGATTGGTCGTCTAGGGGTCCATACCTGGCCAGTCCGAAGTTTGACTGTTTACGATTGAAATCCTGCAATGTGACCCTTCATAGATGAATACTTTGTGCAGCGAGGATCCATTAAGCTTTTGAGGCTGAAAGTGTATGTGTAAATAAGATTAAGAAGCATCGAAATTAGTATCATGATGGAAAACTAACTGCATCAAGGTGGACATTGGAGGCTTTGAGGTCACGATGAATGATTGGCCTCGGACGAGAATGAAGGTAATCTACTGCGCTGGCTGCTCCAACAGCTATTCTGATTCTTCTACTCCGGTTTAGCTCTCTATCATTTTCTGCACGCCAATTCACAGATTGTTGTTGTTAGTTTCATCATTGCATCAGCATATCTCATGACATTTTCTTTTTCTGTTCAAGTATTTGTCCATGGCACATTAAGCTTACCAGTTAAGAGAGCATCCAAGCTTCCCTGGCACATGTACTCGTAAACCAGAGTCCTATGATCTCTCTCATAGCAATGCCCCATGAGTTTCACCACATTTGGATGATTAAATGTGCTTAAGAATCTCAACTCATTCTGCACTCAACAGAACATATAGAACTCTCAGATACACATGAAAGCCAGGTTGAGAGATAGTTGGATCAGAACCTGGCCTGCCATTCCCGGTCTCCCTGTGTTCCTCTTCTTCCGAGCATCTTGATAGCAACTGCCTTGCCGGTGTCTGGTTTTGCTGCAGTCATATTGCTTTGGTTTATATATCCTATATACACACCTCCAAAACCACCTTCGCCGATCAAATTCTGTTCCTTGAATTTTTGAGTGGCAGACCTCAGGACAATGTAATGAAAACTGTTTATGTTTCGGGCAGGAACCCATCCGATCTTTTTCACCTTGGAAACTGGCCAATTTCTTGGAATTGTTGGAGAACCATTGTTTCTATTCTTCCTACAGCTTTCTACAAAGGAAATAGAGATTCCATTAGAAAGTAAAATCTGTTTACAGAATTGTGGTAATCACTATTCAGTAGTTTTTATACCTTTACGTGAATGTGAGTAAACATGCTTTTTCTCTCTTGGCGTGTTGCAACAAACTGTTCATCTTTACAAGGCTTTACCGCATCAAGAATGAAAAGAGATGAGCGGACCATTCATGGATATAACAGTTCTTGAGAAAACAATGGCTAATCAGTGAAGCAGTGATTAACCTTTTGAAGATCTTGGAAGACTGGATGAAATCTGCTGTTGAGTTGATGATGCAGACAGAGGACTTCTTGGAGCAAGAACTTTGAATGGCTTCAACTCCTTGAAAAGAAATGGAACATAAGAAAAAAATAAAAAAACATATCCAATTCTTCAATTGAAAATTTGACAGACAAAACAAGAACTGAGAACAAACCAGTTGGTGGGCGAGCTGGTTCGGGTTGTGGTTGGTTGGGTCTTGGGTTTTCTTCCTCAGACAATTCCCTTTATCATCCAACTGAGGAAGCTGAACTTACAAGCCTATGAAGAAAGACATTGGAATCATGAATCTGTATCAATGATCTGGAAATGAACAATGATCATTGTAGCAGACTCGGTAATATCTTAGTACCTAGTTAAAGCTGGTCTGCTGAAATAAACTATGCAATATAGCTTTAGTATTATACAAACAATAAAACAATCTTAGCGGTAATTTCCAAACTTTGGGAAAATGAGAGAACATCTGTACCCTGTTAAATATACAGTTACTTGACAGTCATGTTTGACAGTTGAAGGCACAGTTAACTGTAGTAACTTTCAATTTCACTTGGCTTAGTTAAGCATTGTTTCCACTGTCTGGTTTTGTTTTCACTAAAGAGGCTTTGCTAAGATCGCTTCTTCTTTCACTTTAACGGGTAATTAACGATCCATTGAATTTCTTTATCTCTTTATATATAAAATGGAGTTTGTAGTTTATTGGACTATTATTTTTCTCTTTCCCGGTTTAAAAGCTGATCTTTTCCATTTGAAGATTTCATTTTTTTATATGGATGGTCTTGTTTTATCATTAAATGGCTGAGAAATGATCTGGGTTTATGCAGATTTTGAGGATGATTGAGTATTGAAAGAGAAAAGGCCTTTATTTTTAAGTGAAGAACGAAGGAATGCTGTTGTCTTGGTTGGTAGTAAAAGGATGGTTTTGCTCTTAGCAATCGTTCAAGCCCATGCTTGTCCCTGTCAAGACTCAGCACATCATTTACACTGGCGGTCTCTGTATCAAAGTACTCCTACCACTCTTTGTTACCAGAAATTTCCTCTATAGTTTATCTGTTTTTATTTTCATAATTATTAGTAAGTTTTTCCTTGTATTTCCTTTCTTGCAAGTTCCTCAGAGTCTCAGACTGTAAGTAAAGTTATTAGCTAGGAGATGAGAATGATGATCTAGAGTTTGGAGATGATAATTATTAATGGGTTATGAGTGTTATAGAACTTTTTGATTTGGAACTTTTTGATTACTAATATTTTAACTTATGATTTTTTTGGAGCTAGATAGTAGAAATTATTAAGTTAATAGATCAAGTGTACAATTGCAAGTGTAAAGTTGTATTGGAAAAAACTCCATATGTATATGTTTTGTTTATTAATATATATGAAAGATTATAAAATATCAAATATTTAAATGTTTTTCTTATTTATTTTACATGTTTATATATAATTTATAATTATATTTAATTTTTGTTATGTATCTTACGATACGATACTCAATTCTTAAAAATAAAATTTCGATTCACGATATGTATTTCGATTTAATAATTATGCTAAAGCTAGAAGGTCTTTCGTTTAGCAACGACCTTATGGTTTGTACCATTACTGAATCCACTGTACATGGTTGCAACGCATCGATTAATCGAAATGATCGTAAGCCTGCAAAAAAATAAGAGAGAAGATCAGATGATCCATGAGCAAGTAGGCAAGCAAAATATGCCCATCATCTGGGTTCATGTCATGCCTTGTATATGCTTCTTATGAGCAGGAAGTTCATGATTATTTCAAGAATCTTTGTCCTGATTTGCATGCTACTCGAGGTGAATATGATGAAGATTCCCATTATCCAGATAATAAAACACTGACAATTGGTCAGTTCAAGCTTGGGATATGTCTTGGTCACCAGCTTCTTCTCTTCCACCTGTCTGCATTTTTCGATTATTGTTTGATCCAACCCTACATTTGAACATAAAAATATTTCTGTCCTATGACATCCTAATTGGTTTTTCCGGATTGCAGTATTGTATTTTATGCTGAATTTAGATCCTTGCTAGTTTTAGATATTCTTCTCCAATGTTAGATAGCAGATTTCCTCCCACTGCTTGCAATATTCCTGTGAATGGGCATGGGTAAAAAAAGAAAAAGCTTTAAGCTATGCTGCATTCTCGTTGGCCATAGGAAACTATTCTGCGTTTGTTTAATAACAACCTTTTAGCGGCCAGTCCAACTTATTGTAAACAGATATTTGTATGATTATACTACATTAATGGTTCTTTTTTTCTTTTTTCAATTTTCAACTGGTCATTCCATGGGGGGATTTGGGTCCACTGGCAATGCTACAAAGGCAAGTGGATGTCGATATCCTAGCAACGGGTCACAACCATCAGCTCAAAGCATACAAGCATGAGGGCGGTGTGGTCATAAATCCTGGCTCTGCCACTGGTGCACATAGTAGTTTCACATACGATTGAAACCCAACCTTTGTGCTCATGGAAGTCTATGGCTTGCCTGATGTGGCATATTTGTATGAACTTATTGATGGTGAAGTTAAGGTTGACAAGATTTATTTTAAGAAGACAGCCACCACTCGCTCAGCACATTAGCTGATTCCTTTTGTGATGGCTCTTGCTGTTGGATGTTACCCTGGTCTATTAGTTAAGCTGGTTGAGAAGCTTAATTTCTATTGTATCTCATCAGAAAAGGAAAACAAAACATGAAGAACCATTTTCTCTAGCAATTTGAGATTAAATCAAGACCATTATACTACTAAAGTTAATTACATATATCCTAATTCATTTCTGATAACTAACAGCTTACATTTCTGGTGAGTTATTGTAAGTTGCTCTATCCCAAGGGTTGCATTTGAGCTGAGTTCTTTCCACCTGATCCCAATCTGTCCTGCCAACTCAAACAATAGCTGGTTCTTGAATTTGCTTGAATTGGTAGAAAAAACAGTTGTGCTTTGCTTGTGTGAGATAACAATGGTTCAGGTGGAGGGTGGCTATCCGTACGAGGAGGTCTTTATCAGCTGCAATCTCTACAGGTTATATTCTTCCCATTCTGCATCAGAATTCCTGCATTAAGGATCTGTCAGCCTGTCTATTAATGGAACAACTACATTCATTTACATTTGAGTTTTGCATCACATCACCATTATTATGTATTCAAACTGTAGAGTCTGGGGATTTTACATAGCACCTAGCCTCCTCTTGGGTTTATAACATCTCAATTTCACATTAGGATATCGTGAGGATCCACTATGATCAATATGTAAAGATTTGAAACCATAATATTATGAGGTAACTTTTGTGAGACAAAACCATGAGATTTTCGAATCAAACCAGACAATACTTTGGAGTGTGGAGGTGGGTCTTTGCAAATGTTATCAATGGATGGGGAGGTACAGGGCAAGGAAATGACTGGAGAGAGCACCCAACTATCTTGCAGGGACGTGTGGAAGAGATGGTTTCATCAAACAGCATTGAATATGGTACTGAAAAAGCCTGCCTAGACACGAATTCAACCTCCAACAACATTTCCTGCTAGCAAGTGTCAACTGTCAACCAGAGTTCCCCCAAACACTTCAGTAGGGAAAATTTTCCTCAGTTAAGGGTCTTAAAACAGCCCTAGTGAAGTGGTCAGGGGAACTCCAGGGAACAGCTGACATTCCCTTTCTCATCTCACCGTTTCTTGGTATACAAATGCACAGAAGGTTCACTGTATATATAGACAAGGTTCGCTATGCTTTAGTTACCAGAACAGTTCGAAATGTGATCTATGGTTGGAAAATGACTGGGAGTGAGTGAAATTCACACCTTTCATGTTACTGGAATTGAACCTGGTCAATATTAAAGGGAAAATAAAGGGTATATAACAATAGTAGCTAGAGGACAGAAAGCTTTCTGGATTTCTCCAATGCTTTCAGCTATAAGGTCTGTTCTTTTCAACTTTTTCTTTCCACTTTTCAGAAGGAAAAAACTTTAAGTGTATTCATCCCTCATGCTTGGCAAGATTAACTTGGATTATTTCCATTGCCTTGAAGATTAAGTCATTAATAACTAGCTATTTAACAGGTAAGATTAGGTTGAAATCTCCATTATCTATGCTGTTGAGGTTGGGTTTATACACCAGATTCTGGTAAGGAGTATGCTGAAAAGGAAGGACTGAAAAAAGATATTTGTGAAAAAGCTCGAAGATTGTACAGCAACAGCCAACTGCCACCACATGTGTTCTTTACCTCTCATTTCTCCCACAGTTGCGTCTAGGTTCACTTGCCATAGACTTCTCTCTTTGTGGATGAAATAAATGCAGAACATCCACCGAACCAAGCAACCAAACCAAGTTGAAATAAGCTCTCATCCAATGTTTCCTAGAGTTAGGCTTAAGCATTTTATTCAGGAACTTTGAAATAATTGGATGATTATCAAGGTTAGGGAGAATTCCTACTGTCATTTGTTGTTGATGTTCTCAAAGGAAAGACAGCTGATACTAATAGTAAAATTAGATATGGTTCATTAAGAACAAAGCTAATTGATTCAAAGAAACATGAAAAACTTGTCTGATATACGCATGGGTACTGGCATTCCCATTAGACCGTAACTCATTCTTCCAGTTGCCAACCTTGCTGATATTAAAGGGCTATCAAATCTCCATCCATTTTCTTTTAAGCAAGAAAGAAACGGTCCTAGATTTGATATGTCTGGAGGCATTGCTGAAATGCTTCTATTGATTACCATCCATGAAACTATGGTCAATGATAGAACTGAACAAAAAGCATAATTTCCTGCCAGTTTAAACTAGCTAGGTTGCTTAGCTACCATGCAAAGAAAAACCACTTGTAGGGGGTAACTGAACAACTATATCTGGTTTACTTTGATCAAGATTAATAAGCCCACACAATGCTGCTTGAATGCTAGCTCTCTCATATCAAATCTAGCAGCTGAAAGCCATTCGAATCACCATTATAAATAACTGTAGAAATATGTAATTTTTTTTTGGTAAATTCTAATTAATCTTATCTCCACTTGTTTCTTTTGCAAAAAAAAACCACTATTTCTCAGTCAACTTTCTCCTTCCAAGAATAATGAAGATATTGTATCCATAATTGTCTATAACGAAGAGAGCCGAAGAACTTAATGCATTCTTGTTAAATAGTGGTTACTCATTTTACAGGACTTTGTTTCATTTTTTTAATTGGAGATAAGACTGCCTAGTTCTGATAGGTTTCTGATGCATCCATTTCTTTATGTGTTTTAGCCTGTGTTTCTATCAAAATTGCATTGAATGCTTGAAGCTGTGAACCTGTAAGCTGTGATTTCTTTATGAATACTGTTAGGAATAGTAATGTTCACCAGAGTATATTATATGATAACAAACTGCTAAAAGCAGCCACTTTGGCTTAGTGGCGAAGGTCGAATGGGCTTCAAACAGAGATCTCGGGTTTCGAGTTGTAGTGCTTCCTCTTGTGACACCCCAAAAAAATTTGCTAAGAGCTGAAGCCTTTCTGCTCTATTGGAACAGTTATTCCTCCTTCTCAATGACACTGGTATGCATAATTGAGATAGCTTATTGCTGCAAACAAGACCACTTAAACACTCTTTAAACTGCCATCTATAATACAGCTCATTATCTTTTAGGTGTATTAAAGTATCTCAGGACTATCTGCAAATAACTTCAGTTGGAAGTAACCTTTAGTTTTGAAGGATTACCTTCAAACAGATATCTGCTTTTTTTTTAGCTTCCTTGTCCTGGTTGCTTCATGTGGAATCATCTGTAGATATTGCTACTAACCTCAATGATTCCATGAGAATTGCTATTGTTTGGTTTGGTTCAAGTGGGAGAAATGAACCTAGACACGATGACAGGCTGGATGGATCCTTGGGAAGGACTTTGAGGTCCAAAGTGGCATAAATTCTGGCCGTACTTTTATTCTCTATCCAGCATTTTCACCACCATAGAATCCGAGCAGCTGTTACTTGAAATCTAGTATTCACAATGAATCTTTTCTGATTGTTTTCAAACATGCTACAGACAACTCCAAATTAAAGATAGCTTGGACTATTAGTAACACATATATCGAAGTCGATTAAGTGCAATGCCAGGAATCTTTTTGCTGATGTGCATGTATATAACACTTCTCAAACTATGAAAAGGACAGAACAAAAGGCGAGAGAGAAGTGTGGAAAAGGTGTGGGGAGAGCTCAAGTCCACTCGCCGCAATGAATATTCTCTATCTCATAGTCTCTAATTCCCAATCCCCACAATTCTGACTAGGTTCAAGCTTCAGTAACTTCCCATGTGTGCATTTTGTTTCATATCTAACGCCCCCCCAACAGGCCAAAGGGCCATAATTACTGAACTTCATGCACATATGGAGCTTCACTATAAATAGGTAGGTTGGCTTTCTACTGCCTAAGCAACTTACCACAAAGAAGAAATATAGAGTCAGCTGTCCTCTGGATTTCCCCTGATCACTTCACTGGGGGCTGATCTTCTTGGACGCTCCTAACCTTCTGAAGTGTTTGGGGGAACTCTCGCTGGCGCCTGACAGTGATTTGGAAAGACAATGTTGGCAGGTGATTCTGTTGATCTTCAGCTTCAGGTTACTCTACAGATTACTTCTTCACAGTATTCCCATGCATCAAGATTTCCTTTAAATGCAATTCTACCTGCTAGTCTAATAGTTTCTTATAAACAAGTGAATGTAATAGCCTATGAAGAAGCTATATTTGGTAAAGGCCATGGATATCCACAACCACCTTTAGAAAAATTAAACCAAGGACAATCAGTCCAACAAATCGAACTAACTCTAGTTTATAACCATATCCAATCTGTAATCATAGCTTCTTACAGGTAATAACCTGAATTATGCATATTGGCAAACCAGAAGTTCATCCCCTATAATGCTTAGACGTGAACATTTCTAGTTGATGTGCAAAGGTGTGTTTTTCTTTTTATAGAATAGGCAGAAGAGAGGTATGCAACATAACTGAAAGGTATCGAAAACTTATGACCACAATTCTTGCTAGATTCCAGTTCAATACTTTTGATGTATGATTTCTTCTCATCTCCATTGGTCCCCATACAGCCAAAGTGCAAAATTCCAAACTGCTTGCGGAACATACCAAGCATTCATAATAACTAATTTTGGAATTCAGTTGACCTCTCTTATTGATCCTTGATCAGGTTGAATTTACCCTTCTACTAATGTTTGGATGAACTCAGGCCGGTACCTGACACTGTTTAGAAAGACAAGGCGGGTAATCTTATTACTCTTTAGCTTTGATCGATAACTCCTTTTACATTTTAAAACATCAAATGATTGCTCAAAGCCTTTGACTGCCTGTTGTAAAGTCTCTTTTTAGTTGCTCAACTCAGATTAGAACAGAATGCAGTATTATGTATCATGCTATTTGCATTTTTTTTCTCAGAAAATCATGCAAGGAGGAATGTTAACGGCTGAAAAAGCCATTGGCTGTGAATCCTGTGAGTCTATTAACTGGAACATTATAGTAACTTTCATTTTACAGGTTTATCCTTTCAAATTGAGATTTGAGTAATTACCAAGAATTATGAGCACAGATTCATGCCCATTGGTATTCACAGAATCAGCAGTTCTACAGGCGGACTAACTTCACCAATCAGATGTTTAAACACCCTCTGCCTTCCCATTGCAGCCCATCTGCCACAAGCTTCTCTAGTTTCACAATTCCTACAACCATTATAATCTCTAATACGAGGGCCAATCACCATCTTCGGAAGAACTATAGCATTGTTCAGTAAATACACAGCAATCTCAATCCCAGTCATGAAACCATATGCACCATTAATAAGAACTTCATTGAGATGATAATGAGGATAGCTAGAAGGCCGGCAAATTTCTCTTTCTCTATCAATATAATCACATTGCTTGTAGTTGCCATGCATTACAAAATAAAATATTCAAGGATGAGACTTTTCTTATAGTAAGTATTGATCTTAGATTAGAAGGTTGTGGAGACCCGAAGATAGTCTATTTTGACTTGAATGTCTCACGATTTTGTAAACAAATTTTTTGGACATGGTGTGAACTATGTCTGAAGAAATGAATCAAACTTGTAGAAAAAGTTATCTTCATAAAGCAATGCCTTAGCCCTTACCCTTGTTAACACTACAGATCAGCTAAAGATGCAGAAATTAACACCTGCACACTAATAAAAGCATGTTTATTGCGAAACTTACATGTAATTCCAATTTCTGCATCAGTGGAAGAACCTTGAGAACATCTGCTATCCACAAAATGTCAAGTTGGGTTATGAAAACTTCAAATATCAATAAATATCTAGGGTTGGAATGTGTTGGTAACCTCTCCGGAATCGACAACAACTATAAAATCAGATCAGAAATGAAAACATGTAATGAAACAAGGAGGTGTAGTTCAATCATGTGAAAGTACCAGGAAAAAAGTTTTCAGATTTTGAACTGCTTGTTGCAGCAGTACATGAACCACAATGTGATAGCATTTAATCTAACTTCAAGAAATATATGTGACAGCATTTATGTAAGTTCAAGCATTCTAGAAGATGGATTACAAGTTCTGAAAATGTTCATCTGATTTCAAATCCACCTACTTAAGATCCAAGGTCGTCAAGGTTCTGAGACCAAGATAAGTGGAGTGCTGTGGAGCCAGATTGCATTGCTCCAACCGCAGGCACCTTACACTCCCATCACCTTGAAGCAGATCACATGGAAAATCAAAGAACTTATGACATACCTCTTCATCTTCTTCCAGGACGTTTAAATAGTTCTTTTCTGACAAACAAAGATCAAATTCCTCAACCCTCCTACCCATGGCACAACTGATTCATCGATGAAGATTACTGGTATGCCAAGCACGTAATTTGAAGCAAACCTTGAGGTTTCTTATCTCATGATCGGCATTAAGATGTTGCAAGAATTGGTTGACAGAGTTTACGAAAACCATACTTCTTTTCCTCAAAAAGGATATATTGTGCAATTTCTCCATGAAAACATTTTTATGATCATAATCAGAGTAAATATTAGCATCAAGCATGTTGTTCACTTCATCAACATCATCACTTATGATATTGGTTTTCTTTGATTGATGATCCTTCATGAATGATTTTCGGATGATGGTATTTGAATTTTGAGTGAAAGATTGTTATTCGATTCAAGAAGAAAATAATTACAGAGGTGGTGTTTATATACAGAGTTGTCTAAGTAACAAATGGAGAAGAAAGCTAACAAACTTGGCCATCTCAGCAATCTGTTAACAACCTTTACAACCAATGAGTAATGGCCAGCTCAGCCACAAAAGTCACCTCAGCAAAAAACACAAAACATGTGCTGTATATATTCTATTAGCCCCCCTCAAGCTGGAGGGTACAAATTGTAGAAATCAAAACGTGTGACAAGGGGATGAAACACAACACGTGGATGAGACTTGGTGAAGAGATCAGCAAGTTGTGCAGAAGAAGCAACATGGAACAATTTGAGCACACCAGCTTGCACCTTCTCACGAACCAAATGACAATCAAGTTCAATATGTTTAGTTCGTTCATGAAAAACATGATTTTCTGCAATAGCAATAGCAATAGCAATAGCTGATTTGTTGTCACAAAAAACTGAGGCAGCAGCAGAATGAGAGATCTGAAAATCAGCTACCAAAAATAGAAGCCATTGAATTTCACAACTCAAGGAGGCAAGAGCTCGATATTCGGCTTCTGATGAAGAACAAGATATAGTGGATTGTTTCTTGGAATGCCAAGAAATAAGAGCTTTGCCGAGGAAAACACAATATCTTGTCACTGATCGTCTGTTGTCAGGGCAAAAAGCCCAATCAGAATCACAAAATCCTTTAAGAAGAAGATTAGATTGTGAAGGGAAAAAGAAACCCTGGCCAGGAGTAGACTTCAAGTATCGAAGAACTCGATGCAAAGCCTTGAGATGAAGATCAATAGGTTGATCCATAAACTGAGATGAATGTTGAACCACAAAAGATAAATCAGGCCTGGTGGTAGTCAAATAGAGTAACTTGCTAATGAGTTGTCTATATGGCAGAGGATCAGACAAGGCAGTACCAGAAGTCTTAGTCAACTTAAGTGAGGCAACCATGGGAGTAGAAGCAGGCTTAAAATGTAAAAAACCAGTGTCTTGTAACAGTTCCAAAGCATATTTCTTTTGGGAAAGGTTAATGCCAATGGAGGATCGGGCCACTTCAAGCCCCAAAAAATACTTTAAAACACCAAGATTCTTGATCTTGAATGTAGTATCGAGAAAGTCTTTAAGCTCTCGTATAAGAGCAAGATCATTACTTGCCAATACAATATCATCAACATAAACCAAAAGAGTAATGAATGATGAAGCAGAACCTTTAAGAAACAAGCTAGGATCTGATTGTGCCTGATGGAATCCTCTAGCAAGTAGAGCAGTGGGTAGTTTTGAATACCACTGTCTACTAGCCTGTTTAAGCCCATAGAGGTATTTCAGAAGCTTGCAAACCTGTCCTGGCTTAGCTTTAGTATACCCGGGAGGCAATTGCATGTAAACCTCTCCATGCAAGTCTCCATGCAAGAAGGCATTGTTGATATCTAGTTGGTGAAGATGCCAACCCTTAGCAGCAGCAATGGCCAGTAAAGTACGGATGGTAGTCATCTTAGCCACAGGTGAGAATGTGTCAAGATAGTCAAGACCAAGTTGCTGAGTGTACCCTTTAGCAACCAGTCTAGCTTTAAGCCTTTCAACACTTCCATCAGCTTTATGTTTGATCTTGTATACCCATTTGCACCTAATGGCCTCTTTAGAAAGAGGTAGATCAACAATAACCCAAGTATGGTTTGCTTCCAGAGCATCCAATTCAACTTGCATGGCCTGTCTCCAACAGGTATGTTGAACAGCCTGACTATAAGTCTTAGGCTCAAGTAAACTAGAAATACTGAGAGCAAAAAAATTGTGGGAAGGAGAACAATGGTTATAAGAAAGCACGAGTAAATGGATGATAAACCTTAAAATTCGTATTAACAGAATGAACATGAGATGACGAATCGAATGCAGCTAAAGCAAGGTGATAGTCTTGTAAATAGGTTGGGAGAATTCTGGACCTAGTAGACCTCTTAACAGGAACAGATGGTATGTGAGGACTGGAAATGTCGACTAGAAGGATTACCAGAAATAGAAGATGTCTCAGGAACAGTAGCAAAAGTATTATCAGAAATATTAGAGGGAACTACATCAGTATTTTCAAAACAAGAAGTATGGGGTGTAGAACTAAAAATAAGTGAAAATTTCTGACAGAAAGGCTTAATTTTATTCAGTAACATAACGTAATATATATAGGGAGTGGCTGCAGTAGGCCTGCCACAATACTAGGACTAAATAAGGAAAGGAAATAAAGAAGAGATCTGGTGACATAATACCAGATTCTCTTTATTACAGAATACCAAAAATAAACTAACAAAATCCCTATAATTCCTAACTAACTTTAGGCAAGAATTCCACACTCCCCCTCAAGCTGGGTTGTAAATGTTGTACATACACAGCTTGTGACTCAGTTCTTCGAAGTTAGTTCTTGGAAGAGCCTTAGTGAGAATGTCTGCAGTTTGGGACCTTGTAGGGGTGTAGACAAGTTGCACAATTGAGTTCTCGATCTTCTCTGAGATGAAATGTCTGTCTATCTCAATGTGTTTTGTTCGGTCATGATGCACAGGGTTCTTTGCAATGCTTATGGCTGCTTGATTGTCGCAGAACATCTTGATAGGCTTCTCACTACCAACTCCTAGCTTACTAAGTAATTTCTGTATCCACATTCCTTCACAAATACCAAGAGCTAGTGCTCTAAATTCCGCTTTTGCACTGCTTCTTGAGACTACAGGTTGTTTCTTGCTTCGCCAAGTCACAAGATTTCCCCATACATAGGAACAATACCCAGATGTGGATCGTCTGTCTGAAACATCTCTTGCCCAGTCAGCATCTGAGAAGACTTCAATCTCCCTATTGTCATTCTTTTTGTATAACAGTCCTCTTCCTGGTGTCATCTTAAGATACCTCAAAATTCTATTCACTGCTTCCATATGCTCTTCTGTTGGGTTGCTCATAAACTGACTTACAACACTAACAGAGAAACCAATGTCAGGTCGAGTGTGTGAGAGGTAGATGAGACGTCCCACAAGTCTTTGATATCTCCCTTTATCGACTGGAGCACGATTTTGTTCAGTCCCAATCTTCTTAGTTGAATCCATTGGAGTGTCTGCAGGCTTACATCCCAACATACCTGTCCCCTATAGTAAATCCAGAACATACTTACGTTGAGAGACAAATATACCTTTCTTAGATCGTGCCACCTCCATGCCAAGAAAATACTTGAGATAGCCGAGGTCTTTGATTTCAAATTCCTGGGCTAAGAGTTTCTTCATTCTTAATAGTTCTTCCTCATAGTCACCCGTTAGGATGATGTCATCAACGTACACTATTAGTATTGCAACTTTCCTTTTTGAGGAGGACTTTACGAACAATGTGTGATCTGCCTGACACTGTGTGTATCCGTATCTCACCACTGACTTTGCAAACCTTCCAAACCATGCACGAGGAGATTGCTTTAGCCCATACAGAGATTTCCTAAGCTTACACACCTTATTGTGGTTAGAAGCAGTTTCTAATCCTGGTGGTATCTCCATATACACTTCTTCTTCCAGATCACCATTTAAGAATGCATTTTTGACATCCAGTTGATACAATGGCCAATCTTTGTTAGTTGCAAGAGAGAGTAAAACTCTAATAGTGTTGAGTTTGGCTACTGGGGCAAATGTTTCTTGGTAATCTATGCCATAGGACTGAGTAAAGCCCTTAGCAACAAGACGAGCTTTTAATCTCTCAATATTTCCACCAGCTTTATGTTTAATAGTGAAAATCCACTTACAGCCAACTGGTTTCTTTCCAGGAGGAAGATTTGAGATAATCCATATACCATTTTTCTCCAAGGCTCTAATTTCTTCATTAACTGCCTTTCTCCACTCTGGATTCTCAAGAGCCTCCTGAATCGAATGAGGTACCTGCACACTGTCAAGGGCAGAAACAAATGTCTGGTAGGATGGTGACAGCCTTTCATATGAAACAAATTTGCAAATGGGATGATTGGTGCATGATCTGACACCCTTTCTTAGTGCAATTGGCATATTCAAATCATCACTGATAGGTACAATAATTTCAGGACTAGAAGTTTCCTTACCTGAGTGAATTTGAGCAGGATCTAGATTAGGTTCAGAATCTTGGTCCAGTGTGAGAGGTATTGAGTGCTCTATCTTTCTCTGGCCTTGTCCTCCTACCATAGACACGAAACTCTTTACTTGCAATTTGTGGAGACTTGGACTGATTTTGGATAGGGGTTTGAAGTGTGTTTATAGGAGGATGACTCTTAGTTTGATCAAGGTCTTGAGTTTGGCTTGTAGGAGAATGACTCTTGGTTTGATCAAGGATTGGGTTTTTCATAGCAACTGGCTGTGAGATAGGTGGTTGATATGATGGTGAGGGATCCTTGGGCTGAAGCTGAGATTCACTCCCATAGAGAGTATCCCAAAGCTGATATTCACTCATTTTCTCCCCCTGAATTGCAGGTTTGGGATAATAGAATTGATGCTCGAAGAATGTTACACCCATTGAGTTGTATACTTTCTTGGTGATAGGAGAGTAACACTTATAGCCTTTTTGGTTTGAGGAATACCCAAGGAAGACACATTTAATGGATTTAGGATCCAATTTGCTACGGTGCTGCTGATGAATATGAACAAATGCTGTGCACCCAAAGATTTTAGGATCTAATGTAGAGATTATTTTGGTGTGTGGAAAAGTCTGAAGGAGAACTTGGCAAGGAGTTTGGAATTTGAGGGTCCTAGATGGCATTCTATTGATGAGATATGTGGCTGTAAGGACTGCCTCTCCCCAGAAGTGTTTAGGGATGTGTGTGGAGAACATAAGCGATCGGGCTACTTCTAGCAAATGTCTGTTTTTTCTTTCTGCAACTCCATTTTGTTGGGGTGTGTCAATGCAGGAACTTAAGTGGACTATGCCCTGACTCAAGAGGTAATTACCAAGGACAGACTTGAAGTATTCTTTGGCATTGTCAGTTTTTAAAACTTGGATCTTGGTTTGGAATTGAGTTTGTATCATGGAGTTGAAATTTTGAAAAGTTTGACTGACCTCAGATTTTTCTTTCATCAGAAAAATCCAGGTCAATCTAGTGTGATCATCAACAAATGACACAAACCATCGTGTTCCTGTTATATTTTTTACTCTTGAGGGTCCCCACACATCACTGTGAATCATGGCAAATGGTTGAGATGGTTTATATGAAAGACTTGGATAGTTGCTATGGGTATGTTTAGATAATTGGAAAATCTCACAACTGAAAAACTTAGAACTTTTATTGATAAACAATGAAGGAAATAGTTTTTCAAGATATGCGAAATTTGGATGACCAAGGCGAAAATGCCATAACATAACCTCACTATCTTTATTGACACAAGAATTTGAAACTGACTCACTCTTAAAGGACACACAACTTGCATTTTGAGCTTGTCTTCTTAGAGGAGTATGGTCTTTGAGAAGATAGAGTCCAGAACACATCTCAGCACTGGCAATCTTCCTCCCCGAGTCCAAATCCTGAAATTCACACAAGTTCGGAAAAAAATTTAGTCACACAATTGAGATCACGAGTCAATTTACTGATTGAGAGTAAATTACAGTCCAAATTAGGAACATGAAGAACAGAGTTTAGAATTAGGTCCTTCATAATTCTGATTGAGCCAGTTCCCTCAACTCTGGATATAGATCCATCAGCTATTCGGACTGTGTAATTTTCTTTACACCGGCTATACTCATGAAATAGGTTTGCATCTCCCGTCATGTGATCTGACGCTCCTGAGTCAATAATCCATGGATTTGAGTGTTGTTTATTGACTATAAGGGCTTTTGAAAAATTACCTTTTTGTGCTAACATGCTGGTTCCAGAACTAGAGGTATTTTTTTGAGTCATAGTGTTTTGGCTGAATAGTTTCTGCAAAACCTCAAGTTGTTCTTTAGTGAAAGGACTTGCCTCTGAAGCGAGAGGATTGTCATCTGTGGTAGCAGCAATGTTGGCACGGCTTCCTCGATCACTTGCTGGTCTTGAAGGCTTCCAATCAGTCGGTTTGCCATGGATTTTCCAGCAATTTTCTCTAAGGTGTCCTGGTTTACGACAATGGTCACACCAAGGCCTTCCTTTTCTCTGTCGACTGTCATTGTTGGAGTTGGATTGGGTTCCTCGAGTAAAAAGGGCAGATCCTTCTAGTGTTGGGACAGAGCTGTGGGATCCAATCATCACCTTCTTCCTGCTTTCCTCACGACGAACTTCTGAAAATGCCTCTCTAATACTTGGAAGAGGCTTGGTTCCCATCACTCTTCCTCTGACTTCATCCAAGTCTTTGTTGAGGCCAAGAAGAAATTTGAATGTCCGTTTTTGCTCCACAATTTTTCTGTATAAGGCTGTATCTTCAAAGCACTTCCAAGCATGAACTTCGAACAAGTCAAGATGTTGCCAATGACGAGTGAGAGTGTTGAAGTACTGAGTGACTGTTAGATCTCCCTGACGTAGATCATGCAAAATTGCTTCTATCTCGAACAGTTCTGCAGTGTTTTCAGAGCTGGAGTATGTCTCTCTTGCAGCGTCCCAAATTTCCTTTGCAGTCCCATATAGGAGAAAATTTTCTCCAATGTCGTTGTTCATTGAATTAATCAGCCACGACATTACCATGTGATTCTCAATCTTCCAAACCTTGAATTTGGGATCGTTCTTCTCTGGAATAGTGACTTCGCTTGTGAGATAATCATCCATGCCTTTCCCACAGATGAACATCATCACCGATTGAGACCATTGAAGGTAATTATGCCCGTTGAGTTTGTGACTTGTTATGAGAATGGAAGTGTTTTCAGTTCCTCCATGATTGCTTGCTGCTGGTGCAGATTCTGGATTGGAGGTCACTTCGGATGTTGAGCTTTGTCTATCAGTAGCCATGCCGTATTTTGTCATGGGAAAATTAGGTTTTCAGAGGTTGGCTCTTGATACCATGAAAATTTCTAACAGAAAGGCTTAATTTTATTCAGTAACATAACGTAATATATATAGGGAGTGGCTGCAGTAGACCTGCCACAATACTAGGACTAAATAAGGAAAGGAAATAAAGGAGAGATCTGGTGACATAATACCAGATTCTCTTTATTACAAAATACCAAAAATAAACTAACAAAATCCCTATAATTCCTAACTAACTTTAGGCAAGAATTCCACAATAAGAAGTATTTTCAAAACAAGGTAACACTGACTTAGAACTAAAAATATCAGAAGATGTGATAGGGTTTTGATTTTAGGAAAAAGGAAAAACATTTTCATAAAAAACAACATTTCTAGAAACAAATACTGCTGCAGAGGCTATGTCATACAATTTATACCCCTTCTTGCTTGATGGATATCCTAAAAAAATGCACTTGTGAGCTCTAGGTGCAAATTTAGTTCTACCATGTGTTAGTGTGAAAGCACAAGAAAGAGCACCAAACACTCTTAGATCAAAAAAACAAGGTGGCTTATGAAATAAGACTTCAAAAGGAGTTTTATGTTGTAGAACTGGTGTGGGGATTCGATTAATAAGATAGACAACATGTGAGACACAATCCCTCCAAAATTTATCAAGCAAACATGCTTGAAATTTTAAAGCTCGTCCTATATTAAGAATATGTTGGTGCTTCCTTTCGACAATACTGTTTTGTTGAGGTGTTTCAATACAAGAGGTTTGGTGAATTATGCCTTTAGTAGCATAAAAATCAGGCATGTTAAATTCCTTATGACTTTGATTTTGGTAGAAAACTAAGTCTCAATCAAATTACAAAAACCTTGAACTAAAAATCTGGTTTGGGACTTAAGTTTCATTAGATGTAGCCAAGTGTATCGACTGTGATCATCCACAATGGTTAAGAAATAGTAATCACCATACAAGGAAGGTGTTGGATAAGGACCCCATATGTCAATATGTATGAGATCAAAGCATGCAGCAGAATTTGTAGTACTAAGAGGAAAAGGGAGACATTTTTGTTTAGCAAGATGGCATACATCACATGGAAAATGATTTGGTACAGTAATTGATGAATCCAATGAGTGTAACATTTTGATTCTTTTGTTTGAAAGATGTCCTAAACGAAAATGCCAGATATTGGCAACATTATTTCTAGTAACAGAACAAGAAGTAGCTGATGGAAAATTTGCTCGAACAAGGGAAGGAGATTGAGTAAGAACATAGAGACCAAGACTTGCTTAGCTGACCCAATCTTCTTCAAACTCTGTGCATCCTGAATAAGACAGATATCATGGTAAAAGGTAAGTATACAGTTAGATGTTTTAGTGAGTTTACTTACTGAGATGAGGTTAAAGGAGAAACTAGGTACTAGCAAAACATCTTGTAAAATGAATTGTGAAGAAAGTCTAATAGTGCCTATATATGATGCAGGTGCATGTGTTCCATCAGGTAATTTAACAAAAGCTTTGGTGATTGGTTTATGAGTGTCAAAAAGGTCTAAAGAACAAGCAATGTGATCTGAAGCACCTGTATCTAGGACAAATTTTGTGGAGGTAGACAAACAATTATAGGCTGTAGCTAGTATACCTGAACTTGGATTATAGTCAGTAACTGCATTAACATGAACCTGTGAAGAGGAAGCTATGTCAGTTGACCGAAGCAAAGAAAGCAGCTTCTGGTACTGATTATCAGTGAGAGTATTCGGAATGTTGATTTGATCTGCAGATGGCTCAATCACAGTAGCAGAATTAGAGCACTTGGAAGTTTCAACACAATTAGCAGCTCCAGATTTGTTCTTTGGCTTGTATCCAGGTGGATACCCATGCTTCTTAAAGCATTTTTCAATTGTATGTCCAGAAAAGCCACAATAAGAACACATAGGCCTTCTATTATTTGCAACTAGTTTCTTGAAACCCTTTATGTTTGAACTTATTCCATTAGCTGCATTAGAACCTTTTACAGCAAGAACATTCGGCTCAAGGCGTTGAGATGCAATCAATGCATTATGCTGCCTTTCTTCTTGAATAACCAACGAGAAAACCTTGTTTGTAGAAGGTAGAGGATCCATCAACAAGATTTGAGTTCTCACAGTGGCAAAAGTATCATTCAAACCCTTAAGAAATCGAATTACATAGTCATTTGACTGATATTTAAGAGCAATATTTGAAACTCCACACTGACAAATCGAAGGAATAGGCCTAAGTGTAAGCAACTCATCCCACAATACTTTCAACTGAGTAAAATAATCGGTTACAGATAAGGAACCTTACTGAAAAGTGTAAATCTTCTCTTGTAATTCAGAAATGCGAAGTGCATCACATTGAGAGAACCGATCTCTCAAATCATTCCAAACATCTTTTGCATTATCAATCCATAATAAACTTTGAGCAATAGATGGAGAAACAGAATGAAAGATCCAAGAGAGTACCAATGTATTGCATCTCTGCAATGATGCAAACATAGAATCTTCCTTTGTTGGAGCTGAAATACTTCCATCGATAAACTGCAATTTGTTTTTAGAGAGTAAGGCCATTTTCATAGCCTTAGACCAAGGATGGTAATTCGATCTAGTGAGAACGTTGGAGACGAGAACCAAAGTAGGGCTCTCGTTTGCGTGGATGAAATAGGGACTGCTTTCTTCAATCTTCACCATGATCATAGAATGAAAAAAAATCGATTTACAGATAAATCAGGAGAGGAAGAAAGAAAAGAAAATGGCACTCTGATACCATATTTGAATTTTGAGTGAAAGATTGTTATTCGATTCAAGAAGAAAATAATTACAGAGGTAGTGTTTATATACAGAGTTGTCTACGTAACAAACGGAGAAGAAAGCTAACAAACTTGGCCATCTCAGCAATCTGTTAACAACCTTTACAACCAATGAGTAATGGCCAGCTTAGCTACAAAAGACACCTCAGCAAAAAACACAAAACACGTGTTGTATAAATTCTATTATGGTGCTAAGGAAAGAGAGATGACTAATCTAATTAAGACTTTATAGGAGACAAATGTTATAAGGAGATAAATATAGCTACCGTAATAAGCAGTAACCAAGATTCCTTTATATTTTGGAGAGGATTATTTTAAAGGCAGGCCATGGAAGAGCTGTTTGATTGTTTTTACTTGTCTTTGAATGTTAATTAGTTCTTGTGAAACATGTTTTAGAAATACACAACCAGATATTTTTTATATATTAATGATTGGGCTACTATGAACGAGTTACTAAGTGGGTTTTCTAGCTACAACTTGCACTAAACACCCAAGATGGTAAAACAATAAAACCACAACATTTTATGTTTCTTTCGAAGTTTCCAAGATGTTTAGTTGTAATAAACCTGTCATTCTCAGTTTTTGTTCTATGATAAACTTCATATGCCTTTCCAAGAATAATAAGAAGGTATGCAATCTTGCTTTTGCCGAATTATGATACTTGGAAGTCAGTGCATTGTATGAATCATGGCTACAACGGATTGAAAAGACCAGTTAAACAGCTACATACTATATTTAGACAGATGTCCTAGGTTTATGTCAGAAAAGTGTTAGGATAAACTGAATGGAAGTGAACCTAGACACTATTACAGGCAAGATGGATATCATTCAGAAGAATTTTGAAGTGAAGATGCTGCATGAAATCATGGCCATACAATTAGATTCTCTGTTCAGCTTTTTCACCAATCTTCATTTAACCTTTTCTGCAGAAACATGGAGACAGCTCTTCATTAAGATCAGTTATACCGTTCTAGAATACTTCAACCTTTTTATCTTGAATGTAAACCTGTGATCCTGGTAAACAACACTTTTCTGTCTGAAAATGATAGATGAGGATGTCTGCAAGATTGCAGTGTGGAAAAGATGGGAAAAGCTCATGGCCACTTGCCTCAAGAACATTCTCTACCTCATCATCTTTCCCAATGCCCACTATTCTGACTAGATTCAGTTTCAGTAATCTACAACATGTTGATTTCTTTCACATCCAAGGGCTCCCCAACATATGCAGAGCCTTAACTATAAATAGTAGGTTGGCTTATATTGCCTAATTAACCACAACAGAAGAGATCAGTCAGCTGTCATCTGGAGTTCCCCTGACCACTTCATTGGAGGTTTCTTGGGCCCTTAACTGGGAGGATTCTCTCCTACTGAAGTGTTTGGGGGAACTCTGGCTGGCACCTGACAATGTTCAGCTTTGACAGATTCTCATAATTTACATTCCATGCATAAGGGTTTCTTACAATTCAAGCGTTACTGTCTGTGGACTTTCATGGAATTGTAAGGGGTGAGGAAATTCCATGCCATTGGCTTTGAAATTAATTATTCCCAATCACATTTCAATAAATTATATTTTACATCCTATTTCTTCTGCATTGATAATGGAGCAATTAACAAGAATCAAGCTAAGGACTGAGTTTTACCATGGTGTTCAAAGAACCAGCAGTTCCACAGGTGGACGGACTTCACCTCTGAGATATTCAACTAGCCTTTGCATTCTCATGGCAGACCGTCTGGCACAAGCTTCTGTAACTTCACATCTGCCATACCCTTCGTAATATCTGGTACGTGGGTCAATCACCATCTTCTCAAGCACCATTGCATTGTTTAGTAGATAGACCGCAATCTCAACTTCACTCATGTAGCCATGTGAGCCAGTAATAATAACTTCCCGGAGTTGATCATGGCCGCAGCCAGAAGGTCGATTTATTTCTACTTCTTCATCAATATAATCACAGTTGTGTAGCTGCAATGAAGCTCAACAAAAATAAGGAAGCCAAGGGTGAGACAATCCTTATTCAATCAACTACCAAAAAACAAAAGGCAATTCTATTCAACACCAATAAATGCAGCCTTAGTTTCATACATTCTAATCAAAGAAAAAAATATTTTTAGCTTTGTGAATAATTTGAGCAGAATCTGCAATGATAGTGCAATTCCAATGGTATATTGAAGAAAAAAAATGGTTGCACAAAGCAAATCTTACATGCAATTCCAACTTTTGCAACAATGGACATGCCATGAGAACATTTCTAATCCACAGAAGGCCAAGGTGAGGCATGAAAACTTCTAAAATTGCCAAATGTTTGAGATCACAATGTGTTGGTAAGCTCTCCGGCATGGACACAGCCTAAAACAACAACAAATGAAACAATACTAATTAGAATTCACTAAAGTAAACACATCACAATGCAAAAGGTTAAATCATTGACCTTCCAATCAAAGTAGTAGCTCAACCACAATGTCTCAAGCTGTGGAAGACAACTGGGAAACCTATAGAAAGGCCAAAAAGCAGCGTCTCCGATCTTCATATCAGTGAAACGGATGGTTGCAGTTTTCAGATTTTTGACTTCAGTGAATGAGAATTTCATAGTGCTGGAGCCCTTGAATTCCAGAGTCTCAAGATCAATGCCATCAATCTGAATCTCACTCAATTCTTCCCTGCTGCACAGCTTAAAGTACTTCAGTTGACGGCATAAGGGACGAACTATCTTCAGACGATGCAGGCGATAGCATTTATGCAAACTCAACCATTCCAGAAGGTGACAATTACATAACAAGTTCTGAAAATATTCATCGGATTTCAAATTCACCCATCTTATTTCCAGGTTTGTGAGGGTTTTGAAACCAGGAAAACTGGAGTGCTCTGGAGACAGACTGCACTGCTGCAAACGCAGCAATCGTATCGATGAATTCCTAGCACTCCCATCACCGAGCAAAAGATAACAGGGAAAATCATAGAACTTGCTTGCTGCTGTAGTCCTCTGATCATCAAGGAAATAGAAGAAGGTGGTTTCATCCATGTCATCAACATTGCATGCAGTATACGTCTTTTCTGATAAACAAAGGTCAATTTCCTGAACCCCTCTCGCAATAGCATGGCTGAGCCATTGGTCAAGATGTTTGCCATGCCAATGGCGTAGTTTGAAGCAGACTTTGAGTTTTTTTATCCGATGCTCAAAACTGAGCGGGAGAAAGAATTGGCTGACACAGTTTATAAAGGTTTGGGTTCTTTCCATCAAATGCGAAAGCTTGTTTGAAGCATCCACGTGAGGATAACTAAAATCATAACTTGGAAAGCTGGTTTCGCCTAATATGGTTTCATCAAAGCTGAGGTTTGGTAGACCAGAGGTAGTCCATAAATACCTCCACCTAGCTGACAGGACACTAGTTCTTACAGCATCCCTCAATGGGAGACACGACAAGATGATGCCTAGAACAGCATCGGGAAGTTGGCTGATGCGGTCGTCATTGCTTGTGGTCTTGTTTTTCCTTGTTTGGTCTCCCTCCATGATCGGTTTGCTATGGTGGTGCTAGAATGCAAGGAATAGAAGAAGCCAAGGAATTGTATGCTTAATTAAGAAGATGACTTTGGAATTATATTTAATCAAGGCCGGCCATTGGAGATCAAGTGGCATTGTTTATATCTCTTCAAGAGTTGGATCCTTCGCCTAGTAGAATATCCGAATTTTTGGTATGTTTTACTCCAATTTGGAATAAATGAAATAAGGAAGATAAGATTGCTGGTTGGTTATAAATACCTAAATTTGAATCTCAAGTTCGTAAAATTCTCCCATTTTAAAACGAAAATGTAATCATTTAACCTAATACTCAAAAGCCTTCTGTATATACATATTGAAATTCTAACCTCAAATTTGTAAATTTCTCATCATCATTGTCATCAAAACTTTTATCCCAATATATTAGAATAATCTACATGAATCAATTTAAAATCACATCGAATCATTCATATAAATTCTCCTCTTAAAATTCTCACTTAAAATATAAAAACAAGGCCATTTAACCAGACGCTCAAAATCCATGCATCGTATCTACAATTTAACCTCGAATTTGAATTCGTATCTCCCATGATCTTTTGACATTATATGCCACAACATCCTCGGATTACAAGACATTCATTAATGTACTGAGTTGATAATGAGAAATCAAAGTGGCAGTACAGTAAACCCTTCAGAATCAACTTAATATAACAGAACATCAACGTCTGTTAAAGCGAAAACATTCCATTTGCAGATCAGCACACCGAATTAGTCATGATACAAAACGAAATGCGGATTATCAGTTTGAATTCTGATACAAAAGGGCAAATGGGAGCTTATGAATATACAAACACAAAAACCCAAAAGAAACCCAACAACCAACTGTAACATCTATGAATATTTACTGATCTATACTGTTGAGTGCGTTAAGGAAACTTAAAAATGCACCGAGCAAACACATTAGATGATTAATTCTCCAGGTTCTACGACCGGAAGTGACAACATAAAGGAAACTTGTATCAAGTCGCACCTTTGCTTGATTTCCATGAGAAATTCAATGAATTGCTTCTTTCTACAAAAGTTAACTTAATACCTCTTCCACTCAGCTCTGACAACCTTATCTGAAATTGCCAAGCCAACAATAATGGTCATATTGCAGAATAGGTGTACAGAGTGAGAAACTCTCTTGAATTTAATATATGAAAAATATAGGCTTAAATAAAATAAAATTTGACACCACATGGTTGGCAGGATGGCTTTCCTATCAAACATGGATCAGAATGAAGGATGAAGTTAAGAATCAGACACATTTTGTACATTTAGCAAAACTAAATCTTGGACAAGCGGTAAAGTTAGGAGACATTAAAAGCCCATCTTGAAATAAAGATTCATAAAGCAGAAATAATTAGCAAAGACCTAAATGAATATCTAGTTCAGAGACCACTCAAAATGAAATTTGCATAAATATTACATATAACTACCAATATATGAGCATGCTTGAATAGAAATATAGGAGACATTAAAAGCCCATCTTGAAATAAAGATTCATAATGGGAATGAATTCCCATGCTTTACTGAAAGAAGGGGGAAACAATAAGTGGCATGTCCGTATATAACACTAATATAGAAAAACAAAAACACAAATGTAAAGGCATCCAATTTTACTTAGTACTTACCACTAGATTTCCCACTGCGGATAGCTCCTTGGCCAGCTACTTGAACCACTTTTTGAGAATGTGGTGACAGTGAACTTGTATTGTTATTGGTTGAAGATGGCAGAGAATACCGCCTGTTTAACCCCTTTTTCTCAACCACCTCACGCGTAAACCGTGGGGAGCCTTGACCCCTAAGTCTAGCTTTTGCAGATTTAGTTGGTGCCATATAACTGGGCACTTTTGGCATGTTATTTAATCCATTTTCTTGATTATCAATTTTTGCAGGGAAAGAAGCTCTTCTTTGGTTCGCTTTTGAGCTTTCATCTCTGACCTCCTCATCCTTAGAGCTTAGCTCCTCTGTTACCGGGATGTTCTCAATTTTATCATTGTTTTCTGCATCTGGCAAGTCAACTGGAGGATAGACATTAGGTTCATCAAGATGAGCATCTTCTGAAGACAATTTCAGATCTGCCTCAAGATTTGAGGGTTTTGATAGTGCTGCAGTCACATCTCTCATATTCTCAGCAGATTGCTGTTCTGAAACATCAGGAGCATCAGGACTAGAAGTTTTTTTCAGAGTCTGCTTTGTTTTCTCATTAACAACCTCGGACTTGTCAGAAGATTCCTTTGCAGCGTCAGAAAGTTTTCTTAAATTGCGCTTAACCTTCTCAAGCTCAGTTTGTGAATGCTGCTGAACTGAATCTGCCGCAGAGTTTCCAGAAACCCTCCTTGGACCACGTTTGGGATTTTCATAATCCAAAGAACGACTAGATCCATTTTCAAATTTTGCATTAGACGGTTTCCGAACACTTCGCTTCGTCTTTCCTTGCCTATTTTCAACACCCTTTGTCTTCAACACCAGACTCCTAATTGGCTGTAAAGGGGATTCCCAAAAACGTGACCTTGTCCAGCGTTCAAGCCACTGCCAGGACAAGTTAGGTTCCTCTGGAGCATACTGAAGGCGTAGAGGTAATACAGCAGGTGATGAAGCCAGAAGCTGAAAGTGATGGAAATACAGAGTCATGTATACAGTTTGGAACAGAATGCAAGTTTGAAGCACGAGAAACAGGAGAAATGTTATGTTAACAATATATAAGAGAAGTTAGACAACTAGTGTGGCAGCACAAGCAGGAACTTTTAGAAGCAGGAAAAATGTCCTAAAAGGCTACATAACATGGACTCTATAGTTCTCATTCACAGAGTAAGATGAAATCCAATAGTAGTATCAGAAAGCAAAAGAAAGGAAAAGACCATACCTTCTGAACAAACAAATTATTAGATAAACTCTTCACCTGAGAAGATGCACTCACTTTGAAAGATTTCGAGCTTTTAGAACCCTGCTTAAATAAATAAACAAATAACATCTAGCTTAGAAGCAAGGTATGTGTAATTAGCTACTCAAGCCCTATAATGATACAATTCAGAGGTATATTTTGATTTTCATATATAAGCATCCGGAATTAATTATTAATGCATGGATACCATTAGTGCCCGTATTAAAATTGGTATCATCATACAAATACCTTTATTCTCATAGGCACTTTCACATAAACAACAAAGATAACTAGGGCATAAAACAACCTGTGTTTACAGTTTTTGTCTGAAACGCAAGGAAAGACCAGCCATAACACACCGATATAAGAAAAATCACCTGAAGCAGTCTTAGATGTTTTTCCCGCACTTCAATGCCAATATCTGAACATCTGACCTTCTGACCACGAGCTAGTGCCTGGAACTTAACAATTCCCCATGTACAGCATAAAGTAGCAACAGCTTGTCTTCTAACCAAGTGACCACGAATAAGTGCTTGCAGCCTTATAATGCCCTTCAGAGTTCGAAATGCTCGGCGAGCCTTCCAATGCATAATATTGTCATCAACAAAACTACATGATTTTAGGGAAGATAATAATCCTAAATATAAGGTCATCCAAACAATTGACAGCAGATCCGGTACTTCTATTACATTTTATGCAAATCCATACTTACCAAATTTGCATCTAGATGTCATACAAGTACTATAAACCAGTAGGTAGTCGAATATTTTCAGATAGAAATATCTCTAAATAAAGTAACTGCCAATAATATTCAGCAGAGTTTTCACACAGCTTGATGAAGACTATAGCAGTAAAAGGCTTACACATTTCATTACTCAGCATGATCTTTAAGTATGATAGTAACCTTTAAAGAGAGAGTAAGCTACCAGATAACCCCTGAAAGCAGCCTGTGCCTTCGTAGCAGCTTGGTCGAGCCTAATCCTATTAGGATCTTCTGGGTTACCATAATTACTGATTGCAGCATCATTTCCATCCGCTTTTGAAGATGTAATCTTTACCTCATCCTTGGGTGATTGGGTAGATATACCATTCTCCGAGTCCACTATGTTCCTAGCGTTGCTCACCAGAACGGGTGCTGAAATTGATGGAGGATCCCCCGATAGGTCAGACACAGTTACCTTGGAAGAAACCAATACCTCTCCTTTATTTGCAGAATTCTACGGATAATAATCAAAAAAAATTAGAATACAATGCATTTCCTATCTTCAAATGTTATTTAAACTACGTGAAGATAATCAGTACTTTCTTACCAGCTTCTCTCTTCCTTTTGACAAATTGGACTTTGAAGATTTCTTCCCAAGAAGCAAGGTCTTTATCCATTTTGCAGGGGATTTTCCCATCTCCTTAAAACCAAAATTAATTAAAATCCCAAGATTCTAAATCTGGAAATCTGCAAAAGTCATACCCAACCAAAACCTCAGTATTATCCAGCTTTCGGCGTAGCATGTAAGCATAAACAAAAATAAAAGTAAAAACATAGCATTTAAAAAAAACAACAATATTCTCAATATCATAGTACAGTAACTACAGTTCCAATTAATAGCAGTTAAAATTTTACTACACTACGAAATGAATAGCTTCTTAGTTACCATAAAAGACGAAACACTGTTACCATAAAAGACGAAAGACTAAATTTATTCCAAAACACACAAATCATATCGGACCAGATAACAACTGAAACAGAAACCGTAAAGACCTAGACAAACAAAACACTAAAAACAAATAGAGTTCGAAAATTTTACTGTCATTTTCAGATTTCCTTCACAGTCTCAACAGTAAAAAAAGGACCAATTAATAACCAAAGTAAACATCTGCATAAAGAAAACAGAGCTCTGGTCCGACAACAAGCAAGCGTGTCGGCAAAACAAAGAAAGGTAAAAAAGAGTATCAAACAGAAGCTTTTACCTAATAATGGAGAAAGCTTGAAGCCCTAGTAAGTCGCCATTACTGAAAAATAAACAGTAAACATCCAGAGATCTGAATAAAATAACTATATCTCGCAAGCTTAAAAAGATGAAAAAAGAAAAAGAAAAAGACAATGTAATGTTAAGAGTGAAGAAATCAATGAAGCATTGAAGACTATAACCTGCCAGGAATAGATTCCTCGAACAAGAGAATCTTGAGTAGAGTTTTCCTTTTTCTTTTTTGCTTTTAATTTTTGTTCGCTGTAGGAAGTGAAGTTAAATAAATACTAAGAACGAGTGGAGAAAGGGCTGCCGACTGCCGCCTGCAAAAATGAAAATATCCATAAACGACGCCGTTTGAGCTTTCACTGGGCCCTGTAAAGTGGGGCCCCTTTCAAGTCTCCACAAAAGAGGCGATGGATGGAGATGTAAAAATATGGTCCCCCTGGCCTTCCCTTCGCTGTGCTGCCTTCGCCGGTGATCTGTCACAATTTGCTTCACTTTCTTATTTATTTTTGTCTTTTTTTCCATCAATTCTTAACTGAAAAAAGTGGTAAAAAACTTATTATTGCTACTTAAATTTGTCACTCCCAAAAGTCTTTTAGATCTGCCGTACAGTTGGTAAATTTGTATTGTATTTGTTTCCTTCTAAATTTTTTAAATATGCAAAAATAATAAGGGATGATTTTAACAAACTTGTTCAGAAAGAATGAAAAGTGGAACCTTTAATGAAGTAGTTACATTAAATTTCATAAATTCTCACATTTAATGAAAAATCATTTAATAAAAATTTTTGATTAACTGTATTTGTAGAAGCTGATTAGTATTAATTAAAATATCATTTCATATGTTATTTTCATCAAATTTTAATAAAATTTATTCTAATTATAAATTTCTTTCTTTGATAATAACAATTAAAAAAACTAAAGATTCTTTTGAAACATCAAAAACAAACAAAATTTAATGTACTTTCTCAAATAAACCGGTTTAAGACAAGTTGCCAAGATTTTTAAGATTCCTCAAAAGCATGAGAAGTCTACAACTTGCTTTAACGATGATTACCATAGAGTTTATGAAAATTTTCAACGGATTAATTGTTATTAAGTAGACAGCTGTCCAACAGATAAGTTAGATTCTGAGCAAAAAAAAAAAGTTGGATCAGACAAAGTAGTCGTGTTTGCACTAAGCATGTACTTATCTGGGCCCAATGAATCTCTTGTGAGATTTGAGCAATTAAGGAGAGCCGAGGGAGGGGTTAGCCCAGCCCAATATGATTTAGAACGAAAAAAGCCGAATTTGTTGGATGTTTTTTATAATGCGGGTAAAAGTATTCTCAAGTTTTATATCGGTTCGATGCATTCAAAATTTTGCTTTTATAATGTTTCTCAGGAAAATCGAATTTTGAATAATATTTAGAAAATTGTGCAATATGGATTTATTCGCCTATAACTTCTAGAGGTACCCAAAAACACTTTTCAAAAACTTTAACAGATTTACTTTTACCATATCACAAAAAGGGACCAAAGATTGAAGATGAAGTCATTGAAGAGTTGCTTGTGGCACTTATACTACTTTCTTCTGGTTTAAGTATTGTATTATCTGGCTATTCTGGCCCAGCAATGAGGCAGAGCAAACCCTTCATTAATGGGGCACCCAGGCTGAAAGCAAGTGGTGCCAAAGTTCCTTATCCCAACCCTGGCTGGACTGATGGAACCATTTCTTCTTCCGGCTTTTAGCCTTTCACCCATCAGAATTGACAGATCCCTTGAAGGTTGAATAACATTCCTATTTCCTTCGAGTCTCAACTCTTAACCACAATTTAGTGAATAAACTCTTGATTGATCGAGTAAAAAAAGTAGTGCATGGTGTAAATATATGACGCATATATATTATTTGATACACTATCAATATATGACCTAAAATATGATAAAGAATCACGATGAACAATTAATTTATAAAACTACATGATAACAATGCATGATCACATCATATATAAACACTTAAAACTTTAGATTATTTCAACCAATTGGAGAAATGCCAAATTCTTGAAAAAGCTTGTCACATTCTACATTAGAGCTAAACTACTTACTGTCGACATGTGCAGAAAAAGCTATGGTTTCCATCATCAATGAAAAGGGTCCGAACTAACTTAAATCTTAAAAAGTAATTGATTAGGTAATCATAAACACAATACGGAACAATACAAATACAAAAAATAATATGAGTTAAAATTTGAATATGTTAAAAGTAAAAAAAAACTTATATTTTACGTGTTAAAATTAATTTTAATATAAAAATTTAGTATTTTATATGACACGAATATAATTTTATATCACATGAATGCAAATTAAAAAAAAAACTTAATAACCAAATATGCTTTTCACGTTTACCAAAAAAGAAATTATACCCTCAACGGTTAATTACATGAAAATCAATTCTAAACGTTTTAAAATAATAAAATTAAAAACATTTCTGTTAATTTCTTCTGACGTCGTTAAATTTAATTATTGTGCAAGAGTAATGAAAATTAAAAAATTTAACGAAAATATACTTAACTTTATTATTTTGAAATGTTTAATATTGATTTTTATTTAATTAAATGTTGAAAATTTAATTATATTTTAAGACAATGAGGAAGAACATATTTAAACATTAAACCAAAAAAAAGGACGAAACATATGAACCAAAATTTCAAGAATATAATAACGATTAGGTAGAAAAAAATACATCATTAAAATCCGCGTTTGACAAACTGACAACCTTTTGACCTTTCCTCTTTTTTTTTACATATCACCGACACAACGGCTAACGGGGGCCATTGTCGTCATTTTCACTTACAATCCGCGGGGGACCGTAATAACAGTGATTAGAATCTTGACACTGATGTGAGGGGGTATTTTGGTCATAAAGGCACGTGAACTCCTCGTGACTTCATTCAACATTGCATTCTTTTTTAAATCGTTTTACCAAAGCCCACGTTTTATTTGGCGCGTGACCTTACGCTACGAGCAGACGGGTAGGTCTACTACCATTCGGGTATACATTTCCTAATAGTGTTTTATAAAATATAAAAATTTTGTATGAAAATTTGTATTGATAAATTAAATATAATTTTTTTCACATTAATTAAATTTTTATATAATTTTTATCAAATTTTAATTATATGATTTTTGTATTATATTATTCTACTGTATTTAAAATTATCACATTTATAAAACCTCGAGTTGAGGGTTTACAGTATTAACAAAGAACAGAGGTTCCCGCAAATGGCAGCTTTTGAATACAGAGCCAAAAGTTGACTTTCACTCTCATTTCCTTAGTTCCTTGTTTTAAAAACCCAGCTGCAATTTAATACGTTAGATCGGGTATCTTAGCTGCAATTTAATACGTTAGATCGGGTATCTTAGGATCAAGATTTCTTTTGCATTGCATCACGCACTGCCTTGATTCCCATTTCCCTACGTAAAAAAGTTCTTTCGCTTTCTCAATTATTAGCTTTCATCAACTTTATATTCCAACTATTCAAGTCTAGCAAAATAAAATCCAGCTTAATCCTATACTGCGTGGCTCATCTTTATTCTTCAATCATTTTGCATCTATGCTTCACCTTTTATAAGTAGTGAGCAAAACCCAGATCACAAATTTGTCTTTTCTAGGTGAAACTGCATTTATTGAAAAGCTTATTTGCAATCCGTAACTGAACGCATGGAGTTAATGTGATTTCCCTTACCGAGAAATGCTTTGTAGTTTGTACTGCTGCTTGTTAAGGTTTGGGATTTCTCTTTTTTGAGTTCAACCAAGTAGGAGATAGGTTTAATGGAGATTTCCAGGGTTGGTTTCTGTTCATTGCTTTCTGTAATCTTCATGCTTGTTCCAGTTTCAACAGGGCAGCTTACTCCGAGTGAAACCAGGATTCTTTTCCGAGTTCAAAGGCTTCTTGAATATCCGGAAGTTCTTCAAGGATGGACAAACTGGACCAACTTCTGTTACCTCCCTCCGTCTTCTTCGCTCAAGATTGTCTGCGCAAGCAGTCGAGTAACAGAATTAACCATCGTTGGAAACAAGAGCTCTCCAGCTCACGCTGCAAAGACAAGTTCAGAGAATGTTTCAGGTTCTCAACAGGCTTTGTCCGGGAAGTTCTCAATTGATGCATTGTTGACTGTCCTGACAAAGTTTTCCAATTTGAAAACATTGTCCCTGGTGTCCTTGGGGTTATGGGGCCCCTTGCCTGCCAAAATCAACAGGATTCGTTCACTCCAAGTTCTTAACATAAGCTCTAATTTCATTTCCGGGGAGATTCCTAAACAGATTGCATCGTTCAAGAATCTAACAGGTCTTATTTTGGCTGACAATCTGTTCAATGGAAGTGTTCCAGATCTTACAGGCTTGGAACTCCTGGAAGAGCTGAATTTGGGTGGCAACCACCTCGGACCACAATTTCCTTTGTTAAGCCCGAATCTTGTAAGTATAACGTTGAGCAACAATTTTTTCAGATCTGAAATCCCTTCAGAGCTGAAGAAGTTCTATCAACTCCAGAATCTGGATATCTGTTCTAACAAATTTGTCGGACCAGCGCCGTCTTTTCTGTTCTCTCTGCCTTCAATTCAGTATCTTAGTTTGGCCCAAAACCGGTTAAGCGGGGCCCTTGCAGTGAATACATCCTGTAGTAAGAACCTCAGCTTCGTGGATATCTCAAGCAACCTTTTGATAGGACAACTCCCTTCATGCATGGGATCAGGTTCGAGAAATAGAGCAGTCATTAGTTCATGGAATTGTCTGTCTGGTGGGAAATCAGACCGCCAGCATCCATATTCATTTTGCAACAAAGAAGCATTGGCTGTTAAGCCTCCTGTGAGAAGAAAGGAGCGGGAGTCTAGAATCAAAATAGGCCTAATACTCGGTATCATTGGAAGCGTTCTGGTCATTGCAGGAGGTGTTGCATTTTTAATTTTGGTCATTGCCAGAAGATCAGAAAGAACTGAAGATGCAAACTATGAAAGATCCATTGCAGACAAGATGTCTGTTCGTAGCTTTCCAAAACCAGCCATTGATTCAAGTAAGACTATTCAAAACCATTCATACAAGACTGCAAATTGTATCATTGTTTCAGCTTACCGTATTTGCTTGCTTTGCTACACCACAGGGCGTGTGCCTCAGACAATGAGATCAGCTGCAATCGGGCTTCCTAGATATCGCGTTTTCAGCTTGGAGGAAATTGAAGATGCCACAAACAACTTCGACCCATCAAATTTCATGGGGGAAGGATCCCAAGGCCAGGTAAAACATTCGTGTTAACTGTCATTAGCCCCCTGAAACATGAAGATATGTACAGTCTTCTTTCTGCATTAACAGAGACAGTCTTTGACTTGAACCCGCGGCCTCTAGGTCACAAAAGAATAACTTTTATGGTTGCACTGAGGCTCACCCTCAAACATGAAGTCTATCATGTGACAAGAAAAAAAAAGATTGGTTATATTAAAGTTGAAAAATGGTTTCTCTGATGTTTGCAGCTCTACAAAGGTTGGCTTGTGGATGGCTCAGTGGTGGTGGTAAAATGTCTGAAACTAAAGCAGAAGCATTTACCTCAAAACCTTATGCAACACATGGAAGTTTTGTCCAAGCTAAGGCATCGGCATTTGGTTAGCGTTCTAGGACACTGTATTGTTACTTACCAGGATCATCCGAATGCTGCAAGTACTCTGTACGTTGTCTTTGAACACATTTCAAACGGATCATTGCGGGACTATCTTACTGGTAAAGCTAATCATGCAGATAACTTAGACAACAGGGCAAAACCAAATGCTATGTCATTGAAGAATTGAATTACTTTTGGTTTCATTTGATTTGGCAGATTGGAGAAAGAAGGAAATACTGAAATGGCCACAAAGAATGGCAATCACCATTGGCGCTGCAAGGGGGATTCAATTCTTGCACACAGGAATTGCACCTGGGATTTACGGAAACGATCTTGAGATTGATAATGTTCTGTTGGATGAGACTCTTACAGCCAAGATTAGTAATTACAACATCCCCTTGCCACTTAAGGTATTACTGCTGACTGCATTTCAATGATTGATCTCTGTTCATTCACTTTCTTAATTTGTTTGGGTTTCCTTGGTGAAATTGCAGACTTGTTCAGAAAGCCCCTCAGCCAATCGTCTTAGTGATGAAAATGCTGAGAAGGAAGACATTTATCAACTGGGAATTCTTCTGCTTCAAGTTATTTCCGGTAAACCGGCCACATTCACAGGTGAATTGGATGAGCTTAAGCTTCAGGTATGTTGTTCATTTGTTCCATTTCTCCACGCAAACTGTTGTAAAACACAAGACACTGCAGTAAATTGCCTATTCTCCTTGCAGCTGGAAAAGAGCTTAACTGAAGGGCCATCAAAGTTAAGAGCTGTCATAGATCCTTCAATACGGGGCACTTTTGCATATGAATCAATGAAAACCACAGTCGAATTCGCTATCAATTGCCTGTCCAAAGATTCAACAAAGCGCCCCTCAATAGAAGATGTTCTTTGGAATCTGCAATACTCGATTCAAGTTCAGGAAGGATCGACCAGCAGCGGAAATCTTGCCACCTATATGTAATACTTCATTGCATTAACTCACCTCTTCAACAGCCATAATTATTTTCTACTACTGTAATGTTATAACTTGTATTTACACAAGATAATATTTTACTTCAGCTCGGTTTTAAGCCTTAAGACTTATCCAAAGTGCTGCAGCAGGAGAAAACCATTTCAGAGATGAGGAAGGGGAGACAACAAATGAAAAAGCAAAAATCTGCCCATTTGAACATATAATTTGTATTCATATAATATAAAATCATATTCCTATTATGTAACATAAAAATTTTGTTAAAATTCGCATTGATATGTTATACACAAAATTTTTCTAGTTTTTTTATATTTATATACAAATTTTATCGAACTTTAAATTGTGAGAGTATCTAATTTTAAACTATGTTACCTTCTCTAAGATTGTTCTCAAGTCTAATCTTGAACAAATGAAGCAAAAGATGATACAACAATCATTTCAATTAGGGGAGCATCATCCATCCTCATAAAACAAACAGCACAATTTACTCGAAATAGTTTGCAACACATTTTCAGTGTCAATGACAACGTTATTTAGACAGGCCATTGTACTATTTTTGACAATCCATAGAACCAAAACGTGAGCTATCTATCAGCGATCCAACTCTGCTTGACAATCTCACGTACTTCTTCATTGTATTCACGCTTGTTCTTGCTATGGAACCGAAACATGAGCTAATCAGCAGTCCAACTCTGCTCGACAATCTCACGAACTCGCCTATTGTATTCACGCTTGTTTTCACTAAACATTCGAGCAGCTTCTGAATTTGCAGGAGAATTTGGATTGGGATCACAAAGCAATGACTGCATACACAAAATAATAGTGGCTTAAAACAATAGGGCAGAGATAGAGAGTGAACGAGCACAATAAGTGAAAGATCTTCCAATCAATAACAACCAGGCCAATTTTATTATTCCATGATCCTCAGGTAGTCGCAAATGAATGCCTGAAGAATTATACCATACCTGAATAGATGTCAGTATCGCTGCCACATCATAAATCGGACTCCACTGATTTTGTAGAATGTCCAAACAGATGCTTCCATCTGCGTAAACTGAAAAGTTGCAGGATAAAGTAGGGATCAGATAAGATTAGCTAAAACTGTTGCCCAAAAAATATATTCAAAACAAATAAAACATAATATACATTTCAAATTAAGAAACCCAGAAACTGAAACTGAATGTGTAAACTTGTTAAGTCAACATCAGCTTAAAAGCTTCAATTGATATCATAGTTGATGGCTGGGTGCCCATGACACAAACAACTAGCAGAATGGCATTTGGCTTCCTGAATATTAGCTCGTGTTTCATAAACAAATGCCACGTGTAGTCCTCCTTGAGCACTCACTATCCAAGTAGGGGCTACTCATACACAAATCACAAGCATCACTCACTTTCCAACCATTAAGTTTACTCAGTCACAAGTGCAGTCAATAAAAGATCGCACAGCATGATGGGTGACATACACAAAGAATATAGTTTCAATCTATATATTAAGCCTATCATGCAAAGAAATGACATGTTTATCTTACACAACTATGTCGAAAATTGAAGCCTGTAATAAAAATTAAAAAACTGCAGGGCATGCAAAAAATAAATGAAAATGTAATCTGAAAATGTGGATGTAGCTAAAGAATAGGATTTGTCTAGAGGCTTACTGTTTGGATGGAACATTCGAGATACAAAGCGAACTGTTGGTGGCTTGTTTGGATAATCCTCGGCAAACTGAAGTGTCAGTTTAAACGTACCTGAAGGACTCAAAAATATCAAAATAGAGATTAATTTATAGTTGTTAGCAGTATACCTACATTCTATGATAAAATTCACAACAGAGATAATCTTAGGGTCATCAAATATTAAAGATCGCCTCAACGCTCTAGTCCATTACAAGATTGTTTAACATTTTCTGCTTCAGTATTCACATGAAAAATAAGTCAAAGGGACCATTACCAATGCCACTGCTATCAAATAAATCTAGCCTTCAGCATTTTTCATGAAGTACAGGATTCACAGAAGCTCTGTTCAGTTTTCAGGGCAACACTTACAGCATTATAGCAAACAAACTCATCATTCCTAAAACCATTCAGAAATGTAGATAAAAAAGGCAGATGTATATGGAGCATTTAACCAACTAATGTATGGGAAATCAATAATATCAGTATGGGACTGTAGAATTACTGGGGAACTGTCTCCCATTAGATAGGTTATATCAACATATAGCATGCATAACAATCTTCTAAAGAGACAAGCAAACAAATCCACTGAACTACTACAGAAAAATTGCAATTTCAAACCAAAACATGCACCAGAATTTACTTTACCTCCATCCCATGGGGTGTCATCAGGCCTGCAAATCCATCAAGTGAAGACATAAGCACAAATCTATAGAATCTTTATCTAAAAAGAATACAGGAAAAAGAAACTCCAGTCATATTTTGTCACATACCCAAATATAACAGCATTCCAAAGCATAATATTGTTATCTTGAGGAGCACCACTAATTCCTGCAGGAGGATCTTGTTGCAACCTCTTAAAATCCCTCATCAATCTCTTCCTTGCTGGAGTTGACATCCTCACCGCCTACAAATTTAAAGGAGGTCGACCCAAAATCAATACAAAAGTGCACACAATGAACGATAGAAGAAACCAGAGTTCTACCACTAGGCGCCAGACCAAGTTTAGAACATCTGTTCTATAACTTCACATGCAGATTGACATTCGAATCTCAATTTTTTACATTGAGGAGCACACAAAGACCCACTAAGTCATGAACTACAACAGGAGGCACCCAATAAACTCTACCTAACAACCCCATGATTGGAACTAAGCACTTCCAACTTGGAATCTCAAGCTCTAATGATTGTGAAACATCAATTTGCATATTCATCACATAGAAACCATGATAATATAATTTCCTTAAACATAAAGCAACAAAGAGAAAGACCAAAGATGACAGAAAGCAGACTTTTGCTTTTAAGTTTGTTCTGGACACTGATTCAGCAGATCATAACCATTAAACAATAAAACTAATATTAAAGTTCAGTCATTTTAGAATTATCAGAACAAATTAACATCTAGCAATAAGAAATTCAGAAAATCTAACCATAAAGGGTTAAAATAAAGCTTTAAAATCACGATGAATATCAGCAAAACACACACATGTAATTAAAATCGATAAGAAATCAATCCTAAATCCCCCAAATCGTAATAACCCTAGATCCATAACCACAATAACCACGATCAAGAGCCCAAAGCTTCAATATATCTAGCAATCAAACCCAGAGTTTCCCTTGGGTACACAATAATCAGACACCAGTCGAAGCAAAATTACAGAAAGAAACTAAAAAAATCTAATCTAAAAGAAAAATAAAAAACAAAAAAAAGCGAAGAAAACAAAGAAAGGGTCTTACTTTCTGAGTAAACGCGGCGAGTTAACTAGGATTCTCCAAAGGAAAGCTTCAGAATCACGAGTCAACAAAAGAACAAAAAAAAAAAGGACAAAAAACTTTCCTCTCCAAGATTTGCTAAGGAAACAAGCGGAAAATATTGTCAGAGAAACATTTCTTTACTTCTTCTCTTTGATTATTTTATGAACCAACCGATCCAAAAGAGATGAATTTATTTTCCTTCTCATAAAACAAAGAAGGACGACGATGCGTTAGCTTAGGGTCCGCGGTCCTTTATATATCGTTCATTTTTTTTCCTTTTTCTTTTTAATTAGTAATTATTACCACTGGTAATTCTATTTCTGTTTAAAAAATTTCTTATTTCCTTTTGTTTGGATGGGCCCTTGGCTGCAAAGAAGCGACGCCATGCACAAATATTCCAGCGTTTATTATTATTTTTTTTATAAGGAGAATGAGATGCTGAATTTAATTATTTTTTTTCATGCCGACATAATAAAAAAGTTTGGGTAATACATAAATCCTTCATTTATTTAGGTTTAATTCGGTAATTTTTCAATTTTAATTTATTTATTTTTTAAGTTAAATTTTAATTTTTTATGATGTGATGTGATGACATTAAACTCCAATTTTTAATAACAAATTAAGCTGAATTTAAATATTTTAATATTTAAATCAAACTAATGATAAAATTAATTGAATTTTTTAAAATATATTTTAGATATTAAATTATTAAATTTATTATTTTATTAACATATTATATAATTAAAATAATAATAAATTGAATTTATCAAATTATATTTAAATTTAAAAAATAAATTTAATCAAGTTACAATCGCACTTTAAATTTTTTAAGAAAACCAAATTCAAGTTTGATCAAATTTTCTCAACTCCATTCATTACTCTCTCCACGCATAAGGACGGTCCAAAACTTTGATAAACTTGTGACACAATTGCTTTTATTATTGACGCATCAAATTTATTTAATTGAACTAGTGAAAACTTTAATGTTTATCATTTTGGCGTGATGTTATGAGACGCCAAATGCTAAAGCTGGTAACAGATGGATTATACGAAGAAGCACTCCATCTGTATGCTCAACACCTCTCAGCTTCATTACTTCGCAGCAAGTTCACGTTCCCTCCACTCTTCAAAGCCTGTGCCAAGCTCAACTCACCAATCCAAGGCCAAACCCTCCATACCCATCTCATCAAAACTGGGTTTTCCCATGACATTTACGCTGCCACAGCTCTCGCTGACATGTACATGAAATTGCACTGCTTTGATTATGCTCTGAAGGTGTTTTCTGAAATGCCTGACCGAAACTTGGCTTCGTTAAACACGATGATTTCGGGGTTTTGGAGAAATGGGCATTGTGAAGAAGCTTTGGTAGTGTTTAAAGAGATGTTTTTTGGATTGTCGAGGCCTAATTCACTCACTATAGCTACTGTTTTGTCAGCTTGTCAAAGTCTTGAACTTGGCATGCAAGTTCATTCTTTGGCTATTAAGCTGGGAGTTGAATTGGATGTTTACGTGGCAACATCATTGCTGACTATGTATTCTAATTGTGAAGAAATAGTTCTAGCTACAAAAGTGTTTGCAACGATGAATAATATGAATGTTGTCAGCTACAATGCTTTTTTTTCGGGGCTTTTGCAAAATGGGGTTCCACATATTGTGTTGAATGTGTTTAAGAAAATGAGGGATTGTTTACAAGAAGAACAACCCAATTCTGTGACTTTGGTTTCTGTTTTATCTGCGTGTGCAAGTCTTTTATATCTACATTTTGGAAGGCAGGTTCACGGGGTTGTTATGAAGATTGAGGTACAGTTTGATACTATGGTTGGAACTGCACTCGTTGATATGTACACAAAATGTCGGGCTTGGCAATGGGGTTATGATGTTTTCAAGGAGATGAATGGAAGCAGAAACTTGATAACTTGGAATTCAATGATTGCAGGGCTGATGTTGAACAATCAAAGTGAAATGGCCGTTGCACTGTTTGAGGAGTTGGAATTTGAAGGAATGAAACCTGATTCAGCAACATGGAATTCTATGATAAGGGGGTTTTCACAGTTAGGGAAAGGATTTGATGCATTTAAGTATTTTGAAAAGATGCAGTCTGCTGGTGTAGAACCAAGTTTAAAATGCTTTACCAGTCTCTTGCCTGCTTGTTCAGTTTTGTCTGCTTTAAAGCAGGGAAAAGAGATTCATGGGCTTGCAATAAGAAGTGGCATTAGTAACGAGGAGTTCATGACTACTGCATTCATTGACATGTATATGAAATGTGGGTATTCCTCTTACGCACGAAAAATTTTTGATCAGTTTAAGTCAAAGCCTGATGATCCTGCATTTTGGAATGCAATGATTTCCGGTTATGGAAGGAATGGAGAGAATGAATCAGCATTTGAAATTTTTGACTTGATGCGGGAGGCAAAGATAAAACCAAATTCAGCAACTTTCATTGCTGTCCTATCTTCATGTAGTCACACTGGTCAAGTTGACAGAGGATTACAAGTTTTCAGAATGATGAGTAAAGATTGTGACTTGAGCCCAAATCTTGTGCATTTTGGTTGCATGGTTGATCTTTTGGGTAGATGTGGCAGACTGGAAGAAGCCAAAGACCTAATACAAGAAATGCCTAACCTTCCTGCTTCGGTTTTTGCTTCTCTGCTTGGTGCTTGTAGGTTTCACTTAAATTGTGAGCTAGGAGAAGAAATGGCTATGAAGCTTTCAGAGTTAGAGCCTGAGAATCCAGCTCCTTTTGTGATACTGTCCAACATATACGCTGTGGTAGGAAGATGGGGTGATGTGGAAAGAATAAGACGAATGATAGATGACAAAGGACTGAGAAAATTCCCTGGATTTAGTTCAATAGGTGTAACATGAAAAATAACTTCAAATAATATCTTAAAAATACTTTGAATCCACCATATTCAAACTTTCTTCATCTTCTTGGATTATTCCAGGTTACTGGAAAATGCATAGCTATGTTTTTTGCAGCTGCAGAACTCACTGAATTTTGCTAAATTGCAAGTGCATGATAGGAAACGGAAAAATTCACTGGATTTAGTTCAATTCAAATTACGTGAAGAGAAACTGCATATACATAAAAAGAATTGTAGACTGAATTAAATTTCAGTTGCATCTCTGCATCTTCTTGGGTTGTGATTACAACAGAGGTTTCATTGTTTCAACATTTCTTTCACTGAAAACCCAAAGTGGCTATCAAAATAGTTTGGGGGCTCAGATATGAAGCAAGATATCACATCTCTAAGAGTAATTACACCGATAAGTTCACTCCCATTCTCAGCTACTACATAGATCCTGTGCACCATTTCACTGGCAAGAGTCTGAATCACACTCGCAAGAGTTGAATCTATCTTGCATGTTATAGGTGGGGTAAGCCTGCCAAACTCTTGGCCCATTGAGATAACAGTATTCATGAAATCCTTCACGGTGAGATGCCTGAAATTAAGGATCAAGCAGATAATAACATTGTTTAACCACCAAAGGTGGCATGGAATATTCTTTGCTAAATTACAAGATAGTAAGTTCTTTGAGAGACAGACTAGGGAAGTATCTTCTGAAGTGATCAAAGTCAATTTTCTTCAGAAATTCAGCATATATACTTTTTTAATGTACCATAATAGATAAATCATCGATTTCTCTTTTTGCTTGGTTTTCTAATTATCACTTCTTGTTGCTAAAGAGTAGTTTTCCAATAGGAATTATTAAAATATCCACATTTATATATGAGGCAGTGCTATGCAGGTTTAAAGCTGTATGCCTTTTGCCATACCTGAAATTGGAGAAAAGTTCGGGTTTGAGCAGCAAGTGTCTGATGTCTCTAATGCTTACATTCCCAACAATATTTTTTCTTGGCCCCTCTACAACTGGCAGACCACCAACTTGGTTTTCTCTCATTCTTTTGAATGCTTCAAGAACCAGGTCATCACTCTGGATGCTAATAACCTGGCAAAGGAGACAGAAATAATTGAGGTTTCATATTGAAAGTAGCCTGAATAATACTTACTAGTTATTTGAAGTGACCATAAAGTTTAACCTCGTCCGGAGACATGAAAGGGAGTCCCAAATCAGATATAGGCCGTGCGGAAATACAATCAAACCAGTCCCTCCCTCTGCATCCTTGCAGACCTCCAATAACCGCAGACTGAGTAATGTAGTTCTGGACATCGGGCTTGCCTGGCTCAATGACAGGTACATTTCTCAGCTTATATTTTGAGAGTAGCAGTAGGACACTCAGCATGGAACTGTCTGTCGCAACTGGAATCAAAGGAGCCCACCTGTATGATTTAACTATTGACCTTACCTGAAAATTACAAAATCAGGTGTAAAAGAAGACTGGATCATCATTCTGGTCTCTATTTTTTTTTCTTGGTCCCAATCAGAAAATTTTTAAAATGGGTGTATTCAGGGGTAGATTATCATTCATAGAGTGAGAACTAAGGGATTAAAAAGATTCACAAAATGGCCTTCTGCACCTGCAGAGGCAGAGGCAGTAAAATTGAATATATAACGGTAAACTGAACCCAACTCTTTGCATATCTAATCATCATTCACCATGAAACTTACAGTGGTTGACTTGAATGGTTCTTCTTGAAGGATAGTTTTGTAAAAGTCCTTGCCCAAGTTGTCAGCGGCTGATGTAGCATCATCTCCTGCCGCTTGATCAGCCGCGAAGCCACCAGCCACAGCAGCTCCTACTGCTGCAACAGTTATTCCAGCAACTGCTGCAGGACCTGTGAGACCTACTGCTAGCGCTCCAAGAGCACCAACGGCTCCAGCGCCTAAACCAGCAGCCGTAGCCGTGCTGGCTGATACAGCAACAGCTGCAAGTTCTGTACACTCTAGCACCCAGAGAATGATTGCTGGATAATCTATGATTCCTAAGTACCTTTGTCTCCAGTCCAAGCTGGTGACTGCCTCTGGATTTCTCACAGGAGCAGACATAATGTTGCATTCTGATAGAATCCTAACAGCATCAGCAATTGTTGCATCTGCTAGAATTTCAATCACTAGAAAGCATTGCCACCGCACAACTATTAGAAATCGAAGCATTTTCCATTGCTGATACCAACTACATAAACTTAAAATAGGTTAAGTTGTAGATGCAATAAAGTTTGTCATCACCTCTGCCTCCAGGAACCTGTGGGAAAGATGAAACAGGAATCCTTGCAAATGCAGCTGTTAAAGTCTCCTGCAGCTGTTGTGGTAATTTCTTCCTGGACTTAACCCTCTCAAAATAAGCATCACAGCTTAAAAGTGCTGAAATTTCCTCGGCTTCTTTTGGTTGTGCCATTTCTATAGTCAATAAACAGCATAAGTTGGTCACTATCCCAATTTATACCTTAGTAATAAATCAAAGTCATTTTTTTATTGAAGCAAGCAATTATTTTATAATTATTTTTAAATTAGTTGGTAAAATAAAAGTGATTATTAGCACATGAAATCATTGAAATTAAATTTTAGAATAGTTTATAATATATTTATATTATTAATTTACATTAATCATATTTTAAAATTTTTTTCTAATATTAATAAAATATAGCTAAAAATGGTTTGTTTAACATCAAAATTTATGAAATTATTCATGTAAAATATTTGAATTTTTTAACTCTAGTCAAGAATCATTCTTACCATAAAAAATTAAAAAAAAAATCTGTAGAACATAATCTCAATTTTGCAAGAGATAATAACAGAAGAAAATGGTATGGAAATCAAACCCAGATAAAAACAAGAACCAAGGTAGGATTTGATATGAAATACCTGCAGAACTTTTGCTCAGCAAATTTGGGATCGGGAATTCAGTTTGATGGCAGGGAAGTGAAGTTTCCCGTTTCAGTGCCTGAAGCAAGTTATTAATGGAAAGATTTGGTTTATTACGCCACGCGTAGTCAGTTGACACATGGCATGCTTTGTTGGTCATCACGTGTTCGTTGAAATGGTCTGAGGAGCAAACTTGGTGGGTGAGCCCACTTGCATGGATCTTTTGGGCTTGAATATTCAACTATCGACTAATGAATTATTTAAACACAAAATGGATAAATATCCAAATTGGATTCAATTATTTTTGAATCAAATTTGAGTCATTTTAGTAACAAGTTCAGTTGAGTTCAAAAATTTTAATGTCAAACTCGACTAGCCCATGAGTTCAATTGACTTTTTTTAATAAATATTTTAATATTTTATTAATTTATCATTTTATTCTTATAATACATTATTGAAAAATGATAAAATAGAACATATCAGTACAAGCTTGAAAGATTCAAATATTTTATTCAAATAAATTCGAATTTCAAAAATTAAATTTGATCAAATATTTAAGCTTGTGAATCGAATCAATGATTCAATTTATTAAACTTGTATCACCAACTTAAGAAATTAGAATTATATGATTCTTTATTATTGGTTATTGTTGCTAATTGCTTGGCACTATTTATTTTTCATCTTTTTTATTTTCAGTGTTTTGATGTAACGTAAATGTAAAAGGCAAATACTATAAAGCCCAAGTTCTTTTTTCTTGGCAAATGTTCGTTTACAAGAAAAAAAATTATAATATGATCACCTCTCCAGTATTAGTGTGGGGCAAAGGAATCTATCTATCTGTCACTTGCAGTCTGCCAATGATACATTGATTTTCTGTCAAGCCGATGTGAATGAGTTGATGGTGATTAAAAGAATTCTCAGAATTTTTCAACTTTCTGTTGGTTTGAAAGTTAATTTTGCTAAAACAGCTCTTATGGGAATAAAAGTTGAGCACAACACTTTGTTAGATTGGGTAGCAAAAATCAAGTGTAAAGTGGATTTTTTCCCCTGCAAGTACCTTGGCCTTCCTTTGGGTGCCAATCCGCGAGTTGTTTCCACATGATCACCAGTTATCAACTCTTTCAAAAACAAACTTTGTCTTTGGAAAAGCAAACTCTTATCTTCTGTCGATAGGATTACTCTTATTAAATCCACCTTGGTTAACCTTCCCATCTATTATATGTCCATGTTTAGAATGCTTGCTGGTGTTAGAGACCAACTTGGCAGATTACAAAGACAATTCGTATGGGGCGACTCTGATGAGAAACGTAAAATCAGATTAGTTGATTGGGACACTATTTGTAGGAGTAAAAAGAATAGTGGTTGGGGTAACATTAACCTCAAACTTTGCAATGAAATCCTTCTTCTCAAATGGCCTTAGAGATTTGGCAAAGATGATAGTGCTCTATGAAAGAAAGTTATTTCAGATAAATATAAAATCCCCTCTATTGATCTGTGGCCTAAATTCTATTTTGAAAGATCTCTCTCTCAAGTGTGGTGTGATATCCAAAACAATTGATCCAAAACAATTGGTAAAGGAGTGAACACACTAACATTTTAAATTCTTCTTTTTTGATTTGTGCAAGTGATGGCTCTTGCATCAGCTTTTGGAATGACAATTGGATCCATGGAATAATTCTCAAATCTTCTTTTAAGAGGATTTATGCCTTAGCCGAAAACAAACAAGGAGTTGTTAAAGATTTCGGTAGATGGTTGGGATCCTCTTGGGAGTGGCAGATTAACCTAAGAAGACAATTGTTTGATTGGGAAATAGACATATGGAATAATCTTTTGAATCTTCTTAATTCTGTTAAACTTTCTCCTCTTGCTATGACAGATTGATTTGGGTTCATACTATCAACGGTTCTTTTATCTCTAAATCCTACATAAATGTTATCAGTGCCAACTTTTCTTCTCAGTCTTCCATTGAAAGTCATATTTGGAAAGGAATTGCTCCACCAAAAGTGGAATTATTTTGCTGGAATTTATTGAAAGGTATTGTCCCTGTTGTTAACGTTTTGCAAAAAAGAGGATGCCTTCTTTCTCTTGATAATCGGTGCTACTTCTACGATGTCTTTGAATCAATTGACCACCTTTTTTTTGCATTGCATGTTTGTGTGGAGAATTTGGTGTATCTTCCTCAACAAATGGAGCTTAAGCTGGGCTACTTTGAAAGACCTCACTTCTCTATTTTTTTTCTGGTTTGATCTCAACATTGATAGGAACCTGTTGACTGTTTGGACCACCCTTTTCTATGTATTGTTATGGTCCATTTGGCTTTCTAGGAACGACCGCGTTTTCAATAACAAGGAAAAATCATCTGAGCAAGTTTATGAGTTGATTCTTTTGCAGACAAAATGGTGGATGAAAGCTAAGTTTCCTCACTTAGATCTGCTAAACCCCATGATCAACATTCAAGAGTTTACCACCCCTGCCAACAACATGTTCAAGTCAAAGTCTGCTAGAAGCAAAACTACTTTGTCTGCTCCACCTCCGAGATCTTGGAAAATTAATGTTGATGGCTCTGTGCTTGGCAACCTAGGTCCTACAGGTATCGACAGTGTTGTTCATGATAGCCATGGCCACGTTCATCTGCTTTTCTCCAAAAGCATTAGCTCTACTGATGTTATCTTAGCCGAACTTTCAGTAATATTATTGTTCAACTTGGGATCTCATCAATTCCTTCATTGAAAGCGACTCAAAATCAGTTGTTTCTTGGCTGAATAAAGAAGGAACTAGACCATGGAGATTCAACAACTTGTTTAATATACTTCTTAATTTTTCTTATTGTTTAGGTGATATTTCTTTTGTTCACACATTCAGGGAAGCTAATCATTTTACTGATTTTCTTGCAAAATTGGGTGTTAATCGCATCCTGATTTCATAGCTTGGATGTAAATTCTTTTCTTTTCAATAAAATTTAATTTTCAAAAAAAAATGATCACCTCTTAACTTAATGATTAAAGATGAGTTGTGTCATATTATACTATTTAGATTCGAATTTAAGCATTCTCATCTCTATCTTCAGTTATATTGAAAATTTTCCTTGTAAATTTAACAAAAAAAAAATTAGATAAATATTATCACCCAAGTCTAAGATTACTTTCTCTAAATAAAAGGGAATTCTTAGCTCACTGCTCTCACCTCCCTTCTCTCAGTTTCTTCTCTCCAATTAACGTAAAAAATATCATTTAACTGGAATTCCGGGTTGATTGTTTGGTTTTGGATCGTAGCAGGAATCGTGTGGAAAGTGAAACATACATTAGCTAGCTTCTCCAGTAGCCATCACTTCATACGATTGTTATTATCTGCAGGAGGATCTGAAGCACTCCTGGATGTTGGAAATGGCGATGAAGTTGGGAACAGTAGTAAACTTTCTTGCTTTTGTTGTTGCTGACGATTCATGGATGAAGATTTTTCCAAGTAGCTTGATGCACAGCCTACTTCATTCTCTACAGCTGCTGGGTGGGCTGTATTCGGAGCAAGTGACTCATCCCACTTCCTTTCATTGTCTCTTGGCGCACCACCTCCATTTCCAACAGCGGAGGTGAGAGAAGCTGCTAAGGCAGAACAAAAGCTTGGATTTGACGTAATCGCCTTGGTTGCAGCTGTTATTGTCTCTGACAAAGACTGTTGATGAGAAGGAATCTGGTTGTTCATTTGCATGTAAGATTGGTACACGTAGGGTTCTTGAGGCGGTTGCCTTCCAAGATTCACTGCCCCAACAAAGCTATTTTTATGGTTAGAAAATGCCCCAAAGGTTAAGTGGCTAGTGTTCCAAGCTGTTTGCAGGTTGGAGCCTTCTAAGGAAGAAGAAGGTGAAGAGGAAAAGTTAAGACATGTTGGGTGTCTGGGTACATTAGAAAATCTACTGAAATATGGGGAGTTTGCTGGTGAAGTAAGATCGAGAGTGATGGTGGGGTGAGAATTGGAGTTTGAGATTGAAGAGTTTGGGAAATAGTATGGATAAGGCCTTGAAATTTGGGCGAAGCTGAAGTTTAAGCCATAGTCATAGAGATTAGCAGCAGAAGAAGTGGAAGTGCTGGGGGCAGAAACTGAGGTCCCAATGCCCGGTTGTGAGCTTGATGATTGAGACTGGAGCATGGAAGCTGCTGCGGAGGTGGTGGAAGCCATGGCTGTTGCACTTAGAGGCAGTGGATGGTTGTGGTTCCCTTCATAGGTTGTGATCAAGATGGACATGTCCTCAGCACATCTTTGTACCTGACGTTTCACAAACACAAGCAGAAGACAACAGAAAATTAGTCAAAAAAAAAAAATCCATTTCCACAGTGATCTTCTATTTCAAAAGCTAAAATTATGTATTTGACGAAGAAATAAAATTTAACATAAAACTTTTAGATTTAATATTCAAATATACTTTTTACGTTTGTTACAAAATGAAATTAAGTTATCAATGCTTAATTATATGAAAATCAATCTTAAACGTTTTAAAATGACAAAATTAAAGATATTTTAGTTAAATTTTTAATTTCTGCTATCTTTGTACAATAATAAAACTTAACGACGCTAAAAGGAATTAACAAAAAAATCATTAATTTTGTTATTTTGAAATGTTTAAGATTGATTTTTATACAATTAAACGTTAAAAATTTAATTTTATTTTGTGATAAATATAAACTATAAATTTATATATTAAGCCTAAACTTTTATATTTTACGTAATATAAAATAATTTTTTTATAATATATATATGCACAGAGGCGCGCGCATAAAAATTTTCGAATATTCCTTTAAGCTGTCACTATTAGGGATGTAAACGGGTCAGGTACCTGCTAGATTTGGGATACTCGAACCCGAACCCGATTAACTTTAATAATACCCTAACCCGATTAACTACCCGATTATTTTTATTTATGCTACCCGAACCCTAACCCTATAAAATATAAATACCCGTTTAAATACCCGAACCCGTTTAACTACCCGTTTATTAAATCAAAGTTTGATTTTAAAATTTAAAATTAAATTTAATTTTAGAATAACTTAATTAAAACATTATATTAATAAATTTAATTTAACTCATAAAAATAAATTAAAGTTAAAAATCATAATTATAATATATAATGATTTAATTTAATTAAATAAAACATTAATAATAAATAATTTATATATAAAAAATATAAGTATTGTATTAATTAATTATTATTTATAATCGGGTTCGGGTAGCGGGTACCCTAAGGTAACTACCCGAACCTTACCCTAACCCGTGACGGATAGTAATTTCACTATCCGAATCCTACCCGAACCCGATTATATACTACTCTAATCCTACTTAAACGGATCGAGTAACATCGAATACTCGTTTATAGGATACCCATTGTCATCCCTAGTCACTCTCACGAAACTAGTACTTCTAACCGAAGGTTACTGGCTTCTTTTCCATGTGAAAAATGATGGCATCCATTAATTCAAACTCCATGTTCTTAGCACTCAGATTTAAGTTGTCTAATCAGATGGATAGTACTGGTAATTATTACTTGGATCAGATTTTTCAACTAAGGCAGACGGCTAACTTACCTGTTTTCGTACGGGACAAGTTGCTGAGACTGTGCAACGGTAGTATGCCCGAGGACATGGATTCCCTTTGGCTACCTTCTGTCCATATTTTCTCCATTGGCATCCGTCATTCATCTGCACGTACAAAATTCAAGTAATAAGAAGTTTACTATTTAGCAAATGATATGAAAGTTCCGCATCATACCGTTGGGGTATCACATCTAGCTCTGACAGAAACCCTAGGTTTTTTCAACTGCATTTGTTCTGATCCATCTTCATCGTTTCCACTTCTCACAGTCTTCAGAATTTTACTTGGCGGCCATAGCTCAGTTGGTTCTTCTTCCTCCTGGTTTCCTAAGCTACTTTCCGAGCACGGGTTCTTCTCAGATTCAGTTGAACCGGCTGTCTCGAACTTGCATTCCAAGCCAAGTTCAAGTCCATTATCATTCGGTTTCTCACCCTGTTTGCCATTGCTGATCAGGTTGCTGCTCTTTCTCTCTTCTTTCGTAGCCTCATGACTACCCGAACGCCTCCCCAGGCTAAGGGAGACAAGATCAGATTCTTCTTCATTTTCTTTATGGCTCGGGGCTGTAATGGTAGAGTTCTTAATCTTGGCTTCTTCTTGCTGAAGAATGTCAAGGAAACGTTTTTGTAAAGACTGGTAATCCTTCGCAACTTGGGATAGTAAAAGCTTTAACCTTTCATTCTCTTCCTTAACCTTGCCCATCTTGGCCTTGGCTGATTCAAGTTGATCGTCCTGCAGGAAACAGAAATTAATTCCTAACATAGCCTTTCAAAGAACACATTATATTGAATTAATGTATCGAATTATTATTTTTAATATTGTCCCTTTTTATACAGTTCTATTATGTATCATTGAGATTGTCAAATTAAGAATCAAATCGGTCATTTCAAGCTTTCGAAAATTATAACCAATTAATACATTTGGTTTCAATGAGTTTTTGTATTTCTTTCTTTTGTATGCATGGAAGTCTACGAATTTTCTTTGTTTGTGGCAGACATCTCCTCGTTTTGGATTAATAAAACACTTTTATTTATCTAAAAAAATGTTTTTAAATTTCGTTGACGCGTAGTAGATTATTTTCTGTAAATTAAAAAAAAAAGTGAGAAAATACCATCTATCCATAAGACCAAAAGAATGACTTGGCAAGGGAGAGTCATGAATGTCAGATGCAGTCCACCACATGGCTTGGTTTTAGTCATGTGATCAGACATTGCGGCCATCAAATTGAGAAATTTTCACAAGTTTATTTAATCCTGATCACTCAGAGATGCAGTCATTGTTAATTTAGATATTTTGTCCTATCACGGAAAGAAAGAAGATAATTTCCTGAATGAATTTCAACGGTGGAAGTGGCTGAGAATATATATATATATATATAAATATTAAATGTTCAATAAATTGAGAAAAACAATCAATCCCAATGCAGCTATTCAGATCATTATGAAGTTCTTAGGTTGTTTTTACCTCTTTGACTATGCTTGAAATCTCCTTCTTTTCAGGAGGAGGCTTGGAGCTATCATCTTCTTGCTCGATATACCTTTGTTTTTTGCCCTATACATTAGTTACAATAAACCTCTTGCATGAATAATGAGTTCATAATAAGGAAATCGCTTAAGAATCGAAATCTACAGATATGAATTTTCAGATCATCAGTTTGAGATTGTCAGAATCAGACCATCCAAGAACAACCAAGAAAAACAATGAACCCAGTTCTTGGATCATTCAAAACACTTGAAAATTTGTACTGCAAAAATTATGAATATACACCAAATTTCAAACCGCCAAGCTTAAAAACCGCGAAGTTCTCTCATTGATATAGATCAATCAAATCTCAAAAAGTGAATTGAAATCCAAAGCTTTCTTAACTAAAAAAAATACAGATTATATTTTCTCCAAATATATTTTTGTAAGGTTAAAAGCTTGATTACCTTGTTGAGTTGTATAAAACCATGACTCTGATCTTCACCCGAGCCGCTAGATTTGGTTATCTTCTCTTCGAACACAACATTTCCAGGAGCTGCAGACTTCTTCGAATTGATCTCCATTATTTTTTCTTGATTGATTTCTTCTAATTTTCAATCTCCAAAAATATCAATAACATTCATTAATGCAGGGCTTCTTATATAAGGAGTGAAACAGCCTTCAGCTCCAGATTTTGACTTGAAATAACAAAAATTCAAACCAACAGTGCTTATCTTTCTGTCATTTCCTTTGTTGTTCATTGAGAAATGTCAAACAGCTAGCCACCTTCTCTTGCACAATCCAAGAAGCAACTCTTTGCATAAAAATAATTATAAAAATAAAAATAATATTAATAATATTAAAAGAATTATTCAATTTTCAACGTTTTAATGTAAAAAGCCATATTACTCTTCATTGAAGATTCCTACGTGCGTGCATAAGATGTCATGCGACCGCCGAATTCAGCAGCCGTCATTTAGACAGTGGTGACCATGTGGGTCCCGACAACTCGGTGAAAACCTTAATTTTTTGAGCAAATAGCCAATCATCGTTTGCCACGTCACCCGATCATGAAAAAAATGCGCTCCCTTGTTAGGGCTTGTCCTGACCGTATACACTATGGATGTTCCTCGATGCAGCGGTTGACTATGATACTAAGCTAATTACTTTAGGTGGAATTTTAAGTAAGAACAAAAACAGAAAACGCTGCTAGGGTTAGGTTGCTTCCTTCTGTATAGATAAACTATTCATGATTATAATTCGTGTTTGTGTTAAATAAAATTATATTTATATTGTATAAAACACACAAAAAAATTATATTAAAATTTATATTGATATGCCAAATGTAAAATAATCTTTTAGTTTTTGTCGAATTTATATATATTTTTTTTCAAATTTTAGTTCGTTTCATCTTTATATTTTTTTCATGTCATAATGTCATGTTTAAAATTATCAAAATTACTTTTGGATGTAATTTTTGGTAAGTTTATTCTTGTTCTAATTTGAAACCATACTCATTAATAAAATTTGAATATCTATTTGTCAACATTTAAATTTTTATTTTGTAATTTCTTTGTAACACTGCAGCTTTTGATTTGAAAAAGAAAGAATATAAATTCTATGATTCGTCCCTTGAATTTTGAAACTTGAGGCTCAAATTTTTGAAAATTGAGATAGATAGAATAGAAAGAAAATAAGAGAATAAGTCGATTTCTACAATTGTTTAAAGTCAAATGTTAACCTTGAATTTTCTATACTAAGGAAATATGTTCGTAAATATATTCGAAGAAATAAAGTGAACTTAATTTGAAGTTTCGTGAAAGTTTTCATGATGGAAAATTTTGAACATGAAAAAGAAAAAAAAGAACAAATGGGGAAATTGATTGCAGAAAAACCATGGATGGATACATATATGTGGACTTACCTTCAACAATGATGTCAACAAAGTGTTATACAAATAAATAAAATAAAATAAGAAAAAAAAGGTTAAGTTCAGCAAATAACTAAGTCATAGTCTCACCATCGTGGCACAATATTTTCTGAAAATATCCATAACCTTAAACTAATTAATTTAATAGCGTTCGTTGGAATAGTATTAAGTTTAGTAATCAAGTAATCAGATAAAATTATTTGATAAATAATCTTACACATAAACATCTATGTAAGTCCGACTTATCCGATATCATACTTTCATAAATTATATAATGTGTCATGAATACATTTTTCACATAAACATCTATTAATTTAATGTAACATTATATATATATATATATGTGTGTGTGTGTGTATAGATAAATATATATTGCGTCTTGATTCACAAGCAATAGGAAATATTAGTTGGCTTCAAATTTTTTAACTAAAAATCTAATTATTCTGTTGTAATATATATGAGGTTTAATAGTTTACAGTACTAGAAAGTAATTAAATAATTAATTTAAAATGATAAGAAAACTAAAAAATAGTTATATAAGTTTAAGAACTTGGAATAAAATTGACAAACAAAGAGCTTAATACCATGGATCGGGTCTTTTTTTTGGTCATCTCTTGTTTAGATTCAACCCTCAATATCATCAGGTAGGTATAATGCTTATTTATTTCTGACATGTTGCATTTTATAAGCATTATTATTAATTTTTTTTATTTATCTAAAGTCCAATTAAAACAAGAAATAATATAATCTTTATCGGCTTGCAAAATCTAAGGGATCAACTAGTCCTAATAATAAGACAAAAAAGAAATATTGTTTGAAATTGTTATTTAACGTTAATATATTTCTTTTTCATTTAAATTACATAAGTAATTACATTATTGAAAAATGTCATTTACTTATTGCTAGAATCATTTATGAGTTCATTGAAATAAATTTTTGATTTGTTTAATAATGCAACTACGTGATATGATTTGATATAAAAATATATGTTAACGTTAAATAATCGTTTTCATATAATAATTTTTTAAAATAAAAAAAAGATATTGATAGTTCATTCAAGAATTAATATACATGAAGCTCATCTACATGCTTTTACATGTATAGCACATATACTTAAATCTATCAAAAAAAGAGGAATTAATTATTGAACCTATCAAAAGGCTTGGGGGCTTCATTAAGATTCTCAATAATCTAAACCAAGTTGATTATCTTAATTAAAATTGAAGTCAATGGAAGCTGATTTAAGTATTTGAATTTAGGATTATTTTTTTCTTCCTTTCTCCCTTTAATTAGATTGACCTCATCACCATCAGCATATATTAATTTATGAGTCTTAATACATACCAACTTGATGAACACATTGGGATCTTTAATTTGAATTAATTAATTAATTAATTTATTTTGAAAAAAGAGCAATGACTTTGTTCCTCAGTTACTTCTCCTTCCCATGTGGTTATTAAAATTTCCAAATCTTGCCAAGACCTTTGCATTATACCTGATCAAAATATTTGAACAAGTACAAAAAGTAGTGCAAAGAGATTAACGTGAAAGGACCTGAATGATTTAGCATTAGACTTGGCAATCTTACGAGATAGGAAAATCACACACACACATACAAATGACATGAGTTATAATTGATTAAAACTATAAATAATTTTTACTTGTTGACATAAATTTTGACACGATAATTTTTATATTTTATATAAGATGAACACAAAATATATAAACACGAATTATCAAATTTGGCAAGTTAATTTTGACTGAAAACAAGGGGAAAAACAAACTAAAATTGTTATTAGAAGGAAATGTTGCTTTCTTATCTACTTCTTGATGATTTTTATCTACTCTAGTTAAACTGCAAAACAAAATCATAATTAAAACATACATAAAAGTAACCAAGTTATTAATCCTCATACTGAATAGTTTTGATGGATTTTGTGATTGGTTTTAGGTTACTTAGACTCTGGCTCTTAGGCAAAGGAGATCCTCTAAGAAATGCTGGGAATAGTGTGAGAGCTTGTGAAGGAGAAGTGTATGGGACCTCATGCGCTGCACCTCTGACTGTAGCAAAACTCAAATATGTCACATTTTTTCCTTTGCTTGCTAACCCAAATGACTGAGTCCACCCACCAACCTGGATGTAATTTCTTTAGACTATGAACCAGAGATAATTAGAGGGAAAAGAATTCAGTGGCAGACATAGTTGGGCAATTTATGCATACCTGCTTTTTGTCATACCAAGGAGCATAATTTCCAAATGGCTCAAACTTCAATTCTTTTGCAAGCATATTGGCAATGATCCTTGTTTGTGTTAATGGGATCTTTGAATCTTGATCTCCACTGCAGTGAAATATATAGCAGAGCTTTTAATTAGACCAAACATTCTGTGTATATAATTCGTGTTTGTGTTATATAAAATATAAAAATTTTGTGTCAAGACATCAAACATAATTTTTTTTTTTAATTTTTATCAAATTCATATACATTTTTGATCAAATTTTAGTTTGTGTCACATTCGTGTCGTTTTCTTATTGTGCCACCTTATCCTATTTAAAATTGCCTGGTCCACTTTCGATCAATCGAAGTAAACGGAGCTTGAAATTAAACACCTATGAGGTGAAGGATTACTCACTTAAAGTGTAGAACTGGTATCTTGTTTCCAAGAAGTTTTGACAAAAGAGGTATGATATTGATTCCTAGATTCTCTCTTTGATAGACAAGATGCCTGTAACAGAAACAGGTTGTTTAATTTGTATGAATACTCGCACAAACATAAGTAAAACAGGCAAACCAGAATGAGAGCGGCAGAATGAGAGACCCTCCACAGAATCCCCAAACTAAAGGGAGGTGAGTTGTGTTTGCATGGAATGCTTCTTGTACTTTAGGTTTGTTGAGGTATTGGTGTATCCTATCTCCAAGACATTGATCAGTAACAACAGTTGATCTCGTAGAAAGCTGCAAGAATAATCAAAGACTATCGTTAGATGGAAAGTACCTGTACATTGCATGTTCATAAAAGTTTAAAGGATTACGGATCTATTAATCTTTCACCTACCAATTTTTCAAAATTTATAAATCGTTTACTAACAAGAGACCATAAAGATTCTAATTTGAATCTTAACTATTTGCATCAACTCTCGTTGGCTGCATGACATATTTACTATATTCACTTTCATGGCTCAGCGGTAATGCTGTTGTTACTTACCTTCGCATGTAACAGATTGAGTGCACCCTGATAAACAGTCTGGCCTAGCACAGCTGGTGACAAGCAAATAGGCAAAATCAAGTCTCCAGGGTCAGTATAAGAACCCATTTCTTCTTCCTGTTTTTTAAGCACATCGATGCATTCTTCGGACAGATTCTGGTGAATGGACTCTTTAAGGTACCTTGATTCATTACATATAGTCTTTCGCAGCATAAGCAATTCATCTGAAATGACTCCATGTGACCACAAAAACTCAGCATTGTTGACACTAATTTCCGGATCTAAAAGAGGATTTCCCAACTGCAGTATGATCAACAAGTAATTGAAAACTGATAAACCTCAAACTAGGACATGAATAGTTGGTTTCAGGAAGCAGTCAAAATATCAAGAGCAATGAGAGATTAACTGCAATGGCTTTAAGCCTGATGGGTCTGCCATTGAAACGTTTATTGTAGTTCATGATTAAGGCCGCCAGCTGAGGAATGTAGTGACCTATAAGCAGTAAGCCAATCAAACGATGAAAGAACAAAGAAAAGTAAAGCTTTTGCTAAAAAATGAAACTTGACCTGCATAGCTTTCCCCAGAAAGATACAAATCCAAGTCTCGATATTCTTGGAATTCTTCGAACCAATTAAGCAGAAATTGCAGATTCTCCTCAGCTGAAAACACTGATTATCAGTGCTCAGGGATCAAAAGTTACCAATGTGCAATAATGACATGTTTGTAATATCTACCTGTTGTAGTGTCATTCACACCGAGGTAATCTGAACTTGTGTTCGAGTAAGAAAATCCCACTCCAATTGAACTCTCAAGATATAACATGTTTGATTCTGTTCATCGAGAATATCAGATTCATTAACTAACTTAATTTCACACTTTGATATATTCCATATTACTGAATAAATACTAAAGAATTACCCAAATTCCATGAATATGCATTCTTGATCAAATGTCCACCTTCCCCTGGCCGGAAAGGACCATGTTCCATGAACGCACCAAAGCCAAGAGATGAACAACCCGGGCCTAGAAGAAACCAATGAGCAACATTTTCATTTTATTCAATATAAGTGAAATTAAAACACGTTGCAAACTAGACAGAAGACTCTTACCTCCATTAAGCCACAATGTTAAGGGATGTAACAGCGGATTGGCAGATTCCACCTCCACAAAGTAGTAGAACAAAGCTCGACCATGTTGAGGTTCAGTGACAATGTAACCAGAGTATTGCTTGAAAGCAACATTAGCAGGTTGGCCCGGAAGAGATTTAATTAGCTCACCAGAAGCACTGCCGAAGAAGAAGAAGAACAAGGAAGAAATAACGGTGAAAGCAAGGAGCAAATTCATGGTTTCCACATAGAGAGAAGAGAGTTCGGGGTTCCAAGAAATTACTCCGAGTTATGTAGTCCAACAATGCAAGTTGCTTTAACGTAAAAAAAGAATCACTTTATGTGCTTTGAAATGTCCGAGAAATAATTAAGAATTCACTCAATCCAAAAGCAAAGAACAGGGAACACTCGCAATCTTTCAGCTTAAGCCAGTGTTGTCTGTCCGATACGCAGGCCCCTAGCAGAATAGCAGATGGTTGAAGCCAAAAAAGTAAGTTCGGAAAGTGAATCAACACTGCTTAAAAAGAATCTAGAAAATTGCTTCAAAATGGGGAATAAAAAAAAAGGCCACAATATGTCATTTGTTCAGCATGGCCGCATGGGTGACTGACTGTCCTAGTAGAACCGGTGCAGCCATTACCCATTGTTCCTTGGGAATTTCAAATGCTGGACAACTAGCCTGGGACCAGGTCCCCAAGTCCAAGGCATTCATTGTGCTCTTATCCTTGATGATCTCGCCACTCAATAAGTGGTTAGGTTCACTGGCATTATTTTTAGTTTTTATTTATATTTATAATTCCATTCATCAGATGCTATAGATATGTAGAAGACTACCGGTAGCTAGTACCGTGTAACATTTCAAATCCACAGTATAATATAATATTCACTTATAAATCACACTTATGTACTGGTTGGGCTGTCTGTGATGCTTAACAACTCCTAACACTTTTCATAAGAATTAATACTCTTATTTCTCGTACTAATATGGCAACATGAATTATTAAATTCTTTCCTTTAGATGTATATACATTCCCTTCTATTTAAAGTAGTACTGTACAACTTTACTGAATATATAAAAGAAAATAATGTACCTTTGATATCAAATCTCTAGAAGGTAATCCTCTTAGTCCAAAATCAATAATCTGTGGAGTTGAAAATAAGGGGTGAGCGACAACGTGCTCAGTAAGGAAGGTGTATGCTGTAACGCCCTCGGAAGCCGGATTTTTGGGTTAACTTTTTCCTTCACTTCCTATGTTTGTCACTCGCTCAATGTAGCTAAAAACCTAATGAGTAGTCTTACTCTTATATTTGTTTAAGACTAGTTGTCTAAAGTCCCATTATAGTCCTCTCGTAAGACGTGTCGAAAACGACACTGAAAAACTCTGCCCCTACTTTAGTGTAGTATCCATCCCCATACTAAGTACATCATTGTTTTCAACCTGTAGAAATTTCGAATCTCCATGTAACTTCTAAAATACTAGACATCCATGTGATTCAATATATAAATATATCGAGATTACAACTTAACTATGAATCACAGTATGTTTACAGACTCGATATCACCTAGTACTTACATCCCGAATCCTATGCACTGTGTACACAAAAGAATTTAGTCTGGGATATAAACAAAAGAACAAAAGATTATACCTTGGCTCAAAATATAGCTTTCTGCAGCTTGACAAAAAGACTCTCGATACACCACGCTCGTGCCGAGTCTACCTGAAATAATCTGAGGTGGAAGGGGTGAGCTTTGGGAAAAGCCCAGTAAGAAAACATACGCTAAGTGATATTAGATGTTCTACTATGTTCGTGCATGTGTATGCGTGAATAAGTGCGTCAAAACTCATGCTTAAGTATGTCTTACGAGAAAATGCAAGTTGACAAATCATTGTTCTATAAGCTATAAAAACACTTGCACTCACGCATTTATAAAATCGAAATACACAATCAAAATATTTTTAAGAGACAGGATTTCATTGTAAGGTATCATAATATAACCGGGATCTTTGGAAATAACCGAAAGCTTTCTATGAAAGCATCCACTATATCTAGCAGTGGTTACTGTTCCAAACCAAGATTCTATCCATAATCATGAATCATCCCAGTACCAGTGATCATCTAGTAGCTGAGGTACAAGTCACGACTATTTGTCGGACACCTGGAAGATCACAAAGCAATCCAGGACCTGGAAGATCACAAAGCAATCCAGGATATTTTACGATAATTGCCACACAGGCTTACTAAATGCCACATAGGCATAATTTAAACGCCACACAGGCGAATGCCACACAGGATTAATAAGCGCCACATAGGCGAGTGCCACACAGGCGAGTTAAGTGCCACACAGGCAATTCCATGTGTCCCCTGTCTCTTACGCTAAACATCATGCAAGAATACTTTTACAATGTATCTTGAGTATGGGAAGACATGAATCGTATTAAACCCTCTCGATTTGATAACCTCATCGTACAAAACATATTTTTAAAAACACATTATATCGAGGACCAGTAATAGTTTTTAAGGTATATGAGGTTTTAAAGACATGATAAAATTTAAACCAATGCTGAAAATCTATTTAATAATTTCTAACGAAATTTCGGCATTATGACAGCATAGATAGAACACTACTCAGCATCATAATCCACAACCAAACAACCTGCATAAAACGCCAACCAACAGTATTTTCATCCATAAATCCAACACAGTTCAAATGCAAGACCATTTGTACTTCACTCAGTTCAATACTGTAAGATCCGATTCTACACTACTGTAAAGTCTAATTTCATAAAAGTGATAATGGAAATTAAATAAATAATGAACATTGATTTCCACTTAGTTGAAAAGCTCGTTATCATGAGATGAGAATGGAGCAATTTCGGTGAAATAATGTATGGGGCGAGAATGTTGGTCAGCTCGTTAATGGGCGAGCAAGGTAGTATGTTCGCCAATGGGCGAGCAGATCGCCAATGGATAATGGCGAGGGCGAGTATATTAGTTCGCCAAAATCTGCGAGTGCTCCTGATCGCCCATACAAATTGAAGAAATTAAAATGCTAAATAAAAATTTCCAAATGTGGGGAAACTTAGCAATTGGCGAGTTGGTTGGTTGCTCTTTGGTTGGGCGAATAGGTGAGTTCGCCAATGCGGTGATTCGATGATGGCCCGTGTGTGGCGAGGACATGTAATCGCCCATATATATTTTTTTAAACTGGAATGGAATCAGCGTGTGACCATTGCAGCCAAAATTGACTTTGTAAGTGATTCGGTTGGAGACAATTAATAGAGAGGAGGTAAAGTCAATAAAGGAAGTAACCCTATTGGTTGAGGAGTAAAACAAAGTCAATAGCCTGAGAAAAAGGAGTGTGGAAGGAGGACTTTCACGCCACTTGTGCCTCAGTTTTCATCATGCATTAAAGACGTGAAATGATGAAGGATACAGGATAAGGGACAGGCAGTAGCTTCGGATTGGTTTAGCATGGTTATATAAGGAGAAAGGCTTGAGGAAAAGTCATTTGGCAAACTTCATCTCCTTCACGAGAGCTGTGCAACTGCCAGTTTATGTTCTGATTCCTCTTATTTCTATCATGCCTGATTTACTGAACTTCAAACCTTAAGTTGGCTAAACCAGTAAACATGCTTATAAAACCTTTCCTCCATAGTTGATGAGCTGAAGGAATAAGCAAATGGAGGCCAACATGAGACAGAAAACAATCTATTCTGGAAGTGCAGTTGATTGAGGTGAGTTGCATATTTTTGAGGTTTTCTTGATGCTCAATGATAGATTTCTATGTTTTATGAAGTAATAAACATAGATACAGTTTTGATTTTAGTTAGATCTTTGGAGAATATGAAAACAAGGAAAATAATGGAATAAGTGACGACAATGGCGATTACAGTGATCGCCCATGTTGAAAAGTAAGTAATCGCCAATGAGGCGAGTAGAAGATAAGGAACTCGCCAATGTAAAGTGTGTGTCAAAAGGCGAGAAAGCCCAACTTTAGTGAAGTGAATTAATGGGCGAGCTCAAATGCATAAGGCATTGGGCGAATAGGATTGTGGGCAAACTCCCACAATTAAGCCAATGTAGGCCTCGTGAGTTGAATGTTGGGCGAGCTCACAAACCTAGGGTGAGTAATGGCGGGCGATCTACCACGTGGAAGCCATTTGGTGAATGGCGAGCTCGTCTGGGCGAGCTAATCGGGGCTCTATTGGGCGAGTAGTTATTTGATTTATTTCAATCTCGCCAAGGGATATATAAAGAAAATATTAATGGAATTTATATATAACTTGCAGCCGATAATTGGGAATGGCTATGGGCGAACAGAGAGCAGGGCGAAGCAAGGCTTCGTTGGAACAGGTAAGGGAGATGTGTGTGAAGTGATGCATGTCCTGTGGAGTAAATTTTATGAAAACATTTAGTTAAATGTTTTGTTTTCTGACATGCATTGTTTGAGGAAGTTAATTGATAATTATTTTGATTCGGGCGAGCTAAAAGCCAACCCCTATGCTGTTTTCTAGATGAACTGATACAGGGCGGGCGAGCTCTTGTTTTATGTTGGGCGAATTGGTATTGGCGGGTGAGCCAAGCCCTTTTATAATTTTTATACACCCGTTTCTAGTTTTAAGGGCGGGCGAACCGTTTTTATAGAAAGCTATAGGGCGAGCCATGTGGCGAGCTCTCTTTTATGAGAACTGGGCGAGTGCCCTTGTTTTAAAGGGAAATCCGGGTAAGCCATAGTTGGGAGAACCCTTTTTAATTTGTTTGGGTGGGCGGCCCTTGTTTTAAATTTAAGGCGGGCGAACCTCTATCAACGAGACATCTGTTTTGAAAGCTAAGTGGCGAGCGAATAATAATTCACTGTCTCGTCGAGTTAGTCAGGGGCGAGCCGTGAAGGGCGAGCTGACTCTGGCGAACGGTTTTAAAGTGTAATTTCCGAAACGAAAAATGAATTATTTTAATATTTCAAAAATAGAAATATGAAACCTTTGTGGGGCGAGTTGGCTATTGGGCGAGTTGACTAATGGGCGAGCCACTGAGGGCGAGCCGATTTTGCTGGTCGATTTAAAGGGCAAAGTTGGGCGGGCGAACACATGTTCTCCGCTATGGGCGAGCTGCCATGGGCAAGCCATAACGGGCGAGCTGACCATGGGCGGGCAGGTTTTAAAAGTTGAGAATTTTGGAAAGTTTTCAAAGTGTTTTGTAAACAGAAAACCTAAAACCTTTTCGGGAATTAAATCATTTGAGTAAATGATAACGTAGGTGAGATAAACCCTTAAAGGTTTTCATGAGATATAAAAGTTATTTTTGAGACTTTAGGCCTGAGTTCATGCGTTACTATTGCGTGACCTACCTGGGGCGGTGGCTCGATCGATGGACCAAAGAGTGCACCTCAGGGCGTCACAGGGCTGATGGACCCTCCAAGTCATCAGCGGTCTCGAGGTCACTTGGCAAGTGGACCCGAGGACCACTATAGATTATGGCCATAGATCTAAGATCGCCGTGAGGGGCGATGGCCTACGGGTGCACCCCAAAAGCGGCAGATTCCGTTCTCGCAAGGGGGAGGGGGAACGATGATAGCATGATTTATTTGTTGCCTAGTCTCAACTTACCAATTTCTGTTTACTGTGAGGATTTGTTGAAATCCTATATAGTGTTTACTACATTTTAAAGTAAACTATTAAGCCAGTGATTTGAATGGTGTTTTAAGAGAGTTGTTTACTATATATCCACTGTCTTTTCTACTGGGTTATTGTTAAGAAAAGAATAAATGCGTTGTGATATATAGTTTTGCTATATTTAAAGCAGCATATGTTTCCTTTACTGAGTGTATGAATCGCTCACCCCTTTGTTTTAACTCCACAGATAAGAAGTACACGGAGTTAAGAGAATTAGCTTTCAGATGGGTATCGCTATGCTTGAAGCACTGAGGCATGGCACGTTAAATGTGACAGGTACAGTCTCTTCTCTTTTACATATCAGACGTATGTATACAGTACTACCTTAGTGAAATAAGGTAAATAGGGGATGTCAGATGTAAGGAATAATGAAAAAGAAATTTCATATTCCATAATTAATAGATAAATGTTTATCATTTATCACTGTTACTGTTGAATGTTAATGGCATCACAGACAGCCCAACCGGTAAAGTTGTATGGAAATACGTGCAAAATGTGGTAACGGGATGTTACAAATACGTATGAAATTCAACCAAGAATGCATTTCGAATCAATAAGTATTAAATAACAAAAATGTGGACATACACAACATAGCAGACTAATAAACATTTACCGTATATTCCCTTACCTCTGCTTTATGGTGGCTACATCAACTCACTTTCCTTAGTGTCTCTCTACAAATAAATACCAAATGACGGTCATCATTGCTCTAGCATGTGCACATGCATACGTATATATTAATTCACGGCTAGTGTACTCTTGCAATGTAGCTTCTTACCATTTGTATAAAGGCTTGGTGCTTAGAACACTACACTTGGCCAATTATGCACTTCCCACTTCCTTGATAAATTTCTATAAATTTAGCATACTAAAACACTTAGGATAATTCCACATATATAATAGAATTATAATTACATAGTAAGAATCAACTTACCTTATGAAACTTACTTGGCAGTGAGCCCTCACAAGGATTTTCTTGTGGCTTTCTACTCTTACTTCACTTTAAGGGACTATTGAGAAAATCTTCCTTTATTTCCTCCTCTTTAATATTTTCTCTACATTAAACATTGACAATTACTACTCAATGTTAATTTAGAAAAACCAAAACAATTCCTCAAGGTTGTTCAAATATTCCTACACTAAAATAATCTCAGTTTCATCCCACCTAACTTATATTTCAAGCTTAACTCATAAAATTAACCCTTACCCCTAAGATCACCTTATGGCGGCACTCCCTTGCATTTTCTGTCTTCACCGATTAGCAGCTGTTTGCCTCCATTTCAACTGCTGTCCATGGGGCTTTAATGGCTTAAAAATGATGGAGAATACAGTGGTGGAGTGGGCTGAAGTTTCCTTCCTTCCTTGCTTTCATTTTTCGCTTTCCTTTTCCTCTTTCTCGGTTTAATGCAAATAATACGCAACAGCAGTGGTTCACATTTCCAGTTGTTGCCTCACTATCCTTCTCTTCAGTTTCTACTACTCCTCGCCTCTCTTATTTTCTGCCTTAAGCCTCTCTTATTTCTATCCAATAAACCCGAGATAACAACCAACACAACCCCTAAATAGCCATTCCAATTTCGTACCTAAAGCCAATCACGAAGCCCACCTTTTTTTTATTTTCTCATCGAGATCACCCACTCAGTAACAAGACAGGACTGCCTTTCGGTTCCAGCACCAGGTTCCCTTACTGTTCACTTCCTCTGCATCTTCATTTTCAGCTAACACTTCCTCTGGTAATAGCTTCTTTAGGCAGTAGCGGGATCTACTTCTTCTTCCTCTTGGTTCTTCCTCCCTTAGTCTCGTACATTCTGGTTCTCCAGCAGCTACTTACACGAGTTGCTTTCTTCTTGGCTCATCTGGTCCAACCTAAGAAAACGACACTTTTCAGCCAAGCTTGTTGTCCTTCATGCCTTCTTTTATCTTCTTCAGTTTTACCGAGAAAAGAGTACCCTTGTTTCAACCTTTCTCGATTTCTTTTCTTTGCTTACGAGCCAACAATGGCAGCTTCTACCCTCTCCCCTGATCATCGCTAGCCACAGCCTCAAACTCCCTCAATCTCTCGGTTTTGACTGGCTCAACTCTGCTTTGCACCTTTTCCGATTGCAACTCTGACGAGAATCCCAAGTTAGTGGGATTTGGTAAATGAAAATGGCTTCCTTTGGAAGCCACAAACACTTTAATATTAATTTATATTCATGACATGCCTATTACAACTATTATTTTATATGATATATATGTATATATCTATATGTATTTGTTGTCTTTTATATATATATATATATATCCATGTTTTAATAATATGTGTGCATATATTTATATACATTAATCATGTGTTATTTAATTATACTTATTTATTATTTCATACATATGCTATTTTGTTTTATTTTTTTGTTTTATTGATTTTTTTTGTTTTATTAACTTAGGAATAGCAATTATGTTCTTACTAATTTTACTATTTTACGTAATTACTATTTACATGGAATTTCATGTAAGTTTATATTTCTATATTACCAATATTATTTTAAATACCTTTGTGCATTTGCTTCTTTGCCTCCTTACACCATTTTCCAAAATGTTACTTATAGGTTATCGAATATATCGAAATTTTAAAAGTTAATGGAATAATGAAGGTCCGAGAAAAATCTTGGCTATCACATATGCTGCTTGATACAAATAAAACTATATCCCCTAAATACGTTTATTTTTCTTAACAATAAACCCAGTAGGAAAATAATAGATATAGTAAACAGTAAACAGGATTCAATAGATCCTTTCAATAAACAGAAATCAATAAGTTGAGACTAGGCAACAAACAAATCATGCTCTCATTGTTCCCCAGGAACACAAGTCGTCCGCTTTTAGAGTGCACCCGTAAGTCATCGCCCCTCACGGCTATCTCGGCTAGATCTATGGCCATAATCTATAGGTGGTCCTCGGGTCCACTTGCCAAGTGACCTCGAGACCGCTGATGACTTGGCAGGTCAATCAACCTTGTGACGCCCTGGGGTCCACTCGTGGGTCCATCGATCCGAGCCATTGCCCCAGGCGGGTCACTCAGTTACGTGAATAGTAATGCATGAACTTGGGCCTAAAGTCTCAAAAATCACTTTATATCTCATGAAAAACCTTTATGAAATTATTTCATAAATTTTATCATTTTCTCAAAATGATTTGCTTTCCAAAAGGTTTTATATTTTCAATTTATAAAATAGTAAAAACAGCCCGCAATCTCACCATTTTTTGTGTGAGAAAGGCACGGGTTAAACTGACTCGCCCATGGTCAGCTCGCCCATAGTGGCTCGCCTATGGTCAGTTCGCTCATTGCGGTGAACTAGTGTTTGCCCGCCAACCTTAGCATTTCAAAACAAGTTAAACTGGCTCGCCCATAGTGGCTCGCCCATGGTCCGTTCAACTTTAGAATTTAAAAAAACCAGTTAAACTAGCTCGCCCATAGCGGCTCGCCCATAGTCAACTCGCCCATTATGGCATTGCCATGGTCAGTTCGCCCATTCTAGCATTGCCCATGGTCAACTCGCCTAAATGCAGCATTTCTATGGTCAACTCATCCAATGCAGCACTTCCATGGTCAACTTGCCCATTTTTATTAAAACAAGGTCGCCCGCCCGAAATATTATAAAAGGGTTCGCCCACTTTGACTTGCCCGAAATTTTCTTAACAAAGGGGTCGCCCGCCCCAAAACATCATAAAAGGGTTTGGCCAATTTGGCTCGCCCAGATTTCTATTAAAACAAGGGTCGCTAGCCCAAAATATCATAAAAGGGGTCGCCTTCCATTGGCTCGCCTGCTCTTCACCAGTTCGCCCAAATCAAAACGATTTATCAAATTAATGCATGTCATAAACCAAAACAATTTCTCAAAATTTCATAAAATTTAACTCCACAGAACATGCATTTTACTTCACATACAACTCCCTTACCTGGTCTTACGTAGCTTTGCTTCCTGATCGCTTTTACTAAGTCCTGAATTTTCGGTTGCAAAATAATTTATTAAAACTATTAATATTTTCTTTTCGAATATTTCCTAAAACTATTTTCAAATATTTCTAATCACTTTGGCGAGATTTGAGATTAATCTACAGCTCGTCCAATTGAGCTCGCCATTCGTCCAACAGAGCTCGCCATTCATTAATTGACTTACACTTGGGAGCTCGCCCAGCATTACTCGCCATTCATTTTGGCTTATATGTGGGAGCTCGCCCAACATTCTCGCCATTCATATAATGACTTCTTTGTGGGAGCTCGCCCAATCATTCAACTCGCCATGTTTTTGTATTTGAAATCGCCCAACATGACTTTTTATTCAATGGTGGGCTCGCCTATGGATTGAATTTGCATGTGGCGACCTTGCCCACCATACCATGCTCTATATTGTTTAGCTCGCCCATGCTAACTGAGCTCGCCCATTTATCATCATTTCTAGTATTTTCATTGTTCATTCTCGATTAGTTTCCAGACTAAATCTTATTCTAGTTTCTTATATATTCTAGTAAGATTTAACTAAAACTAGGCTATATCTATGTTTATTACGTTGTAAAACATAGAAATCCACCATCGAATATCAAGAGAACCATAGAAATATGGAACTCACCTTAACTGAGTTGCACTTCCTGAAACAGAGTGCTTTTCTGCCTCTTTTAGCTTTACTTTGCTTGTTTCTTAGCTCTTCAACGGTGGAGAAAAGGTTTAGTTAACTAAAAGATGAAGTTTCATGACTCATGTATGAGAGGAATAGAAGAACGAAATGTGAGTTTGCGGTGAAAACAGACTAGACGAGAAGGTTCTCAAAGAAGGTGCAGTTTACTTCAGTCAGTTTTTCCTCATGTATTCTTCTTATATAGCCATTCAAATCCACTCAGAACCTACCACCTGTTCTTATCCCATTTTCTTTCATCATTTCACGTCTTTCATGCATTAATAACTTGTAGAAAATGGTGACAAAAGGAACGGTGGTGAAGCTTCCTGCTACAGTCCATTTTTTTTTACTAAATTTTCTCTTCTCTTCTCTTCTCCTTCCTCTCCATGCCATTTCCAGCCACTATCATTGACTTTTTATCTCGTCTTTTCCTTGTCATTAATTTCCTAAACCCAATTGTAAAGAGAAGCAAAGTGGCGTGAAGTCCACTTATAGCCTCTTTTATTGACTTTTCTTCATGCTTAAATTTCAAAGCTTCCTCCAATAAGCTTCTAGGAATCATGTTATATTTAATTTCCATTCTTATAATTTTTTTTTTAGATATTCATTCTACTTCACATACACTATATAGAATTTAAATCCAATAAAAATGGAAAGTGGAAATCCACATCCGATATTTATTTTCACTATCAATCCTTTACAAATATGGTGTACAGTGTAAAATAATCGGGTCTCACATTTCTCTCCACCTTAAGAAATTTGGTCCTCCAAATTTCACTTGGACCTATCACTGAAAAAGCTCTGGATACTTCTCACGCATAAGGCTCTCTAACTCCAAAGTGGCCTCCTCCTCGTTATGATACTACCAGAGCACTTTAACTAAAGGAATCGTCTTAGATCGCAATACTTTATCTTTCCTATCCAGAATCCGTACCGGTTTCTCAACGTAACTCATGTCCTCTCTGATCTCCAGTGGCTCATGTCGAATCATGTGAAAAGGATCTGGATGTTACTTTCTCAACATTGAGATATGAAATACATTATGCACTATTGACAACTCTGGTGGTAGTGCTAACCGATATGCCACATCTCCCACACGGTCTAAGATCTCATAAGGCCTAATGTATCGAGTGCTCAACTTTCCTCTCTTCCCGAATCTCATTATACCTTTGGACGGTGAGACCTTTAAAAATACATAATCACCCGCTACAAACTCTAATGGTCAGCGTTTGGTATTTGTATAACTTTTCTACTGACTCTGAGCCGTTCTGAGCCTTTCACAAATCATCCGCACATCACGAGAAGCCTGCTCGACCAAATCGAGAGCTAACAGTTTACGGTCCCCCACTTCTTCCCCTGTTATTGGGGATCTGCATCGTCTGCCATACAAGGCCTCATAAGGTGCCATGCCAATGCTCGTATGAAAGCTATTATTATAAGCAAATTCTGCCAAGGGTAAGTGATCGTCCCATGAGCCTCTAAAGTCTAATGCACACGCTCTCAACATATCCTCGAGCGTCTGTATCGTACGCTCGGACTGTCCATCAGTCTATGAATGAAAAGCAGTGCTAAAATTTAGCTGGGATCCCATAGCCTCCTAAAATCTCTCCCAAAAATGAGAGGTGAAGCGGGAGTCCCTATCAGAGGTGATACTCACTGGAACACCATGTAACCTCACTATCTCCCTGACATACAAATCGGCTAAAGCACTAACTAAATCTGTAGATCTCATGGCCAAGAAATGAGCAGACTTAGTCAATCTATCTACTATCACCCAAATAGCATCATACCCCTTCCGGGTCCGTGGTAATCCCATAATAAAATCCATAGTAACATGCTCCCATTTCCACATAGGAATCGATAATGGTCGAAGCATACCTGCCGGCTTCTGGTGTTCAATCTTAATCTGTTGGCATGTTAGACATCTAGCAACAAAATCAGCGATGTCCTTTTCATCTTAGGTTACCAATACACTCTCCGGAGATTCTAGTACATCTTAGTACTACCCGGATGTAACGTGTATCTAGAGGTATGGGCCTCTGATAAAATCAAATCTCGAATCTACTGATCACCGGGAACACATATCCGACCTCTAAACCTCAGTATCCCATCGGTGCCAATCTCAAAATCTGACATAACTCCCATATGAATCTGATTGGCTATCCCGACGCAATAATCATCACTCCTCTGAGCTTCTTTAATCCGATCCATCTACTCCGACTCTATACGGAAACTAGCCATAAATCCACACCGGTCAGAGGATATAACTGTCAAGCTGAGGCTAGAGAATTGCTCTATCAAATCGTGCTCCCTGATCATCATGTAAGATACCATGCCAACATGCTTACGGCTCAGTGCGTCTGCTACTACATTAGCTTTACCTGGGTGATACAAAATCTCACAATCATAATCCTTTAACAGTTCCATCCACCGTCGCTGCCTCAAGTTCAACTCTCGTTGTGAGAATATATACTTCAGACTCTTATGGTCTGTATATATCTGAAATTTCTCCCCGTACAAGTAATGCCGCCATATCTTCAGTGCAAACACTACAGCGGCTAGCTCTAAATCATATGTCAGGTAATTCCTCTCAAGATCCTTCAACTGTCGAGAACCATAGGCTATAACTCGACCATGCTACATGAGCACACACCCTAAACCTTGAGTGGATGCATCGGTATACACCATAAATCCACCTGATCCGCTAAGAAGGGCTAATACGGGGGCACTGGTCAATCTCCTCTTAAGCTCAAGAAAACTACGCTCACACGCGTCATTCCACTCAAACTTCACATCCTTACGTGTGAGTCGTGTCAATGGAGCAGCAAGTCTAGAAAATCCCTCCACAAACCTGCGATAATATCCGACAAGACCTAAAAAACTCCGTATCTCGGTAACCGTGTTAGGCCTTTCCCACTGAACAATGGCCTCTATCTTGGACGGATCAACCGATATCCCATCTTTCGACACTACATGTCCGAGAAATATAATATGGTCAAGGCAGAACTCGTATTTACTAAGCTTAGCATACAACCTCCGCACTCTGAGGGTCTGTAAAACAATCTGCAAATGCTGATCGTGCTCCTCCGCAGTCTTAGAATAAATCAGGATATCATCTATAAATACTATGACAAACTTATCCAAAAAGGGATGAAACACCTCATTCATCAAACTCATAAAAGCTGCAGGGGCATTTGTTAACCCAAAAGGCATCACTAGGAACTCATAGTGACCATAGCGAGTCCGAAATGTTGTCTTATGTACATTCGACTCCTTAATTTTCAACTGACGATAGCCTGATCGGAGGTCTATCTTGGAAAATACCTTTGCACCCCTGAGCTAATCAAATAGATCATCAATCTTGGGTAATGGATACTTATTCTTAATGGTAGCCCAATTCAACATTTGATAATCTATACACAGCCTGAGACTACCATCCTTCTTCCGAACAAATAATACTGAAGCTCCCCACGGTGACACATTGGGACGTATAAATCTCTTATCTAATAACTCTTGGAGCTGCTTCTTAAGCTCATCCAACTCAGTTAGTGCCATCCGATATGGGGGTCTAGAAATCGGCTTCGTACCAGGTACCAAATCGATCATAAACTTTGTCTCTCGATCCGGTGGTAACCATGGTAAATCTTCTGGAAATACATACGAGAAGTCCTTGACCACAGGAATCTCTTGAATCTCTGGATGTTCCCTCTCTACATCTTCCACACTAGCAACATATCCTTCATAAATATTCATACATTACCACAATTTCAGTACACATGTCATCTCACAAACATATATTCACATACTTTTCATTAATTTACAATAACTTTACAATATACTTTTCGGGATGAGAGAATGTAATAAACTTAGTATTACAATCCAAACTAACATGGTTCGCAGCTAACCAATCCATACCCAAAATGATGTAAAAATCATATATATTCAACAAAATTAGGTTAGCTGTCATAACCTTCTCTCTTATAGTTAATTTACAATTCCTATATACAATCTCTGTCCTCTGAAAATCTTTAAAAGGGGTATTCACTTGCAAAGTATACCCTAACAACTCTGGCTCTACTGGGGTCCTGTTAGCACATGTAGGCGATAAGAACGAATGGGTAGAACCTGGATCGAATAAGGAAACTACGGGGATATCAAAGAGATAAACCTAACCTTTAATCACATCAATAGAGGCGTCGGCAGTCTCCTGACCCATTACGTACACCCGACCCTGAGTCACAACCTTCTTACCCTTCTCTACGGCTGTCGCCCGCCTAGGCTGTGAGTGTTTCACTTTCTCTGGCTCACTTTGAGCTGCCGGGGCCGCTATCTGAGGTAATGTAGGAGGAATAGTAAAAGCAGCTGACTCTCTGAGCATCGGGTAATTCTTGATAAAGTGCCCCGTTTGTCCACATTTAAAACATGCCCTAGACATTAAAGGAAAAGGGCGTGACCCATGTGACCTTCCACAATGTCTACATAAAGGCGCAACACTTCTCTGAGTAGTGGTGGGGCACTAGCAGGAGTAGAGACTGCTGGTCTATTAAATCTGCCCTCTGAAATCTGTATGCCCGTAGGTCTACTCCTCTTAGGCTGCTCTCTACCTGATCTATCCTCCATAAACCTCTTAGCCTTTCCCTTTGCTTCACCTTTACTCTTACTACTGAAATCGAGCTGGTACTGCTCATAATCCCTCTCACATAGCTGAGCCCGTCGAACTATCTCATCATAGGTCAAAATATCAAATGGGGCTAGCTTCATTCTGATAGATGGCCTCAAACCAGCCCTAAACCTCGAAATCTTATATTTGGTATTCGCAGTAGTCTGTGGATCAAAACGGCTCAATGTAGTAAATTTGGCCTCATACTCGTCCACTGACATGCTACTCTGAACTAAATACATGAATTCCTGCTGTAATTTTTCCTGAGCAGTGTCAGGAATATACTGCCTCCAAAAAGCATCCACAAAAATATCCCATTACAGATCCTGATGCTGAGCAAATAATACGATCTGAGTGGCCTTCCACCAATGTCTCACATCATCTGCCAACTGGAATACTGCTAGGCCTACCTTCTCCGTCTCTGAACATCTCATAATCTTAAGTAATCTCTCAACCTCGATAATCCACTGTTCTGCTGCCAATGGATCCCTAGATCCCTTAAATTTCGGCGGATCTAACTTTTTAAATGATTTCACCAGTGCCACATCACAATAGGATTCCGCATCTCGAGGCAGCTGAATTACTGGCTGTGGTGGAGCTACTTGTAGCTGAGGTACCGGTGGTGGAATAGGCTGAGGCTCGGGTATATCTGGTGCCGGCTGTGGCGGTGCCAGCGCCTCTACTGGAGCTGCGAGAGCTGCGACTCTCTCCCTCTCTGCCCTAGCCGCGGCTCTATCCGCCTGATACATGGCCATGAAATTGGCTACTAACCTCTCTACTCGGCTCACACAAGTATCAATGCCCTCTGGCTGTATAGGACTTACAGGTCTTGGGCAGGTTCCAGTGTCTGTGGCTCCGAAATCTGTGCTGCCCTACCTCGGCCTATATCTCTAACTAAGCGCGTCACCCTTCTTCTTCCACTCATATCTGTACCACAAGGATCATTTATCACTTATTATTAATATATCAATTATATATTCAGATTATACAGTGCTACAAGGAATGTTTACTATTCACTTTTCGTTTTAAGCATCACTAGATATCCGACCAACCCTGCTCTGATACCATTAAATCTGTAATATCCCAAATCCACAGTATAACATAATATTCACTTATAAATCATACTTATTTACCGGTTGGGCTGTCTGTGATGCTTAACAACTCCTAACACTTTTCATAAGAATTAGTACTCTTATTTCTCGTACTAATATGGCAACATGAATTATTAAATTCTTTCCTTAAGATGTATATACATTACCTTCTATTTAAAGTAGTACTGTACAACTTTACTGAATATATAAAAGAAAATAATGTACCTTCGATATCAAATCTTTGGAAGGTAATCCCCTTAGTCCGAAATCAATAATCTGTGGAGTGAAAAATAAGGGGTGAGCGACAACATGCTCAGTAAGGAAGGTGAATGCTGCTTGATACAAATAAAACTATATCCCCTAAATATGTTTATTTTTCTTAACAATAAACCTAGTAGGAAAACAATTGATATAGTAAACAGTAAACAAGATTCAGTAGATCCTTTCAATAAACAGAAATCAATAAGTTGAGACTAGGCAACAAACAAATCATGCTCTTATTGTTCCCCTAAGAATACAAGTCGTCCGCTTTTGGAGTGCACCCGTAGGCCATTGCCCCTCACGACTATCTTGGCTAGATCTAAGGCCATAATCTATAGGTGGTCCTCGGGTCCACTTGCCAAGTGACCTCGAGACCGCTGATGACTTGACGGGTCAATCAGCCTTGTGAGGCCTTGGGGCGCACCCGTGGGTCCATCGATCCGAGCCATCGCCCTAGGCGGGTCACTCAGTTACGCTAAAGTCTCAAAAATCACTTTATATCTCATGAAAAACCTTTATAGAATTATTTCATAAATTTTATCATTTTCTCAAAATGATTTGCTTTCCAAAAGGTTTTATATTTTCAATTTATAAAATAGTAAAAACAGCCCGCAATCTCACCATTTTTCGTGTGAGAAAAGCACGGGTTAAACTGGCTCGCCCATGGTCAGCTCGCCCATAATGGCTCGCCTATGATCAGTTCGCCCATTGCGGTGAACTAGTGTTCGCCCGCCAACCTTAGCATTTCAAAACAAATTAAACTAGCTCGCCCACAGCGGCTCGCCCATGGTCCGTTCGCCCATTACGGTGAACTTGTGTTCGCCCGCCAACTTTAGAATTTAAAAAAACCAGTTAAATTGGCTCGCCCATAGTCAACTCACCCATTATGGCATTGCCATGGTCAGTTCGCCCATTCTGGCATTGCCCATGGTCAACTCGTCCAAATGCGGCATTTCCATGGTCAACTCGCCCAATGCGGCACTTCCATGGTCAACTCGCCCAAATGCGGCATTTCCATGGTCAACTCGCCCAATGCGGCACTTCCATGGTTAACTCACCCATTTTTATAAAAATAGGGTTGCTCGCCCAAAACATTATAAAAGGGTTCGCCCACTTTGGCTCGCCCGAAATTTTCTTAACGAAGGGGTCGCCCGCCCCAAAACATCATAAAAGAGTTCGGCCAATTTGGCTCGCCCGGATTTCTATTAAAACATGGGTCACTCGCCCAAAATATCATAAAAGGGGTCGCCTTCCATTGGCTCGCCTGCTCTTCACCAGTTCGCCCAAATCAAAACGATTTATCAAATTAATGCATGTCATAAACCAAAACAATTTCTCAAAATTTCATAAAATTTAACTCCACAGAACATGCATTTTACTTCACATACAACTCCCTTACCTGGTCTTACGTAGCCTTGCTTCCTGGTCGCCTTCCCGATCGCTTTTACCAAGTCCTTAATTCCCGGCTGCAAAATAATTTATTAAAACTATTAATATTTTCTGTTCCAATATTTCCTAAAACTATTTTCAAATATTTCCAATCACTTTGGCGAGATTTGAGATTAATCTACAGCTCACCCAACTGAGCTCGCCATTCGTTAATTGACTTACACTTTGGAGCTCGCCCAGCATTACTCGCCATTCATTTTGGCTTATATGTGGGAGCTCACCCAACATTCTCGCCATTCATATAATGACTTCTTTGTGGGAGCTCGCCCAATCATTCAACTCGCCATGCTTTTGTATTTGAAATCGCCCAACACGACTTTTTATTCAATGGTGGGCTCGCCTACGAATTGAATTTGCATGTGGCGACCTTGCCCACCATACCATGCTCCATATTGTTTAGCTCACCCATGCTAACTGAGCTCGCCCATTTATCATCATTTCCAGTATTTTCATTGTTCATTTTCGATTAGTTTTCAGACTACATCTTGTTCTAGTTTCTTATATATTCTAGCAAGATTTAACTAAAACAAGGCTCTATCTATGTTTATTACGTTGTAAAACATAAAAATCCACCATCGAATATCAAGAGAACCATAGAAATATGGAACTCACCTTAACTGAGTTGCACTTCCTGAAACAGAGTGCTTTTTTGCCTCTTTTAGCTTTACTTTGCTTGTTCCTTAGCTCTTCAACAGTGGAGAAAAGGTTTAGCTAACTAAAAGATGAAGTTTCATGGCTCATGTATGAGAGGAACAGAAGAACGAAATGTGAGTTTGTAGTGAAAACAGACTAGGCGAGAAGGTTCTCAAAGAAGGTGCAGTTTACTTCAGTCAGTTTTTCCTCATGTATTCTTCTTATATAGCCATTCAAATCCACTCAGAACCTACCACCTGTTCTTATCCCGTTTTCTTTCATCATTTCACGTCTTTCATGCATTAATAACTTGTAGAAAATGGTGGCAAAACGAACGTTGGTGAAGCTTCCTGCTGCAGTCCATTTTTTTTCACTAAATTTTCTCTTCTCTTCTCCTTCCTCTCCACGCCATTTCCAACCACTATCATTGACTTTTTATCTCATCTTTTCCTTGTCATTAATTACCTAAACCGAATTGTAAAGAGAAGCAAAGTGGCGTGAAGTCCACTTATAGCCTCTTTTATTGACTTTTCTTCATGCTTAAATTTCAAAGCTTCCTCCAATAAGCTTGTAGGAATCATGTTATATTTAATTTCCATTCTTATAAATTTTTTTTAGATATTCATTCTTCTTCACATACACCATATAGAATTTAAATCCAATAAAAATGGAAAGTGGAAATCCACATCCGATATTTATTTTCACTATCAATCCTTTATAAATATGGTGTACAGTGTAAAATAATCGGGTCTCACATACCATATCTAGGAACTTTGTTTATGGAGTAATATTCTTGTGATTGATTAATCTTGATCATCCATATAATAAGATACATCTGAAACTTGATGAACAAGATTTTTCTAAGACCCTATCTGATACGAGAAAATGAAGGAAAATGATGGAAAATGGAAAGAAAAAGGTGGATGGGATATCTCACTTTAGCTTGATTATGTCTGGATCAAGGATGAATTCAACTCGAGTTCAAATAATTTAATATTAAAATTAAGTTCGGTTCAATTCGAAAATTTAAAGAATTAAAGCTTGGTTCAAACTTTTGTTAAGCTTAGCTTTTGAAGTTGAAAAATTACTTGAGTCGCTCAAACTCGATTTCATAAGTTCGATTTGTTATTTTGTAACTATATAATGATAAATTAATAATAAAATATAAAAAATATATATTAAAAAGGTTCAACTAAATTCATAAATTGTTCGAATTAAGTATTAAGATATTCGAAGTCAGTTCGATTCATTATTTGAATTATTCGAGTTCGAGCTTGACTTGAAAATAAATGAGTCAAATCTTAATAACTATCGAGTCGAACTTAAATAGCTGACGAATAATTTAATTCGTTTATAACTCTAATATGAAATCCAGAAAAGAAGATAACCATTTGACGTTTATTTTATGGCTTATACTGCTTTGGATTAAAATGTGTGCTTGCTCATGCTTTCAAACCCAAAACGAATGGGCCTAAAGCTCATTTAATTCATATAAACGATGCCGTTTTCTTTCTCCCCATGTGAGGCAGTGACATTAAGCGACGCCGTTTGCTGATTAGAAACAAGGTGAAAAAAAAGGAACTATCATCTCCTCAGCCAGCCAGCTAAAACACCGTGATCTGATCTCACTCATTCTCTTGTCCAAAAACCAAACCAAACTCTCTTTGGTAACCTATCAAAAACATCGCCATGGCTATGCAAACGGGAGTCGGCTTGTCAAAGATCTTGATCCTTGCTGGCGCAGGCACTGCTCGAATTCAGTCTTTTACTTCACTCCTCCTTATATTCTCGTTCTGTTTTCTTCTATTTCAATTTTGACTTTTTTGATTTTGTAAATTTCTCGTCAGGTTACACCGGTACGATTCTCCTCAAGAATGGTAAATTATCAGACATATTAGGCGAATTGCAGGTTAGTTTTAACCATTTCGCATTTATTTCAGTTTGTTAGTTTCTCGTTGCTTTCTCAGTGAAATTTGGATCTTTGGATTATTGGCTTGGTTGGCTAGGGTTTTTTTTTGTTTATCCCTAAATTGTGGCCTTCAACCTTTTTGTTGTTCTGATTTGACAGTCACTGGTGAAGGGAATGGAAAAATCTGGGGAGCAGTCTGATGATTCAGATGCACTTCTGGCTCAGGTATATGATAAAATAGAGCTTAAATTTAAAACCTTTTTGGCTATAGTTTTGGTTTTTTTTATTAATTTACAGGTGCGTCGCCTGTCAACGGAGATTAGGCAACTGGCCTCAGCGCGACAAATAACTGTTTTGAATGGGGATTCTGGAGGTATTTTTTTGTTATATTTGCATAAATAGAATTATAGTTACATGCTTTAAAACGAAACCGGTTTATAATTTATGTTAGCCATATTACTTGAAGCATTATTTAAGTGTTGTGTTTTAATTTTTTGCTTTTTACTGATTTTATAGGTAAGTTAACTTCTCTTGTAATCCCAGCTGCTACGGTGGGGGCATTGGGTTATGGTTACATGTGGTGGAAGGTATGGTAATTAGAGATCTTGGTATCTTTTCATGAATTATTGACGAGGTTTCATTTTTACAATTTAGTGGCTTTGCAGAATTAACTATATCTTTTTATACAAAGTAAAATCTCCCAATAGCTGTCCTGTTGATTCATTTGCATCTACATTATTAATGCCTTTCGAGAGAAAGAAAATCTATACTTTTGTGTACTGATCTTAATTTTTTCTGCAGCTAGCTCTCTTTCTGTTTAGTCATGCTGCTGTCTGCTTTGCAATTTGACTTCTCTTTTAATTTCTTTTGTTTCCCTTTCAAATTTCTAGGGCATTTCATTCTTTGATCTCTTCTGGGTAACAAAACGCAATATGGCGATGGCTGTGGAGAACTTAACAAAACATCTGGATTCTGTTTCAGATGCTCTCTCTGTAAGTTTATGTTCCCATCATTACATTTTCTTAGCGTTTCATATTCATCGAAGCATGTTTATAGTGAACCAAATGATTTCCATGATCAATAGCACAATGTTTGATTTATTTATTTATTTATTTTTATAAAATTGAATTGGCTGGTTTAAGTTATTATGTTTCATATTGATGGAAATGTTACCTTTTACTAATACCATAAATGGTGAGAACATTGAGTAGAAACTAAAAAACATTGGGCATAGTTTTTCTAAAAGTAAAAGATTCCATTTTTATTTACTCCTTCAGTGCTCATTCATTTCGCTGAAGTTATTATTTGATGAATTGTTATCTTGGAAATTTTATTGTCCAGATTTATATAGTGAGGCTTTTTTTTTTATCTACACTTGTTTTGTTGTTAAAGTTTCCTTAAGGAATAGCATCTTCCAATATGAGTTACCTAATTAGTTTTGAAATCATTATTTGTATTAACACTAAGAAATATGGATACGGCTTTTTTACAAGTGTTATGTGGGCAGGCTGCAAAGAAGCATTTGACACAACGTATTCAGAACCTAGATGATAAAATGGAAATACAGAAAGAAATCTCAAAGAACATTCAAGAAAGTGTAAGTGAACATGTTCATTTTCTTTTGTCTGATCTTTGAAGTCAGAATAGCATATGGTGTCATTCGAGAACTAATCAGATAGATCAAAAGAATTAATACTTTACCATCTATAATGCTGTTCATATTTGTAAACAGGTAGAAGAGGCTAGTATGAATCTTTCTAACATTGAATATGATTTGGATGCACTGCAGAGAATGATTTCTGGTTTGGTGAGAATTCTTTTTCTTCTTTATGGATTGTTGCACTTATTGAGAAGCGGTTGTTATATGGTGTCGTAGTGGTTTTGTGTCTCTTCTTTCGTTCTTTCATTTTTTCCTCTTTTCGGGATATATTAAACTTTTTAATGAAGTTAACTAGTTCTTCTAGAAACATAGAAAAGAAGCATAGCTGATTCTTTTTCATGTCTCTATCTTGTCCTTAGAAAGAATCAAATAAAATATCATACTGGCCTTTAGAATTCTTCAAGGTCATCTCTATTTATATGAGTATCTGATTTGTATTGCTTCTGTGATAACTTTTTACAACTTTGCATGCTTGCAGGATGGAAAAATAGAATCACTAGAGTGTAAGCAGGTAAATAGTTTTTTCCACCTTTTCTTGTGCTTAGCAATATGGAAATTGAATGCGTCTTTTTGGGCAGGAAATTACCTCAAAGTGCGTTGTAACTGTTAAAAATGGCATATTTGACTGATAGTTTGAATTAGTTGGATTCCTTATTCCCCCTTGCTTCCTTACCCTGTGATCACTTGCAGGTTTTGCTTGTGGCAATGATGAAAAAGAATATGATATTTAATTTCTTGCACGTTTCATGATGAATATTTTGTCCATGCAGTTTCTTTATTGATTTTATTCAAAAGAACCTACACATTTTTTGTTGCAGGATATTGCCAATGCTGGTGTGTTTTATCTTTGTAAGATGGTTGCTGGCAAGAAAGCAATGCCTGAAGCTCTGCAGGTTGGTACTAGTGGCAAGATGACTATTTTGTTTGTTTTCACGTGTTGAGTTTGCAATATGATAATACATTCATTCCATCATATTTAAAAGGGAAAAGGAAAAAGAAAGAAAGGGGTAGGGCTCGTCTTTCTTATTTGTCTTTGTTATTTGTCTTTTCATATTTGATCATTTCTTCTTATAAACCTGGTGGTAATCCCTGGTGGTCTGTAAAAGATTATATGACTCGTGTTTATGCACTCAAAAATGTCCCCAAGTCATTTGTCTATTTAGATGTTTTTATGACCTTAATCTGATTCTCTGGTTTGTCATTTTCTTGCAGGAGCAACTTAAACTCTCTGGGAACTCTCGTAATTTACTCACACATTCAGGAACTCCAGCTCTGAAGGTATATTGCTGTGTTTATGTAGACAGTTGAAAATCTTGTGGTCTCGCAAGTACCCTTGCACATACACCTTATACTTAAATCTATCGTGGTCAAATGAAGTGCGCTTTTAGCGGGTATCAATATTCGTTCAATTTGTTAGCGTAAAGTTTCATGGATCATTCAATCCAATTCATGTGTCATTCTGCCATAAAAGTTTCAATTTGGAACCTTTTTTGGGTTATGTAATGACTTGCTGGAATTTAAAATAGTAACTGTAATGTCTAATTTTTCATAACATTGTTTATAAAACTTTTACCTGGTTTACTTCAGGGTCTGAAAGACGTTGCCGATATCTTTTCTGCAAGTATGAATGATTCAGGTAGAGATGCTATCGTGCAAAATGGTATCGATAATTTGGATGAAGAGCCAAGAAGTCTGCAGAGGTGTGATACATAATTCTGGAAATCTCATTTTTGGAGTTGCTTTTAGAGTTTTGATATTATGATCTTCTTAGGCAAAAAGAAAACTTTGGTCCATTTTGTTTACGCAATTCGATATTTGCAGGAGCATTTCTGCCAGGTGACGATCGCATGGTCACAACCATCATTTTGCAGTGTGGCAGTTGAGAGATAGCTATGCCTATCATAAACATAATTATTCAAGTACAGAAGATTCAGAGTAAACCTAAAGGACAAAGCATTAACTTCATATTGTTTACTTATCCGTTTGTAACTATGCTTACTCAGCTGTTGATTCGGTTGAATCCTCTTAAGTTGTGTAATGGTCTTTGTTCTTATCTATGCATTTTCTAAGCTGTTTGCATAATAATTCCACTACACGAAGTAGTCATTCCTTATTTAATTTTTTTGTTCAAAATTCCTTTTTTATTGATTATTTATGATCTTAACGTTTGCAAATTGCAATATTACTCTTCAATACCTGCAACTTCTGATATTTTCAAATTTCGATATAACTTGTAAAAAATAAAATAAAATTGTATTGATGGTTTTTAATCCTTTTAATTTTTGAATTTTGAGCTTTGACCTTTTCTACCATTGGGACAAATTATCAATGATCAAGATTTTATAGCGAAATCGATTTGAGTTAAGCTACAAGCTTGAAGTTTAACTCTATGCTCTGAATTCGAGTTTAGTATAAATTTATTTCTTGTATTCAAGTTTGGATTTGAAAAATTATAAATATAAATATTTTAATTATATTGTTATTATTTACACGTACCTGTGTAACATATTAAAAAATAAAAACCTGATTAGATTGTAAGTCTTTTAAATTTAATATTAAAATATTTAAAATCTGATCAAATTGTTATTGGAAGGGTTTGAATTGAATTGGAAACTCAATATAACAAGTCAAAACATTCGTATCCAAAATGTATTTATGGAAATCCATGAAACTCTCAAGATTCTGATCTTCCATGTTATAAGTAACTTGCCGTACAAGATTGAGTACTTAATACTGCATTTGACAGCCGAAGTATAAACCCAAAAGCCCTGGATTGTTTTTGACACACAACGCCTCTTTTCCTTTCTCCTTCAGATGTAAGATGAGTTGCCGACGGTTATCAGGCTGCTTTCGCGTAATCAATGGAATAAAAAAAGTACTAAGTTCTATGCTTTGAAGTTTCTAAGATGGTTCAGCGCTTTTCCTAGCCTGAAACAATCGGATCCTGCTCTTGGTCCACCAGGAATTGATCGCTCCAGTTCAAACATGTCTCCTATGCCAGCTGGTACTGACGTTCCACACCGGGCTACGAAGATTTATGGTATCGATCCTTCACTAGTGGAATATAGAGTAGGTCACCCTCCATGTATGGGGTACCATTCGGCATTGCATGATAAATTCAGACAATGTCCTCCGCTATCCTATCGTCTTGGGTTGTCTTGGAAGTATGATGCTCTCATGACTCTAAAAATTATTTGCTATTTGAAAGACACCAGATATACCAGAAAATTCCACAAGGAAAAATTCTTTGGTGCAGCTTTATGGCTCCACAAATTTCACCCCAAAACCTTGGCAAATAATGTTGAGACGTTTTCAAAGTTTGGTTCTTCGAAAGACTTGCTGGAAATTCTCTACCGCCTGCAGCATGGCCCTCAAGATCGTAAAAAAGTAATTGAAATGAGAAGCAAAGCTAGGGGAAGGCGAAGTCGTAAATTGATGGCAAAGAGAATGAACTTGGGCTCACATGGAAAGAAGGGGAAAGAGAAAGGAAATGCAGGACATTTGGGTATGGCTAAAAGAGTTGAAATGGCAACAAGGTTTGTTGAGAAATACAAGTCTGATTCTGATTACCGGTTTTTGTACGATCAGATCGCTGATGTCTTTGCTAAGCTTTTGAAGTCTGATATGCAGTTCTTAAACGCAGGAGAGATTGGAAAAATCAGTTGGGCTTCAAAATGGTGCCCCTCTCTTTAGTCCCGGTATGATTGTTCAATTCTGTTTTGTGAAAATGTTGCTAGGAGACTTTTTCCATATGACTCTAGCCCAGAATATGAAGGGCTTGAAGAGGCTGACTATGTGCATAGGATTAGTCACCGCCTGCAAACGCAAGTTCTTGTCCCACTTCGCAGAGCACTAGGATTGTCAGATAATGGTGTTCCCAAGAAAGCTCCCAAGAGCCTTTTCTTCAAACATAATCCAAAAAGATTAATGGAATACCATAAAAACGGTTTTTGTGATGAACAGCAAAATGTCATCACTGGATGTATGCTTCCTTACAAGATATTAAACCTCTTAGATCACGAAGATGGTGACAAATTGGCAAATCTGCACTGGGGAAAGATGGTGGAAGTCTTCTCCGAGAAGGAAAACTTTAGAAACTGCATTTCTATAAGCCTGCTTACTGATTGCTTTCCTGTCCTTCCTGTTGAGTTCTGCACCTCACTTTGTCTTTTGATTTCTTCTCTGAGTAAAGGCTTGTGGAAGGGAAAAGTAGTTGCTTTCAATGATGCTAAACCCCAGCTTGTGACAATTGATGGAGATGATTTTCGATCTAGGATTGAATGTTTGAAAGGTGTTACTAAAAGCCGTATGATTGGGAGTTATACTAGTTTGATATGGAAAATATTGGAGACTGCTTCTAGCTTGAGGTTGCCCAAAGATGATATGGTTAAAAAGGTTTATTTTTTGCACGATGAATGTAGTTTGATTCACTTCTTTATTGGGGCAACCTGTGGAGCATTTTGGTCTGCGTTTCAAAAGCATGGTTATGCTTTTCCACATTTGGTGATGTGGTGCATGAGTAGACCAACGGCTGTTCCCATTGTTGAATCATATGAAGGTTTGACAACCATAACAGGCTACTCAGATGAAATATTTACGAGGTTCTTAGAGGATGGTGGATCTTTGGACCCTCAGGTGATGATGGAGTCACACATGCCTAGTGAAATTACAAAAGACTTGTTGTCTATGATTGAATCTGCTATGCTGGACTTTATGTTATTTGTTTGATCATGAACACTCATCTCGAAGTGTGGAGTGGTAATTTTATGTTTTATTTATCAACAATATGATTGTGGCTAAAACTGTCTTTAAATTTTAGAATACATAGTCAGCAATGATGTTGCCGCTTAACCATCCAATTCAACTCCCAACTTAATAGCCAAAGAATGAACTTGCATGCCAAGTTAGACACTTTGACAAGCTAGAAAACAGTAGCTATAGTGAGTGAAATAGGCCTTGACAGTCCAGAACACATCTCTTTAAACACCATCAAAGCTTCTTCACTTCCACCAAAAAAAAAAAAATCAAAGCTTCTTCACCATACCCATTTCTCCAAAACCCCGAAATCATCGAGTTAAGCCAAGTTTTGGCTAGGCATTTCAGTAAACATCTTGAGAGCATATTCAAAGCAGTGCAATTCCATGTACATGTCAGTAGTATCCATCGGCCTAATCTACAGTTTATAATCCTTGGCATTTATCTTTCAGGTCGCTAATTCTAGAACCTGGTCACGATTCTGAAGTTGAAGCAGAAAATTTATCCAAAATCAGAACTAACATATATAATCCTTATAGGCATTAGCCTCAATTGCTCTTGTTTATTATTGACTTTCACAGAATTGTACAATTCACCAAGTATATGCTTTAACTCTCGACAATCTGCCTGAAAAGTTATCTCCTAATTGCCACTGGAGAATAATACATCACAAACCTCCTTATTTTTATAGCATAAACTTAAAATTTCTTTGAAGACTTTGAACATTATCATTGCATTTACTCAATGTGAAAGCATCATTTATTATATTAAGGGTAATTAAGTATTGCATGTGCATTTTGTGTTCAGACTGCAAACAAAGCCAAATAGATTCTACATTTTCAGCCACGATACCGAAATAAGCCTAACTTAAGTTTAATATATGATGCATCGGTGTCCATCTAATGTAGTTATCATGTTTATTCTGAATTCTTTGTTAAGGACATCAGCAAAGCACTTATCTCCTGTAGGGCCTAAACTCACGTTTCCACCTCGTGTATTGACTGATCTTATGTCCGTCTTCATTGCTGCATTAAACCTTGCAGCACTAGTAAACACCATGAACATATTTGAATCCCTTGAAATACGAAGTATTGAGGAATGGTTTGGGAAGTGATCTAAACTTTGGTGTACCATTACAAATTCCTTCCTCAAAGACTTCTCATAAAGCTTCAACATTTTGAAAAATTAGCTGGTAACACTATGTATATCAGATAGTTCATATATTCGAACCCAGACCTACATGAACTCTCCTTAATCACTGAACACGTTCATTGATAATTTTCAATCTTTTAAGTATTTATTAGCTACATTACAAGAGAATGCGGGGGGGGGGGGGGGGGGGGGGGCGTTTGGTTCGTGAAAAATTAAATTTTCTTTGAAAATTTGATTACGATCAAAATATTATACATTTAGGAATCTTTGGAATATTAAATTCGTGTGTTTAGTTTGATTGGAAGGAAAATAAAATTTTTGTATTTGATCGGGAGAATGTAAGATTACCTGATGATATATTTTATTATATTGTCCTTATGTATTAGTAGTTGTGTCAAGTGAACAAGTCATGACAAAAATTTATATTTAAATTACTTATTTATTTAGCATATTAAATTATTTAGTATTAAATATGTAATTTATTCATTTATTTATTTTAACATCTAAATAATATTTAAAAAGTTATACTTCAATATTTTTTTTATCATTTAAGTTAAATCAAATTTAATGTTATTAGAACTTTTCAATATAGAAGAAAATCATGTATAGTTGTTTATGTATTAAACATTATTTATTTAACATGTATATTTTTTATTTAACATGTAAATTATTTGTTTATTTAACCTGTAAATTATATATTAATTTACTTAACATTTATATTATTTATTTAACATATAAATTGCGTATTTATATTCTTTAATATGTAATTAATTATTTATTTTTTTAACATGTAAGTAACATTTAAATAATATTTAATGGTTGGGTTGGAAATATTACTCAATAGTATAAGAAGGATGTAAGATTGTGAAATCATAAAACACTTTTATTTTTTAATTTTAAGTGACTAAAAAGGATAATGTCGTCCAAAAACATAATTAAATGGGGACAAAATTGAAAAAAAAATATTTACTCCTAGGAATTCTGAAATACCTTAGGAGATGGAGGAAATGTGATTCTCCTTTTTTTTTCCTCTCTTTTGATACTGTTGGGAATATTAGATTATTGACATAGGGGAAAATATAATAAACCAAACAAAAGATCCTATTACGGAAAAAAATTATTAGCCAGAATCGAATATTCTTTGAACTAGACGCCCTTTTAGTGAATGTTTTTTCACCTGCCTGTTAACTTTTTTTTTTGGTCTAAAACCTGCCTGTTAACTTCGTCATCTGTACTCTGTTCCAGGACATCAAGATCAGCAATAATATCTTTCTATGCGTCATCACAAACCTCGTTTCCTTCTGGTTCCAATACCATAATTGTAGGTAGAAAATAGTTAAGAGAAATAACTATAGTACCACACACAAAGCACAGAGAGTACATTTGCGAGCATGCGAACAATTGGCTGAAACTGTAAATGCCAAGAACCAGATTTGTAATCAAAGAAAATAAAGAATCAACATTCAAGTACTTACTCTTATAAAAAAAACTCAAAAGAGAATCAAAATTCCTCTTAGCAAACAAAGACAAAGAGTACTTTAGGACTCCAGAAAGTTCTACTGACCTAAGGTTAGAAGAGGCCAAAGAACGCCTACTTCTTAACTATTACTTTAAGACTTCAGCTAAATTATTTATGTATTGCTAATTAATGTATCATTCATTTTTGCAACTTGAATATAACTGTTTCGTGAAGCTACTTTCATTGTTCCTTGATAAAGATTTGAAATTCCATAGCCATACAATTTAAGCACTACTAAACCATAAGCAATTCGGCAGTCCTTGTTTGTTATTTCGAAATATGCACTAGAGTAAAACGTCATGTAATGAAAAAGGTCTTATGAAAGTCCAAATTATCCATATTTGACAGTTTGGTCATTTATCATAAAGTCCTGGATATGAATGTTAGTATATCTCCTCATTTATGGAAATAAATATTTGGTTGACCAATTCCGGATATGGTCCATAATTTTACGGTGAATCTCAACTCAATATTTGGCTATTAAAACACGATTTTATGATGGTTAAAACGTGATTTTATTGCCATAATTAGCACGCTCTCATTACTATTTAAGGAGGGCTCCTTCCGGTCCCCAAGTACGTTAACCTAAAAACACACAAACACCATCTAGTGAGGTTTTGAGTGCTTGGAAGATTTGGAAGGTCTGTGATCGACACAGAGTAGACTGTCAGATTCGGCAATTGCTTCAACAGCAGAGTTACAGAGTGCAATGGCTAGAGGTTAGATCCTATCGCTTCCGCATTTTATTTGTTTAACATGTTTCATATTGTGTAGAAGCATGTTAGGCTTGTTTGATGTACTTACATTTGGCATCAGAGCCGTAGTTTAACTTCTGTCTTGCTATAGATCTGTAGAAAGAAGCCATAAAAACTCATATTTTGAAACTTTAAGTCTCGGATTTCATGAAACCCATTCTGTTTTCATGTGATTTTGGTTCAAATATTTTAGATCTACTGTTATAAAGCTCTAGGGATAAAAAATACATGAAAAACGGGATTGTTTGAAGGGTTTTGTGCCGGATCGGATCAAAAGACCCAAATTTATGCAAAAACACCCATTCGGGTGAAGAAGAAGCCTCGGGCGCGTGAGTCACACGCGCCCGATAGAGGAAGAAATGCGGGCGCGTGAGTCTCACGCGCCCGATAGAGATAATGCGGGCGCGTGCTGTGAACAGTGCAGTTACACTGGTAAAAAAAATCAAAAAAAAAAAGAAAAAAACAATGGGCCATCCGGTTTTTGGGCCCCTATTTGGGCTATATTTTGGGTTTATTTATTTTGGGCCTTTTTGTTAATTATTTGGGCTTGTGGATTAAATAAATAAAAGACATTTGGTTTATTTTAATTAGGCCTTAAGGATTTATTTAATTTAAGTAATTAAAATTATTCAATTTAGGCCAAATAATTAAATTTTTGATAGTTTTAATCAAATTTCAGTTCTGTAATTTTCATAATTTTATGAATAATTGAATTATTTTCACAAAATTAATATAATTATGAAAACTTCTCATTATTTTGGATTTTATGAGAATTTTTCATGAATTTGGAATTTTTATAAATGCTATAATTTTAAATTGAATAATTTTCTGAAAATTATCATAAAATTATGATTAAATTATGAAAAATTGATTTGAATGTGTATATGTGCTTATTATGAATGTATATAATTTTTGTTATTTTTATATACTATGGTTGACTTTGAGCACATGTAGCTAAGTTATTCATATTATTTGGAATTAAAATTGCCTTGTGTTGATTGCAATTTTAAAATATGAATAAATTTAGAATTTTGCCAATGTGTCTAAGTGCTTTATAATTTATTTAATTAGGGCTTAGCCACAGCAACCTTAATTAAGTAAAATTATATTTGTAAAAATCACATAATGGTATTAGACATAAATTGTGATTGGTTATGAAGTTATAATAAATTTTTTCCCACAAGAATTTTTGTTATAATTTTATAACTAATTAGGATAAAATATCAAATTAATTTCTTAATTTACCCACAGGGATTAGGAAATGATATAATTTGATAGTTTTATCATTATGAAATGAATCTATTAGAATTAGAACTTTAGCCCACAGGCAAGTTTTATGTCTGAGATTCATTAATAAAATATGTTTACATTGGTAGACATAATTAAGTTTGCCTCAAAAATTCTAGATACATAAACATGTGTTTTTCTTTAAGCAGTGTTTCCTCGGACTAATATTTACCTAGAAGTTCCCAAACTAGATGTAGAAAACTACAAGGTTTGGAAGGAGAGAGTTCTCCTCCAATTAGGGTGCATGGATATAGACTATGCTATAAGGAAAGACGAGCCCGTATTGATTGAGACCAGCACTCCTACTGAAGTAGCTTTACATGAACGCTGGGAGCGATCCAATCGCCTTAGTGTCATGTATATAAAGACAAAGATATCTGCTGGGATACGTGGTTCAGTCGAACAGCATACCAACGTTAAGACCTTACTGAAGGCCATAGATGATCAATTTGTCACTTCAGACAAAGCGTTGGCCAACACCCTGATAATGAAGTTCTCATCGATGAGGCTCACCAGTGTCAAAGGAGTGCGCGAGCACATAATGGCCATGAGAGATATAGCGGCCCAACTCAAGAAGTTAGAGGTGGAGATGTCTTAGTCTTTTCTTGTGCACTATATATTGAACACTCTACCAAAGCAGTATGGACCATTCAAGATATCCTACAACACACATAAGGATAAGTGGACCATCAATGAATTGATGACCATGTGTGTTCAAGAGGAGGGAAGACTGCTTATGGAATCGGGTGAAAGTGCATTTTTTGCAAGCCAAGGAAAGACCAAGGATCGAGCCAAGAACAAAGGAAAAGGGAAAATCCCTGCCCAAGCTAACATTAAGAAAGAGTCCAAATGTTTCTTCTGTAAAAAGAAAGGACACATGAAGGACTGTGCTAAGCTTCAGCAGTGGCTCGTTAAGAAAGGTAATCCACTCTCATATGTTTGTTTTAAATCAAATATGGTTGAGGTTAATCATAACACATGGTGGATTGATTCTGGATCTACAATTCACATTTCAACTTCCTTATAGGGTATGACAAACCTAAGGAAGCCAGTGGGAAATGAGGAGAGCATCTATTCAGAAAACAAGATGCGCTCGCATGTTGAAGGCGTTGGAACATGCTTTTTAGTTCTTAGGAGTGGTTTTGTTTTGCAATTGGAAAAGACCTTTTATATTCCTAGTTTCTCGAGAAATTTAATCTTTGTTTCTAGGCTGGTACCTTATGGATATTCCTTTCAATTTTAAAATAAATCAGTATTGATATATTTTAAGTATGATATTGTTGGGAATGGTACCTTATGTGATGGTCTTTTCTGTATTGATTTGCAAAATGACACTGCTCATAATGCCTTGCATGTTCAAACTGGCACTAAAAGATGTGTTAAGAATGAGGACTCCTCTACGTTATGGCACCGGAGATTAGGTCATATCTCCATAAATAGAATTAAGAGATTGGTAAATGACGGAATACTTAGTACTCTCGATTTTACTAATTTCGACACTTGTGTGGATTGCATTAAGGGTAAGCAAACCAACAAGTCTAAGAAAGGTGCCAATAGGAGTACAACCATATTAGAGATCATACATTCTGACATATGTTGTCCAGACATTGATGCATATGGTCAGAAATACTTCATCACCTTTATTGATGATTACTCGAGGTTTATGTATCTCTACATGCTTCATAACAAGAGCGAAGCATTAGATGCCTTTAAAGTCTTTAAGGCTGAAGTAGAGAAACAATGTGGAAAACCCATAAAGATAGTAAGAACTGATAGAGGTGGGGAGTATTACGGTAGATACACTGAAGATGGACAAGCACCTGGACCATTTGCGAAGTTCCTTCAAGAAAATGGGATTGTTGCCCAATAAACCATGCCTGGTTCACTGGATCAGAATGGTGTTGCAGAAAGAAGGAACCGAACTTTGATGGAAATGGTGCGTAGTATGCTTAGCAACTCGAAGTTGCCTAAGTCCTTGTGGATTGAAGCTCTTAAAACGGCAGCGTATATATTGAACCGGATTCCAACCAAGGCTGTTCCAAAGACACCTTTTGAATTATTTAAAGGTTGGAAACCGAGTTTGCGTCATATGCGCGTTTGGGGATGCCCTTCTGAGATAAGAGTTTACAACCCACAGGAAAAGAAACTGGATCCTAGGACCATAAGTGGGTATTTCATCGGATATGCTGAACGGTCCAAAAGCTACAGATTCTATTGTCCATCTCATAACACTAGATTTGTGGAATCAAGGAACGCCAAGTTTCTTGAAAATGACTTAATTAGTGGGAGCGATCAATCTTAAGACCTAGTTTCTGTGAGAGATCAACCCTCTACCTCGAGTCAAGGATTGGTTATCATGAACAATGTCCCTTCAGTACAACTGGACATTGAACAACCAATCGTTGAAGATCCACAAGTAGCTGATAACTTACCAGTAGACGAAGCTCCTCTGGATACACCAGAATTGAATGAGCAACGAGTTGAACAACATGATCCTTCAGAGAATGTTGAACCGACATTAAGAAGGTCTACTAGGGAAAGGAAATCAGCTATTCCTAGTGATTATATTGTGTATCTACAAAAGTATGATTTTCAATATTGGGCCCGTTAATGATCCAGAGACGTTTTCACAAGCCATGAACAGTAAAGAATCAAAACTTTGGTTCGATGCAATGAAGGATGAGATGGATTCGATGGCATCTAATGGAGTATGGGATCTTGTCGAGTTGCCTAATGGAGCCAGAGCTATAGGCTGTAAATGGGTCTTTAAGACCAAGACTGACTCATTAGGCAACATTGATGGTTATAAGACAAGACTCGTAGCCAAAGGATTCACTCAAAAGGAGGGAATCGATTACAAGGAGACCTTCTCTCCTGTATCTAAGAAAGATTCTCTCCGCATCATAATGGCACTTGTTGCACATTTTGACTTAGAGTTGCAATAAATGGATGTGAAAACGGCATTTCTCAATGGTGATCTAGAGGAAGAGGTTTACATGAAACAACCTGAAGGTTTTTCCTCTAGCAAGGTGAGCATTTGGTCTGTAAGCTCAAGAAATCCATATATGGGTTGAAACAAGCTTCCCGCCAATGGTATCTAAAATTCCATGAAGTCATCTCTTCATTTGGTTTCGTTGAGAACATCATGGATCAATGCATATACCAGAAGGTCAGTGGGAGCAAGATTTGTTTCCTTGTGCTATATGTGGATGATATTCTGCTTGCAACCAATGATAAGGGGATGCTACGTGAGGTGAAACAATTTCTTTCTGAGAACTTTGATATGAAGGATATGGGCGATGCATCTTATGTCATTGGCATTAAGATCCATAGAGACAGACATAGAGGTATATTAGGTCTGTCACAAGAAGCCTATATCAATAAAGTCTTGGAAAGATTCAGAATGAAAGATTGTTCACCAAGCCCAGCTCCCATTGTGAAGGGTGACAGGTTCAATTTGAGCCAGTGCCCGAAAAATGATCTTGAGCGGGAACAGATGAAGAACATTCCATATGCCTCAGCTGTTGGAAGCATTATGTATGCACAGGTCTGTACCAGGCCTGATATTGCTTTTGCTGTGGGAGTGTTGGGTAGATACCAAAGTGACCCGGGGATGGACCACTGGAGAGCTGCGAAGAAGGTGCTTAGATATTTTCAAGGCACTAAGGATTACATGCTTATGTATAGACGGACTGATGAGTTGGAGGTGATTGGCTACTCAGACTCAGACTTTGCTGGCTGTGTTGATACCCGAAAATCAACATCCGGTTACATCTTCATGCTTGCCGGTGGAGCTGTTTCATGGAAGAGTGCTAAGCAGACACTGACTGCCACTTCCACTATGGAGGCCGAGTTCGTTTCCTGTTTTGAGGCTACCTCACATGGTGTATGGCTTAAGAGTTTCATTGGTGGGCTTAGAGTTGTTGACTCCATATCTAAGCCATTGAGGATATATTGTGACAATTCAGCTGCGGTATTCATGGCTAAGAACAATAAGAGTGGAAGTCGAAGTAAGCATATCGACATTAAGTACTTAGCCATTAGAGAACGTGTTAGAGATAAAAGAGTGGTCATTGAACACGTTAGCACTGAATTGATGTTAGCTGATCCTTTGACTAAGGGCATGCCACCGTTTAAATTTAAGGATCATGTAGAGAGAATGGGACTTGGTCCCACATTTTGATTGTAATTGAAACTCTTATTAATAATATGATGTTTCTCATTTTGATTTGTATACACTAAAGTTTTATTTGAGAAATATCCTTGTTGTTTGGACCGAGAATAAACATAAGGTTTATTCATTAAGTAAAAATGGGTTGATTTAGAAACATTTTACATAGTAATACATGGAAGATAATACTCGCCACTTGAGGAACTGTCGCCATGATTCATGTGATTTGTTTCTTCTATAAGTGAAATATATGGACCAAGTGGGAGAATGTTAGTATATCTCCTCATTTATGGAAATAAATATTTGGTTGACCAATTCCGGATATGGTCCATAATTTCACGGTGAATCTCAACTCAATATTTGGCTATTAAAACACGATTTTATGATGGTTAAAACGTGATTTTATTGCCATAATTAGCACGCTCTCATTACTATTTAAGGAGGGCTCCTTCCGGTCCCCAAGTACGTTAACCTAAAAACACACAAACACCATCTAGTGAGGTTTTGAGTGCTTGGAAGATTTGGAAGGTCTGTGATCGACACAGAGTAGACTGTCAGATTCGGCAATTGCTTCAACAGCAGAGTTACAGAGTGCAATGGCTAGAGGTTAGATCCTATCGCTTCCGCATTTTATTTGTTTAACATGTTTCATATTGTGTAGAAGCATGTTAGGCTTGTTTGATGTACTTACAATGAAAACAAATAAAAACATGTTGATGTTTTTCACACAAAAAAAAAAAGAATGGGAAAAGCATCAAAAGTACTCTCATTGTTTATAATGTAAACAGCCTCGCTACTCCCCTCTAAAACAGTGCCCTAATTGTATATGATGTAAACAATCTCACTACTCCCCTGTAAAAGAATCTTTCTATGTGACTAACTCCATATTTCAAAATGTCAAGTCTGAAGACCGACAAACAGTCACGCAAACTTGAAGCCACAAGGTGCAAAGCTTAAGTTCAAACGTTGATAGCAGCTACCTTTTGAGCTTGAAGCATAGGATCATGATAATTCTATAATTTATAGAATTATCATGAATTTAATGATATAATTTATCTCTAAATCATTACTATTAGATTCAAATCTCTCATTTATCTGTTAAATTTCTCTCAATGATGTAGGAACTCCAATTGATAAAGAAGTCAAAGATGTAAAGGATTTCAGTTCCAAATTTCATTCAAACACAAGACTTTGTTGATAAAGCTCCATGCATGGATATCTTTACTTGGTATCAAGAAAGATAAATTGTTGCATTTATCTTTTACGAATATAAATTATCAAGATGGACTTTTTGCTAAGGATAGAGATAATCAAGGGAGCTGATAAAAGATAAATTTTCTTTGAAGATAAAGATCGAGCCCTATCTGCCAAGATTTTGAGCTAATCATCATCCCCACTGCCTCTATAAATAGCCAGCTTCAGCACCATGAAGAGCATTCAATCCTACTAGGGGATATAGAGTAGTTTAGTTTTATTCTCTTTGTTTTAGTTTTCAAGTTTTCATCTAAATTTCTTTCGGTTTTTATTTTGGAATATTTTGGAAGTTTGATATTAAATAAAGATTTTTTTTACTTTCCTGCTATTGATCAAAAATTCTTTTCGATCGTTTGAATAAAATTAGGGTGTGGAATTTTAGTACTTAGTAAGCAATTCACGAATTCAATCCTGGTGGGAACGATACTCTACTCATCACTTTATTACTTGCTACGGTCCGTACACTTGCGGTACACTCATCGAGAATTCGGTACCAAGTTTTTGGCGCCGTTGCCGGGGATTGAAGGATTTGTTTTGCTAATATTAATACCAAGCATACCTAGTTTTAATTCAAATATTTTCTTTTTCTTTTTCTCCCTCCTTGATACTAATATCTTCTCTTGTTTTTCTTGCGAGGTACATCGGCCTAGTGCATGAGCCGTGCAAGGAGTGGTGAATTGGCTCCCCTTGACCCCGAAATTGAAAGGACTTTACGAAGAATCAAGAAGGAGAACCAAGAAGACCTTGTTGAAACAAATACCATGGAAGAAGCAGATACCAAGGCTCTTCGAGATTATGCAATGCCTACAGTGAATGGATTCGAGATGAGCATAAGATATCCAACCATTCAAGCAAACAATTTCGAGATCAAACCAGCCATCATCCAAATGATCCAAACTTCTGTACAGTTTGGGGGTTCAATCAATGATGATCCTAATGCTCATCTGAAACACTTTTTACAAATTTGCTCTACTTTTAAGAATAATGGTGTTTCTGATGATGCGATAAGATTGAGATTATTTCCTTTTTCTCTCAGGGATAAAGCGATGGATTGGCTGAACTCATTGGCACCAGGATCAATCACAACATGGGAGGACTTAGTCCAGAAGTTCTTGGCAAAATTCTTCCCACCAGCCAAAACAGCTAAGATGAGGAACGACATCACCACTTTCATGCAACACGATTCAGAGTCACTTTATGAAGCATGGGAGAGGTACAAAGAACTCTTGAGAAGGTGTCCTCATCATGGGATTCCAAATTGGTTGCAAGTGCAGATATTCTACAATGGGTTGAAAGGCCAGACCAGAACTACTATAGACACAGCTGCAGGTGGTGCATTAATGAGCAAGTCTATAGATGATGCCTACAACTTGATAGAAGACATGGCTGCAAACAGCTATCAATGGTCAACTGAGAGGCTTACACCAAAAACGGCAGGTATGTATGAGTTAGATGCACTCACCGCTCTTACCTCTCAAATCTCAGCCTTGACCAAAAAGGTTGATTTTCTTGGAGTCAATCAACAACCCAACCCAATTCATTCCATTCAAAACCCTTTCGTAACTTGTGATAATTGTGGGGGTAATCACTCCAGCGATAGGTGTTCTATTCGAGCCGAACAAGTCCAATATGTTTCCCATCCAAATAGGAACCATAACCCATTCTTAAACACCTATAACCCTGGCTGGAGAAATCACCCAAATTTGTCTTGGAACGATAATCAAGGGCAACCATCTAACCCAAGACCTACTTATCCTCCTGGCTTCCATACTCAACCACCACCACCACTTCCACATAATCCTCTACCACAAGTCCCACCACAAGAAAAGAAGCCTTCCTTAGAAGAGATGTTCACCACCATCTTACAAAACCAAGCTGCTTCCATAAAGAACCTAGAAATTCAAGTAGGTCAGATTGCCAATGCCATTAGTAACCGTCCCCAAGGTACCCTGCCTAGCAATACTGAACCTAATCCAAGAAGGGAAGGTAAAGAGCAATGTAAATCAATCACCTTGAGGAAGGGTAAAGAAGTGGGCTACATACCTAAAGAATTAGAGGAAGATGTCAGAGTTGAAGTCCAGGCAAAAGAAGAAGATAAGCAAGAAAACAACATTAGGCAGACTTCATCTCAATCTGGTAAGACCATTGAATCACCTCTTCCACCTATCCCTTTTCCTCAAAGATTCAAGCAAAAGAAGATAGATAGGCAATTTGCTAAGCTCCTAGAGGTATTCAAAAAGCTCCACATCAACATCCCTTTCTCTGATGCATTGGAGCAAATGCCAATTTATGCCAAATTCATGAAGGACATCATCTCCAAGAAAAGGCAAATTGAGGATTTTGAAACTGTTGCTCTTACTGAGGAGTGCAACATCATTTTGCAAAGGAACTTACCACCTAAGCTTGAAGATCCAGGGAGTTTTACTATTCCTTGCACTATTGGTAACTTATTTTTTGATAAAGCTTTATGTGATTTAGGTGCAAGTATTAATTTAATGCCTTTTTCTATTTTCAGGAAACTTGGACTCGGAGAGACTAAACCAACCAAGATAACACTCCAGTTAGCTGACCGATCTCTCAAGTATCCAAGAGGCATTATTGAGGATGTGCTAGTGAAGGTTGACAAATTTGTCTTTCCAGCTGATTTTGTAGTGTTAGATATGGAGGAAGATCGTGAAGTCCCAATTATCCTTGGGAGGTCCTTTCTGGCAACTGGTAAGGCTCTTATTGATGTGCAAAAAGGAGAGCTCACCATGCGGGTCAATGATCAAGAGGTAACATTTAACCTTTTCTCTGCAATTAAATTCCCAAGTGAGACTGATGATTGTTTTAAAGTGAATGAAGAAGAGAGTATAGTTCAGGGAATATTCATCAATCAACAACCTATGGACACCATAGAAGCAATTCTTGATGAAGAGAAGCCCAATTGTGCTGAGCCCAACGAGTTGGATGAATTCAGAATGCAAGCAGATGAGAGTGCTAGACTCTTTAAGGAGAGAGCGAAGAAGTGGCATGACAAGGAGATAGTGGAAAGACAATTTGAGCCGGGGCAACAGGTTTTACTCTATAATTCTTGTTTGAAGCTATTTCCAGGTAAGTTGAAATCAAGGTGGTCTGGACCATTCATTGTTACTCAAGTATTTTCATATGGAATTGTGGAAATAAGAGCTGAATTTTCAAAGGAACCATTTAAGGTTAGTGGTCAAAGATTGAAACATTATTGGGGAGGAGTGATCGATCGTGGAAAATCGGTTACTGATCTTAATGATCCACCTTGAAGAATGACAGACATAGTCAAGCCGATGACTATAAATCAAGCGCTTCTGGGGAGGCAACCCCAGCATTTTATTGCTTTCTTATTTATTTCTCTTATTTCTTAGTTTAGATATTTCATTAGTTGATTTCTTTTCTTTATTTTATAGGTGTCAGAGTCTAAGTTTGGGGGACCGACAAAGAAATTTGGCAAGTTTTGCAGTTTGAGCTTCATTTAAAAAAAAAAAATCAGGGGAGTTTCCTTTATCCTTTTCTTGAATTCTTGAATTTCTTATACATTGAGACAATGTATGTTTCAAGTTGGGGGGAAGAGCAAAATTTTTATTTTTAAAGATTAAAGATTAAGCAAAATTTTTTTTGATTTTCTTTTGAAATCTTTGCAAAAAATTTTATGCTTTAAAATGGTTTTTACCTTGAAGTGATTATATGTTTGCTTGATAATTCCTTGATATTTAACCATTAATTGAGAATGTTATAGCAAAATGAAATTCATGAATATGAGCAAAGTATGTGAATGAATTCTTTAGTGAATTATCTTTTTGATTGAGATTTTTCCAAAAATTAAATGCACAATGTTTCTATCATTGAAGTCATGCATGTTTAGAGAAGATTTATGTGAATAGGAATAAACAATAGTCTTTAAAGTTTGTTATTTGTCTAGAATTTGTTCTATCATCTCTCAAGGCGAAATCCTAGAACACACTTAGCTGAAGAGGTGATTTAGGCCATCTTTGGACCGTTTGAGCTTTTCAAGACTACCATGATGTATTTTATCCTTAGTCACCCAATTTGAGCTTAAATAGACCTTCTTTCTTGTTTTACCTATATTAATAATTAGCCTAGCCTATAAAAAAAAATTCCTATACCCCATTATATGCATGAGGACTATGTTAAGATATATTTAGAGCTACGCATATATGGAAGAAAGGGTGAAATTCAAAAAAAAATGTTGAAAAAAAAGAAAAAAAAAGAAATTCAAAAAAAAAAAGAAATCAAGTTGGGGGAATTATTTGAAAGCTCTTAAAAAGTCCAAGAAAAAGAATGCATGATTAGGGGTTAAGCCTAAAAATCCTATTTCTCCTACCTTTACCCTAGCCATACATTACAAGCTTATAAAGTCCTATTGATCTTTGGCTATGTGTGTCTACATTAGTGGAGAGAAGATGAGAAAAACAAACTTATGGAAGATAACTATTCTTTGAGATATTTTGTTATGTTCATATTTGTATAAATTCATCCGGATTGCATGAACTGAAATGAAGAAACATTTACACACACACGGAAAAATTCAATTGAATTGATACTCTCTTTTGAATGAGTTTATATATATTTAGCTAATGTTTATGAATTTTCATGGAGTTGTAATGTTTTCAAAATCTTTACGGAAATTAAAGGGAAATCATTCTTGCAAGTGTATTTGACCTCTAGGTACATTTCTTTGGGAATGTTATTTTGCTCGAGGACAAGCAAAAATTCAAGTTTGGGGGTGTGATAATTCTATAATTTATAGAATTATCATGAATTTAATGATATAATTTATCTCTAAATCATTACTATTAGATTCAAATCTCTCATTTATCTGTTAAATTTCTCTCAATGATGTAGGAACTCCAATTGATAAAGAAGTCAAAGATGTAAAGGATTTCAGTTCCAAATTTCATTCAAACACAAGACTTTGTTGATAAAGCTCCATGCATGGATATCTTTACTTGGTATCAAGAAAGATAAATTGTTGCATTTATCTTTTACGAATATAAATTATCAAGATGGACTTTTTGCTAAGGATAGAGATAATCAAGGGAGCTGATAAAAGATAAATTTTCTTTGAAGATAAAGATCGAGCCCTATCTGCCAAGATTTTGAGCTAATCATCATCCCCACTGCCTCTATAAATAGCCAGCTTCAGCACCATGAAGAGCATTCAATCCTACTAGGGGATATAGAGTAGTTTAGTTTTATTCTCTTTGTTTTAGTTTTCAAGTTTTCATCTAAATTTCTTTCGGTTTTTATTTTGGAATATTTTGGAAGTTTGATATTAAATAAAGATTTTTTTTACTTTCCTGCTATTGATCAAAAATTCTTTTCGATCGTTTGAATAAAATTAGGGTGTGGAATTTTAGTACTTAGTAAGCAATTCACGAATTCAATCCTGGTGGGAACGATACTCTACTCATCACTTTATTACTTGCTACGGTCCGTACACTTGCGGTACACTCATCGAGAATTCGGTAACAGATCACCGTGGATAATCTTCATTCGTTTACTAAACTAGTTCGTTGACTGCAGGATGCTGTGGTATCAAAATCTTTTTAATTTAAAAAGTGGTAAATTTTAGTTATTTGATATTTTTTTTTTATTGAAATCTTTTGTTAATCCGAAGTCAAGTTACTTTGAATGGGAAGAGCTCTTTCAAAATTGTTTTCTTCATTCATAAGGCTCGAATTTAAGAAGCACCAAGCTCCTTCCACTTGACCCAATAAACACTGGTATTTTTTAAGTTATTTGATATCATTTCTACATTAATGATAAATTCATGAGCTTAAAATTAAGTGGACATTTAAAGAGAAGGAAGGCACCAGTGCAAACCATACAACGTAGACAGGTGGCACTATCATAAGAAAATTCAACATCAAGAAGCAGTGAAGCCCTGAAACATGAGGGAAGTCAGGTGATATCCAATGTAATTCCCACCAACATGCAGGGTAACAGATGCAGCAAGACCAAGCCCTTGGGTCATAACATCATGCTCTCAAGTTCATATCTCAACATATTTGTTGTAAAATACCTATAATGTAAATAAGCATAAAGCATACATGTACTAATCAAACTTCAATACTCAATGATGATACCTCAAGCAAATTCAACTATCTATGTCGGATGCAATAACTAAAACCAATTATTTTGATGAAATACAAAATAAATGACAATCAAGTAGCAGAAAAGCTGTGAGAACCTAATCATTAAAATCAATCTCCCTTCCTTTTGAACCTTTGTCCAAACCAACCTGAAAAAGCCCAAAAGCATGCTGTTTTTAAAGGTACCTTCGAAGACACATTAATTCAAGCATAATATTGTAAGAAGGTATAGATAAGTATCAATTATCAAAGTCAAAATATATCACAATATCCATGAATACTCTGCAAAAATCATATATTGATCTTTATTCTTTCTTAAGCAACTTGCTTTTGAAGCATTGAAGTAGGTTTTTTGAAAACTTAAAGAAGCTAGAGAAAAAAAAACTTCAAAATTTAAGGTTGATAACAGAACATTCAAAACTATCAATACAAAACTCAAATGCTATGAGACTCAAGCTGTTAAAATCTGTTTAAACCTTGGGTAATAACACCTTCCAAAGAAAGAATAATAACAAATAGCGTTGCATTTATTTAAACACAAAAAGAAGATGAAATAGCTGCTTATATACAATAGTTTAAAACAATTTCCATCATTTCTCATTTCAATCTTTGACTAAACTGCCAAACTAAATAAGGAAGCAAAATTTCAGGATGAGGACAGCCTTTTGGACTTTCTATAAATGTAATTCACTGATCATTTGCAACATCATAATCTACAATCCAAATTTTGACAGTAAAGAGCAATTAATGAAAGCCAATCAACAAACAATAGCACATGATCTTTGAACATTGCCCTCGGAAATAAAATTTTGAATTCTTAGATTTTTTTAGGGAAAAAATAAAAACTTTCTGATGCAATTTTACCTCACATTGCCATTAAGCTAAACATTATCAAATGACGATTTTATAGGATTCTGGCTAGGAAATGACTCTCAACATTTATTATTCAATTGATTATAAGTAAAACAAAAAGCAATGTATACTGATAGGGTTGAGTTAGGCAATTTCGAGTCTGCCTATGACTCCAAGAAGAGAAAAAGAAAAGATCAAGAAGAAGAGAGTTATCTGGAATGGCTGCTTAACTGCCTTTCTTCCTTTTCCCTCCCATTTTATATTATCGTTAGTTAAGCTTTCCATAGTCAAAGCTGTACAACTGACATTGAAACTAACAAACTAATAACAGAAAACTAACCCAATCTGTTGTTTACAGCTGTTACATTGCTTAGTAATACTTCTATAGCTACTCTGTTTCCATGCACTATCATGCGCGTGTTATTACTCTTTATTTACTTGGCTTGAGCTTCCTTCAGCTGGTTTTGGTCCCCATTCATAGTCCTTCAACCAATCTGGATGCTGACGCTGCCTAAATGATCTTCGCTTTGGCTCTGTTGTCCTATCATAAACACTCTTGGATGGCAGTCTAAACATGCTGTTAAAGTGCCTGAATGAATATGTCTTGCTTACCCATTGCTCATTCGGCACAATACATCGAATTCTTGGAAGAAAGTTTAGACACCTGCATAATTAGCCTAAGCAATGAGACTTGTTCTCCATTTCACCACATGGATTGGACCTTCACCCGAGTGCAAAACCTACAAACCAATTAAAATACACAACTAATGAAAATGTCCATTTTCAAATACATCAAGATCAGTTATGCACCACGTTCCTAATCTTTACGGCCAAGCCATTTTTTGGCATTTAAATAGAAGTGACCTGCTAAACCACCAGCTACAAATCTCCTAGATGTTTTTCTTGCATAATTAAATAATCAAGCTTTCTCAAATTTTCATTGTTTTAGCTGCCAAGAACTTATCTTCGAGCTATATCAAACTTAATAATCATTAAATTCTAGAAAAAATTGAAATTTAAAATGACCCAGCAACTAAAATGGGAATGAAATTCATTCTTGAAGATGCAATCAATTAAAACTTCCTATGAAATTATTAAATTCCAGAAACAGCATATATAAGATAATAAAAAAGTATAAATAACAAATTAAAAATTGAAAATGTTAAGCTATAATGGGTACATGTGATTCCTAAAAGGGGCATATATTTGAAATTGACTAAAAGAAAAAGAAATGATACGATAGTATTTGTGAAAATTACATATTGATTGATTAAGGTTTCTATGGTGTCCTTCCACAGTAGCTTCAACTGGAGTTTGAACACCTTCAAATGGAAACGCACCTGTAGATATCTAATTTTGTTCGGATTTCACAAATTATTTTGACAAATTTTGTTCTTATTATTTTTAATTTTCTTTTATTTTCATTTTTCTTATTTATTATTAGTTTTATTATTATCTTTTCTAATATTAATATTATTTTTATTATTATTATCATTATTACTGTTATTATTATTATTATTGTTTGTTTTTGTTGTTATTGTTATTTTATTATTATTAGTATGATTGTTACTTTTGTGTTATTATTATTAATATACTTATATACTATTTATTTTCTTTATTTATTATTATTATTATTATTATATATTTCATATTTCTATTATTATTATTATATTATTATTATTATTATTATTATTATTATTATTATTATTATTATTATTATTATTATTAACAGTCCCTTTTCCCATCGCATTAAATGCTCCAAATCTACCAGATCTGTCGGTTCCATGCCCTAGCCGCCGGCGCCTCAACCTCCAGCCAAATCCCATCTTCCATGCCGTGAATCCCGCTCTAACAGGAACATATTGATGTTGTGATTCTGAAAGGCTAGAGGGGACTCCAAAATCGTTTAAGAAGACCCCAAGCAAAGATTTTTGGGACTTCTTCGGGAGAGGACAGAGAATAACACCGAAACCCTAAGCGTTAACACCGAAGCCACTCACCACCACCATCACTGTCTACCCACCAGCATCACCACAGCCACTCATCACCATCACTCACCCGAGACCCTTGACCCCTTCATCACTCTCAAAATATCTTCCATCCACCACCGTGAACCACCATTTCACCGCCCCTATTCCAGTCTCTACGATCTACCCTGCACCGAAAATCATCATTACCCTAACCACCACCACCACCGAAACCCTAGATCCCGACAACCCAAAACCCCAGATCTCGAAACCAAGACCCCCAGAACCCTATATCTCAAACCTGCAAAAGACAAACAAAAAACAACAAAACCACAATAGCTGAGCCATCAACCACAAAAAAGAAAAAAAAAGAAAAACAAAATAAAAAAAGAGAGAGGAGGTTTCGGAGAAGGTCAGATCTATAGGGTTGGGAGTGTTTTCGAGATAAACGGAGGTTAGATCGAAGTAGAAGGGGAAAAGTGGAGCACTTTTTGGCCTTCGGGGAGACCACCGGCGACCGGCGCACTGCGGCCGACGCGGCGGAAGTCACCCGACAAGGCTAGGGGGTGAGAGGATTGTCTGGAGGGTTTAGGGATTTTTTTTGGAAAGGCCGGTGGAAATGTGGAATTAAAAAAAAAGAGGGCTTTTATAAGAAGCAAAACGGTGCGTTTTGGAGGCTTGACCCGCGCGCTGACCCGCGTGCTAACCCGACCCGGATCCGAAACCCGCGCAACCCGGCTCTTTCTTCTCGCGACCCCCGTGTCTCGCCCGATCCGGATCCGCGACCCGCGTTCCGACCCGCTCCAGCTACCCCATCTGATCCGGCCCAGCAACTTTAGCCCGCCTCACTTGGTTTTGGGCTAGATCTTGGGCCCCCTAGGAAGGCCTCCTTTGGGTTTCAAGCCCACCCGTTTGGTATATTTTCTTCTGTTTATTTGTTTATTTATTTATCTTGTGATTACTTAGTTATTTGTTCTGTTAAATATATTATTTTATGTATTTTAATATGTTTGCATAACACAAAAAAAATTATTTATAAAATTATCAAGGATTTAATAATCATAAGTTTAATTATGGAATTATAATAAATATATAGTTTTAAGGTATACACATAAATAATAAAATTTGTGAATGAAGGAAATGTATATAGTTTTTAAATATATATAAAGTACATAAAATAATATATATATATATATATATATTACATATGTAAATAAAGAATATAAAATAAGTATACAAAACACATATAACCATATAGTTGTTTTTCTACATATAATAAATATTTTCTTAAACAATTTACTATAAAGATCTTTTTAGAAAACTAGGAAATATATAATTTTGGGATGTACATAGGAAATAAATAATGTAAATAAGTATAAAATGTAACCATATAGTTTTTTATATATAATTTTCTTTTATTAAACAATTTGCTATAAAGGAATATTTTAGGAAGCTAACAAATAAAAACAAATAAATATAGAGTAGAATAAAATAAAGTAAGCATAGAATTATTCCGATGATGAGATATCGTAGAAGTCACAAGTAGTGATTCTTCGAATATCTCTAGGTGAGAGGAACTTATCGAACGTCGCCAAAAGTATTGGGATATTCGATTTAATTTCTCAATATTCAAATTCGTGCTTATTTTAAAAATATATAATAATATATATTGTAATAAAGAATATTTAGAAAAAAATACTAATTAAATGAAAATTAATAAACACAAAAGAGGTAATGGAGATAGGTGGGAAAAATTAATAAAAGAAAAAAAGGGATTTTAGAGATATATGAATACAAAATAATTAAACCAATAAAAATTAATAATAATAAAGTTTCAAAAGTGATTAAAATAACCAAATAAATGGTAATAGGATTTTAATAAAAGATGATAACAAAAGGGATTAAGTTAATAAATCTAAATAAATAAAGACAAGAATTAATGGAGATAAAATAATTCATAAGAGGTAAAGGCTGATACTCGATGATGGGATGTTACGGAAGTCACAAGTAGTGATTCCTAACTGATCCCTAGGTAAGAGAAATTTCACTAAATGTTGCCAAAAGTATTGGAATATTTAGAGAGGTTTTTCAATACATAAGCTTTTATCTTAAAAATATTTAATAATAAATATAAAAAATAAGATCAACAAAAATAACAAAATAAATAATGTAAAATAACAAAATGAAGATAAACAATGAACATGTTAAATAAGAAACTAAAAATCTATATGCATTATATATTATATGTTTGCATCATATGCTTCAATGTTAATATTAAAGAATGGAGTTCGTCCGATGATGGGATACTACGGAAGTCATAAGTAGTAATTCTTAGCTGATCCCTAGATGAGGAGAATTATTTCAAATGTTGTCAGAAGTATTTGAATATTTAGTGTGATTTTTCAATACACGAATTTTCATTTTTTCAAAAAATAAAAAAAAAACAAAAACAACTAACATAAAAAATAAAGAAATAATAAATACATTAAATAGACATGCATGCGCATCATTTATTACTTGTTTACATCACATGCATTCACGCGAATTAAATAATGTGGGTCCCACCGATGATGAGATTCTATAGAAGTCACAAGTAGTGATTCTTTAGAAATCTCTAGGTGATGAGAATTATTTCAAGTGTCGCCAAAAGTATTTGGATATTTGATTTAATTTTTCAATAAAAGGGATTCATGTTATTTTCAAAGTAAAACCTATTTTAATATAAGTGTTAATCTTCGATCAATTATGCAAATAATGTGGGTCCCACCGAGGATGAGATTCTATAGAAGTCACAAGTAGTGATTCTTTAGAAATCTCTAGGTGAGAAGAATTATTTCAGATGTTGCCAAAAGTATTGGAATATTGGATTTAATTTTTCAATAAATGGGGTTCATGTTAATTTTCAAAAGGAAGTTTTTAAACATACATGTAATAGTAATTTTTAAGCCAATACACGAGTTTTCTAAATAAGCAAATTAGTGTCAAACCAAGACTCTCTTATTAAAATCAAAAGATACCACGTAGTTAGGATGGTACCGTTTTCTAGCGGGCGTTGTGAGAGTGCTAATCCTTCCTCATACGTAACCGAACCCCCGAACCCAAATCTTGTTTTCGTAGACCAAATTTTTCTTTTTAATAAACTTAAATAATTTTGAGATTTTGTTAAAAGGATAATATTTTAGGTGGCCAATCACACCTAGTCAAAAAAGATTGGTGGCGACTCCTTGTTTCTAAATGTTTTCAAAATCTTCGAGAGCGAAGCCGTTACGACAGCACCGCAACAATTTTGCACTACCGCTTGATTAGGGTTTGGGAGGAGCGAAGCAAACTTAGGCAGCAAATAGTTATGAATTCCAAAATCCAAATTATACCATGAAACGCTGGAATCTATTACTTGTCAGTATTCTCCATAAGAAAGTAAATCTCATCCATCATAATCGAATAACAAAGCATGTTTGTTATTTAAATGTGATGGATGATTACTAGATGAATGTCGTCCGTAGTTTCATATATATATATATATATATATATTATTCTCCATCATCGTTTGATGTTTATGGGTAACCATAATCGAAAAAGACAACTTACGTACAAAGTCAATGTTCCATGCTGTCATGCTCCCATTTTTTAGTTTCGTAGACAAAAAATGCAAATAAACAACTATCCAAACACAAAACTAATTAGAAAAATCTTGGGTAAGGAGAAATGACATTTACATTTTGTACTCAAAAAGAGGCTCGAACACGAAACTCTACCTCACCAAAGCTGCCCTGCCATTTCCATCTCTCTTGTCGACAACAGCCTTGATTCGGATTCTAGAACCTTCCAAGGCGAATCCATTCCCCGCTGGACCGGAAAAGCCACAGGTTCTACGCCACACTCTTGATTTTATAACTACTTTTGAGAAAGAAATTAGAAAGGAAATTAAGGTTTTGCATAGTCGTTGCCATGGGAAGAAAGGATACTTCACCTTTAGAACAAAAGATTAAACTAAGACAACTATGGCCAAGTACCTATATTGCTATCAAGCCAAAAAGCTGAAGATATAACATTCGAGGCACTTGATGATGGCAGCTTGAAGAGTTTATCTAGCCAAACTTCATTTAGAAGCAATGCCAAGATTTTGTTTAAAAAAATTGCATGAATAGTTCTATATTTCAATTATAGGTGGTATAAGTCATAGGCCTCCAATGTTTTGTACAAAATTATGCCAAGTAGATTCAAGCATCCAACTAACTTTTAGTGATCGGCTGATCTTCAACCCAACTTCAAGAGATGGTGATTGGTAAACACGCTTCGACTCTTTCTTCACTTCCAGATTTATGTCTAGATTGTCTACCTCATCATCCTCTTTTACTTTGAGTGGAGAACCATACAAGAGGAATAAAGGAGAAAAAAGAAATTAGAGGAACAGTTATATCACGATGTACAATCAATAAACTCAGATATCTAACATACAAAATGACAATCAACAGTATTTCCAAAACCTACAGTGCAGTATCAAGCAACTCAAGCAAAAGAATATGCAAGGACCATTGAACAACTCACGAGAGATATGATACAAATACAATATAAATGTTCTAAGTTCCCCACATAAGTTAACTACTTAGTCAGTAGTGTTTTATAGAAAATAAAAGACTTGAGGTTAGTTTCATAACCTCTTAAAACTTCATATTGTGGTCTTATATTTTATTATCATCATCTAATAATTTTTAAATTATTTATCCATATCTACAAGTGATAACTACCCACTAATTGAATTACGTTTTTAATGGGAAGACGTATATAAAGAAAAAGATAGGGTATTGGGTCCCTAATTTGAGCATTCTGAAAAACACACCATTAGTGAGTTTGCTTAAGATTAGAAGATCAAATACAAAAGGCACTCAATTTTATTGTAGCTCAATATTTTCGGTATCAATGGCTGGAGGTTAGTATCCTGTTCCGCATTTATAATATATGATGTGTTGTTTTCAGTGTTGACACATTAGATAAATCAATTAAGATTTCTTACAGTTGGTATCCGAGCCAGTAAAACACCTCTGCCTTGATTTTGGTTGAATAAGTTTTCATAACTCTATATGTATAAAATGTTCATTCCAATATTGTTTGAATAATTTTTGACAGCAAAATTTAATTTCTGTCACTAATGAAAGCTTTGAAAATTTATAGTTACAATGGGACAAGAATCGAACCAAATACAAATCTTTTGTTTCTGTAGCTATCGCACTCAAGCAAAACAAAAGTTTATTTTTCTAAGATGTACAACAAGGCGTCAGGCTACTAAAGTGCACATCATTAAGTGTTTTCTTCAAATAGTAATTATTAAGTCATTAATCACATGAACGACACTATTTAATGCACTGTGATATTGGAAATAAGAAGCAATTGTTGGAAGCTTGTATGGTCTGTAAGACAGTGCATGTACCGTTACCCATTGTTTGCACTTCGTGATTAGGACATTGTCTAAACAAAGTATCTTATTAATCATTTTTCTATTTCATCTTCGTTAAATTAATATCATTATTTGATTCATGATATATATATATATATATATATATATATTTGTATGCTTGAATTTTATGTGTAAGTAATGAATGTATGTATACAATATTATTTGTTTATAATATGTTGATTGTGTACATGATTGGAAAATTATTATTTATGCATAAATTTGATGTCATCTGATCTGTATAATTTTTCCTAATCAAGGAATAGCCACAGCATCTTTGATTAGGTTAAATTATACATCAAGTATATTCTAGCACATATAGAAAAATGACATTAATTGTAATTAATCATATTTAATATAATAAATTTTATCCCACAGGAATTTTTGTTATATTTGTGTGATTAATTAGGATGAAGTAACAAATTATTTTTCCTAATTTACCCATAGGAATTAAGAAAAGGAATATAATTTGATAGTTTCATCATAAAATTTATATATGAATCTGTTTAAATTAAAACTTTGCCTACATGCAGTTTTATATGTTATTTAATTCATATTTTAATGCATGATTTACATTGGTAAAGCATGATATATGTTTATTTGCCTCAAATTTGTAACATAAGCGTGAATGTTTGATTTATTTGCAGTTATACAACCTCTGAATTTTTCTGATGATAAATGTGATGTTCCCTATTTAAGTGGTGATAACTATAAGATATGGAAGGAGAGAGTTCTTCTTCAATTAGGGTGCATGGACATTGATTATGCCATTAGGAAGGATGAACCACCTGTACCTACTGATACTAGCCCTCAGGGTGCGATTGCCCTATATGAACAATGGGAGCGATCTAATCGCTTAAGTATGATGTTCATAAGGACACGTATATCGACTAGTATTCGTGGTTCAATTCCTGAGTGTAAAAATGTCAAGGAATTGCTGAAGGCTATTGATGAACAGTTTGAGTCTTCGGATAAGGCACTAGCTAGCACACTAATGACAAAGTTATCATCTATGAAGCTCACTAGTGTTAGAGGTGTGCGTGAGCACATCATGCAGATGAGGGACATAGCGGCTCAGTTGAAGTCTCTTGAGGTTGAGATGTGTGAATCTTTCCTTGTACACTTTATTCTAAATTCCCTTCCACAATAATATGGACCTTTCAAAATTTCTTACAACACACATAAGCAAAAATGGTCAATTAATGAACTCCTGACCATGTGTGTTCAAGAGGAAGGGAGGTTGCTAATGGAAATGGGTGAAAGTGCACATATGGCAATAAAAGGAAAGAACAAATCTCAAGCCAAACAAAAGGGAAAGGGTAAAATACCTATCCAGACTGAGAAGAAAGAGTCCAAGTGTTTTTTCTGTAAAAAGAAGGGACATATGAAGAAGGACTGCAACAAATATAAGGCTTGGCTTGAAAAGAAAGGTAATCCAATCTCACTTGTTTGTTATGAATCTAATATGGTTGATGTTTGTCATAACACTTGGTGGATTGATTCTGGTTCTACAATCCATGTTTCAAATACCTTGCAGGGTTTTCTAAACCAAAGGAAACCAATGGCCAGTGAGCAATGCATCTATTCAGGAAACAAGATGCGTTCTCAAGTGGAAGTAGTAGGGACGTGCAGATTAGTCTTAGATACTGGTTTTGTTTTGAATTTGGAAAGAACCTTTTATATTCCATGTTACTCTAGAAATTTAATTTTAGTTTCAAGACTTGTACCACTTGGATTTTCTTTTGAATTTTATGAAAATGCTTTCCGTTTGCTTTATAAATCTAGTGTTGTTGGAAATGGGATGTTGATTGATGGTTTATTTCGAATTCATTTACAAAAGAGTATTTCAAATAGTATAATGCACATCCAAGACAATGTTGGTATTAAACGATGTGTTATGAATGAAAAGTCCTCTATGTTGTGGCATCGGATATTAGGACATATCTCCATAGAGAGAATTAAAAGGTTAGTGAATGATGGAGTACTTAGTACTTTGGATTTTACTGACTTTGATGCTTGTGTGGACTGCATAAAGGGAAAGCAGACCAACAAGACAAAGAAAGGTGCCAAGAGGAGTTCAGACATATTAGAGATCATACATACGGACATTTGTAGTCCGGATATGGACTCATATGGTCAGAAATACTTCATCTCATTCATAGATGATTATTCATGATACATATATCTCTACTTGCTTCATAATAAGAACAAAGCATTAGATGCTTTTAAAGTTTTCAAAGCAGAAGTAGAGAAACAATGTGGAAAGCTAATTAAGATCGTGAGATCCGATAGAGGTGAAGAATACTATGGTAGATACACTGAGGATGGACAAGCGCCTGGTCCATTTGCAAGATTTCTTAAAGACCATAGGATTCAAGCCCAATACACTATGCCTAGATCTCCATACCAGAATGGTGTAGTAGAAAGAAGAAATCGAACCTTGATGGACATGGTGCAGAGTATGCTTAGCAACTTCAAGCTTCCTAAATCCTTGTGGACTGAAGCTCTTAAAACGGCAGTGTATATATTAAACCGGGTTCGAACTAAAGCTGTTCCAAAAACACCTTTTGAATTATGGAAAGGTTGGAAATCGAGTTTGCGACATATACGCATTTGGGGATGCCCGTCTGAAGTAAGAGTTTATAATCCACAAGAAAATAAATTGGACCCAAGGACTATAAGTGGGTATTTCATTGGATATGCTGAAAAGTCTAAGGGTTACAGATTTTATTGTCCATCACATGTCACTAGAATTGTGGAATCAAGAAATGCAAAGTTTCTTGAAAATGACTTGATTAGTGGGAGTGATCAATCTCGGAACGTAGTTTCTAAGAAGGATCATTCAGATATTCAAGCTCCCATTTCAAGTGACAAATTGGTTGTTGTTCATAACTTCCCTCAAGTTCAAATGGATGTTGAACAACCAATCATTGAAGCTCCACAAGTTGCTGATGACAATCCAGTAGATCCAGTTGTTCAACAATTACCAGAGACTGTTGAGCAACCAGTTGTGCAACATACTCCACAGGAGGATGCTGACACAACATAAAGAAGATCAACTAGAATGAAGAAATCATCAATACCTAGTGATTATGTTGTGTATCTACAAGAGTCTGACTATAATTTTGGAGCCGAAGATGACCCTGAAACATTTTCACAAGCCATGAGTTGTAGTAAATCTGAATTGTGGTACAATGCCATGAAAGATGAGTTGAATTCTATGGCATCTAATGGAGGCTGGGATCTTGTTGAGTTGCCTAATGGTGCAAAGGCCATTGGATGTAAATGGGTCTTTAAAACAAAGAAGGACTCATTAGGCAACATTGATAGATATAAGGCAAGACTCATAGCTAAAGGATTCACTCAAAAGGAAGGAATCGATTACACAGAGACTTTTTCCCCTGTATCAAAGAAAGATTCTCTTCGTGTTGTTATGGCATTGGTTGCTCATTTTGACTTGGAAGTGCATCAAATGGATGTGAAAACAACATTCTTGAATGGAGACCTAGAGGAGGAGGTTTATATGAAACAACCGAAAGGATTCTCCTATTGTAATGGTGAGCATTTGGTGTGCAAGCTCAAGAAATCCATATATGGATTGAAACAAGCCTCCCGTCAATGGTATTTAAAATTTCATGATGTCATCTCTTCATTCGGTTTTGTAGAGAACATCATGGATCAATGCATATATCACAAGGTTAGTGGGAGTAAAATTTGTTTCCCTGTCCTATATGTGGATGATATCTTACTTGCAACCAATGATAAAGGGTTGCTGCATGAGGTGAAGCAATTTCTCTCTAAGAAATTTGATATGAAGGATATGGGTGAGGCATCTTATGTCATTGGCATTAAGATCCATAGAGACAGGCCTCAAGGTATCCTAGGACTGTCTCAAGAGACCTATATCAATAAGGTTCTTGAGAGATTTCGGATGAAAGATTGCTCACCAAGTGTAGCACCAATAGTAAAGGGTGACAAGTTCAATTTGAACCAGTGCCCGAAAAATGAATTTGAAAGGGAACAAATGCAAAACATTCCATATGCTTCAGCTGTTGGAAGCCTAATGTATGCTCAGGTTTGCACAAGACCTGACATTGCATTTGTAGTCGGAATGTTAGGAAGATATCAGAGTAATCCGGTATGGACCACTGGAGAGCTGCAAAGAAAGTAATGAGGTACCTTCAAGGGACCAAAGATTACATGCTTATGTATAAACGAACTAACAAACTGGAGGTAGTTGGTTATTCAGATTCAGACTTCGCTGGACGTGTTGATTCACGGAAATCAACATCTGGATATGTCTTCATGTTTGCTGGCGGAGCCATATCTTGGAGGAGTGCAAAGCAGTCTTTAGTTGCTACTTCTACCATGGAGGCTGAGTTCGTTTCTTGTTTTGAGGCTACCTCACATGGTGTATGGTTGAAGAGTTTCATATCTGGGCTTAGAATTGTGGATTCCATTTCAAAGCATTAAGAATATACTGTGACAATTCAGCTGCGGTTTTCTTGGCTAAAAACAACAAAAGTGGTAGTCGAAGTAAACATATCGACATTAAGTATTTAGCCATAAGAGAACGTGTTAAAGAGAATATAGTGGTCATTGAGCACGTTAGCACTGAATTGATGATAGCAGATCCTTTAACAAAAGGCATGCCACCAAAAGGTTTTAAGGATCATGTAGTGCGAATGGGACTTGGTTCCATCTTGTGAATTAGTTGTATGGACAACTTTTATTTGTAAGGAAACTCTTATTCATTTGTTTTGTTCTCTCAATATTTGGTGCACATATTAGTTATTGAGAATAACAATAAATTTTGGACCTAGAATAAACATAAGGTTTATTCATTAAGTTATGTTATCACATATAGGCTGATATTGAAGAGATGAAATATATTGTAATACATGGAAGATATTACTCATTCTTAGAGGACTTGTCGCCATGATTCATGTATTTTGTTTCTTTAATTTAAGTATAAGGATTCATAGATTATGGATGGAATAGCAAGTATAATAAGATATACGGACCAAGTGGGAGAATGTAAGTTTCCCACATAAGTTAACTACTTAGTCAGTAGTGTTTTATAGGAAATAAAAGACTTGAGGTTAGTTTCATAACCTCTTAAAACTTCCTATTGTGGACCTATATTTTATTATCATCATCTAATAAATTTTAAATTATTTATCCATATCTACAAGTGATAACTACCCACTAATTGACTTACGTTTTTAATGGGAAGACGTATATAAAGAAAAAGATAGGGTATTGGGTTCCTAATCTGAGCATTCTGAAAAACACACCATTAGTGAGTTTGCTTAAGATTAGAAGATCAAATACAAAAGGCACGCAATTTTATCGCAGCTCAATATTTTCGGTATCAATGGCTGAAGGTTAGTATCCTGCTCCGCATTTATAATCTATGATGTGTTGTTTTCAGTGTTGACACATTAGATAAATCGATTAAGATTTCTTACAAATGTTTCAATCTATAAGCAATTAAGTAAAAAGAATTCATGATGATGAACAAGGCCAAAATTTTCATGCCTCGGGGCAAAAATATGATGAAGACCATTAAATTATAGGAAAATATGGAGGGGTCAAAAATCTATTCCCTCGTGTCTGATATTTCTGTTGCAAGATTTTAAATTTCAATAGAATACCATAGCTTATCATTTAAAATGGAATAACAAAAAAGAAAAAATATAACCACACTGTAGAAACAGACAACTACATCATGAATTATTAGCTTTAGCAAATTATATTTTACGTACACATTTTATTCATGACCAAAAATTGAATGATTATGCTAGACACTATTCAAAGTTCACCCTAGAAGGAAACCAAAGAGAAAATGAATTTATGGTAAGACATCTCAAGTTGTGAATTTGTGATTGCATGAGAAAAAAGCAAGAATGTGTAAAGAAAGGCATTGGCAACAGGAGAGAAAGTAAGGAGAAATGACATATGAACCGGTTTCTGCATAAAGAAAAAACAGAATAATGAGATTACATTGAACGATCTTTCTCCCATGGTTGCTCATCAATTGACTCTTCCCGTATCACACGATCTCCCAAGCACTGACGAAGAAATTAGGAAATAGGGTTTTTAAGTAAATAAGGTGTGTTGTTAGGGAAATTTAAGGAATTCAAGAGAGAATGAAGAGAAAGAGAGTTGGTTTAGAGATGTAAACGGGTACATGAGACAATTCGTCCTGTTTAGATCGGATTCGAGTATCCGTTTAATAAATAATAAATACAATAAAAAGATAATCGATGATCATCTTAATAATAATAATAATAATAATAATAATAAAAGTTAAAATGGAGTAAGAATAAGATAGATAGCCAATTAGAAAAATTTAGGAAAATTTCATTAGACACCGAAAATCATCTCTAGGTGGGTCGAGTTTGATTATTTCAATATTATTGAGATGAATAATTTCTAATGATTTAGCTAGAGTCTGGAGATGATTTAGAAACGTTTTCTAATATTAATTTTTCCTCAAGTAAAATTTTTAACCCTATAGGACTCGAAAAACTAAGATATACTTATTAGACATTTTCTGACCCAATTCACCCAAAAAATCAACAGACATATTTAAAGTTTGCTTGTATTTATAGTAATTAATGGCTGATCACAGTTATATAAAAGGTTACTAATATTTTTTGTTTCAGTAATTCCCAACCAATCAGATTCCAAATAAATTTTAGAGACAATATACTTAAGGTAGTGACATAATATATCTAATTCCTTAGATGCGGCTTCAAATTTAACCTCATTAAGATTTGACATTATTAATTTGCGAACATGAAAAATAAAAAAATATGTTGGATACTCTATTGCAACTACCCTTATACGAGCAGGATCATGTTCTCATAGTGAACTAAACTATCCGATGGTTTTCATTTTTTCTAAAGTAAACTAAACTGTCTTGTTGAAAAAAATATATATTTACATATATATATATATATATATATATATATATATATGTAAATAAATCTCCAAATTTCATTTTAAATATAATATATATTTTAGTTTTATTTACCTTAATTAAGAGATTTTTATATTTATATGCGCAGACGACTACCAAAATAACTATAGGGCAAGATGTTACTAATGTGTATTTTGCAATTGTACGAGAAAGTAAAAATTCCACCTTAGGAAAAAAAGGTGAAAATCTTTTAATTCAATTAAATAAAATTAAAATATATGTAATGTTTTTAAAATAAAATTTCTATATTTATTTATATTTTGTAGTAATACAATTTAGTTTAATTTGAAAAATGAAAACTGCCGAAAATTTTATCTATAGTTTTCAGTACGAACGCTTCACTACTGCAATAGGGTATCCAAGAAAATTAACAATGTCAAAAATTAATGAGGTTGAAATTGAAACCTCATTTTAGTGGTTAGATATACTATGCTGCTCATCTAGGCATATTGTTCATAAAATTTATATGGAATATGACTGATTGGGGATTATTGAGACAAAAATATTAATGACTTTTTATCTAATAGTTATCGGCCAACATATTCAACGGGCTTTAAATAAGCTTGCTGATTGTTTGATTGGTTTAGGTTGAAATAAGTATAATAAGGATATTTTTTTAGTAGCATAGGGTTAAGAGATTTTTTTTGTGTAAATTTATGTTGTTAAAGATTGTCTAAATAAATTGTTTCTTATTGAGATTGCACATCTCAAAAGTAAGAATTCGAGAAGCAATAAATTTATAGATTAATTGGACTAGAGGCCTAATTTATTTAATTGTAATTTTTTTATCTCTTTTATTTTATTGTTTTATATATTTGTGCAATTATCTAAAGATGTTAAAATTCAGAAGATTATTACTTAATATAGTCTCTTATCATAAGATATATGAACAAAGGATTGGTAAGTTTTTATTTTTTATATATTAAAACTTTTCTTTTAGAATTCGATATTTATTTTTGTTACTTTTTTTTAATTTGTAGTTTATAGAGAAAAACAGAGAAGATTAGCAATTTCAATGAACATGACAAAAATTAAACATACAAGGGTTCGAGAATTTCGTTCTATCCATTGGAATTGCTTATTTTCTCTCCTTTTCTCCCTTGCATATATAACTATTAATGAAAAAAAACCAAATGAAGATCGGACTCTAAAAAGAGTTTTAATATATTATAAATAATAATCTACCATCCATTCGTTCATATATATTATAATCTAGTCTTCTGATTAAATGATTTTCAACATCTTAGATAGCACTCTACAAATAGATAAAACGGATAAAACAATAAAATAAAGGTATAATAAGAATTACCAAAAAAATTAAATAAATATACCAAATAAATTATATTTTCAATAAAATTAATAAATTAATAATCTTCCCTTTTGAGATGTGCAATTACAAAACAATTTATATCTTCAACTTCATATACCCTCACACAAAATTTAATTTTTCCTCAAGTAAATTTCTAAATTTTATAGAAATATCCTCATAAAACATTTTTCAACCCAAGAAACCAAAAAATTAGCATGTTTATTTAGGAAAAGTGAATTAGAGTTACATTTGTTTGGTAGCCTAACATATCCACAATGCAGATTTGGCTATGTATGTTGTTAACGCCTGGGTTGCTTTTAAGCATTAAGTTGTTTCCTTGATCAATTATTGATTAAAAAAGAAAATTGTTTCCTTAATCAATTGACTCTTCCCCGATCAAACCTAGCACTGACGACAAGTCGTTATACCCTGCACTAATAAGAAACCCCAATTAAGTTACTGGCCAGATACAATTTTCAGATCAAAAAGCAAAATGTGGCATTAAATGGTCTACAAATTAAAGAGAGTCAACAAATGGAAAGCCAAATTAAGGACAGCAAACATAGTACACGTGTCATGCATGCATTATTACTTCCCTAAAAAAAATTGGCCTCTTTTTGGAAGCTTCAATTGTGCTTGACTTGATCGAGAAGGCTGATGTATGGATTCATCCCCTGGGTAATCTCATAGAAGACATTAGGCAGTTATCCGCAAACCATGGCAAGTGGATTTCCAGCATGTTCTCAAGGAAGGGAATTTTTGGGCAGACTCTGGCGAAGGCAGCATGTGAGATGGAAGCACGCCTCTAAGAACCTCCAAAAGAATTGCAGAGTCTTCTGCTGACTGATTATTGGGGAGTTACTTACCCTCGTTTTCAAGTTCATTAATTTGTAGGCTTGTTTTTTAATTTTCTTTTATCACAAAAAAAATGCTTTGAAGCTGTATAGTCCTTGAAGCTTGACTATCGAAAAGCCTTACTCCTCTAACTCTCTATTTTAATTTTCATTTACAAGTTCCTTCGATTTTGACCCGCATTGTGCAAAGCCTTCACTCTTTTTAGATCTTGGCTTTGCAAATTATTTCTCTTTGTTCGGCTCCTCTAACTCTCTCTCTTTGTCATCGTCTCTCTTTTGCAATGTAAAGCGACAAAACCAAATAAGAAATTGTTGAGTTAGAAAGGATGGGGAGTTGGTTTCCAATCCAACACCACAATAATTCCTTCATTGTCGCCCATCGATTTCTGACTCAAGCGCTGTTTGGGAAAGCTTTTTGCCTTCCGAATGCCAGGCCATTATTCCCTCGTCTTTTTGTTTGTCTTCCGAGAAACAGCTCTATCTTAGCCTTTGTGAAAATCCTTTCCTAATTGATGGTTTTGATGTTGATTTTGTGCTTACAATTAAACTTCGTTCCACTTTCTAACATGATGTTGCTGTTAATTTAAAATTGTCTTACATTTTTTGAAGTTCTAATATATACTCTTAAAACTTATAACGACCTGAGGTTTGTAATAGACACATAAAAAAAGTCCTAAATTTGAGTAGCTACCCTAACTCTTTATAGACGAGGTAATAGACGCTCTTTTCATTTTAATATTTTTTTTGTTGCTTTTGTCTTCCCTCTCTGTCTTTCCTCTGCTTTAATTCGCCTTGCTCCTCTTTGCTTTTGTCCTTTTTGGTTACAATAACTGTCTACTTTTTGCATTGACTTGCTCCTTTGTTTTTTTTGTTACAATCATTGTCTAATGTCTGCTCTTTGCACTCTCATCATGTGTTCTCTTTTGTCTTCCTCTACTCTTTATATTCTTTCCCTTCCGTGTTTTATTCTTCTTTGATTAGAATCATTTTCTATTCTTTACATTTTCATCCTGAGTTCTCTTTTTTTTCATTTGCATCATTCTCTACTCTTTACCTTCTTTCCATTCTTTTCCTTGTGTTCTAGTCTACCACGAGCAAATACTATCAGATAACTTATGTATTTTTTTTTAAATTCATAAGTCTTTTATTAAATTTGTTTTTTAGCTACACATGATACGGTTATCTCATATCTGTAAATATATTTGGATTTATATGATTATTTTTAAATATTTCCTAACTACTTATCTATATTTTTATTTTTAGGTCTTTCTCGTATATTTTCAAAATACATACTCTAAGAATATCATATCTTATAATTGTTTCGATACTCATGTTTGTATATATAAGTAAAAGTCTTTATTAAAGTAAATAAAATTAAAATATGTAATATTTTTTAAAATAAAACTTACAAATTTATATATTTTTTACAAAAAGACAATCCAATTAAGTTTTATTACTTTTCGAATACTCACTTTTGAGAGTTGTAATCTCAATACGAAATCATTTAATTAGAAAATCTTAAACTTCAAATCCTTCTACAAAAAGATTTAATCTTTCTTAAATAAATCTCTAAACACTATAAGATTAAAAAAAGTTAAAACATTTTCATAAATTAGTTTCCCTTCGAAACTAGCTAAACAATTAGGGAGTTTATTTAAAACTCACTAGATGTGTTTAACAACTAAAGATCCACCCTATGAAAGTTTGTTCTTATTTATTGACTTAATAATCCTTAACTAAATAGACTCCAAATAAATTTTAAAAAACATATAACAGTGACACGATATCTCTAATTTTCTAAGTACGTCTTGAAATTCAACATTATTAATTTTCAACACTACTAATTTAATAATAATAGAAAATAAATATTTATTAAGATACTTTATAGCAATCATTTCAATATTGTTAAAATTATCCACACACAACAAAAAAACATTTGTATTAATAACTACGAATGAATCTTCTAGCAGTTTTCGTTTTATCCAAACTAAATTAAACTGTTTTTTTGAAAAATATATAAATAAATAAATTTACAAGTTTTATTTTAAAAAACATTGCATATTTTAATTTTATTTATTTTAATAAAAAGACTCTTATCTTTATATACACAAATATGAATATCAAAATAACTATAAAATATAATATTTCTAAAATGTGTGTATTTTGAAATTACACGAGAAAGTAAGAATAGTTACTCAAATTTTAGGTCTTTTCGTGTATTTCCAAAATACACACATTCTAAGAACATCATATCTTATAATTGTTTCAATATCCGTGTTTGTATATATAAAAATAAAAGTTTTTTAATTAAAATAAAGAATACTAAAATATGTAATGCTTTTTAAAATAAAACTTAAAAATTTATTTATTTATATATTTTACAAAAAAACAATCCAATTTAGTTTGAATAAAACAAAAATTGTCAAAAGATTCATCTGTAATTATTAATACAAATGCTTCTTTGTTGCATGGGGATAATCTTAATAATATTGAAATGATTGCTATAAAATATCCTAATAAATATTTATTTTCTATTATTATTAAATTAATAGTGTTGAAAATTAATAATATTAAATTTCAAGCTATACTTAAAAAATTAGAAATATTGAGTCACCATCATATGTTTCCATCATATGTTTTCTAAAATTTATTTAAAGTCTAATTAGTTAAAGATTATTAAGTCAATAAATATAAACAAACTTTCATATGGTGAATCTTTAGTTATTAAACACATCCAGCGAGCTTTAAATAAACTTATCAATTGTTTAAAGATATTAGATCACCATCATATGTTTTCTAAAATTCATTTAAAGTCTAATTAGTTAAAGATTATTAAGTCAATAAATATAAACAAACTTTCATATGGTGAATCTTTAGTTATTAAACACATCCAGCGAGCTTTAAATAAACTTATCAATTGTTTAAAGATATTAGATCACCATCATATGTTTTCTAAAATTCATTTAAAGTCTAATTAGTTAAAGATTATTAAGTCAATAAATATAAACAAACTTTCATATGGTGAATCTTTAGTTATTAAACACATCCAGCGAGCTTTAAATAAACTTATCAATTGTTTAAAGATATTAGATCACCATCATATGTTTTCTAAAATTCATTTAAAGTATAATTAGTTAAAAATTATTAAATCAATAAGTAGAAACAAACTTTCATATGGTGAATCTTTAGTTGTCAAACACGTCCAACAAGCTTTAAATAAACTTACCAATTGTTTAGCTAATATCAATCGAAAACTAATTTATGAAAATGTTTTAACTTTTTTTAATCTTATAACATTTAGAAATTTACTTAAGAAAGATTAAATCTTTTTACAAAAAAGTATAAAATTTAAAATTCTCTAATTAAATGATTTCATATTAAAATTATAACTCTCAAAAATGAGGATTCAAAAAATAATAAATTTTTTACTTGATCTTTATATTTGATTTAAACATCACACACTCGCAATCACTCTAATTTACTTCAACTTTTATTTTATTTTTTTATAATTTTTAATAATCTATTCTTAATATATTCCAATTCTAATTAAAATAAACTATTAAATAAAAAATACATCAACAAATACATAAATATCAACCAACCAAATCAAACTATATCAATTTCATAATATTATATTCTAATTTCAATTAAAATATCTTACACAAATATTTAATCAAATAAATCATATAATAAATTAAACTAAAATAATAAGATACTTAACATATGAATAAAAAATATTAATTAAGACAAAAAACGAATACACTAAAACAATAATATATACTCCTTCCATCCTAATAAATTTGTCACTTTTGATCTTTAAAATTGTCTCATTAAAAATATCACATTAAAAAAAATAATAAATTTTAATATTATATTTCCTCTTTTATCCTTTATTATACTTTAATTTTAAAATCATTAAAAAATTTAATGCCTACCACTTTTAAGAATAATTTAATCAATTTAAATTATTTACATGACATAACAAGTGAAATTTTTTATCTTTTAAAATTATGTGTTTTGTTAACATGTGACAAATTTAGTAGAACAAAGAGAATATATATATAAAAACATAGAAAACTGAGTCTAATCACGTAAACAAGTACACATGCCATTGAACAGTAGACTTTCTTACCTTCTTTACTTACAAGCCAATATTGTACACATCCCATTGAAGAGTCGGTTGAGATCAGCAAAACAAAGGCTAAAGCCCTAGCCTTCAAGCAAGAAAGCGTGCCTGTGTATAAAGATATGCTCAGATTATCAGATAGAGAAAAAGAAATACTAAAAAAAAGACAGTAATATTAACATAAACTAGTATAATAACCGTGCAGGAAAAAGGAGGAAGGAGAAGGGCAGATAGAGAAAAACAGAAAATGAATAAACATAAAAATGCATGTAGTGAAATGTTTGAAAAGAGACGTCTAAAATAAAAGTCTTTCAAGGAAGCAAACAAATTGTGGAAATATCGAGAAGGTATCTAAAAAAAACATAACACAACCTAACATACGAAGAAAATTTCCAAAAGATATATTTAAAGCATAACACAAACTAACAAGCCAGAAAAATATCCAAAAGACATGTAAAAAACAAAAGACAATCAAGATCGAAATCCGTTCAGTTACAAACATAGTTTCAAACATGAGATCCACAACAGTAAATTGTGACTTCAAACATTAATGATTTCACCGTGACCTTTTTATTTGATTTTCTCTGTTCCCGGGCCCGGCTAGGGGTGTAATCAAGGCACTCGAGGACTGCGGCGAGATAGACAGGAGCGCCACCGCCATAATGCTGTGCATAACGACCTTTCTTAAGGAACCGAAAGACAAGACCCACCGGAAACTGGAGCCCCGCTCTCGTCGACTTAGAAACCGCCTTCTTCTTCTCTCCTCCTCTCCTGCCTCCCGCTGGCTTCGCCGTTGACTCCATCGAAACTTAAACCGACGTTGCTTCGCTCTTTCGAACTTGTTTTGGGAGGAAAAATGTGAAAAATGATTGAAAGAGAGTTTTGATTTGATCCGCGTATTGTAGTGAGCAGTTTGTTTGTTTTCTTGAATTTTGAAGAAAGAGCGATGGATGTTAGCGGGATTTTAAGTTGGGATATGCCACGCGGGCAATCCGTGGCATACATGTCTGGGCTATAAGAGTTGGATTGAATGTTTTTATCGGACGGTTGGATTTTTCGGGTTTGTGCTGTTCATGTGGTTGGATCTTACGGTCAGGGTTTGTCCAGAGTGGCGATCCTTGTCGTTTGGTGTTTGGCCATTCAGGGGATTGCTTGGGGCAAGGGCCAATAGATTTGTTATGAGATGTGTATATATATATATACAAGAAAGTTACCCTCATTGTGTTGCGGTGAAAAAATTAAAAATTAATTTTTATGTTTATAATTTTTTAGTGAATTGATTAAAAAAATAAAAATTAATTTTTATGTTTACATTTTTTTGCCAAGTGATTAAAAATAGTTGTTTATTTATTGTATTTTATATTATTAATATTTATTTTACAAAATAACCATATCTCATTTTTTTTTATTAATGTTCATTTATCTAACAAACAAAAAAACTTCTTAATTTTAATAATAATTAATTATTATTTTTTTATTGAAATAAATTGTATGAACTTCCTTACATTTTAGTAAAGTTGATTTTATGAGTCTTCAGCTTAAAAAAGTATCTTCAATTTGTTATTATATATTCTAAAATAATTTTCACCATAAGAGATTTTTCAAATAATGATTTTCGTTATTAACTTTAAAAATCAATATATATATATATATATAAAATGAATATATTTGTAAAAAAAATTAGATAAAATTAAACTACTTATCTTTTTTATTGGCTAAAACAAATGAGAGAGTTTAACTAAAAAAAAGTTAAAGAGTTAAAAATAAATTAGAGAGTATAATTGGAAAAGTTAAATAAAAACAAAATAAAAGATTTAATAAGAAAAAGGTTTAAAATAAATAAAAAATATAACCGGAAAAAAATAAAATATATTTGTAAAAAAAAGTTAAATAAAATTAAACTACTTATCTTTTTTATTGACTAAAACAAATTAGAGAGTTTAACTAAAAAAAGTTAAAGAGTTAAATATAAATTAGAGAGTATAATTGAAAAAAATTAAATAAAAACAAAATAAAAGGTTTAATAAGAAAAAGGTTTAAAATATATTAAAAAACATAACTAGGAAATAAACTAAAAATAATAGCTGATTAAAGGAGTTAACTAAAAAAATTAGAAAACTAAAAAATAGATTAAAATTATGACAAAAAAAACAAATAAAAAAAAGTTGAAGAATCAATAAAACAGGAAAACTGAGAAACAAAAAAAAAATCAGAAACATGGCATGTGGATAGTGAAAAGATAAAAATATATATATAGATATATATTAAGGGTAATATTATAATTTAAAATAAATAAAAATATATATTAAATAAAAAATTCGATTAAATTTACAAACTATTCAAGTTAAATATTACACTACATAAACTTGATTTGTTTAACCATTCAAATAATTTAAATTCGAATTTAATTAGACAAAAATTACATTAAATTCAAATTTTACTCGAGACAAATTCAAATAATTTGTGAGCACTAATATATTGTTTATATCCCTAGGCCCGGCAATGTTTATGATCTACGGAAGGTTTCTAGTAGTATTTCTTTTTCAAAATTTTACAGTAAACTGAAAACGATATATTTTTTATATAGTAAAATTTACACCCAAAAAAAGCAAAGATTTTCGAAAGAAAAGGTGTTTTTTTAATACACACGTGGAATTTGATACTGTTGTCAGGTCCAGGCCAAAGGCTTATCCTAAGCCACACATTAGGAACAGAAAAACAAAAGGCGCGGCCTCATGTCTTTTGGCTAACTATGCAGTCTTCTTCGACATCTCTACTTCTCTGTCTGCAAAATCATTTGACTGATAAATTTTGATATCTTTTTTTGCATTCTTACTCTCAATATTACATATGTAAATGTCTTCACTTTGTCCCTTCTTTCGACCTTTCCTTCCTCAGTGGAGGCACAACAGTGCAGGTTTCTTGGTTATTCTCCAGTCCAAGACAAAGATTAGCTTCAAACCTTGCGTGTTTTCCTCTTCCTCCAATGATGATTCAACTTCACTGCCGAAACAAAGCCAAGTACTCTCTCTCTCTGAATGTCTTGGCTCACTTGCCTTTGCTCTTTGTTGGTTTTTTTTTCTTTTTCTAAAGCTTTTTGCCTCTGCGGTGACAGATGGGTTATGATCCTTCGGAGGAGCTATTTGGACTCTCAGTTGATCTAAAACCAAGGTTTCAGCGCTTTTTCTCTCATGCAGTTCTGTGTATATGTAGTGTTTCTTTGATTTAGTTCTGATCCGTTTTGATGCTTTGAGAAGCTTGATTTTGTATGTTGTCAATTGTTGTTTTACATGAATATTCTGCTTTCTAGTAGTGAGAATGTTCAGTGCTTCTTTTTGGAATTATGCTGCTCACTTTACAGCCTCCCTCCCCACATAAGGAATTATTGAGTTCATTATAGTTCCCAGCATTAAACAGGATCTGAATTGTTGAGATGTTTGCGTACAAAGCTCATGCATTTGCTTCTTTCATATTTGTTCTAAAACATCTTTGTTTTGTCTGTTTGTTTGTTTCTGAAAAGGAAAATCTGTTGGTGTTAGATTATATAGAGTTGAGTACCGAATTGACATCTCATGTAACTTATTTGAATTTGGTTTCAGCAATGCCCTGCCAAGGGCACCGAAACCAAGATCATGGTTTGGACCAAATGGTCAGTACATCAGAGAGCTTCCTTGTCCAAGTTGCAGGGGGCGAGGTTATACTCCATGTACTGAGTGTGGAATTGAAAGATCAAGATCAGACTGTTCTCAATGTAATGGAAAGGTACATGTTGCGTGCTTACTGATAACAGTACATCATTATAAACAAAAAGAAAAATAGCCATTGCATTTGCAGTTGATAACTGCCCTTTAACAAAGATAACATGCTTTGGAATTTCTATGTTCTCATGAAGGTAAATTATTATATCTGAGGGCATCCTTACTGACAAGTCTAAGAAATTGTATCTAGCCATTAAGTTACTTAGGGTTTCCTGTTAATGCAGGGTATAATGACTTGTCGTCAGTGCTTGGGAGATCGTGTGATATGGGAAGAGTCAATTGATGAGCAACCATGGGAGAAAGCTCGTTCAATGTAATCTAATTAGCTTTTCTTTATGCAGAAATCAGTTCATATAAGTCATTTTTCCCTACTTGCTTACCTATTGCCCATGCCTTTCTATGCAAATTCTTGCCTTTTTCTACTGTGATCACAAATTCACAACTTGTATGACCTACCATAGTTTTGTTTAGTCTTTGTTTCTTTCTAGGGTGAATTTTGTATAATATCTAGCATAGTCATTCAATTTTTTTTTGAATAGGTATAATCATTCAATTTTTGATCATGCATAAATGTGTATATAGTTTGTAAAGTATAATTTGCTAAAGGTAATCACTCACGATGCAGTCTTGCTGCTTCTACAGTCTGGTAATATTTTTTTCTTTTTATGTTATTCCATATTAAATAATAAGCTATGCTTATTCTATTGAAGTTTAAAATCCTGCAACAGAAATATCGGACATGAGGGAATAGATTTTGACCCTCCATATTTTCTTATAATTTAATGGACTTAATCATATTTATGCCTTGAGGCTTGAAATATTGGCCTTGTTCATCCTCATGAACTCTTTTTACTTAATTGTTTATTGATAGAAACCTCTATATGGTATTTGTATTAATCTCTTGTGAGTTGCTCAATGGTCCTTGTATATTCTTTTGCTTGAGTTACTTGATACCGCACCGTAGGTTTTGGAAATGCTCTTGATCATCATTGCGTATATTAGATATCTGAGTTTGTTGGTTGTACACCGTGATATAACTGTTCCTCTAATTTCTTTTTCTCCTTTATTCCTCTTGCATAGTTCTCCACTCAAAGTAAAAGAGGATGATGAGGTAGACAATCTAGACATAAATCTGGATGTGAAGAAAAAGTCGAAGCGTGTTTACCAATCACCATCTCCTGAAGTTGGATTGAAGATCAGCCGATCACTAAAAGTTAGTTGGATGCTTGAATTTACTCTGCATAATTTTGGACAAAACATTGGATTTATACCACTTATAATTGAAATATAGAACTATTTATGCAACTGTTTAAAACAAAATTTCGGTATTACTTCTTTATGAAGTTAGGCTAGATAAACTCTTCAAGCTACCATCATCAAGTGCCTCAAATGTTATTACTGAATGCTTTAGTGGGACTTGCTAGCAATATAGAGACCTTGGTGTTGTTATCTTAGTTTAATCTTTCGTTCTAAAGGTGAAGTATCCTTTAGCTTTTACTCCCTTACAGTTTCTAGATCATATGACTTATAATAGGCAAATAATCAAAAATTGCATCTGGTGTCATCTGAGATGTTTGCTTAAACTCGAAAAGGCTGCTTATTGTTTTCTGTGGTGGTGCCAGGTTTAATACACATATAGGCTTCACGTTTTTCTTCTTGAATATATTTATAGTTGGAGAAAAATCTATGTATTCATGAATTTAATCTTCTTTGTTTAGTTGGATGATTGCAGAGTCTCAATGCCAAAACTGGACTATTTAGCAAACGAATGAAGATCATCCATCGTGATCCTACGCTTCAAGCTCAAAGGGTGGCTGCTATTAAGGTTTGAACTTAAGCTTTGCTGATTCTTAGTCTTCGGACTTGACATTTTTTAAATATGGAGTTAGTCACATAGAAAAATTGTTTTGCGGGGGAGTAGTGAGGTTGTTTACATCATTTACAATGAGGGTAATATATACGCTTTGCCCAATTTTTTTTCTTTCTTTTTAAAAAACATCAAATGTTTCTATTGTTTTCATGTCCAGGACTTTATGATAAATGAGCCAATTTTCAAATATGGATAATTTGGACTATAAGACCTTTTTTATTGCATGATGTTTTTCTCTAGAGTGTATTTCCAAATAACAAATAAGGTGTAGAAGCATATACCAATTATTGACTTGCTTGCAACTTTCTCTATGCACATAGTACTTGTGCTTTTTCTTGGAAGCAAAGTGATTAAATGTACCTAATGCTTTGGAAGCAATATTTATGTAATGCAGGAAGCAAAAGGAACTGCTGCAGCAAGGAAGCGTGTGTCTGAAGCTTTGAAAGCCTTTTTTAGTGATCCAGAGAACCGTCATAAGCGGAGCATTTCTATGAAAGGTTGCTTGCATTTTCCATTAAAAGTTTAGTGCTACAGGTTTTAGTTGAAGTTAGAATACTTTTTCTTTCTTTCCTGGCCATACAAGTAATTTAACCTTTAACTGTTTTATCTGTTATTCTTACATGCTTCTATGATTTGAACTAATTCTTGGAATTGTAGGCTTTCTTTTCTCAACATATTTTACATTTTGTCTTATAAACTGTTGATATATTCGACATTCCATCACATGGAGGTAAAGAGGTCAACTCTGGTGTCTACTTTTATCTTGATCTCAATTCCAGATTGGGAACTGTTTACCAACCGTTTCCAGATAGTGCAGCTATGTTGTTTTTGGTATTCTGATGGTTCTTAACAATGAGATGTACTGTTATGAAATATAACGAGTGTTACTGTTCTTGTTTCATATGTCTTCAATTTTAACAATGTACTGGTTTTGGCAAATTGCAGACGTCAGCATTGGCATATAGTATTTTTGCATTTTATTAACTGCATCAACATAGGGAGCTTGAGTACTAACCTCATTGTTTTATAGGCAAACCATTGGAGCAGACTAAAAGCTCCATTGCAGCCTGGGATTTCTTTTCTCCTGTCTTTTAAGATTTTTTATAGACATAATTATCTTCTTTCTTCTTGTAATGCAGGAGTTAAATTTTACTGCAGAAATTGTGGCCGTGAAGGGCATAGAAGACACTACTGCCCTGAAATCAGAGATAGTTCAGTGGACAAGCGGTTCAAATGTCGATTATGTGGAGAGAAGGGCCATAACAGAAGAACTTGTCCAATGTCAAGCTCTGGTAGAAAGCGTCACCATTGCAAGATTTGTCGCAAAAGTGGTCACAATCGCCGGACATGCCCTCGAGTTATAGGAGTTAGAGACATTTTGACTTCTGGAAGTAGAATATACACCTGCAGGGTATGCCGAGAAAAAGGGCACAATGTAAGGACATGCCCTAGTAAAAATGTAAAGTCATCAAATTCTGATCTTCAGTTAGAAGACGGAAGCCAGCAACTTGGTCCTCAGTAATTATGCTGGTACATTAGACAAAACAACAGAAATAATAGAAGTTATTTGTTGCACAAGAAAGAGTTACTTAGGGGTCGTTTGGTATCATTTCCTGTTTTCTGTTTTATGTTTTCTGTTTTTGAAAATTTTGTTTTGTTTTCAATTTCTGAAAACAAAAAACATATTTGTTTAATACTGTTACGTTTTGAAAACAAATATTTAAATTGATTTAGATATAATAATTCAATTCACAAAACAAAATTTTAAAAATTAAATAAAAAATAATATATTTATTAAATAATAATATGTAAATAATATTAAATAATATTATTTTATATTATTTAATACTAATATTAAATATTTTATTTAATCATATAAAAATTTAATGTAATTTAAATAATGTTATAATTAAATAAAATATTAAATAAAATAATATTATTGAATTTAATTGTAATAATCATAAATCATATTTAATAATAATTTTTATTTAATTGTAATAATAATAATAATATTACATTATTAAATAAAATATTTAACTAATTAATTTATAATAAATTATATAGTTATTAAAATATATTATATTTAATATAAATAATATTATTTAATGTTAAGTATTTACTTATTTAATAATATTAACTTATTTAATAGTAGTAGTGACATATTTTAAATTTAAGATACAATATAATATTAAATAATAATATTGTTTAGTAAAATAAAAATTAATTATATTAGATAATAATATTAATTATTAACATATCAAAATTATAATAAATTATATTATTTAAAATATTTAATATATTCAATAAATTATTATAAAAATTTAAATTAAATAATATTATAATATTATAGTTCAATGTAATATTTATTTAATTGCTTTTTATGTTTTCAACTTTTTTATATTAAAATAAATATATTAATTTTAAAATATTAAATAATATTTTATATTAAAATTAAATACTATTTTATTTAAAAAAATTAATTAATTTTATTTATATTTTTATTATAAAATATTAACATTATATTAATATATATAAACTCTGTACACTTACTTATGAACAGTAACAGAAATGAAAACATGTTTTCGAAAACAATGAAAACAAGAAATTCTTGTTTCCAACAATTTTGGAAATTCTTGTTTTCGTTTTCGTTTTTTGAAAGCGGAAACATGTTGTCAAACGTGTTTTTTGTTTTTGTTTTCAAAAAAACTGAAAACAAAAACAAAAAACAGGAAAAAAAACAAAAACAAAAACAAACGACCTCTTAAGTATATCTATTTTTTATTCTTCTTTCGCCGAACTTTGACTATTGATCCTACATTCCCTTTTGATTTGAAGCTTATTTGAACTGATAGCTTATATGATCTAACAAGCTAGGAGTCAAAAATTAGTGCTTCCAACCATTGGAAATGGTAGTGGATGGATTCACCATCAGTCATTAGGAGTTAAGGTCAAAGCTAAACCCTTCCTTAAAACCAGTCAGCCGATCTAAGAGCGCAACTTGATCCAAGGTCCCATCCATAGGGATCCGAGCTAAAACACTCATCAACTACTTATGGTAGGGATAGAAGAGTCTTTTCTTAATTTCATTTCCAATGGCAAAGATTCGTCTCTTTCTCGCTCCCTCAATCACCATACCCAACATACCAAAATCACCCAACTATTCAAACTGTTCAAACGTGGGCAGTTTTGGACCTACCCAACGCTCAAAGCAATCAAGATCTTTATTGGCCGTCTCAGTCTTAGTAGGGTCAAGGGCAAAACGTACCCTCTCCCTCCACAGCACTGACGACGAAAAGAAGGCTTCCTGTGCGTGGTCTAATCTCGGCATTGATCCTTTTCCAGCAAGATTACAAGTCTTTGACATAGCTCAGTGATGATCCCATTTATCTTTGCATTTCATATACATGAGTACAATTTATGATACAAAACAAAACCAGGGATCGGTTGACATCCACTGATTCTAACGTTAACATTCAAGAAAAACAAGATTCAGTTTAGAAACAGAAGCAGTTGTTGGTTAACGTAAAGAATGCAGGTTGAAGGCACCATTCCACAGGGACTGCTCTGTTTTGTTATGTAATGGCAGTTTACTTTCTTCTGATTCTAAACCAGGCAGGGCTTCTACATTGGAGGAGCACATAAAAGGGACATGATCAATTTCGTTGTAGAACATTTCTCCCACTCCATTGTTGTCAACCATCTCCTTCAGCTCCTTCGTGCCGTTCTCTTCAGTTTCAACATAGTTTGCATTCAAGTTCTGCTCTACTAGTTTGTTAAACATTGAGGACCTAAGCAGGAGGCCAAGTGCAGTTGGGGAAGATGACTTGCCACAAGGAATAACAGGGGCCTTCTTTGGGGTGTCTAAGGCCTCTACTGTAAAAGGATTGGCGTTGAAAAGAGGCGGGTCATTTCTCTGCTCAGTTGCGAAAAGATTAGATTTTGCCGTGGGCTGAGACGCCATGGTTGTTTTAAGTTCTTCAGAAACGAGTGCATGATTGGCTCCAGGTCTTAGCCATCTGATGTATGTGTTTAGGTCAAAGTTGGTTACTGCATTGATCCCTCTATATTCAATTGCTGCAATATCATAAGCATGAGCAGCCTCCTCTTGTGTACCTACAATAACAAGATAAAGAAACGGTTCTTAAGCCACTTGGATTTGGATCGCATAAAAAGATATACATATCACGAGCCTACAGCCGACAATCTCTTGATCAAGTTATAAAAAGTTGTGGCACGCTGAAAGATTTAGATTTGAGCTTTCATCTATACTGTATCAACTACTTAAGACATGAGAACTCACTGTATGTGCCAAGATAAAGGTATTTGTTTCCAAACACCCTCCCTATTCTTGCTTCCCATCTCCCATTGTGATGATGCCTGCAGTGCATTTAGTTAGGTTCTACGAACTGAGTTCTTGTTTTCAACATTAAGATAAGGTTACAGTCTGTCTCCTTACTGCTTACCTTGCAACTCCCCTATACCTGGAAACACCCCTTGAGAAACCACTGCTTCTTCTGTAAACCGATGTAAAAGCAAAAGACTGTCAATATTTGGGTTAAATCACAATATTTGAAATAAGAAACAACCCAATCTTGGGATAATTACCTTCTTAAAGAGGCTAAGTATTCCTCTTTTGTTACACTTTTCATTATCTCAACTTCCTTCTCATAATCAGATACCTGGAAAATATATCATACATGCTTTTAGCCAAATATTAGATTTCGTGCCACCCTAGAAGTGAAAGAGAACTCTCAGATCAGCAAAGAGAGTAATTGTACCGGAAAGTTTGTGTAAGTTGATGTTCCCCAGTACTTGATAGCGGCCAAATCATATGCTCTAGCTGCAGATTCTTCTACATCATAAGCTCCTGATAAAATAGAAATCCCAGAAGGTAGTGAGTTTTCCAGTAAGTATTTTTCCGAAGCAAACATGGTTTTCATCAATCAAGTACTCACCAAGATAAACTGCTCCATCCAGCAATTTCATCCATGGTGCAAGCAGATGAGAAATCAAACAATCAAGATGCCATTAGAAAATATGGCATAAGAAACAAAAGTACAAAAACTTGTGCATGTTTATCTGATAAGAAATCGGTTTATACAAGTTGCATACCTTGTTTTCCCTTTTTCCTTCGGGTTGGATTCCAGGAACCTTTGTCCCATAAATGAGCTTCAAACCTTCCAGTCCATCGATGTCTGTTGCCGCAGGGAATTAATAGTCAGCCTCATCCTTTTGATACAGAAATCATATTGACTTGATATTGAAAGCATTTAACAACAAACAAAACTATGAGAAAAGTGCAGATGAAACCTGCTGACACCCCGGAATCTTGAACTTCTCTTCACCGTAGTGGCAGTAGGTTGGTCACCTTGCAATGGTTGCTGCTGTTGTTCTCCTTGTTGATTGTTGCAGCCTAGTGCGCTAGTAGAGGGGTCTCGTCGGCTTCTCTTTATACACTTAGCCTCCACAGTGTCACCTTCCGCCATGCACAAACGACGTCTTCCAGGACTCAAATCAGATTTTGCAGTGACGATTTCCATGGATCTGATTTTACTATCAAGGAGCTATATTTGATTTGGCTGCTGGGCGATGAGAAACTGAAAACTAGTGTTAGATATATAGGTGCCGCAACTTGTTTTTTACTTATTCTGTTGGTTTGCTGTTCAGATTGTCTCATAGTCATCAAGACAAAACCTGTCGATGCTTACAATATCAGTCACGACAAATGTAGTGTCTGTACTCTAGTGTATCCAGCCAAGCATGAACTACAGTGATGAATGCCTCAGAGAATAATCCTTCTTCCATGTAACAGAAATCTAGTGTCATCAGAACTAACTCAACCCTGTTCACCGGTATTTTCAAGGTTCTAAACGACTGATATATAATTATATAATCCTTTCTTAAACCATTTCCTGAATCGGATAGAGTTTCACAGTGTTCATAATGTTTAAATATAGATGGTGAATAAGTACTCAGAACAACGTGATATTGTGCCACGATATAAGTAAAAACTTGAACGCATACTTGTGAAGTGTCTTTTGTATAACAAAACCTAAAACTTTCAAATCAAAACGAACAATGCCCAACGAAAGTTAAACCAGCTGAGTAACTGTTATCTAATCTTCTTCCGTTTTCAATGCTTATTCAGGGAATTGAACTGCTGTTTGCACATTGCAGATAGACCAAGAGGAAGACTACAATGGCCACGCCGACAAGATTTTTTATGAAAAATCAAATTTGGCTCACTCTTGATAAGAAAATGCAGGTTTTTGTCACCTGGGAGGAGTTATGTCTGCCAGGAAAATTGTCTTCTATGAAAATTATATGGTAACAACATGGTCTTGTAGGGCATCATCATGTCTGGCTATGCTTAGGATTATTCGTCCAGGGAAACCAATTCATTAATTATCTGCGGCTTGTTTTGTTTATATTTTCCAGATTCTAATTGAAAATTTGACAAGTTCTTGTCTGTGGAAAAGATGAAGTTTGAGTCCACCAAGGAGCTCTTGAGGTTGAAGGGCGATTTCTACTATAAAAAAAAAAAGAAGATATATATAATATTCTCTCTAAATATAGCCATGATTTTGTTATTATCTATTCATCTAATTAAATTAATTCATAGCTATAACTCTTTTGTTACACTTCATTTAAAATCAAATGTACATGTTCGACTGACAGGAAACTTGAGAAAAGAAAACGATTTTCATCTTACTTAGAAGCTTTTGTAGAACATTACATTTTCTTTTATAGTAGTATTCAATACGTATAAGATGGAGTATATGTTATACGTGTACGTAATATTATAATACATTGTGTATACAACAAAGCAATTTTGTCATGGAAATTAACTAAATGAAAATGTGACTGGCTACCTCCTTAGCTGCCATGTTTGGTGGACCAACAAATCGGTTGCCCTGGCTGATACTGGTACGTTTGCTGCTAGCTCCAATGGCATACAGGAGCCAATAAGTGTAGTCATTGTTGACTACATGGAAAAACCCCCATTGGCACCTTGGCATCCTTTGTATCAGTCCTTTACCGAAGTGGGTGAAAGCAATAGTGATTTGCATCTTCTGATCCTCAGAGTAGCCCTCACTTGCCCCAAACAACATCACCTGCATGATCACCAAATCAGATGAAATTATTCGTGAGCCGAGCTTGTTCAACTACTGCCTAGGATCATTGTCAAAAAGTTCTGATTACCTCATTGTGGATAGTGAAATGGCAGATGGATATGGTAATGGCAGTTGAAGCCTGAATGGCATCCATCAATGAGGCCATCGTAGCAATGTGTTGAATTCATGACTGTGGAGCTGCTGATGTGGATTTGAATGAGTCAAACTAGCTGTTGGAGTTAGTGTTATCTTCAAACTAGAAGATAAGATTTATTTTGATATGTAGCAGATTTTCTGCAGATATTTAGCAAGATTATGGCATTTCAGTTGCTCATATTTCTGTATAAATTGATGCTTTGATGTTCAATAAAAATAAGTCTCTCTAAACCTTCATTGGTTTTATTTCTTGACCATCTTTACTTCTTACAAAACCTACAAATTGGCATCAGAGCTGTATTCTTAAGGGACCTGTGAGATTTGAGTGAAAAAAAACACAAGCCTAAACACCAATCATCTTCCCAATATAGAAACATAACCTTTAATTCAATGGATTTAGAATCTTCATTCAAAGCACTTGCGCCACCTGTGTTTGATAGAACAGATTATCAAGGTTGGGCTGTTCGTATGGAAGCCTATCTTGAAGCAAATGATCTTTGGGAAGCTGTTGAACAAGAATATGAGGTTCTTCCTTTGCCAAACAATCCAACAGTGGCACAAATCAAAAGTCACAAAGAAAAGAAGCAGAGAAAAGCGAAAGCAAAAGCAAGCCTGTTTGCAGCTGTCTCCTCTACCATCTTCACCAGAATTATGATGCTGAAAACGAGCAAGGAAATCTGGGATTTTTTGAAGCAAGAGTATGAAGGTAATGAAAGGGTCAAAGGGATGCAGGTGCTAAATCTAGTCCGAGAGTTTGAGATACAAAGGATGAAGGATTCAAAAACAATCAAGGATTACTTTGACAGACTCTTTAGTATTGCTAATAAAGTAAGGCTTCTTGGTACCAAATTTGATGATTCTAGAATTGTGCAAAAAATTCTTGTGACTATTCCAGAGAGGTTTGAAGCTACAATCTCATCTCTGGAAAACACTAAAGATCTGTCAAGTATTACTTTGGCAGAATTGGTAAATGCATTACAGGCACAAGAGCAAAGGAGGCTTATGAGGTAAGAAGGACCTGTTGAAGGTGCTTTTCAAGTCAAATCACAAAGCAGTAATGGTGGCAAGAACAAGAAAAAGAAGCAGGAATACAAAAAGCCCAAAAGTTTAGGTAACAACAAAACAAACAACAGCAGCAACTCTCAAACCTTTCCACCATGTCCCTACTACAAGAAAACCAATCACTCACAAAACAAATGTTGGTGGAAGCCTGATGCAAGATGTCACAAGTGTGGTCAGTTGGGGCACATGGAAAGGATATGCAAGTCTCAACAACACGTGGGAGAAGCTAAGCAAGCTGAGAATCAACCTTAGGAGGAGCAGTTGTTCATAGCATCATGCCTAGCCACCTATATCTCAACTGAAAGTTGGCTTATAGACAGTGGCTGCACAAATCACATGGCCTATGATCATGAACTTTTCAGAGAAATTGACAAAAGTTTTGTCTCCAAAGTCAGAATTGGAAATGGACATTATATTGAAGTCAAAGGAAAGGGTACAGTAGCAATCAATAGGCACTCAAGTTTGAAATTAATTTCTGATGTTTTATATGTGCCTGAAATTAATCAGAACCTGTTGAGTGTTGGGCAGCTACTTGAGAAAGGCTTTAAGGTGCTATTTGAAGACAAGAGCTGCATGATTAAAGATGCAGCAGACAGGGAGGTGTACCGAGTCAAAATGAAGAATAAAAGCTTTACTTTGGACTTGACGGGAGAGGAACCAGCTGCTGTTCATAAGGAAGATTCAAATGCTATTCTGTGGCACAAAAGATTGGGGCACTTTCATCATGGTGCTCTATTGTACATGAAGAAAAATAATCTTGTGGAGGGCTTACCTGAACTTGAAGGGGAACTTCCTGCATATCCTGCTTGCCAATATGGAAAGCAAACAAGGCTTCCTTTCCCTCAGAACAAGGCCTGGAGAGCATCACAAAAGCTGCAGTTAGTTCATACCGATGTTGGAGGACCTCAAAAAACACCATCATTGAATGGTAGTAAGTTTTATATTGCTTTCATTGATGATTATACAAGAATGTGCTGGATTTACTTCATGAAGTATAAATCTGAGGTTGCTAACATTTTTTGGAAGTTCAAAGCTTGGGTGGAAACTCAAAGCGGTTGCAAATTATAGGTGATCAGGTTTGATAATGGAACTGAATATATCTCAGAAAAATTTGAAAAATTTTGTGAACAAGCAAGTATTGAACACCAGCTGACTGTCCCCTATACGCCACAACAAAATGGGGTCGTGGAGAGAAAAAATAGAACTATCATGGAGATGACAAGGTGCTTGTTACATGAGAAAGAGCTACCAAAGAAATTTTGGGCTGAGGCTACAAGTACAGCAGTTTTTCTATTGAACAAGTTGCCAACAAAAGCTGTGCAGAAAAAGACTCCATTTGAAGCTTGGTATGGGTACAAACCAAAAATGTTTAATCTGAAAACTTTTGGTTGCTTGTGTTTCTCTTACATTCCTCAGGTTAAGAGAGAGAAACTGGACAAGAAAGTAGAACCAGAGATCTTTGTAGGCTACAGCTCAATTTCAAAAGCCTACAGAATCTATTTACCACAAAGCAACAAACTGATAGTCAGCAGAGATGTTGAATTCATTGAGTCAAATAGCTCGAATTGGAAAAATGACAAGCAGTTTGAGTTCCAGGAGGAGAATGATCATGTTGATGATGTACCCGTCAGAGGCACCAAATTACTCTCTGATATATATGAGAGGAGTAATGTTGCTATACTAGAACCTGTTGGATATGAAGAAGCTGCAACAGATCAAAAATGGGTGGCTGCAATGGAGGAGGAACTTAAAATGATTGAAAAAAATCATACATGGGAGCTGGTGGACAGACCTGACCACAAGAAAACAATAGGAGTCAAGTGGGTGTATAGGACCAAATTCAATCCTGATGGTTCTGTGAACAAGTACAAAGCAAGGCTTGTTGTCAAGGGATATGCTCAGACATTTGGAGTAGATTTCTCTGAAACATTTGGTCCAATTGCTACGCTGGATACAATCAGATTGTTGTTGGTACTTGCTGCACAAAGGGGTTGGATCATTTACCAAATGGATGTTAAGTCAGCCTTTCTGAATGGATACTTGGAGGAAGAAATTTTTGTTGAGCAACCAGAAGGATTTGCTATTCAAGGAAAGGAAGACAAGGTTTATTTGTTGAAAAAGGCTCTCTATGGTTTAAAACAGGCACCAAGGGCCTGGTACAGTAGAATTGATGCATACTTGGTGAGCTTAGGCTTTGAAAAAAGTCTAAGTGAATTTACTCTATATGTAAGGAAAGCTGATGACGAATTACTTGTGGTGTCTTTATATGTTGATGATCTACTTGTTACAGGAAGCAGTAAGAAGTTAATTGGCTGGTTTAAAGAAAGTATGAAAGACATGTTCGAGGTGACAGACCTTGGGAAGATGTCATTCTTTCTTGGTATGCAGGTGCAGCAAAAACAACATGAAACTTTTGTGCACCAGCAGAAGTATGCAACGGAAACTCTAAAAAAATTCAACCTGGAGGAATGCAGGCCAACTACTACTCCAATGAATCAAAAGGAGAAGTTTTGCAAAGAAGATGGAGCTGAGAAGGTTGATGAAACGCTGTACAGAAGTTTAATAGGCTGCCTGAGGTATCTAACTGCAACCAGGCCAGATATCATGCAAGCTGTAAGCCTTTTGTCAAGGTATATGCACTGTGCTAACAAAATTCATTTACAAGCAGCAAAAAGAATTGTTAGATATGTCAAAGGCACGGTTGATTATGGCTTAAAATTCAGTCAGGTCAAGGATTTCAGTCTTCAAGGTTATTCTGATAGTGATTGGGCTGGATGTGTTGATGATATGAGAAGCACTACTGGTTACTGCTTTAGTTTTGGTTCTGGCATTTTTTCTTGGTCTTCCAAGAAGCAGGAAGTGGTAGCTCAGTCCACAGTTGAGGCAGAATATGTAGCAGCCACTGCTGCAGCAAATCAAGCTCTCTGGATCAGGAAACTCATGGCTGATTTGCAGATAGAGCATGAACAAAGCACAAAGATTTTTGTGGACAACCAAGCTGCAATTTCGATCGCCAATAACCCAGTGTTCCAGGGCAAGACAAAGCATTTCAAGATTAAGTTCTATTTCCTGAGAGAAATGCAAAAGGAAGGAGAAGTGCAGCTGGTTCATTGCAAAACAGAAGACCAAAATGCTGATATATTAACAAAAGCTCTACCCAAAGCTCATTTTGAAGATTTACGGTTGAAGCTTGGAGTATGCAGTTCCAAAGTCAAGGAGGAGTGTTGAATTCATGACTGTGGAGCTGCTGATGTGGATTTGAATGTGTCAAACTAGCTGTTGGAGTTAGTGTTATCTTCAAACTAGGAGATAAGATTTATTTTAATATGTAGCAGATTTTTTGCAGATATTTAGCAAGATTATGGCATTTCAGTTGCTCATATTTCTGTATAAATTGATGCTTTGATGTTCAATAAAAATAAGTCTCTCTAAACCTTCATTGGTTTTATTTCTTGACCATCTTTACTTCTTAAAAAACCTACACAATGATACGTGAAAAGATGGTCAAGCCAAACGTTGGTTGCTCCGAAAAGAGAAATTCCATCACCATCGCTCCTTGTCCGGAATCCATAGTGGTCTTCAGCATACCTGATCAGGCCACCATTGCCCCGAACAATGTCATGAATATGGAGGCCATGGATAATGACGTTCCTCGCGAACCGCACAGAAATACCAGCGCCATAAGCCACATGCACATTGGCCCCCCTGTCATCCGAAGCCATTGGGATTTTCCAGTTCGGGAAGTACTAGATCACTGATCTCATATACTCATTTCACTCTCACTTCTTACTTCTTACTCCCTTTATTTTAATAAAATGAAACCACCATATTGAATGGAGAGTATGAATAGCTGTAACGTAATGTTTTGTATAAGAGGAAGTACAATTTCTTTGCCAATCGCCATTGTTGACAAAGTCTACTACTCTGAACTTAGAGAAGATTGAGGACTGATCCATCAACTGCTTTGCATTATTTTTTGTCTAGCCAAATTTATAAACCAATAAATCAACTTCATCTTTAAGAAGTAAGAATTTTTGTTAGTTTAAAATATTTTGTACTTGTATTTCTTTTTTTTCCGAGTCAAAATCTAAAATGAACATATCAAATTTGAGATAGCCCGAAGTGTTATAATCACATGTTTAGCATCAGATTTGTCTACAATAATATTCTCACAATTTTACGTTTTTCATAAAGATTATTATTCATTGACTTTATAATACAGTCAAAATATTTAAACTGACTGTCCTTGAATCACAATCATGAATGGAAACAGGCTATTAAAAAGACAAATTGCTCGAAACACAGGAAAACTAGAAATTTAGAAAGAAATGAATAACAAAATAATAATGCATCCTATTTGCAAGAAAATGGTCTCTTGCAAAATATTACAGAATTGCAAAAGGTAAAATTTCGCTTCCGATATTATTCTCAAGACTCCTAAGGCATTATACATAAACTATAGTGGCTCCAATAGTCACGTGGTCTAGCCCTGCCCCTAGTCAATTACCCCGTGTAATTCGAGTAAAAATGGTACAACAATGGCATGAACATTGGCAAGGGCTTGGGAATACAGCCTCCGCGCTGTCCAGAACAAGAACAATATATGTGCTGCAGATTCTGCAACTTGATTTAAGATAGGATGAAAGCTTCATGGTGGACATTGCTATTAGATATATACACCTGGAAACATAAATAATGTCGGCGCTTTATGTTAAGATGCTTCCCAGACCTTGTAATCCCTCCCTTCAAGGGCTGAGGACCATCTTTGAGGACCTCTTGGTGGCTCATAATAGCCTGGTCCAATCTTCATCGCAACTTTTTCATCGATGATGGCTGCGTATACATCCCTCTCTGCCTTGACAATTTTAACCTGCCATATACGATTCGATATATGAAGTCAAAATTTAACCTGGTTGGTGATTTGCCAACAAAAACAACTGCCTGAACTCTTTCTAAAAGGGCAAATGAAGAGCGGTCAGGTAGCATATTTATGGTGGAGATATATTAGAAAGCAGAAATCAATTATATCCATACATTCTCCTTCACTTTGTTCCTGAACAGTTTAAAGCAGTCTGTATAATTCACTGAGATTGGTCCAGCAAAGCTTTTGAGTTTTTCGCATACTGTACAATGGAAATCTAATAAATAATGTTTATATTTACTTCGCCAAATTAATGCCGAACCGATTAACTTAGTTCTCAAGTATAAAAGTACAGAAAATTATTCGGAAAAGCTTTCCACATAATCCTTAGTCCAAAATATGAAGCAGAGTTTTTGATACTTACTGTACTTCGGCAATGGATTTTGTTTCTGCCTCTCAGAGAGATAAGAGCAGCAATTTCAGAACGATAATGAGAACAAATGTGATCATAGAACACAGCTGGTGTTCCTGGGTGAGTCAAGATATAAGCATATCCTTGCATTTCCTTTCCACTTGGAAACCTCCAATGACCCTTCAGGAGTGGTACGAAAATGGATTAAAGCATAATTAAGTAAAAAAATTCAACAAACCATGGAAGTAGCATTATAGCAAGGAGTAAACAGGAATCCTTTTCTCCTTCAAAGAAAAATTTCAGTGGATTCATATGAAATCATTTATCCGAAATCAACCATCTACTAAGATGAATACTTCTTCAGCCTGGCTTAATATTAAAAGTTAACTTACCTTAAAATCTTAAAGGAAGGAAATTATAATAATAACTTGCTTAAAGCATTTTACAAAGAAGAATCATCTAGGAGCATCTATTAAGAAATTCCTAGGACAATCTCCTGAAACATGTTTATGTATGTGAACACTGCTCTCTTCTCCAATAAAAATGTTTGAATTCGGTAAATTTTAACTAAAACCTATATTTACCTGAAACCTAGAGAAGAATCTTAATTCTCATAGACGAGAAAAGAGGAAGACAAAGGGAAGACAGAACAGCATATCATCAAGCCTCATCTTCAGTCAAAGTGTTATTTTAACAAACATTTGATTTGGCATGCATCATAGTTTCTTTTGATTAATTCAGTTTAGAAAAAAATGAATAAGTGGAAGACTGAAAACTCAAGTGAGATTCAAACCTGGGTAGAACCAGTGTCATGATTCTCTATAAAGGTAACAGCACGTGATGGCCACCATCCAACAACCCCAGGAGGCTTTCCTTTCTGATCCGATAATCTCCAATATTCACATCTTTCAAGAGCCTGAGTGAAAAGATTCTGTAAATATATCCTGTGCCTTACCACTTTAGGAAAGAAATGAATAGAAAAAATTGTCAAGGACAGAGACAATGAGCAAGGGCTAGTTTAAGGGTCAATCATTTCTAAGAGTTTTTCAACCTGTTAAATGTTTAAATGATGCAAAGGTAACAGAATATCATGTATGCCATAAAAGCTAGGTGAAATACACCTAGAAACACCAAATAGTTGTCCTCAATTTGTGGGCAGAGCGAGGGAGACAAACCAATATGAACAAGGTTGTATTTTTCTTTAAATAAAACTCTATAGAAATATGTTCATGAAAACACTTAACAGGAGAAATTTGGATGAATGCTTACTGAATGAAGAACTCCCTTGGTTGTAACATCAAATGCACCAGCAGTTCCATTAGCAGCACTGATCCAGTCGATTATTCTCTGTCTGTGAGCATCTTGATCGTGGTTCATTTCACCATATGTGTAACTGAGAGAATCCCAATATTCACCCACAGCGAAGTAGGGTTCAGTTGCATCCAAGTAGTCCTTGACATAACCACCCCAAAATCCTCTGACAAAATCCAGCCTCCATCCATCATAACCAATTTCTTCTCTACATGTCATAAAATGCCAGCAAAATACTACATCAATAAACTATTACAACTTAAGTATTTATTACGAGAAACAGGAGGTAAATTTCTCCTATCATGTAGAAGCACATAGACAAAGCTAATCAGAACATGATGAGGTAAGAAAAATGCTTGAAAAAACCAAAAGATAACTCATTCAATGATTCCTGACTATTAACACTATGTTCAGCTCAGCCTCCTTGGAATAAAAGTTACTACCAATCCAATTGTGAGAAAGATAAGAATAAAAAACAAAATAAATAAAAGATAAAAAAGTTGCAGCATAAAATCATCATCATCGGAGCCTTTATCCCAAGAGATTGAGGTAGGCTATATGAACCAATATCTGAATTCATGTTATATCGTCCAAGTTGCAGTATAAAATATGGGACATATAACCAAAAATGGAACCTAAGTTTAAGCAATTAAAACATTCAAATATCCCAATGGAATGCCTTTTTGATGCCAGAAAACTATCGAGTAGCTAGGCCAAGACAATCCATTATCACAACAAGAGATTGTTAAATTTTCACAAAACCTTTTGGAAAATCTAGACTATATTACCACCATATAGGTAGAAAATTTCAAATTGCAAAGATTAGGCTGCAACTTGTGACCAAGAACCAGTATGTTGCACCTTGTTTATTTACAAAATGAAAAATTTCCAACTGTACACCCTTTCTCTGTTGGGCCATGTACAGCTTTTACGAGCCTACATGTATCAGAAGCATAGGATAAATACTAATTAATATTAATTACAACTGCAACTGGTTTCTAGATTAGTTATGTAATCATCCTATTGCCACCATACAAAATTATATCAACAATCAGTTCAATCATAGTTGCTGCAAAAGGTGCAGAAGAAATTAAATTAATTTACACAGTTTTTTTAACCTTTTCCCTATCTAAATATTTACAATGCATTTATTGTACATTTTCTATTCTCAATTTAGTGGGGTTAAAGTAACATTTTGACACAACACAAGGTAGCTTTGGAAATAGTGCCAAACCAAATATTCAGTAGGCATGTATCCATCTGATTCCATCATAGATCTTTTGACAGCGAGAGAAAATAAGGCAAAAGCATGATAAAACACTAAGAAAATACATGCTTTCATAATACTTTCATGCATGTTAGATGGTTGAAGAAAATGAAATTTAAGTTTCAACCTTAGCCAGCCAAGCCATTCTTTGAGATCCTTCCTGACAAACTCTTGTGAATGATCAATGTTTGGAGCAGCATGGAAATTATCTCCGCTACTTTTGTTCCCCCTGCCCTGTATGACAGAAAAAAGGGGTTCATACCTTCAAGAACATCAATATTACAGATGCATAGAGTTCAAACAAAAATTGCACCATATTAAGTATAAAATAAGCAATATTCTTCAGGTCTAAATAGAAAACCTAGAGAACATGTGTAAATACAGGCATGAAGCAAACCAAAATTATAGGTAAGCCATATAGGATCCCATTGCTCAGCTACCACCACTCTAGCTGAACTGACAAGGTCAGATATATACATCCTAAGCATGCAAATTACGCAACATTTAAACTGCATTTTTTCATCCAGATAATTCTGTTGAGTGCATGGATCTCAGATTGAAAATTCGACAAATCTATTTTAGCACACATAAAATGTAAAGCAAGATGGTGGATGATAAAACTGTATTTATTCATTCTACAAAGTTAACACCACCAGCATCTACTAGTCAAGCTCCATAATGGTTGCAGTGAGACATAATTACAATTGCTAACTTGGTCTTGCTCCAAGAAAAATCCAGGTAATACCAAATAACGCAGATGTCTTGAGTACATATTGTCCAAAATTTTTACCGGCCTAATGCTGAACCCCCAAGTTCCTTACACATTAGTAGCATCCTTTTTCACCAAAATCTATGATTTGTATCTCAAAACCCTGTTGCATACTAATACAATCAAAATGCATTGACAAGAATAATTATAACATTTTCCATAAGAAAAACATAACATATACTCTTGTGCAACAAGCAAGATGTAAGACAACAGAAAAATTTAAGACGTGCTATCAATGCACCTCAAAGAATAACCTATTCTTAAGCTTTCAGAATCATAGAAAATGTCAATACCTGGAAATGAGGATCATCTCCAACCACTGCTCGATCATCCCAATTTAAGCGACCACCAAAAATATTCCATACACCATTCTGATTTTGAAAGTGTGCACAACGGTGATTCAGTACAACATCACCGAGAACTTTCAAACCAACTTCATGGAGACTCTTTACAAGTTCCTTCAGCTCATCAATGGTTCCATATCTGACAATTCAACAAACACAAAATATTCTGCCATAGGCCCTTTGGGGAGCATGTAACACATGATTTCTTTTAGATAAAGGAAACAGCTATCAACTTTCTGCGTCTCTGGATGTCCAAGAGGCATTTGCAAGCATGTAACACATGATTTCTTTCAGATACAAGAAATAACTATCAACTTTCTACGTCTCTGAATGTCCAAAAGGCATTTGCAAGCTATCTTTTAGACTAATAAGAGTAATTGAAGTCTCATTTTACAATGACAGTTAAATTTTAGTAAACAACAAAATGTAGAAGAGAAGGTCCAAAATCTGGTACTTGAAACCAACAATGATGAGCATACTAAAGCAAACAACAAAAAAAGTGCAGTTCCATCTTTTTTTCCTGCACAAAGATTCCAAATTATAATTTTTTTAAAAAAAATCAAGACCAGAAGGATTTGTTAGGTACAAGTTGAAAGTTCAATTTTGCAAGTTTCAGCTTCTATGACCTAGTCCAAGCACCAAATGATAGGCCCTCAAATATTCATTATGTAAACTACAAGCTTGTAATATGTACCTGGAATTTAAATTATACAAGTCCTTTGGCATGTATCCTTCAGGTGACACGGACTCTGTTGGTGGTGGTAGCCAAATCACAGTAAACCCAAGTGAAGATAATTCTGAAGCTTTTTCTTTGAGTTCCATATACCATCGTCCAGATTTATGAGATTCCCAGTTGAAACCTTGGCACAATATTTCAAAACCTGTGCCTGTTCCCGGGGATATTTTAACGGCAGGCTTTGGTGGCTTAGTTTCCAAAACAGCTTCCTCTGAAAAGGTTGGAATGGAGCTCCTGAAGATGCTATAGGCTTCAGCAGCTAGCTTTTCAATTTCTTGAAGAATGCTTTCTTGTGCTTCTTTTGTTTTTGTCTTCAGACTCTTCTCAGAGTTAAGGCCACTAACCAAGCTCCGTATCTCACTGATGATACCATCAGTATATGTTTTACTACCAATTTCTTCATTTGTAGTGTCAGATTGACCAAGTTGATCCCGAACACCACTTGCACCAGAGAAGGGAACATAGAAATCATTTTCTTTAAATTTCAACCAAGTGTCATCGTCCAGCTTGAGGACAAAAAGAAATCCAACAAGTCCTTCATCTAAAGTGAATAAAGCTCTTGATCCATTTCCTGTAGCTTTTGGCTGCCAAAAAAAAAAGGATTTTGATCTGAGAACAATAAAAGTACAATACAATAAAATTTCCAAACAAAAAAAATAGGCAACCAAGTGCACAAGGCTCCCACTTTACCAGTGAAAGAAAAATAAAAAGAAAGCCCTAATATCAAGCATCTTCGAAAAGGGATCCAATGAAGAGGACTAAAAAGAGAAAAAGAAAGTCAAAAACCCTAGAACATGGTCACTGCAAATTGATGCTTTTAAATGTTCCCCTTGATAAATAGCATGTTTACAAACTCAATATCCTATCTCCTGCTCCATGGACAAACTTAACTTTGGAGCACCAAAAGATTAATTGCTGCTGTGACTGAAAAATCAGTTCAAAATCATCTGAGTGCATCAGAAAATTAATTTGTTTTAGTCTTAGAACTTGCTAATATATGAACTTACAAGCTACTAACTACAAAGAAGAAAATTATATGCAATTTTGGCGTAGAAAGAATAAGATCATACTCTTCATGTCCTTTGATTAGTAATCTCTTAGCGATTAGTAATAAAGGAAAACAAAGCATCCTCATGAACCTAGTAAAAAATATTCGCTGACATCTAAATAAGAACAAATAAGCTTACTTAACATATTTTTAGGAAGAATAGAACTAGTTATGTTTAGTAAGAATTTAGTCTGTGTTTAAGTTCTCACAAGAAGAATATAATTACAATTCAAACCTGCAATAAAGTGCGTAAAGCCCTGTTCTTGAATACAGATGTTTCTGGCGGATATGGGCCAGCAGGAATTTCCCATGTTTTAGCATCATCTCTGCAAACACCCCAGTGAACTATAACATCTCCTGGTATATCAGTATCCATATAGAGAACAATTTTTCCTGTATCAGGAGACTTCCTAACAGCAATGCTCACTAAGTTACCAATAGAAACTTCTTTTACGATAGGCTGCTCCTCACAGAAGCCTTCAAGTCGCCTATTCTTATTCTTAGAGTCCTTATACTCATTGCCACTGTCTCGACTATTAGCATTTGATGCTTCTGCTTTAAATAGCACATGAGACAACTGTCCCAGAGCACCTAGGATGAGGAGAAGTGAGGGAAATGTGTCAGTATCTCACTGAACAATGAACAAAGAGGATAGGAAAGATATGGTGGAAAAATATTCCATTGTGTTCCCACCCTGACCCACATCCTAATTCCCAGCTTATAAAATAGGCTCAAATGGAATACTATATAACTTATCTGCAGGTACGCCACTTGACTTATCCTTCTACATTGACTTCTAATAGCACCTAGAAGGTTTTAGGGAAGAATCCAGATTTCAACATCCGAGACACTAACTATAAGTCATGATTGCACAGGATGGAGACCACACAGGATAGGTGGGTGAAGAAATAAATTGTGCAAACTAATATTTTCAAAAAAATATGTGAAAAGTACTAATCAGCATCTTCCATCTGGAATAACAAAAGGTAGATAACAATGAAATGGTTTTATTGATGTTAATCCGACCCATCTTTTTCAGTAAATTAAGGAATTGTCTCTTTAAAAAAAAAGAGTTGAAGTCAGTACAAAGCCATTGGATTTCATGTTCTCCGATATAGTGCATCAGGATCGACCAGCACGCATAATCACACCAGAACTTGGTATAAACAAAAAAAGTTATCCTCAATGAATTTAAATTAATAGCAGAAACTGATTTCAAGTCAAAGCTGAAAGTCATGCACAAAACAGATAATAAAACTTTCGGCAACCTGGCCATATGCCAAACCCTCTTTTCGCTCCAACCATATTGCCATCATCCTCAAGGTAATCCACAAGAGGCACCTTAAAATCCCTACATCTGTGCTGACACCAGGCTCCAGTTTCTTCATCCTGCAGCAACATATTATCCCAGAAATCACAGAGAGGAAAAAACAAAACAATATAATAAAAAGATTTACTAATATCTTAAATGATTAGCATATCAAATACAAAAACATTTTCTCAATCACTTCATATTGGAAATACAAACCTTCAGAACAAAATTTATAGCTGCAATAGCACTGCGGGGATTAAAATCAATCTTTACTTCATGAAACATATCTCCTTCAGATGGTTTCTTCATGGGAGTTTCAATAGCATAGTCCTGAAAAGATTCCGCTTCATATATTTATGCTCAAAATGAAAAGGCAGGCTTCTACACAAAAATTAGAACTAATACACACTTTAATGGGAATTGAACCAGGAGGTCTCATGTCTTTAGGTGGTTGATCCCATTCACTGCAAAGTTTGAAAAACGAATACTTTTCAGAACACAGAAAAAGAAGTTCCCAATACCTTTTTCTTTTGGATAACAGAAGTCCCCAATAGCATAGTAAAGTAATATCCTTGTGTGCGAAATAATATTCAATTCCATAGCCTGTAAACATATCCAAAGAACAGTAAAGATCAAGGCTTACCTGCCACAATCACCAAGATAAGAAACTCCCCAATGAAGAATCCACTTTCCCGGAAGACTACATCCTACTGTAAGCTGCCAATTTTGCTGATCTTTTAATTGATCCAACCTGATGAAAATTTTTCCCTCCACCTACCATTTAAATCAAAGAAATTAATAACCACTCAAAAATAACAAAAAATCTAATAAAACCAAAACCAAATCCGCAGATCTCTATTCAAATTTCTCAGTAATTCCTTTTTTAAAGTTTAACTGATATTAAAACAGCATAGTCAGCTCTGTTCGAGCTGAAAACAGAACCTTTCCAAGAAATTTTTAATGTATATAGAGTTAAGCCTCGTTGATCAACCGAATTTACAAAACTATTTTAAATCATCATCTTTTTCTCCTCGAAGTTTCTCAGCCACCAAGCATCCGAGTAAAGAAATCAACTTGAATTCAATAAGCTTCATTTTTCCAGCTAACCAAAACATGAGAAACCAAAAGCAATACCAAAGCTATATAGAAACAACCTGCAATACACATCAAGCAACGCATTAAACATACGTTTACATATAAGAAGCGGATGATTAAAAACCTTTTCAATTCGCTTGACGGGAAAAGTCTCTGTATACAAGACGTCATCGGAAGAAGAGGTGTCGAAGGTGTCAATAAGAGCTGTATTAGTGGAGCTGGCTTTGACGACATGAATCTTCCGGGGAGGCTTGGAGCAACGTAAGCAAACGCCTCTAGAGAACAGAAGCTTACCATTTCGAGAACAATCCAATGAGCGAGACGGCTTCAGAAACAGCTGAGCTTTGGGACGAAACGATAGTATAGGGTTTTTGAGAAGAGAATCTATGGCAACGGTTGCCATGCTTCGTCGCCAATGGACGTGGAAAAGACGTGGAGTTTGATAATTCTTTTTGCAGAAACTCGTGAAAGAGAAAGTTTAGGAGAAGATGATGGTATTTAGATTTTCTTTTCTATTATTGTTACTGTTTTCTTTTTAACTTTTTTGGGTTAAATGAGAATCGTTAATTTAGTTTGGCTTTTACGAAAATATCGTTGACTTCCACACGAATTTCGAAATTCTAGCTTTTAGATTAAGTTTACATGTTCGGTGTATATTTTGTGTGAAATTAATTTAAAATGAGAAAATTGTCACATAAGAATTTATGTAAACATATCAAATAGGAAACTATTAAAAAAATCAATGCGAAACATGTTTTTTATCCGGAGGAAGGAAGTTTCAAAGTGAATTTTGATGGTGTAGCAGACAAAAAATCAATGACGGGTGGGTTTGGAATACTGGTAAGAAATCACAAAGGTGAAGTAGTTGGGTTTTATCCAAAAAAAAAAAGGGTGAAGTAGTTGGGTCATATTGAGGGAAGTGGAAGCAGCCCATTTTTTAGCAAAATTTGATCCTGTGAGGAGGAAAGGTATTAGAGGAAAGGTATCCACATAATTTTATTAGTGATGTACGGAAAACAGATATTTATTCTTGAGTAATAAAGTAAGACTTTATTACAAAAAAAAAATCTTAACAAATTCATATAATTTTTTTTATTTTTGTGTCATTTTTATTTATATGATATTATCTTATTTATATTTAAAATTATCAAATTTAATTAAAATTAAAAAATAAAATATTATTTTGAATAAAAAATATGACTATCAATTCAATTTGAATCATAAATAAAAATAATATATATTGATCTGAACTATTCTACTTTTAAAAAAAGACTTTTACTTTCCATCAAAATTTAAGTTGCATATTGAGTATGGAGTATGGACTATTTAATATAATCACAAGCAAAATATGAAATATGACGTATTAGTTCAAATTACATGCATGATAAATAATTTCTTTGATATTATTAATTTAATAAAATTTAAACTCGTAATGTTTTTGTTAGCTTTAAATTGACATGTATTTTAAAATGACAAAACTCAAGTAAGCTTAAAGCATTTCTCTACAATGTAAATTTGCTCAAAATGAACTCAATAATGGAAAATACTTTAAACAAATTTTTGGATTGTGATTTCAATTGAAAAAGTCAGGAAATACTCTTATAGAAATGCTAGAATGTTTTGAACTGACTTAAAATCACAAAAAGCCATCAAATCTTCTCAAATTGCAGCCAAAGAAGTGCAGGAGAGCACTCTGGAGAAAAAGGGATCGATCCCTACTGTAGAAAGATTGATCCCAAAATGGCAGAAAGGTTGGAAGAGGTCCAGGAAAAGGTTGGAAAGCATTCTGGAGAAAAGGAATCGATCCGTTGTAAAAGGATCGATCCCTTTACACGAAACCTGAACCCAACGGCTAGTTTTTGAGGGTTTCAACGAGAGAATTAGCATTAAATGTTTCACCAACCGTTTCAATCAATTGGTGGACTATAAATAGAGGCATTTATTAAGATTGGAGGTAGAACAAGCACTCAGAAATTCTCCAAGCTTCAAGAGACAAAATCAAATCTGAAAATTCATTCTTTATGAATCCATTTGTGAATTCTCATTATTCATCACCCATTCACTCAATCTTCTGATATTCAAGGGGTGTGTTAGCCTTGTAAGAATTGTTATTGTAAGAGTGTGGGTAGTATTACAAAGGGAGAGGCTTAGAAGTTTATTTCTAAGTTTTCAAGAGATATTGTAAGAGGTCTCACCACACCTTGAAGTGGTTTGTAAGAATTCCAAAGGAAGAGTGGAATCAATACCTTGACAAGAGGATCAAGGAGAGAAGACGTAGGCAAGAGATTGGCTGAACCTCTATAAATTTGTGTTTGCTTCTCTTTCTCTTACTTATTTACTGCATTTATTTTATTGTAGCATTATTTATTTCATTTGTGCATTAAGTGTTAGAAAAATCTAAAATTAGTAGAAAAACCGATTCACCCCCTCTCGGTAGAGCCAACAATCAATATCAGAGCTTGGACTCGAGAATTGATTAAGAGTAATTTCCTTCTAGTAAAAACGATCTAGATGGCTCAAACTAGGACTGTAATCGAGCCGAGCCGAGCCGATACACTGAGGTGCTCGACTCGTATATTCGGTACTCGATACTCGACTCGAGCTCGGTCGAGCCTTGAATTCTGAACTCGAGCTCGACTCGAGATCGAACTCGAGCTACTCGAGCTCGCTCGATTAGGCTCGATTCTCCGAGCTCGAGTCTCGTGCTCGAACTTGAGCTCGAGTCTTGTACTCGAACTCGAGCTCGAACTCGAGCTCGAATTTATTTTTGTACACATAATAAAATCATTAATTAAATATAATAAAACATAAAATTTTTAAAAAATGCAATAAGTCAATAACAACAGTAGCTTAAACATCTACATAAATAAAAGTACGACACAAATCACACCAACAAAAATAAAAATTACAAAGTCTTACATTAATTTGGAATTATAAAAATAAACAAATATAGTAGCATCATATATGCGAAACATTTAGCAGCATCGTCTACAACACCTGCAACACCTGCAATAGCAAACAAAATCAATGATTTAAGGAAGCAAATTGTTTGGCAATATAAAGGAAAGAAGTTCTTAAACAACTCATTAAGAATTCTCAGAGTTTCTTATACGATTCTTATATGTATTCCAATTTGCTAAGACAGCAAAATCAATATCATAAGTTGAGTAAGAAGACAAGACAATGATATGCGCTGAAGCTCCCTTGATGGAGTACCAAAAAGGAGATGTTGCAATATTGATAATGGCTCTACTTTAAAGTTTTTTGAAACTTTCCTTTTCTTATCATTCTTTCTTCAAAATAATTTTAGAAGTTCCTCATGCCTGCCAATGATCGATCAATACCAAGTCATTTCCATGTTTGTTACACGGTTCAAGCACAAGACATTCAGGGGACAGAATCGATCAATACCAAGCAAAGAGAATGAGCAGTAAAGGAAAAAAAAATTCATGAAACTTGCAGAAAGCACCAAAGGAACCCACTTGGGAACATGTTAGCAATTCATATCATCTTACAAAGTACTAGGTTATCCGACAAGAAAGGCCCAATTATAAAGCTGAGAAGTTTCTAAGCATTTGAAAACATAGGTTCTAGAATCTGGACTGCACATGACAATATTTACCTCTGCAAAGACTCCCATATCCAAAATCCTGACATCTTTAGGAGGCTCAAAAACAATACAATCAACTAAAAAATTTAACTATTCTATCAGCCAAATACCTAAACTAGCATCTCTAATGGAAACAAAACCTGTTGTTGGTTACACACACACACACAAAAGAAAAGATAAATGTGAAGAAATTAGCTTTGAAATGGATGGAACAACAAGACAATTTTCATCAACACCCAGACCTTAAAGATGCTAACATAGAACATATAATTGCATCCACCTAGAAACTATTTCAAACCTTACTTTGGCTAATTTAAAAGTCCATGAAGAGCTACAAAATTCAAAGAACTAAGATTTACATCTAACTTATGGCCAAAAAATATACTTCATCCAACCATCAAACAAAGATAAAATCAAAAGGAACTTTTTCTCCATAAACAAATCAGCCAAACTAAGGGGAGAATCAAACACATAAGAAGTTAATTGAACCATCCAAATCAACAAGACAAAATAAAGCCTTATTTTCTCCCAGACTAAAAAAGCTTCCTTACCTGAACTTACTGATCTTTCACAAATTTCATGCTTCTAATTTTAGAACTACAAACTTCATAAAAAGAAAAGGGAGAGGAGCAGGCAAAAGGTAGAAGTGTGTAGTGCTATAGATAGTTACATATGCTATTTTCCAAGAAACCACAAACTAACTCAAAACTTACTCACATTCATATATAAGGGCACCAACCAGTACATCATTAATATGCAAATAGCTTAATACCAAACATCAAATATCTAGAAAGACATGTAGAGTTATCTTCAAAACCTTAACAAATCATATCCCATTGTTCATTCCCTAAAAGCTACAGGATATAGGGCATTTCCTAAAACCGACTCAAAATTAATATCATCTAAAGTACCACACAAATTTTCAGCCATATACACTTATACGCAGCAAGCATATACACTTATATAGCAGTTATATAATTCATATACAACAGCAAACATCACACAACAGCCTTATAAATTCATCACATGGCAAGCACAGACACTCATACAACAGCCAAATAAACGACATATCGCGATGATTAAATTGACAAAGTACAATAAAAAATCAATTACCTTGATAAAGAGTACTCCATCTCAATTGGTTTACGAGAATTTAAGCGCAATTTCAATTGGTTGCTTCTCTTTCTATATAGACAAAGTAAAAGAAAATGAATTAAAAGTCAAATTAAAGTAAGACAATCATGAAATAACAAAGATAAAGAAAATGAATAAACTTACTTTGCTCTTCTTCTTCACTCCATGAAGATTCCGACACCAATCTCCTCCACAAAGTAATGCTTGCACTGTGTCAGGAGCTAATGAGGCACGATAAGTATCTATAACTCTACTTCCCGCACTAAAGGCAGCCTCTGAAGCCACTGTAGTGATGGGAATAGCGAGTATATCACGAGCCATCTTGGATAGAATGCGATACTTTAAAGTGCTTGCTTTCCACCAATACAAAGCATCAAATGTATTAGAATCTCCTTTACAAATAAAGCAACCCTCGGCTAAGTAGATATCTAGATCAGATTGTTGTGGTTGAACAGTCTCAACTGACATCACATAACTTGCAAATTCAGACCAACCTGAAGAAGAAGTTTCCACACTCCCACCACTAACACTATCAAGCACTTGTGTTTCAGCACTTTGCTCATTGACAGATTGATACTCGCGAGCATATTCCTCATAAATCTCATATAGAGCATCTCGAACTCGAGCAATATTTTCTCTTGCTTCTCTCTCAGGGTACATACGAGGAAAACAAAACTCAACCACCCTCATTTTGCACCTTGGATCCAGGATAGCTGCGATAGCCATTAATAAATTGCATTCTCCCCAATACTTATCAAATTTACTCTTCATCTTACGAACCATTGCTTGAATAAACTCATCTTCAACTTGTGCCTTTTTATCCAACAACACTTTCACACGATACACTTCATTCAAAAATAAGTTAGAAGTTGGATAATTGCTCCCAGAGATGATTTTAGTGGCTAAATTAAAAACCTCTAAAATCTCACAAACTTTCTCCACTTTTTCCCAATCTTCTTGACTTGGACAACAATGGTAGTGAGGTTCTCGTTCTTTGAATCTTGGAAACACTTCTTTGAATTTGATTGCAGTTGACAACATCTCAAATGTAGAATTCTAACGTGTCTTACATTCGAGAATAAGTTTCTTATCAGGCAGTTGTAACTGTTGTGCTATCTCAGAAAATGTCTTAAGTCTTGCCTCATTTTGATTAATAAAACTGACACTCTCATGAACATCTTCAATCACATACTTGATCTCAGAAAGACCATCTTGAACCATGAGATTCAAGATGTGTGCACAACACCGAACATGAAAGAGGTTTCCTCCACAAATCAACCTCTTGTTTCTCGAAAAAGTGTCCTTAAGAATTCTAATTGCCACATCATTGCTTGAAGCATTATCCACAGAGAGCGTGAACACCTTGCTTTCAATCCCCCATTCTTTCAAACACTTAAAAATGCAGTCAGAAATCTCAACACCACGACGAGGAGGAGGTATATGGACAAAGCTGATAACACGCTTTTGAAGTCTCCAATTAACATCTACAAAGTGTGCTGTAAGAACCATGTATTCAATCTTCTGATTGCTTGACTTCCATAAATCTGTCGTTAAACTGATCTTGTTGATGGTTTTCAGCAATGTCTTTAATTTTTTCTTTTCTGCTTCATAAACTTGCACGCAATCCTTCTTAATAGTATTGCGTGATACCTTCTCCCATTCAGGCATCCCACGTTTTTGCATCATGTTAAACCCTTCTTCTTCCACAATTGAGAAAGGATGCTCATGCATCAGTATCCAATGCGCAGCTGCCTCTCTCATTTTTGCCATATCAAACTTCCCATCTGTGAGAGCCGGTGGCATTTGTACATCAACACTCGTATCAACTGATTGGAAATTAATCCTTTGTTGTTGCCTCTGATAGATTTTCCTCTTCAAACAAGTTTTCAAGTGCCTATTAAACTGAGTTGTACTTTTACTTGAACTTACAGCTAACCTACTCTTGCAATGGATACATTCACCTTTTTTAGAACCGTCAGGAAGAGTAACTTCCTTGAACTCCAACCAAACAGCAGATGTCTTTTGCCTCTTTTTCTGATTACCTTCCCCTTCTTCTTCTTCACCCTCCGGAGGATCACCATTGCCACCTTCCTTATCCCTACTAGCATTGGCTGGTGTTGCATCTGTGTTAGTATCTACATTTTCATCCACATCGTCATCTAACACAACTCGACTTGCACCTGAATCCGATGTAGGTTGAAATGGTGTAGAGGAGACATCCGGTGTACTTGACATATCTAGTTTTCCATCACACAAAAAAAATCAACATTTAAATAAAGATAGGAAAAAAGGTTTGAATCAAAATTCAAACCTTGAATAAGTGATATAAAAATAAGTAAATGCAAATGGAGTTTGAATCAAAATTCCATGTACAGTACACATAATGTAGCATTTCTTCACATAAACAATGATCGACTATTAGGAAACCGAGGTAGATTGAATTAAACTTCAAATAACAAAATTCTGTTATAAATTAATGCCGACACTCAGGCTGCATGTGACGGAAAACAAGGCTCATCCATTACAATTTACAAAAATTCTTTCAAACTAAGCTGGGATGAAATTCACACAGCTTTTGTTATATATGTCATGCAAAAATCAAGCTCAAAGAGCATGGTTAAAGTCAAACAAAAAGCATAGTTTTAAGTCCCCCTTCATTGATGAATATCAAACAAAAAGCAGATAATTAAGGGATCTTCAAAACTTCAATGACATAATAATATAAATGGTAAAGACTAAAACAAAGAAGGAAAGACAACCATGAGGAGGAACATGAATATTATGAACACAGACCAAAAGCATTAATACAAATTCCAGAACAAGAAACAAAAGGCATCTGCTTATTTTTCTAGTAACTGAGTCTGACAGAACCATAATACCCTGAACAGTATCAGTAATGCAGCAAATTAACTCATGGAAACTGATATGTTTCTGAATTATTAAATGTTGCATTCAATGATGAGTAACAAGCAGCAAAAGTTGTTATCAACTAAAGAAAATATCAATACTATGTGATATTAAACATAAATTGCAAAACTTCATGCAATATTACATAAATATGCCAAAGCCTAAGGGTCTTTTAGCTTTTTTTTTTTCATTTCCATAAATTAATTCATTTTTTTCACTTAAAAAAGGTGTCAAAATCTACAAAATTAAAGACTACAGGTCTTGATATTCAGCATAATATCAAGAGGAAATACAACAGAAACTGAAGAAATTAAGAAACTTAAATGAGATTACTAATAAAAACAAGTCAAGCTTGAATGCTGAAAAATGTGTTGATTCAGTGGAATGTATAAATATGGCAGCTAGCATGTTATTTGGCATTCTGAATAAAGAAGGTGTTACAATTGCAGATAAAATGTTTCAGGAGTTGCAAGATAATGCAGAGAGGATATCAAAGTTCATAGAAGAGTTTGATTACTTAGAGCATCGTGCCAAAGAGCTCGAGTCTGAAAATGAGACTCTCCAGTTAGAGTTATCAAGGAAGGATGAGGTTTCGAAAGGTCTATTATTTGATCTCAGTCTGTTACAAGAGTCTGCTTCTAATACCAAAGACCAAAAAGATGAAATTAAGGAAATGGTTTCTGCTTTGGAGGCTTTAGAAGATGAGCTTGCTGTAAAATCAAGTGAACTTGATGAGACTGTTAGTCATAGTCAAATGCTTGAAGTGCAGTTGCAAGAGAAGCTAGACATGATCTCCGATCTTCAGTTGGATATTTCAAATGAACGTGAGTCTTTGAAACTTCTCTGCTCTCAAAATCAGGAGTTGAAATCTCATATTGAAGATGCCTTAGCGCTAAAAAGCTCTCTTGAAGATGAACTAAGAGAGAGAACGAAGATCACTGAGAGCTTGGAGGTGGAACTGTCAGAAATGAGTAATGCCCTGTCCCAAATGAATGATACCATAGAGTACTTGACTGGAAATTTTAATGAACTTGCTGGTGAAAGAGATCAGCTTCACATGAAGTTGCTTAGCTTGGAAGAAAAGCTTGGGAAGGCACAGGCTGAGGCTAAACAAAGTGAAGCTATTGCTATGGAAGCTCAACAGGTATGGTTTACTATAACATTTCATAAAATAGTATTTCCTTTCTTACTTTTTATTTAATAATTAATGTCGCATAGTTGTATCCATTAAATTTGATGATAGATGGCTGAATCAAGGAAGACCTATGCTGAAGAAAAGGAAACTGAGGTGAAGCTATTAGAGAGATCTGTTGAAGAGCTAGAATGTACTATAAATGTCCTGGAAAACAAGGTAAGATTTTGCAATGTGATAAAGATGCATGAAAGTACTACTTCTATTGTAACCGTGTTTAACGAATTCCAAACTTGTGTTAGGTTGACATTATCAACGGAGAAGCTGAACGTCAACGATTACAGAGAGAGGAGCTAGAATTGGAGCTTCATGCTGTAAAAGTTCAGATGCAGAACATTAAAAATGCTGATACTGACATTAAAGGGTTCGGAAATATTGCTCTGATCTAATTTGTGGTGCAGATACTTGATAAAAGGTTCCAATTGGCAACATATGATTCTTTGTTTCTGCAGTTGTTTAGATGAGAAGAAGAAAGATCTTCAACAAGCCCTGGATCGTATTCAAATTCTTGAAACAGATATATCTAACAGGGATAAAGAGGTGAAAGCTTTCCGTTGAAATGTGGTTTAGTTATATGTAACTTTGTTTTAAGCTTATAATGCTGAAAAATGCAATTTTTCTAAAACAAGACCTTTGGTTTTTACATTTCAAGGTGGGTGCACTGTTTTGATTGATATGTTTCCGTTATTGTTCAACAGATTGACCAATGCAAAAAACATATTTCTGAACTAAATTTGCATGCTGAAGCCCAAGCAAATGAGTATAAACAGAAGGTATGCCAAGGATATTGATTGGATTAGGCTGTTCTGCTGCATTTTTTTTTCTGGCCTACTGGTATTAGAGTACATGTTCTTGGTCCTTGATTTTCTAACTATTTTCAAAACTACAAAAACTGGAAACAGTTCAAGGCATTGGAAGCCATGGCTGAACAAGTCAAACCTGAAGGTTACTTAAGCATTTACTTGATAGTGCTTTGGTCAATACGTGCTTTCAAGCATTCTTATGCTCAAAATTTGTCAAAGATGATACCTGTACGAAGCTTGAACTGTGAGTGGCCTTCTAGAGGTAGAAAGGTGCAGTTTTCCTAAATGATTAGAATTGAATGACAGGTGTGTGGCGCTGGCACTCCCCAAGCTTTGATCTGCTGGCTTTAGATGAGAGCCTAGCAAAAAAATTTTGGCAGAGAAGGTAATGAATAGTCTTTCAAAACTTTTAAAACCAAACAGATGGTTCACTTGCAAATGTACAAAATACAGCTTTGGTATAGACATGTAAAACAAATTAGAATTAATGTCAGCTTATTTTTGTGTTTGTGTACACAGAACATTCCACACCAGAAATTCCACCAAGCTAAAGGAAGAGACTTTTACCAGTGTGAGGAGTGAGTTTTCGAAAGGGGTCGCCGGAAAGTCAAGTTGGAGAGTCACGCCGGAGACTTAAGTCAAATCTGGTTTGGTGGTTTCAGATCTAGGTCGCGCCGTGCTCGTGAGATCTGATTTGGTTGACGCCGCCGGAGATCTAGAAATAGGTGGTCTGGGTCAAGCCAAACAGTCACGCCGTCGGCAGAGATGGAGGCAGATCTGGTCTGGTCAGGGCCTAGGACTTTGGGTCGCGCCGTAGGTGTGAGATGTGTTCTGATTGACGTTGTCGGAGAGCCAGAGAAGGGGAGATCTGGGTCGCACCGTCGCCGGAAGTGGTCTTCGGTCAAAAAAGGAGGAGGGTTTACGGACGATTTAGAGGAAATGGCTGAGGAGGGGTGCGACGGTGAGGAGGGGTCTGGTCTCTGGTGGTCTGTCGAGGGGGACAAGGAGTGGAAGAAGGGAGCCCGAGACCGAGATTTACATTAGAATTAGGTTTTTTTTTATGTTATTTTAAGTTTCAAAATATAAAATTTTATATTTTTTTAATAATATAAACAAATAATAATATAAATAAAATTAAAAATATATATTAAAATATTATGTGCTCGATTAGGCTCGCGAGCTACTCGAGCCGGGTATCTTGATGCTCGAACTCGGCTCGCTCGATAGCTCGAGTAGCTCGAGCTCGAGCTCGGCTCGACAAAAATCGAGCCGAGTTCGAGTTTTGTTCGAGTCGAGCCCGAGTAGCTTGCGAGCACCAGTGTATCATTTACACCCCTAGCTCAAACTAGTGTATCTACACCTTTGGTAAGAAAGGGACACTCCACGGTTAGGCCACCATTCTTCAATGGTGAAAATTATGCATATTGGAAGACTAGGATGATGTTATTCATTCAAGCTAATGACTGTGAAGTGTGGAGAATTATAGTTAAAGGTCCCTTAGTTTCTATTAAGAAAGTAGATGAGGAGGATATGCCAAAGAAAGAAGATGAATGGGACACAAATGACTTTAGAATAGCACAATTGAATGCTAAGGCAATGCATACACTATTTTGTGCATTAGGACCAAATGAGTACAATAGAGTTTCACAATGTGAAAATGCTAAGCAAATATGGGATAACCTAGCTGTTACTCATGAGCGAACCACACAAGTTAAAGAAACTAAGGTAGGCATGCTCACTCAAAATTATGAATTATTCAAAATGAAGAATGATGAATCTATTAGTGACATGTTTACTAGGTTTGCTAACATTACAAATGGTCTTAAAGCCTTAGGAAAAACATATTCTAATGTAGAAATGATGAAAAAGATCCTTAATAGTTTACCTAAATCATGGGAAGCTAAAGTTACAGCTATTGAGGAATCAAAGGATCCCCATACTCTTTCACTAGATGAACTCATGGGATCTCTACTCACCTATGAGATGAAAATCAAGAGAAATCAAGATCCTCCTAAAGTTGGAGTAGCTTTAAAATCCACCACGATTGAGGAATAAAAAGACGATCATGATGAGAGTGGTGATGATGAGGATTTAGAAATGGTCATGTTTACAAAGAGGTTCAATAGATTCATGAGGATGAGAGCTAGCGGAAACTCTAGGAGACCCCTTAGGAGAGATTTTAACAAAGGTGAAACAAGCAGGAAAGAAAAGGACCAAATTCTTTGTTATGAATGTAAAAAACCTTGTCATATTAAATTTGATTGTCCTTTTTATAGAAAGCAAAATGAGAAGAAACCAAAGAAGAAGCCAATGATGGCTACATGGAGTGATAGTGATTGCTCCGATGAAGAAAATGTTGAAGATGAAGTAGCCAATCTTTGTTTTATGGCCATTGAAGAAGAGAAGGTAAAAACTAACTCATTAGACACCAGTGAATATACATTTGATGAATTGTAAGATGCATTTGATGAGTTAGCAAATGAGTTTGAATGCATGAATATGAAATATAAGAAAATGATTTCAAAATTGAAAAAGGAAAATGAGATGCTCATGAATGTCAAATTAGAATGTGAGAAGAAGTTAGAAAATGCAAATCTAGAAATAGAAGATTTAAATAAAAAGAACCTTAACTTACAAAATTCATTTTCTAGATTTTATATGGGTTAACAAAAACTTGATCATATGTTAGAGACCCAAAGAGCATTTTTTGATAGGGAAGGAGTAGCTTACAATGCATCAAACAAAGAAACTCATCTTAAAAATTTCTTTGTTAGAGATAGAAAATTTGTTTTGTGCACCTTATGTAATAAACTAGGACACTTTTCACAAGCATGCACATCTAGGAAGACCATTATTAGAGGAAAAATGGCTGTTAAGATTTGGGTGCCAAAGTATGTTTTAAATTCAAGTGATGAGTCATTAAAAATGAAATGGATCCCTAAATGATCAAAAATTATTAGTACTAACTCACAAGGACCCAAGAAAATTTGGGTACCTAAGATGAAAGTTTGATGTATTTGTATGTAGGAGGAAGAGCATTGCTACAAGGCAAGATCCAAGGAATATTGATATCTTGATAACGGATGCTCAAGACACATGACCGGTGATAAGAGCCAATTCAAGTTCTTAAAGCCTAAAAGTGGTGGAGAAGTCACGTTTGGAGACAACTCCAAAGGACAAAGTGAAGGAATTGGCTCCATTGGTAACTCTTCCTCAACTATTGAGAATGTTTTGTATGTTAGAGGTTTAAAACATAATTTGCTAAGTATTAGTCAATTGTGTGACAAGGGTTTTAAAGTTGTGTTTAGTTCTTTATGTTGCAATGTTGTTAATGCTAAAACTAATCAAATTCTTTTTATTGGACATAGACAATGAAACATTTATATTGTTAATTTAGATGAACTAAATAGCAAAAATGTATGCTTTATGGCCACTAGGGAAGATGAATCTTGGTTGTGGCATAGAAGACTAGGTCAGGCTAGCATGCATGTTTTATCTAAATTAGTCAAAGGAGACTTAGTGGTAGGTTTGCCTAAACTTCAATTTGAAAATGATAAAGTTTCTAAGGCATGTGTAAGAGGAAAACATAAGAGAATATCATTTAAATCTAAGAAGTGTGTTACAACCTCTAGGTCACTTCAACTTCTCCACTTAGATCTGTTTGGACCAACTAGAACCACTAGCTTATGAGGAAAACACTATGGATTTGTCATAGTTGATGATTACACTAGGTTTACTTGGGTGTTCTTTTTAAGTGTGAAAAATGAAGCCTTAGAGAAATTCATTATCTTTTCAAAACTTGTTCAAAATGAAAAAAGTTACTCTATTTTCTAGCATTAGGAGTGATCATGGAAAAGAATTTGAAAATTTTGGTTTTGATACATATGGTAATGAAAATGGTATTAGTCATAATTTTTCAGCTCCTAGAACTCCTCAACAAAATGGGGTAGTTGAAAGGAGAAATAGAATCTTAGAAGAAATGGCTAGAACCATGCTTTGTGAAAACAATTTACCAAAATATTTTTGGGCTGAAGCCATAAACACTACTTGCTATGTTATAAATAGAGCTATGGTTAGGTCTATTTTAAAGAAAACTCCCTATGAGCTTTATAAAGGAAAAAGGCCTAACATAAGCTATTTTCATCCATTTGGATGTAAATGTTTTGTTTTGAATAATGGAAAAGATAACTTGGGAAAATTTGATGCAAAAAGTGATGAAGGCATTTTTCTTGATTATCTTCAAATTCTAAGGCATATAGAATCTTCAATAAAAGAACACTTGTTGTAGAAGAGTCAATTCATGTGATATTTGATGAGTCAAATACCTCTAGTAGAACCAATATTGATGATGAAGTAGAGATTTTTGATGAACCTATAATTGATTCATCTCAAGATAAGGATGTTAGAGAACAATTAGAAAATCTTGATGTTAATAAGAATGAGGAATCCATGGAACAAAGTACAATTGAGAAAGAATCTAGGTGTCCTAGAGAACTTAGATATGTGAAGGATAATGATATTGTTGGAGATCCAAATATTGGTGTAAGAACTAGGTCAACCTATAGAAACATATGTCAACATGTATCCTTTGTGTCACAATTTGAGCCTAAAAACATGCATGAGGCCTTGAAAGATGAAAATTGGATTATGGCCATGCAAGAGGAACTAAATCAATTTGAAAGAAGCAAAGTATGGACACTTGTGGAAAGACCTAAGGATTATCCAATTATTGGAACTAAATGGATATTCAAGAATAAGATGGATGAAAATAGCATAATTGTTAGAAACAAAGCTAGACTGGTGGCTCAAGGATATAGGCAAGAAGAGGGGATAGACTATGATGAAACATATGCTCCGATAGCTAGATTAGAAGTCATTAGGATGCTACTTGCCTTTGCATGCTACAAGGAATTTAAACTATATCAAATGGATGTTAAAAGTGCTTTCTTAAATGGTTACATAAATGAAGAGGTTTATGTTGAGCAACCTCTCGGTTTTGAAAATCCAAAGTTTCCTAATCACGTTTTCAAACTATCAAAAGCTTTATATGGATTAAAACAAGCTCCTAGAGATTGGTATGAAAGACTTTCAAAGTTTTTGATTGAAAAAAGTTTTGCAAGAGGCAAAGTAGACACAACCTTGTTTATCCAATCTAAGGGTAGTGACTTATTAGTAGTTCAAATTTATGTGGATGATATCATTTTTGGATCTACAAATGAGTCATTGTGTAAAGATTTCTCAAAACTAATGCAAGGTGAATTTGAGATGAGTATGAAGGGAGAGCTAACCTTCTTTCTAGGACTTCAAGTTAAACAATGCAAAGAGAGTATTTTTATAAATCAAGCTAAGTATACTAAAGACTTGCTCAAAAGATTTGGAGTGGATGAGTTTAAACCTTACTTCACTCCAATGAGCACAAATATCAAGCTTGATAAGGATGAAGGAGGAAAGTGTGTAGACACTAAACTATATAGGTTTATGATTGGTTCATTGCTATATCTCACTGCTAGTAGACCCGATATAATGTTTAGTGTGTGCTTGTGTGCTAGATTTCAATCATCTCCTAGAGAATCACACTTACAAGCTGTAAAAAGAATCCTTAGATACCTTAAAGACACTTCTTCCTTAGGACTTTGGTATCCTAAAGATTTCACATTTGCTCTCCATGCTTATTCCGATGTGGATTTTCGTAGTTGTAAAGTTGATAGGAAAAGCACATCGGGAACTTGTCAATTCTTAGAAATAGGCTCATTTTATGGTTTTCTAAGAAACAAAATAGTATCGCTCAATCCATAACTGAAGCTGAATATATTGCTTCCGGAAGTTGTTGTGCTCAAGTATTGTGGATTAAACAACAAATGAGTGACTATGGAATAGAAATGAATCAAGTTCCCATCAAATGTGACAATACTAGTGCTATCAATCTTACCAAAAATCCCATCCAACACTCTAGAACTAAGCACATTGAAATTAAACACCATTTTATAAGAGATCATGTGTAAAAAGGTGATATAGTTCTCGAGTATGTAGATACGTTGCACCAATTAGCTGATATTTTTACAAAGCCCTTAGATAAGGAGCGATTTTGCACACTTGGAGGTGAACTAGGTCTCATGAATGCTCCTTGAATTAAATTGATTTTGAATGAATGAATTAAGTTGGTTGTGCTTATTGCAAGTAAGAAATTTAGAAAATGTACTAACTACTTGCTATGCATAATCTTAACTTACCATATTGTTGTTAGTCTTTAGGATGAATTGTTGAAATATGTGTGTTTGATCATTTCAAACCTTTGATATTCATCTTCATCAGTTAGAACTCACTTGACATGCTTAAGACTTCCACTCAATCATGCCAAAAAGGGTTTTTGAAGATTTTTTGCATATTTTCAATCGTTTTCTGCATTTTTCAGCCTTGTTCGAGTCACACATCTTGTTTTCCAAGTACCACAAACCTGATTTTGATTTTAAATAATGAAAATGCACAAGTTCTTTAAGTTTCAAATCATTTTTTGCATCAAAATTGAGGCAATGGACTAAAGGGTCAATTCTTCTGGAAATTAGATTGATTCCCGGGTCATTTAGGCCTAAAAATTTGGGTTTTTGCTATGAGGGATCGATCTCTTTCACCATGGGATCGATCCGATAGCTCCAAAATGGGTAGGACGTGTATTCGACCGAAAAGGAATCGATCCCTTCCTTAAAGGGATCGATCCCCTCAGGCCAGAATCCATGCGTGGCCCTTGTTAAAATCGGGATTTCCTCTCTTTTCTCATACTATTCATCTTCCCCATCCACAGAAACCTTCCCCCCTCCATTCTCCTTCACCAAAACTTCAAGGTCTACACCATTTCTACACCAAATCGCTTCATTTCTTCACCATTCTTCATCTTTTCTCCTTCTCTTTCACTTCTCATCATCCTTTCACACCAAATCTTCATCAATTTTAACTTCCTCTCATCTCCCTTGTGTTCATCACTATTCACCCAACATTTCAATTGTAAGTGTTCTTCACTCATTTTCATCAATTTTTCTTACATATCTTGTTTATTTCATCATATCTTGTTAACCAATTTCACGTTTCTGCATCAATTTTCATTCTATCTTATTTTTTCATTTCACATAAAACCCATGTTTTTTTGTCTAACTTCTAGTGTTCATAACTTAGAATCTTTTGAATATTTCAGCATCATTTCTTCATCAAACTTATTGATTGCATATTGATCTGTGGTTTTGTGTTGTTGGATAGGCTTACATTCCCCCATACACTCATCCATCATCATCCAAACTTGTGCTCACCAACTGTTAGACTAAATTCCTCTTCGAATTTTCCTTCATTTCTTGACCTCAATCTTCACTCTCCTAAAATCAAAAATGCCTCCACAAGGAAAAGAACTCATCCCTCTTCTTCCTCTACTTCCGTTCCAACAGCCTTCAATCGATGCTTTCGAAATGCGAAAGAGAAAAACAGTTACCATGCACAATTTGCCAATATGTGTATTAAGCATTGTCGTCCAATTGATTTCGGTTTCTTGGAATCAATTAACTTTCCCTACTTGGCCAAATTTGATGCATTTCATTGGACTCACTTTCTCAAAATCAACACTCCAGTTCCTCTCAACATCATTCGAGCATTCTTTTCAAATGCCGAACTTATCACGTCACCAAATGACCCATGCCAGGTGGTGGGAATTTGATCCTTTGTCATGGGCAAAGATGTTGAAATCACCGAGCAATCCCTTTCATATGCCTTTCGCATTCCAGAGCATAGTCTTGTGTTCGAAAATATCAACGTCCCATTAGAATTTAATGTAGTCAATGACCGTGCGGGTGACCTTCCCGTCTTCACAAGACTTCTTCACATCATAATCTCCTGGAATCTTTGCCCACTCGAGACCAAATATTCTTAACTCTGGCGACTTGATCGCTTCTGGCTCCACCAAATTCATTCCCCTGACGGTGAGCAGCCAGACCTTGTTCATTTCATTCTCCAAGATTTGGTGAAGATTGTTCGTGACAAGGTCCACACGATTCTCTTCCCACAGCTACTTGCATTTTATCTACTCGATCATGGCATTGATTGTTCATGTGAGGTTGGTGTCCTTCCGGACCCAACTACCACCATCAACCTTGCTACATTGCATAATCTTGGATGGTATTCTCATCAACAAGGTGATACTGTAGTATGGGAAAAGGCTCATGGTGCTCTGCATCTCCCAAGCATGCTAGTGAAGAGGACGCTCCTGAAGAGGAATGTGAGACCCGATTTTATTATACTGTATTAGCCTGTTGCAAATGATGGATAACAGAATTAAATTATTTAGTGGGATTAAATCAATGTTGAATATGAAATCTCACTTTACATTATGGAATTTTTATTTACAATATGGTGTATATGAATTAGGATTGAGTATTTAAGAGATGCATAGAAAGCATTCGGTTGAAAAGAATACAAAAGAAATCTTATTAGTTGAAATGTGAAAGGGAATAAATGTTGTTAGACAAATGAAGAATAAATAAGATAAAAGTCAATAATAGTGGCTGGAAGTGGCGTGGAGAAGAAGGAGAAAAGAAAAGAAAAATTTAGTCAAACTGCATGAGGCTTTCCCCTAGCCGTTCCTTTTGGCTGGAATTGTCTTCACCCTTTAATGAAAGTAGAAAATTTGCACCACGTCGTTCCCTTGAATTGCCAATTTTCTTCACCATTTAATGAGCTATAAGACAAGGTAATGATAAAAGAAAATGGGATAAGGAACAGGTGATAGGTTCTAATAGGATTAACATGGCTATATAAGAAGAAATGCATGAGGAAAATCGACTGAAGCAAACTTCATCTCCTTTTAAAATTTCTCGCCTATACTGTGTTTACTGCAAGCTCAATCTCGTTTCTTCCATTCCTCTCATACATGAGCCATGAAACTTTATCTTCTAGTTAGACAAACCTTTTCTCCAGTGTTGAAGAGCTAAGGAACAAGAGAAGTAAAGCTAAGTGAGGCAGAAAAACACTCTGTTCTGGAAGTGCAACCCAATTAAGGTGAGTTCCATATTGCTATGGTTCTCTTGATATTCAATACTAGATTTCTATGTTTTACAACGTAATAAACATAGATATAGCCTTGTTGTAGCTAAATCTTGTTAGAATATATAAGAAACACGATGGGCGAAGTGATTATTCAACTGCTTGCCAAATAGGCGAGCAAAAGTAGGTACTCGCCCAAAGGATGAGACGAGCTTAATGAAATGCATGACTCGGCGATACCATGTTCGCCAACATTTATGGATAACCAGAATGATAGCCGGATGGGAGAGGACCAATAATCGCCCAAAAAGACGAGAATGACGACTATTGTGATCGCCCATGTGGAATGTTAGTGATCGCCAATGAGGCAAGTAGGAAATAAAGAGGTCGACAAGTGTTAATTCAATTCATGGGCGAGCCTATCTCTAAATAAAAGCCACGAATGGCGAACTGAAATTCATAAGCATGGCAAGTTGAGTTGAAGTGGGGGCGAGCTCCCATGTTAGGCGAGCTCCAACGAATAAGCCAATATGAATGGCGAGAACGTTGGGCGAACTCCCATGAATAAGCCAATATTTGAATGGTGAGCTGTGTTGGGCGAATGGTGAGCTGTGTTGGGCGAATGGCGAGCTATAGATTGGTCTCAAATCTCACCTAAGTGTCTTAAATAATTGAAAGGAAAAATAGTAATAATTTTAGGAAATAATTCGAAAAGAAAATATTAATGGTATTAATATTTTACTTTGCAGTAGGGAAGTGAGAATTGATAAGGCGAGAGGGAAGCAAGGCTTCATCAGACGAGGTAAGGGAGATGTGTGTGAAGTGAATGCATGTCCTGTGGAGTTAAATTTTATGAAAATATTTAGAAATTGTTTTGTTTTATGACATGCATTAAATTGATAAATCATTTGATTTGGACGAACTGATAAAAGGTGGGCGAGCCAAAGTGGGCGAACCCTTTTATGTTCTTTTGGGCGAGCGACCCCTGTTTTAATAGAAATCCAGGCGAGCCACAGATGGGCGAACCCTTTTGTAATGTTTTGGGGCGGGCGACCCCTTTTGTTGAGAAAATTATGGGCGACCCAAAGAAAAATAAACTATGTTTTTAATAAACTGGGCGAGTTGATCTCATTGGGCGAGTTGACCAGTGGTAGTGCAGCATTGGGCGAGTTGACCATGGTAGTGTCTCATTGGGCGAGTTGACCATGAGAACAGCCAAAATGGGCGAACTGATTGTGGCAATGCCGTAATAGGCGAGCTGACCAAGGGCGAGCAAATTTTAATGTATTTTCTTATACAAAAATTTATGAGAATTTTGGGCTGTTTTACTATATTTGTAAACAGAAAATATAAAACCTTTTGGAATTTAAATCATTTTGAGAAATGATAATATGGGTGAAATAATTCTATAAAGGTTTTCATGAGATATAAAAGTGATTTTTGAGACTTTAGGTCCTGAGTTCATGCATTACTATTCATGTAACTGAGTGATCCGCCTGGGGCGATGGCTCAGGTTGATGGACCTACGGGTGCACCCCAAGGCGTCACAAGACTGATTGACTCGCCAAGTCATCAGCGGTCTCGAGGTCACTTGGCAAGTGGACCCGAGGACCACCTATAGATTATGGCCATAGATCTAGCCGAGATAGCCGTGAGGGGCGATGGCCTACGTGTGCACCCCAAAAGCGGACGACTTGTGTTCCAAGGGGAACAATGAGAGCATGATTTATTTGTTGCCTAGTCTCAACTTATTGATTTCTGTTTACTGAAAGGATCTATTGAATCCTGTTTACTGTTTACTATATCCATTGTTTTCCTAATGGCTTTATTATTAAGAAAAATAAACGTATTTGGGGGATATAGTTTTATTTGTATAAAGTAGCATACACCTTCCTTACTGAGCACGTTGTCGCTCACTACTTATTTTTCCACTCCACAGATTATTGATTTCGGACTAAGGGAATTACCTTCCAGAGATTTGATATCAAAGGTAACATATTTTCTTTTATATATTCAGTGAAATTGTATGGTACTACATTAAATAGAAGGGAATGTACGTTCATCTTAAGGAGATAAAGTAACAATTCATCTTTCTGTATTAGTACGAGGAATAAAAGTACTAATTCTTATTAAAGTGTTAGGAGTTGTTAAGCATCACAGACAACCCAACCGGTAAGTAAGTGTGATTTATAAGTTAATATTATGTTATACTGTGGATTTGGGATGCTACAAGGAAGCCCCTGCTTCTTCCTCCGCACCATCGGGGTCCGCATCTACTGACCAGATCATGCTCACGCTTCAAAATTTCCAGCAGAACTTCACTCAGCGTTTTGATCAGCTCGATAATTGTTTTGGTCAGCTCAATGTTCGTCTCAACAATGTGGAGGAGACACAAGCTACCTCGTTCAATGAAGTCCAAGACATTCGCATGCAGCAAGAGGACTTCTTTGAGCAGTATCACAAGACGTTTCCTAGGCGTTGACTATGATTCTTGTATGGGATGAGCCATTAGCTTGTTATGCTTTCGGACCTTATGCTTATTAGTTTGTTGTGGCACTTCCTAGTATGCTTATGGTGTTTTAGTCTTATGTTAGACTCTCTGCACTTTCTGTTTCTATGGCATGACTTATGATCTATATTTCCATTGGATTGGTTTATATGACTTTGGCTTGATCTATATTTCCAATGGATTGGTTTATCACTTTGTCTTAGTCTATTTATGTCACTGAATTTATACCATTGAATTGTTGCTTTAAATTGACTTATACCACTAATCATTTATCTATGTTGTCTATTTCTATTATTAAGGAGGAGTATATCTACCTCTTAGTTATCATTTTTTTTACTTTGCTATGACAAAAAGGGAGAGAAATTAATGTGGTAAATTTATATAAATTTCTGTAACACTTCGTGCTTAAATTGAAGGGGAGCAAATATTGAGGGGGAGCATCATTTTTCACAAATTTAAGCAACCCCATCTTTCAAACATATAAGCAAATTTACCTTAAGTTTTGTCATATCAAAAATAGGGAGATTGTTAGCTTTAAATTGATATGTATTTTGAAATGACAAAACTAAAGTAAGCTTAAAGCATTTTTCTACAATGTAAATTTGCTCAAAATGAACTCAATAATGGAATATACTTTAAACAAATTTTTGGATTGTGATTTCAATTGAAAAAGTCAGGAAATACTCTTATAGAAATGCTATAATGTTTTGAACTGACTTAAAATCACAAAAAGCCATCAAATCTTCTCAAATTGCAGCCAAAGAAGTGCAGAGAGCATTCTGGAAAAAAGCGATCGATCCCTACTGTAGAAGGATCGATCCCAAAATGGCAGAAAGGTTGGAAGAGGTCCAGGAAAAGGTTGGAAAGCATTCTGGAGAAAAGGAAACGATCCGTTTGTAAAGGGATCGATCCCTTTACACGAAACCTGAGCCTAACAGCTAGTTTTTGAGGGTTTCATCGGGAGAATTAGCATTAAATGCTTCACCAACCGTTCCAATCAATTGGTGGACTATAAATAGAAGCATTTATGATGATTGGAGGTAGAACAAGCACTCAGAAATTCTCCAAGCTTCAAGAGACAAAATCAAATCTGAAAATTCATTCTTTGTGACTCCATTTGTGAATTCTCATTGTTCATCACCCATTCACTCAATCTTTTGATATTCAAGGGGTGTGTTAGCCTTGTAAGGATTGTTATTGTAAGAGTGTGGTTAGTATTACAAGGGGAGAGGCTTAGAAGTTTATTTCTAAGTCTTCAAGAGATATTGTAAGAGGTCTCACCACACCTTGAAGTGGTTTGTAAGAATTCCAAAGGAAGAGTGGAATCAATACCTTGACAAGAGGATCAAGGAGAGAGGACGTAGGCAAGAGATTGACCGAACCTCTATAAATTTGTGTTTGCTTTTCTTTCCCTTACTTATTTATTGTATTTATTTTATTGTAGCATTATTTGTTTCATTTGTGCATTAAGTGTTAGAAAAATCTAAAATTAGTAAAAAAAATCGATTCACCCCCTCTCAGTAGAGCCAACAATTTTCTTTATATTAGTTAAATAAATTAGAAGTTAAAAAGATTTCAAATAAACTTGATAATGTTAAGTACAACATGAATAAAAAACATAAAAATAATTTTAATATGAAATTTTTTATACTTTAAAAATATCAAACATAATTTCTTATTGTATGAATACAAAATATATTTGTATATATAATCTTTTGCTGATTTGGAAAAATGGAATAGAATCCAAGTCTAACCTTTCCTTCATTTGTGACACACTTTGGACAAAAGCAAAAAGTTTATTTGCATCAACAGAAGTCAACGGTGATTTAGAGATCGGGAGTTTACTAAATGAGTTGCAAAGATGATCATGAGCTCTTCATGTGTAGTGTTTCCACCGTAACACCGACAGATGTGTTGGCAGTAGATCCGTGAATGGCGACGCTGATTTCTATTGTCGAGGGAGCAAGTGTACCATGCAATGCAAATACGATAAGGATTTGTAAACATAAATAATTTCATTTGTATCTCTATCGTTTTGGGTTCAGATTTGAGTTCGGATTGTTGAAAGATTAATTTTATTAAAAATTTGTTAAATTCAACGTAAATATATTTACTTAAATTAATTGGACAAAAGGAAAATTATCTTATACACTGTCAGTGAAATTTTTTAACTTCACAAGCGGGGTTAGGATGATGACATGTGTCTCATTTTATTTATTTTTTATTTTTTTAATATTTTTAAAGGACACATGTCATTATCTTAAACCCGCTTATGGAGTTAAAAAATTTTACTAACAGTGGATAGGATAATAATCCTATATATATATATATATATATATATATATATATCCTACTAATGTTTTATCACAATGCATATCCTCAAATTTAGAGAAATAAATCCAAACAATAAATTTACAGAAAAGTAATACCACCTAAATCCTTATATATAAAATCTAAATAAAACTAAAGCACAACTGCATAGATAATCAACATGAATAAGAGTTATATTTATGGAAAAAATTTTCAAAAAAATAGCTTATAGCTATACTTCTATTTATAACTTTGCTTATATAGTCTATCCTATCCAATGAGATTTATAAATTTATCATGACTACTTATTCATTATAAAGCAGGATTAAAATTATAACATATATTTTATTTTTTAATTATATTTTAATGACATGTATCATCATCTTAAATCAACTTATGGAATATAAAAATTTTACTAACAATATATTGAATAATTATTCATTAATTTTTTTTATTTTTATTGAATCAATAAAATGAATTTTTGGAAACAAATGAAATTTCATTTTAATAGTTATCGTGATAGAGCGAAACCTTAGAGTATAGTCATCTAGCCCGACCCATAATTTTATTTAGCCTAAAATTTTAACAAGCTATTGGGCTTGGGCTAAAATCAAAAACTTGCTTTACAAAGCCTCGTTTGACCCAATTTTTTCAATTTTCTTACAGCAAGCAGGCCTTGCCAAAGCCCATATATTATTAAACGGAGGTCCGGACCCGAAAACTTGATTAGGCGAATATGCCCAATCTCGATTCTCGAGGCCGCAAGTCCCCAACAACCTGATGGTTCATATCAACGGTCAAAAACAGCGAACGTTGTTCTCAAAGAAAGATCAACGGTTCATAATCACCAGATATTTATTAATTAGGGTTTTTTTTATTATCAATTTATTCTTTTTCTTCCCAACCAGCCAAAAAGCAGCTCAAGCCAGTCCTCATTTCTCTCATTTTCCTCTCCATTTTTCTCGGGAAAAAGAAGCATGGGAAAAGGCCCTGGTCTCTTCTCCGATATCGGCAAGAAGGCTAGAGGTGAAAATTTCTCATTCTCCAGTTTATTTTCATTTCTTTTTCATTTGAACTGCTCTTTTTATTAATTTTTTGTTTTTTGTTTTTAATCCAGATCTTCTTTACAAGGATTACCAGGCCGACCACAAGTTCACTGTCACTACTTACACTGCCAATGGAGTCGTGAGTTTTCCTTTTTAGTTTTCGGATATCTTAGTACTGTTTCTATTTTCAGCTGATTTAATGAAACTTTGGCTGTTCATATTTATTATTTTATTTTAATACATGAACTTTCCTAATATATAATCTCTTATTTGTTCCTGTTTTGTTACTTCGATTATTAATCAATTATTGCTTGTTGAATTTCAGGATTTTTATGTAATACTTGTGTGGGATTCGGCGTGTTATTTACTTTTTATGTTTATGTAAAAAATGTTTATGTTTTTTCCCTAGTTTTAAGGTTTCATATGATTTATTTGGATATATCTTTGTTGTATATGTTTGCATGAATATTTTTATGCCTGATTTTGTGATTGACCTTGAGATTTATGGTTTTGGCTCATTGTTTCCTTTTTCACATGCTGCCTTCTTATCTAGTTGATTTTCTGATTCTTTAATTTGATATGTATGTCAGGCAATCACATCAACTGGGATTAAGAAAGGTGAATTGCTTTTGGCTGATGTAAGCACTGAGCTGAAGAACAAGAACATCACAACCAATGTGAAAGTCGACACTAATTCTAAGGTAAGTTGTAAAATTCATTCACTATTTGAGCTGTATGGTTCAAAGTTCATATTCATATAATCGTTGCATGCCATCTCATTAGTGAATACAAGTTAGGGTATGTTTTTGTCTTGTACTGTTTTTACTCATTGTCACGGTGGCTTAAATATTATCTCATTGTGATTTTCTTTTTGCTTTATTTTTGTAGCTTTTTACCACTGTTACTGTCGATGAACCTGCACCGGGATTGAAGACAATATTTAGTTTCATTGTCCCTGATCAAAGGTCTGGCAAGGTAATGGAGACTTTCTTCTGTCATTAAGCTTTTGTTTGCTAATACCAATATATTCAGCAGCCTGGTTTAAGTAATGTGTTGTAGCTATGTTTGCCCTTCCCTCCTATAAACTTATATAGTTTTCATGAGAACATGACAAGGTTCTTATTCTTGTTGCCACAGGTGGAGCTGCAATACCAGCACGAATATGCTGGCATAAGCACTAGCATTGGATTGACTGCAAATCCTCTTGTTAACTTCTCTGGTGTGGTTGGAAACAATACTGTCTCTGTTGGGACTGATCTCTCATTTGACACTGCCAGTGGAAACTTTACCAAATTGAATGCTGGGTTGAGTTTCATCCATTCTGACCTCATTGCTTCCCTGGCATTGTAAGTAGTTCTTTCGGCAGGATTGGGGTTAACCCTTTAGGTCAATTTATTCTCATATGCTCTATGTTTTGATATTCTCACATATGGTAGTTATATTGAATTTGTTTATGTGAACTATTGGACTGGAAGCGTGAGAAGCTACCTAGAAATGTCTGCCTGAGTGATATTTGTCACTTACGCATGTATTCCATAATTCTACTTGTACTTCTGGTTTTAATTAGGTTATTTTTGTTGATAACTACAGGAATGATAAGGGTGACACTCTTAATACTTCCTACTACCACATTGTTAGCCCTTTGACTAACACTGCAGTTGGTGCGGAGCTGACCCATAGCTTTTCAAGTAACGAGAACACTCTCACAATTGGCACGCAGCACGCACTTGACCCCTTGACTACGGTTAAGGCTCGTGTGAACAACTATGGCATTGCAAGTGCTCTGATCCAGCATGAGTGGCGTCCAAAATCTCTCTTCACTATCTCTGGAGAGGTGGACACCAGAGCAATTGAAAAGAGTGCTAAAGTTGGGCTGGCCTTGGCACTCAAGCCGTAGGGAAAGCTATTATTGTTTTGCGAATGAAGGCAGGCCTCGATATTGATTGGTGGAGACTTGGAGAGGAAATAATGAACTTTCAGGGATTTGATGCCATGGATTGTAAAAATAATTGTGATTGGCGAACTGAAATTAGCAAATTGCTTTGTTGAATTTCCAAGGGCATACAGTTTTGTTGAAGAAGTTTTACTGTTGTCTGGTTATCTGTGAAATTAAGTGTTGCTTACATGCAATTAGTTCACTTGTTTCAGTCAAAAATATTGCAGACAGGGAATTAGTGTATCAAGACCTGCAATTCATTTATATGTTTCGTATCGTGTCAAATTGCAATTGTGTTGCTTATGATACGAAATATATTTAGTTAAAATTTCTGTTGACATGATAAAATATAAAATATTTTTAGTTTACTGCTAAAGTGATATAATTTTTATTAAATTTGAATTCGTATATGTGTTTTTTTTTGGTCGCTATGATTAGCAATTTTATGTGGTTTTTATATTGTACATGATATCATGTTTAAAATTATCATATTTTGCTAAAATTATCATATTTTGCTAAATGGACTAATAAAATTTTGAACTCTCGAAATCAAAAAAGACTCGGCACCTCCACTGAGAAGGAAGCAATCAGTCATAACTGAGAGTCCTCCCCTTTGGGACCTAAGGTTCTAAGGGATAGGTTTGTTAAGTCTTGTCTAGGACAAGTTTTCTATTTCTCAAGATTTCTTCGAGAGATCTGTGGGATTCAGTAGTTTGTAGCAGTTCAGTGTGTATGATAGAAGGGGAGTAGTGGAAGGAAGTAAGGGCTGATGGAGAAAAACTTGGAGGAACTTTGGTCAAAACTTAAGTTCACTGAGAATGAACAAGACGAAGTTGTTATCGAAGGCTTGAATGAGGGCGACGGCACCAATAAGGAGAAGCCATGGCTGGTTGGTTCATTGCTCACAACCAGACAGTATAACAGAGAAGCTATGATGGCCACGCTGAAGGTCATATTAAGATTGGCGAAGGAGGTCCAGATCACAAGCCTTGACTCAAATATTTTCTTATTCAAGTGTGGATCGGAAGGGGACAGGGCAAGAGTGGTTGAAAGAAGCCCATGGTCTTTTGACAAACACTTGCTGCCACTCAAGCAATATGATGGTAATCTCAAAGCAAGTGATTACAAATTTGATTCGGCTCTCTTCTGGGTGAGAGTGTATGATCTCCCATTGGGTTGGTATACAGAGGAGGTGGCGATGCACTTAGTAAGAAAATAGGAAATTTGAAGGAAATTGACTTAAGCACCGAAGAAGGAGGATGGGGAAGGTTCCTGAGACTACGAGTAGAGATCGACATGGCGAAACCTCTTAGAAGAGCATTACTATTGAAAAAAAACTGTTGAAGGTGGAAACAAGTGGGGGACCATAAAGTATGAGCCACTTCCATTGTACTATTATGAATGTGAAAAACAGGGACATAGAGAAGTCGACTGCGAGGAGAAAACTGGAACGGAAGGTGTAAACTCAGAAGCAAAGTAATATGGCGATTGGCTACAAGCATCACCGATAAAAACAAGAGAAGGGAGACAACGAATGTTAGAAAATAAGGAGATACTGTGGCTCGAAAAACAGGAGTTAAAGTAGAAAGAGAGAGAGAGGAGCGAAAGAGAAAACTGTTGAAGTTGTGCATCAAGTAATTGCTCTCATGGAAGTAGTGGATTTTAGTAGCAAGAGACTAGGAGAACATACTAGTTGTGAAGTGGATTGTAGTGGCAAGAAAGTAGGAGAACATGCTAGTTATGTAATGTATTTTCTTAGGAATTTTCAGTTATTCGTTTATGTATTTAAATCGGATTTGGCTTGTCAAAATGTAGTAGAAAACTTTTCAGCCTATTATCTTTGTGTTATTTTGCTTCTCTTTCTATAGTTACTGCCCTTCTTTCCTTTTTTAAACCAACAAAGTGGTATCCGAGCCTATTTTCTTAAGGGACCATAAGCCAAATTTCTTCTCTTGAAAAGCCATCAAAACAATGGGCACTTCAATCATGCAGCACTTCTATACATGAAGAAAATAGAGCTGGTGCAAGGCTTACCTTCACTAGAAGAGTTTTCATCAAGTTGCAATGCATGTCAATTTGGCAAGCAAAGAAGGCTGCCATTTTCACAGACAACTTGGAGAGCATCGCAGAAGTTGCAGTTGATTCATACAGACCTCTGTGGACCTCAGAGAACTCCATCTTTAAAGGGAAGTAAATACTACATTGTTTTCATTGATGATTTAACAAGAATGTGTTGGATTTACTTCCTTAGGTTCAAGAAAGAGGTTGCAGAAGTATTTTAGAAGTTCAAAGCATGGATTGAGAATCAGAGTAGCTGCAGAATTCAAGTCTTGAGATCAGACAATGGCAAGGAGTATACATCAGAACAGTTCAATTTATTCTGTGATGAGGCTGGCATTGAGCACCAGTTGACTGCCCCTTACACTCCACAGCAAAATGGATTGAGTGAAAGGAAGAACAGAACCATAATGGAGATGGCTAGATGCATGTTGTACGAGAAAGGGCTTCCTAAACATTTTTGGGCAGAAGCAGCAAACACATCTGTATTTCTACTAAACAGGCTTCCTACAAAGGCAGTAAAGGGAAAGACTCCATTTGAGGCTTGGCATGGATATAAACCATCTGTATCAAACCTAAAAACTTTTGGTTGTGTTTGTTTTTCACATGTTCCACAGGTGAAAAGAGACAAGCTTGATAGGAGAGCAGAACCTGGCATCTTTATTGGTTACAGCACTGTCTCAAAGGCTTACAGAATTTTTCAACCTCAAACAGGAAAGATTATGATAAGCAGGGATGTTCAATTTGTGGAGGATCAACAGTGGTGTTGGGAAACTGAAAAGGGAAATCAAAACATTAATGTCCCATTGAATCATGGAGAGGAGGTTGATGAACCACCTATCAGAGGTACTAGACTACTTACTGATATTTATCAGAGGTGCAAAGTTGCTATTTTTGAGCCTGCAGGGTATGAGGAAGCTGAGAAGGATCCAAAATGGATTGTTGCTATGCAAAAGGAGCTGAATATGATTGAGAAAAATCAGACTTGGAAGCTAGTTGAGAGACCTGAGAATTGGAAGATTATTGGTGTTAAGTGGGTGTTTAGAACAAAACTGAATGCCGATGGCTCCATCAACAAGCATAAAGCTAGACTTGTGGTGAAAGGCTTTGTTCAAGTGTTTGGTGTTGATTTCTCAGAGACATTTGCTCCTGTTGCATGACTAGACACCATCAGAATGTTGCTAGCATTAGCAGCCCAAAATGGATGGAAGGTATTTCAGCTTGACGTCAAATCAGCCTTTCTCAATGGTCATCTGCAGGAGGAGATTTATGTTGAACAGCCTGAAGGTTTTGTTGTGAAAGGGCAGGAAGACAAGGTCTATCTGCTAAAAAAGGCTCTATATGGCTTGAGCAGGCACCTAGGGCTTGGTATGGCAGGATTGATGAGCACTTGCTGGGTTTAGGCTTTGTAAAAAGCCAAAGTGAAGTTACACTCTATGTTAGAAATTATAAAGCTAACATTGTGATTGTTTCATTATATGTTGATGATCTCTTGATAACAGGAAGTGATGCGATGTTGATTGAGTAATTTAAAAAAGAAATGATGAAGGTCTTTGACATGACAGACTTGGGCGAGATGACGTATTTCCTTGGCATGGAGATTAGATAGAACGAGCAATGTGTGTTTATCTGTCAAAGGAAATACGCTAAGGAAATTTTGAAGAAATTTCATATGGAGAATTGCAAACCAGTGAGTACTCCTATGAATCAAAAGGAGAAGCTAAGCAAAGAAGATGGTGTAGAGAAACTGGAAGAGGCTGATTACAGAAGTCTCGTTGGATGCCTGATGTATCTCACAGCAACTAGACCTGACATTCTGCATGCCGTCAGTGTTTTGTCAAGGTTTATGCACTGTGCCAGTGAAGTGCATTTTAAAGCAGCCAAACGTGTTCTTAGATATGTCAAAGGGACTCTTGATTATGGAGTTTTGTTTTGTTATAATCAGAATTTTATGTTTCATGGGTATTCTGACAGTGATTGGGCAAGGTCCTTAGATGATATGAAGAGTACCTTAGGATACTGTTTCACATTTGGCTCAGGAGTGTTCTCATGGAGTTCCAAGAAGCAGGAGACTGTGGCACAATCGACGGCAGAAGCTGAGTTCATTGCCGCCACTGTAGCTGTGAATCAAGCCTTATGGCTTAGAAAAGTCTTGATTGATTTGCATATGGAGCAAAAGGAGAGTACAAAGGTGTTTGTTGATAATCAGGCAGCAATTGCAATCTCCAACAATCCTGTCTTACATGGGAAAACAAAACATTTTCATATTAAGTTGTATTTCTTAAGGGAAGTACAAAAGAATGGTGAAGTATGCTTATTGTATTGCAAGACTAATGATCAGATTGCTGACATATTCACCAAAGCACTCCCTGAAAACAGATTTGAATTGTTGAGAAAGAAGCTTGGAGTCTGCAACTATTGAAGCAAGGAGGAGTGTTGAAGTTGTGCATCAAGTAGTTGCTTTCATGGAAGTAGTGGATTTTAGTGGCAAGAGACTAGGAGAACATGTTAGCTATGTAATGGCAAGAGACTAGGAGAACATGCTAGTTGTGAAGTGGATTGTAGTGGCAAGAAAGTAGGAGAACATGCTAGTTGTGTAATGCATTTTCTTAGAAATTTTCAGTTATTCGTTTATATATTTAAATCGGATTTGGCTTATCAAAATGTAGTAGAAAACTTTTCAGCCTATTATCTTTGTGTTATTTTGCTTCTCTTTCTATAATTACTGCCCTTCTTTCCTTTTTTAAACCAACAAAAACCATAAAAAGAAAGCAACAGAGGAGAATAGTCATTGGAGCAGATCAGATAGCTACCAAGTAAGGAAAAAGGATCACCAAAGGAAGTTATTAATGTGGATGCGGTTAATCAAGAAAGTCAACAAGGTAATGATGTTGATTCCTTGATCAAAGACGCGAATATGCATGTGAGAATTGGTGGAGCCAAATATTCAGAAACATTATGTAGAAGAGGATTCAAAGGAAAGTAATAATATGAGTAACAATGTTAGCACAATTGAGGTGTCTAGAATTAAAGATGCTGACATAGGTGAAGGGAAGGATGCGGAAAGTAATTTAGCTCCAGACGTTGTGCATGGTCCATGCAGCGGTAATAAGCAGCCACACAAATGGAAAAAATGGAAGAACCTAATCACCTCAACGACCCAGACTGAAGATGTTATTAGAAGGACACGGGAGGAGAATGTGGAAGGTGATTATATGGACATCGAAGTAAGCCCGAAGAGGTTTAGGTGGAATGAGAAGGAGATAGTAGAAGCGGTGGAGGTTGGATACCAGCCCCGCCGATAGCAATGATACTCCTAGGATGGAACTACCATGGGCTTGGGAACCCATGCGCAGTTCGAGCTCTACGTGAGCTCAACAAAATTAAAGGTCCCGATGTTATCTTCCTTAGTGAAACGAATTTTTTTTTTGGTCAACCATGATATTGGTACGAAGTATTCACTATCGATAACAGTGACTAATCTCCGTCGGGGATCCTGAGCGCACACAAAGTGGGTAGTTCTCTCCCAGCATAGTTTACTCCATACTCAAAGCCAGAAATCGAACCCTGGACACTTGGTTAAAGGGCGAGAGCCACTACCATTCACGCCAACCAATGTTGGTCTTAGCGAAACGAGGTTAACAACTCAAGAATTTGACAAGGTGCGAAGACTGTGCTATTGCTAATTGTTTTACAGTAAGTAGTAGTGATAGAAGAGGAGGATTAGCAATGTTATGGAAAGAGACAGTGGATATGGGGAACCCGATTCAAGTAGGCAAGTAGTGACATGGAACATGCTGAAATGATTAGCGAGGGAGTCAAACCTGCCATGGGTGTGCTATGGAGACTTTAATGAGATCTTGTTCGACTCAGAGAAGAATGGAGGGGCATTACGACGATCAATGCAGAAAGACGCGTTTCAGGAGGCCTTAAACGAGAGCAGGTTGGTGGATCTAGGCTACACAGGGACGCCTTTTACATGATCACAATGAAGGAACACTCAAACACTGCTGCATGAAGGGCTGGACAGGTTTGTGGCTAATAAAGAGTGGATAGAGTTGCGTGTTAATTATGTAGTGGAGCATCTAATAAGCACAGTATCTGACCATGCCCCAATATTCCTTAACAAAAAAATGGTTTGTAAGAGAAGTTGAATAGTGGGTACAAAGAAAAGATTTCGTTTTGAGGCTTGGTGGACCAAAGAGGAAGGGTGTGAGGACATCATAAAAGAAAAATGGATGTAGGGTACAGATACAAATATGATAGATAGATTCAATCAAAAAAATATATATATGATAGATAGATTGGGAAGCATAAGTCAAAGTTTGATGAGGTGGCACGGATCACACACTTTGGGGAAAAGAAAAAAAGAATGGGTGAAACATATAAGCTGTTGGCAAAAGCCAGAAGCTAGACAGGTGACACCGACTGATGATGTGTTAGAAACAGAGAAAAATTTAAAGAGAGAGCTTAATGAGTTCCTGGAAGTTGAAGAATTGTATTGGAAACGGAGGTCTAGAGTTCAATGGCTATGAGAAGGGGACAGGAATACAGCCTTTTTTCATGCACAAGCCACTTGTAGAAAGAGATATAATAAAAAATCAAGGCTGGAGGACGAAGATGGGAATTGGTGCGAAAGGGAGGAAGACATACTGAACATAGCTATAAACTACTTTACAGAATTGTTTGAATCCTCTGGAACTCATAATGATGAAATTTTGCTTGAAGATGTGGAAAGTCGAGTCACGGATGAGATGAATCAAACCCTTCTTGAAGAATTTCAACCTAGGGAGATTGCACTAGCCCTAAAACAAATGCATCCTATCAAAGCTCCGATGCCTGCTCTTTTTTCTTAGAAATATTGGCATATTATTGGTTCTGATATTACTGCTTATTGTCTTGTCATGTTAAATGGTCATATTCCTTCGAGTGAGATCAACAAAACCAATATTGTCCTTATCCCAAAATTCAAAGACCCAAAGAATATGATGCAATATAGACTTATAAACCTTTGTAATGTGCTTTATAAGTTAATTGCAAGGGTGTTAGTGAATAAAATGAAACTTATTGTTAATCAATGCCTTAGTGAAAACCAAGGTGCTTTTGTGCCAGGAAGATTAATCACTGATAATGTCATGGTTGCTTATGAACTTGTCCATTCAATTCAATTGAAGAACATGGGTGGTAATCATTGTTTTGCTCTTAAGCTAGACATGAGACATATGATAGGAAAAAAATTCTCTTTCTTAGGAGCTATGATGAGAAAGCTGGGCTTTGCTGAAAAATGGATCTCAATCATTATGAACTGTGTGACGACTGTCTTCTTCTATTGCAGTTAATGGAATTGTATCTAACAGTTTTTACCCCAAAAAAGATATCTGACAAACCCCTTATCACCTTATCTCTTTCTGTTTTGCTCTGAAGGGTCGTCAGCATTGCTAATAGATACGGGCTAATAGGAGTACAGGCTAATAGATACGGGCCTCGGGTTCGTCATCCGTTCTTTGCAGATGACAGTACTTTGTTTGCTAAAGCAAATAAAGATGAAGCAGAAAGGATGAAGAGCAAGCTAAAGTTATATGACAAGAGCTCCGGGCAAAGGATTAATTTTGAAAAATCATCTTTATTTTTCAGTCCAAACGCAACAGCAAGATAGGGGGATCACGTCAAGTCATTATTTGGGATCAATGTACTTAGCAATCCGGCGAGATACCTGGGACTACCATTGTTAGTGGGAAGGGACAAAAATGCGGCGTTTCGGAGTATCAAGAAAAAGATGGCTCTGAAGACGCAAAAGTGGGGGAGCAAATTATTTTCCTTTGGAGGCAAGGAGGTGTACATAAAGGCTGTGTTACAAGCCATGCCAATGTATGCCTATTACCTAAAACCTTAACGGATTATCTGAATAGGATAATAGGGAGATATTGGTGGTCCAGCACAGTAAGAAGCAAAGGCATTCACTGGGTGGCTTGGAAACATATGTGCACGCCAAAAATGATGGGAGGAATGGGCTTTCGAGACCTGGAGCTATTCAACAGTGCACTTGTGGCAAAACAGGGATGGCGCTTTTTGATTAATGCAAGCTCTCTATGTACAAGAGTTTTCAGAGCAAAGTATTTTTCTCAACAGGATGTCATGCAAGCTGAGTTAGGCAATCAACCATCACTCATTTGGAGGAGTATTTGGCAAGCGAAAGAGGTACTTCAGCTGGGTATGCGATGGAGAGTTGGAAATGGGAAGAGGATCAAAATATGGGGGGACAGCTGGGTGCCGCGGAATGGAGAATTTCACCACTGAACCCGTAAACTTAGACATAGATTCAATAGTGGATAAACTTATAGTGGAGAACATGGGGAGATGGAATACTGACCTTATAAATGAAGAATTTACTGGAGAAGAAGCGACCATTATCCAGAACATAGCTTTGAGTAAAACAGCGGTTGAGGAAAGACTGATATGGCGCTACAACAAGGATGGACACTACTCAGTGAGAAGCGCGTACAAAGCAATGTCGTATGCACGTCTTGGAGTAGGACCTCAAAGAGACATATGGAGAAAGATCTGGAATTTAGAAGTTCCACCAAAAGTCCGTATTATTGCGTGGAGAGTGTGTCACAACATTTTACCCACAAATGCCAACTTAGCTAAGAAGATAATGGCAGTGGACATAACCTGTATAAGATGTGGGGCTGGTCAGGAAACACTGATGCATGTATTACATGGATGCCCCAGTGCGCAGAAGATGCTTATTGTTGGTAATTGTCCAGGGAATTGGATTAACTTAAGCGAGGAATGAGCAGTGGACTGGATGGAAAAAGCTGGCAGTTTGTTGTCAAAGGAAAAGCTGGAGTGTTTTGTGATGCTGTTATGGGCAACTTGGAATAGTAGGAATATAGAGGTGAAACAGGGAAAGAAAGAAGAAGAAATCAGAACGGTGGAAAGGGCGACAACATTTCTTGAGGAGTATAGAACAGCTCAACAACACAGAATGGAGCCCGCACAAACTAGAGCCAGATCAAAATGGTCTCCACTAGTGGATCCTTTTGTCAAGGTCAATTTTGATGGAGCTTTAGATACCTATACAAAACAGGGAGGAGCTGGAGTCATCATAAGAGACAAGGACGGCAAGGTACTAAGTGCTACAGTCTGCAAAGTTGGTACAGCAACTGAAGCAAGCATCGTTGAACCTTTGGCAGCCAATAAAGCATTGGAGACCGCATATTGGAGAGGGCATTGAAGAATTTGGCTAGAGGGGGATGCTTTGGAAATCATTAGAAGATTGCAAGACGCCAGAAAAGACCTTTCAGCAGTGGGTCCATTAATTTTGAAGATGGAAAGAAATGGATGGCTTTGTATGACGGTTGCCAAATTTATCACATAGGAAGAGATGGTAATAGAGCGGTTCATATGCTAGCCAAGCAAAGTCTAGTAGTAGATGCAGATATGTACTGGTTAGAGGAAAACCCAGATTACATTGATGCTATTGTACTCAAACTTCGCAATTACTTAATGAAGATTAACTCAATTGATTCAAAAAAATAAAAAAGAAGCAATCAGTCAATCAAATAACATTCGGTTTCTAAAAGAACACGTGCAAGTGCCAAGTAGTAGCAACAAACAACGCCATTAAAACTTTTTTACAAAATGAAACCTATGCAGTGTTTTCTTTAGGTACAATAACAAACCTCAACACCCAATTTATTAAAGCGCATATGCTACTACCATTCTTTTTGTACATACAATAAAGTCTAAAGCTTCGGAAAGGAGACTTGGACCTTAAGCCTCAACCTATTAACAAGGATAATAACAATCGTTTGGCCAATCTTCGATTATCCGGTTATTAAGTAGAATGATTTAAAATATTGTCCCTAGCCCATACTATAGCAGGGAGTTTTCTTGTTGGTTGATAAAGCAGGAAAACTGAGTTGTCCAAACTGCTATGCAAGGACTTGAGGCTCCTCGGTGGTTCTGGCTTGAAGAAGGCCATCCCTGATTTGAGTAGCAACGTCCCTAACAGCACCTGGCCCATGTGGGATGAAAACAGAGTTGGATTTTGACGAAGCACCAATCTCTTTCATAGTGTCAAAGTATTGTGTCACAAGAACCATGTCCATGACATCCTTTGATGTTGTCCCAGGTACATTCACAGAGAATGCAAGCACACTGTCCCTAAGTCCATCTACAATAGCCTGCCGCTGCCGAGCTACACCAAGCCCAGCCAGATATTTTGACTCAGCATCTCCTTCTGCTCGCTTGATCTGCAATATCTTCTCTGCTTCAGCCTTCTCATTGGCAGCTACCCTCAGTCTAGCAGCTATTTATTACAAGTAAACATTTATCAGACCTATGAACAAAATTTGTTCAAAGAGCTAAACCATTCGAACATAATTTCTTCATTTGGGCACCAATTGTTCTTTCTGAAGATTTTAAGACTAGCTAGGACACCAAACATAGACTAACAAGGGAAACTTTCGCCAAATTAAGCGCAAGTGAGCCAAAAAGCACAGGAAAATAAATATAAGATTCTAATTCATAAAGTTTTGCATATTATACCTGCATTTATCTCATTCATTGCCCTCTTCACATGCTCATCTGGTTCAATATCCACAATGAGAGTCTGAACTATCTCAAATCCGTAATGTGACATGGCCTAAAGATTCAAATAACAGGTATGTTTTATTCTGCACAACCTTGATTAGTCCTAAACGACAAAGTACACAGAGCAACACCTTTTCAAGTTCCTCTTCCACAGCTTTCGCTATATCATTCTTCTGCTCAAATACTGAATCCAGCTCCAGCTTAGGAACACTTGCCCGAATAACTAATTAAAAAATATATGCCATTAGTTCATCCTCCCAACTGTGATCCAGAAACATAATGACCTGAAGTATGACCAGGTAAACTGAGACTTGACATGATCAAATATAAACACAGATTGAATATGGTTCAAAGCACGGGGTAATTCTTCAAAACATTAAAATTCTCAAGACTGAAAAGCTGAGGATAATTTTTTTTTTTTAAAAAAGAGAGAAATAATTCAAAGATTCCCATATTCCACAAGAAGAGGAATGAAATGTTTAGATTAGCCCTGAAAAAGTTCAAGTGAAGAATCATATCAAAGGTTCAAAAAATTGTGAAGAAATCCTTATTGAGATACTTCACAAGTTGTAACATCAGTAGCTGGATTCTTCATAATCATATAAGATTCGGTGCCCTATAATTGGAGAACTTGATGATGAATTACTGGTAGAAACCATTCACATTTCCAACATCCATGAAACCGTATCATAGATATCCTGTAGTTAAGCTAATTTCATCCAAGACCATATCATAGTGGAAAATAAAACATGAAAAAAAGAGGTCAGTTGAAACAATTTTCTTTTAAGTTACAAGAAATTTTATTAATGCAATTTAATTACAAACTTCCTACTAGAAGGAAGAGCTCATTGAAGCACGAGATAACTATTTGACACCCACACCTCATATCCTATACCAATGCTTTAACATTAATACTGACACTAAACAAAACATAAAGGCATCCACCACATCCCAACAAAGCAATGGTATCCAGGAGGCATTTTGATAAACAAGTCGATTGCAATAATTGTAGATAAACTTAAAATCAGCACAATATTAGACATAGAAGATGAGCAAGCAGCCATGATTCAAGCTTCTACATAAAGATATACATACCATCAAAGACATAGGATTGGATCTGGGCTCTAGTATTGCTGAGCTTATAGAAAGCATCTTGAGCCTTTTCTGCCAAGGCTCGGTACTGAATTGAAGCAACCACAGTAACAAACACATTATCCTGAAGACATTAAAAAATATCAGAATAAGCTGGAATAACTGATGGGGGTCTAGATTGAAAAGCACATGCTTTCAAGTTAAAAGAGAACAGAACAACTATAACATCAACCTCATCCAACATAATTTCTCAGAACTTTTTATGATAAAATCTCTCAAATCAATTTATAATAACTGTCTTCGTTTCATCCCCTCAGAAAATAAATAAAAGTACAAATTAGATGGAAAAAGAACTTAATGCTCAGAAAAATAATTCACTGGTCTGAATGCCATTATCAAACTCATCACACCATTCTCTTTATATTTCTCAAAGTACAAAAATCTAAACTTCAATACTAATGACTCCCTTTTTCCCCCTTACAAGAAGCATTATATCCAACACACACACACACTATGATCACACGATAACAGCTGTTTGGGATTGAAAATTCGAATTAATGCACTTGTCATGTGGATATTAATTATGTAAGAAACCTTGGTTTTTGTTTCACATCGAACATCCAGTTGCTGCACGCGCAAGGAGAGAATACCAGCCGCTTGTTTCCCAAAACACCAAGGCAAACAATGACAACCAGGTTCAAGCACATCATCAAACTTCCCAAAGGTTTCTGTGATAGCTACAGTTGACTGCTCCACTTGAATACATCCAAGAGCTTGCCCCATTTTCTGATCAAAATCAATTATTCAAAAATCAATTAGCATAAACAGCCTTCAATCGATAAATTAAATTCACCTCCAAAAATGAACAACAAATCAAATTTTCTTTTACACACATCTGCATACAATTTGCAGAAAACTGAATAAACTATTGAAATCAGTCCTTTAAATACTGAACAAAGACATGATAGAAGCAATTCATACAAACATTTCACATCCAACATATAAACAAATAAATAACACCCATGTTAAGACAGTTGTTACCACTCGTACTCGAGGTTTTCAGATCCGAAAGAGCATCAATAAGTCCACAAGTTAAAATTGAAAAGAAAAGAACAAAAGAAAGAAAGTTTGCTTGAATTTTTCTACGTTGTATGTGACTTGTTCAATAATTATGAAGAAATACAATTCAGCCCTTTCATTGAACCAATCAGTTTGAATACTATAATAATTAAGGATGCAGATCGACTAACCACCAAATAAAAAAATAACAAAGAATAATTATGATGCAAATACAATTCACCCCTTTCATTGAATTAATCAGTTTGATTAATATAATAATTAAGGATCACAGATAGACTAACGCACCAAATAAAAACATAAGAAATCTTTTCAAACGCTAAAAATAGACAAATAGTTGAGTTTCTTAAAAGCTAATACAGCTTGCTTTGTTTATGCAGCTCAGGCCTAAGCAGTGACAGCTACAATCGTTAATCTTTTTAAGTTTTAAAGAAGATTCCATTAAAATATTGTTTAAGAAAGAGCTACTATCATCGTATAAGGCCTAAAATAAAAGATAAACAATGAAGGAAAAAGGGACAGCTTTCTCATTAAAATAGTGTTTTTTCTACACATTCACAGTAAGAAAAAATCAAATCCACACTGAAATAAGGAATTCATGGTTTCGTTTACAGTTCGATTAAAATCAATGGCAGCAAACGTCTAAACCGAGTGAACTCGTAACAAAATCGAGGCGTTCCAAGCTATTTGGCGAAAAAAATAATGAGATTAAACCTAATTTCCATTGCTGTCACATGATTTTGTAGAAGCAAAACAACAAAACTAGACAAGCAAAATCACAGATGAAATCAAAAACGACAAAATAAAAAGAAAAATAAGTAAAAGAGGAAAATTTCAGATATATATAATCCCATGAATTGCATTGCTTAAAGAACAATAAAGAATCAAAAGGAAGAACTTGGCTTACCTAAAGAAAATTGAGAAAGAGAGAACTGGGAAAACACAGTGTGCTTCTCCTCGCAAGCAGTGAAATAAACAAACTACGCAATTTCCAAGAAAACGACACTGTATAACAATGATCTGCGAAGAAGGAATTCGCCGGGAGAGGAAAAGTCTTCGGTTTCCCAGTTGGTTTTGTCAGTTTTAGCATAAAAACTAAGATATTTCGCTATGGAGTTTGCATAAAGCCAGAATTAGACGAAGCTGTTACTCCACTTCTCAAAAGGCGCGGAGGTGGACCGGTGGACGATTGACGTCCACTTGCTAATTGGAGTGGGCTTTCCTTGTGGTCCTAATGATTGGCCGTTTTGGCCTCAATTTAGTTGGACATTGGTGGATGACATATATAAGATAATTTGTATCATCTTATTCGATTAAGAAAAATTAGTGTGTTCTATATTTTTTTACGGATTTGAGTACAGTTCGGATAATAATATTAGGATATTGATTACTTAAATTTGTTTGTAAATAATGACTTTTTGATATTATATAATGATATCTTGATATCTGCTATCTAAATTTGATTGTAAATAATTTTTTTAATATTATATATATTTTATTTATAAAGTGATTTTATTATTAAACCAATACTTAGTTAAGTTTATTTTAATTTAGTTAAATTACTTTATTAGGATTACTTAATTATGATTTTAATCTTTAATTTATTTTTTATCAGTTAATTTTAATATTTCTAAATATATGCATTAAAGTTGATTTTAAATTTGAGTTTGAAATTTAAATTTTGACTTAATAAATAAATGTTTAGTAAATTCAAATAGTTAATAAAACAAAAATAAGGAGATAATTTTATCCTCCACCTATTTTCTCTCTCCATCATCCCGTGGCTCACTGTTCCTCACCAATGAATCAAACGAGACCTTAATATATGCATTAAATTTGATTTCAATTTTAACTTTAAAATTCAATTGAATTATGATAGTTAAGGAATATTTCTTATATAATACGAATATAAGTTGAATAATAAAATTTAAAAAAATCCAAATAAATATAAAATTTGAGAATCATAAAATATAATCGAATTCGAATATAAATATCCAATAACAACAGATAACATGTCAATTGTTTTCTCATTTTTTTACAAAAAAATACAATGAAAAAATCAAATTTTAGATCTAATCTTTTTTAAAAGAGGATAAGATCGACTAAGTCAAACCCGTTTTACATAACCACGGTTTTTATCCTTGCCTGTTTTACATATACCCATGGTTCTATCCTTGCCTAAACTGCATTTTTCACATTGTAATAATCTAATTTCCATTTTAGAATCATTAGTGCGTGCTTTAATCGGTGGACCTTAGTCCTCCATCTCATTATGATTCTCTCCTCGTTACTATCCCTACCTGAACAAATGGTTTCCCAAGATTAATTCTGTCAATAACCAAACATGTTTCTCAGCCTTTTTACAATCTAATATTCCTTCTCAGTCTTTGCTCCTCGGGAAAATTAATACTAATGCAAGTTTAGGATTAAATTAAGCTAATAATAATTATTGATTTTGTATTCGTTTTGTCTTAGTCGACATGGATCAGTACGTGGCATGCCTGACTGTCCCTACAAAAATAAATTAGAGACGTGTATAAAACTACGTCTGCAGAGTCAGCATAAAATAAACGTCAAATGGTTATCTTGATTGTATGCCTAGTGCGTTCATTCAATCTCTATCCAATACAGCCTGGCCGACGACCAAACGTGATAATGCATGCTTGCTTGCTTGGAATGGACGCAAGTTCCGGGGCAGTGCCCATTGTGCAACGCAACAATCTTCCACGGTTGCACGGCACTTCCTTCCAACGTAATTTTTCACTTGAAATAACACAAAACTTTGGTGCTTTAACCAACCCGTTACGGAAAAATTTAGGCTCTGTTTTGGGGATTGTTAACGTAGGGGAAAGTGGGGAAGGTGCTTTTATGGGCTTGAGGTTATCAGGACCTACAAAAGATATAAAGTACAATCAAAGATTGTCGGAGTTTTGTACTTCAGAAGGTGTTTTGAGACTCAAGTCAATATATAAAACGAATGCAGAAAACTGGAAAATAGAAAATATAGATGAAGTTCGAGGGGGAGCCAAAGGGTTTAAGAGAGGATTCTGGGCTCAAAAGATGAAAATTTTAATTAAATCCTTTTATTATCCTTTTATCTCTATTTAACATGTCTGAAAGTATCTTGAATCTCGTGCCTTAAGATTAGTGCATTTCAATGACAATTGGATAACATTTATCATGTGTCACAATTCACAACTTTAGAAGTTTAATTATGTTGGTGATTTCTTGTAGAAATCACTTGCGCTTGTCCATCTTCTAGTTGCCAATCAAATGATTGAATTTTTAGTTCTGGTTGCCAAAAAAAATTTATATTATTTTTAATAAAATTTATAAAATAAAAATGGTTGAAAATAACAAAATAGAAAGGAAGTTCATATTTACAGAAAAAAAAAAAACTTTCTTTTTCCCTTAATTGTTGAGCTAGCCAGCAAATACATGGCAGAGTAAAGAGGAGATATTATTACCAACAAATGGTTGGTCCTCAAGTATTTAGACGGAATTTTTTTTTTTGATGAAAATTTTAGATGGAATTTGAACTTTGGAATTTTTATTATTGAAAGGATATTATCATTTACAACACTCTCGATCTAAAAAAAATTAATTTTAGATTATAAAATAAATAAAAATACTTATAAAAAAAGTAAAAGATATTATTACAAAATAAAAAAAGTTCTAAGAATTTCAGAAGAAAAAAGAAAAGCAGCCAAAGGTATTCTGATAGGTCGCAGTCCCCGCCTTAATAGGTGGAAGAGCTCACTAAGTTAAGGCTTAAAGAAAAATTCATTAAGTCACATTGAAAAGCTAGTTGGTAAAGGTTACCATAGCTCATGAGAAGAAGTTAAAATAACTCTTACCTATGAATGAAAGCTAGAATAGCTCATGAACAACCTCAGGTCAGCCCACCTAAGCTCACGCGTAGAGCTCATCTCGGTGCACCTCAGGTCTGCCCGCCTAAGCCCTGAAGAAGAAATGAAGGAATCTGAGGTGAAGGAGTAGTTTCAACCTCCCTTTTCTTGGTGGGACAAATGGTATTTATAGGCGAGGACCGCCTAGGTGGCCGGATACGTGGCCAAAATAGTAATACGAGGAAGAGCTGACCTGTACCACAAGTCAGCTAAGCCATCCTCTCGCCAAAATGTTCATGCGTGCTTAGTCCCAAGGCTGAATCTCGGTCCTGAGGTAAACGATGGTGTTAAGCGAGGGCTAGTGCTTAAGGTGCTGACCTGAGTTGATAGGTCATTTCTGACGAGTCTGATCTGAATCGATAGATGCTTGTCTTGATCACGCGTCTTCATGTTTCGTACCATGGGGCCCATTTTGACGGGGTAGATGTTCCGAGATGAAAGAATAAAATAGGCCTGATCTAAAATGTCCCACATCAAATAACATTTATCATGTGTCACAACTCACAACTTTATAAATTTAATTATGTTGGTGATTTCTACAAGAAATCACTTGCGCTTGCCTATGTTCTGGTTGCCAATCAAATGGTTGAATTTTTAGTTCTGGTTGCCAAAAAATATTTTTTTATATTATTTTTAATAAAATTTAAAAAATAAAAATGGTTGAAAATAACAAAATAGAAAGGAAGTTCATATTTACAAAAAAAATAATAATAACTTTCTTTTTCCCTTAATTGCTGAGCTAGCCAGCAAATACATGGCAGAGTAAAGAGGAGATATTATTACCAACAAGTGGTTGGTCCTTAAGTATTTAGACAGAATTTGAACTTAGAAATTTTTATTATTGAAAGGATATTATCATTTACAACAATCTTTTCAAAAAAATTAGTTTTAGATTATAAAATGAATAAAAATACTTATAAAAAAAGTAAAAGATATTATTAAAAATAAAAAAAAATTCTAGGAATTTCAGAAGAAAAAAGAAAAGCAGCCAAAGGTACTCTGATCGGTTGCAGTCCGGCAGTCCCCGCCTTAATAGGTCTGTTACTACAAGCGACAGTGTCCGAGAATCTCATGAGACTAACCAAGATGCTTTCATCCTCTTCGATTGCTAAGAACTCCTCTCCACAGTCTCTTAAAACTCCGGCTGCCTCCGCCTTTTCTCCTTTACAGCTCCACAAGAAACCGTGTCGTCATTTCGTTTCCTTCAGCCGCCTTTCATTTCCCGGGAATTCAATTTCCTCCAGGAATCGAAGTTTCTCCACCGTTTTCGCCTCCAAAACAGGCGATCAATCTCATTATTTTCCTCATCAGGTGATCCTCCTCTTGTTTTTTGGTGAAAGATATCGTATCTTTAACTGTATCAGTCTTCATTTCTTTGGATTCTGCTAGTTGTATCAACTGTTATTATAAATATATTCAACATTGTAAAATCTCAAAACTAGATTTTAACATTCACATAGTTTTTTCTAATTTATATTTTGAGTAGCCGATAGAAGTTTCGAACTTTAAAGTAGTAAATTATTTTAAGACATAGTAAAAGTCAATTAATTGTAGAAAAATGTAATCTTGAATTTTTAAGTTATCACAACATTGATTGGAGGAAGATTTTGTGCATGGAAGCCAGCGTCGGATTAGAGTTTCTGCCATCTAGAGACGTCTATTTAACAAGATAAAGGAAGTAGCTGTCGGTGCTTACTGTTCTGGTTTACTAACTTGGTCATTGGTTGTTATGTCCAAAACGCTGGATTTTGTCATTTAAAGTACGAGATAACGCGGCTAAGATAGACTTCACTTCTTAAATCCTAGGATTTGTTTATCCTTCTCCAGTAAGAAAGGGAAAAACTTATGTTGCAGAGTTCTTTGAGTTGGAGTGGAAAGCTGGCGAGGCCATTCTCTAGCCTTCTGAATGTGAATATTTTCAAGCTGAACTTTACTTTTGTCAAATTATTTGTTTCTCAACCATCTTATTAATATGTTATCTCTGTTACAGGGAGGTGAATCATTTTTCAGGGATGTCTTGAAAGGTATGGAAACAGTTTATTTGAATAGAAATCCAACTGCAAAATCTATCTTGGAACTTGTCCGTTCTGTTGATGATGCACAAATTTGCTATGATCATCTGGCTTTCAGGACTTTTGGGGTATGCTGTTTTATTTTCAAATTGTTTGGGAATCAGTTGTCCTTCATTATAGAAATATCAATTGTTGACCTCTCCATACTTTCTCAATTGTCAAATCAGATAAATGGATATGGGATTAACTCCATGGCAAGTTTTTTTCTGGACTATGGGTATACCCAACAGGAGGAACTAAGGTTTCCTGCTAAAAAATTGAAAGCTTTGTGGTTTTCTCCTCCCAGTAGTTCCTCTCAAGATGGTGGCAATGGTGTTAATGGGCCCTTACCGAGAGTATTTATTTCAGAGCTTCTTGTGGATCAAATGAGCCCCAAAACACAGGTACGTCTACACTGGTGTAGTTTAAGTCATTGTTATTCTATTATGCTAGTTAATTAGTTCACTGTCCTTTATTAATCAGAGCTGAACTGTTGCCAAATTGTGAAATGCTAAAGGCGGATCTGATTTGAAATGCCAAAACACTTCTGGGGTTTTGGCTGTGGTTGGTTGCTTAAGTTTATATAAACTCTCCTTTTTGTGCGTTTGTGTGTGTGAAACTAGTGGAAAATTGCAGATTATGTCTTTCAGGCCTCTAAATTTTTGTGAGAACATTTTGTGAATTTTCTTGCCTAATTCTGGTGTTGGACTAAAGTGATAGTATGTTAGCTGATTTGTTGATTAGAATTGCATAGACCTAATGTTATCAAATAATTATTCTTTTGTCTATCTCTTACATAGAAAGATCTCCATGTTATTTGTACAGAAATCTAGCTAAAGGTGCTATTATGAAGAGACTTCATAATTTGCACCTGACATATACTTCACTTCATATTCCAATCTTAGTTTTAATATTATCTCATCTGCCGATTCAGGAAATAATCAGGAAGTACACTGAAAAGTCTGATAGTGGAAATAAATATGCAGCTCTTGCAAGTGCTCTGGGATCTTTAACATGGGAGAAGCCCTTGTATTCTGAATTTCGGCAATTGGCAGGGTATTCACTTGATTTTCTTTAGTTATTTGAGCAAACAAATATTTTCTATAGGAATATGGAACACTTCACAACATATTCTTCAGAAAATGCCTACTTACATTTCTTTAAACCTCAGAGAAAGTGAATATGCTGCCTGGACTCTTGTCAACGGGTATGCACTCAATCACGTTACTATCTCTGCTCATCGGCTGAAATCTAACTTGAGGAGTATCAAAAGCCTCAATGAGTTCATTGAAAAGAGTGGGTTCAAGTTGAATTCTGAAGGCGGAGTTCTAAAAGGTGTGCTACTTTTAAGAAACATTTCAGGCTGTTTTATTTTAACCTTCTTTTAAAATACCATTCTAGAAGGACATACTCCTGTAACTGCTGGGAGTATGATTCTACACACTGATTTTTCATTTGAAGGCATGCTGGTCCTAGTTACTAGCTAGTAGCTGGTTTTCATTTTTCATTGCAAGCTCCCTCTTTCCATGCCCGTTTGAAATTGCAGTGGAGAGTTTATATTGTTAAAACATGGGCATTGCTGATTGTTGCAGACATACAGACTTCCCTCTCACTGTCAAATGTGATAGTGAATGAACATTCACTTGGCACAGCTGGGATTGATATTCTGTTATATAAGCAAACTATCGAACCTTTTGGCAAGATTAATAATTGTTCAGAACATTTTGTATTGCAATAGCTTACGCCTAATTGGCTTATTTATGCAGTTGTCTATTTTGCTTGAACCACTTTTGTTGTTCTTGCAACAGCTTTATGTTTATACTCATTTTGATGCTGCTGTTACAGCCATATCGGCAATCAATTGTTGTTCATGTTATTTGATTGAAAATAGAGTTCAGAATTTAATGGTTTTATTTCCTCTGTTTCAGTGAGTCCTGATGGCCTTCTGCTGCAAAGTTCAACAGTGGCAGATTCAATCCCTTTCTGTTTTTCTGATGGCATCACTGAGTCTGTTCCCTGTTCATACATTGAGTTCGCAGAACGCCTTGTGCTGCCTCAATATAAAAGTCTGCCTGAGAGTGAGGTATTTACAACATTTTCATTGGCAGATTGAGATATGAACTTCTCTAAGATACCCAATTTATAAGTGAATGTAAAAAAAAAATCTACTTTTTACAGGGGTCATTTGTGGATGTCAGCTCACAGTTTTACCTTCAATGGTTTTATGTTTTTGCTTCTCTGTTGTCACAAATCTTCTGATTATTGTCAATATGCAAAAAGTACAAGTATATACGCTAACAGGTATTGACTGACTTGTGTTATGAACTTGATTTCTCAGGTCAAAGAATCCCACAGGCGAGATGGATTTGAGGTTGGGAATGCTGACAAGATCTTTGAGAGCACATCCAAAGAGCAGCTAACAAGGAGAGCCTGACAGGATGCATAACCGCATCTCCATGAAGACAATGGCTGGAATTCTTAGATAATCCAGCCAGAGTTGCTATAATAAGTTAGTCTTCTTATCAAAGATCTTAATCTAAATCAATTAGTGTCACAGTTGTTGAAACTGGAAAACATAGCTGCTTGTAGTAAAATGAAAGGAGGAAGAGTTTGTTTGAGTTTGGACTTTGCATGGTGTTTGTTTATATTGCGCTTATTTCTGAACTCCACTCTTTCTCATTTCCTTAACCATTCTGTTTTTATTTGCCAACATTCTTTCCCTAGGTTACTATATGCGCTTTTCCTTCAAGCTAGCTTGTTAGTTTTCTTGTTACTCTGCAACAGTCTGACCTGGTAGCACTGGCGCAGAGAGCAGCCAAAGGTGTCTTTTCGAGCTCCTTGTGAGCTTGAATGAATGATAATTCAAAGCGGCAATCACTGATATCATATGTAATAGACTTGTTGTAAATTCCATTATAGGAATTGATTAAAATGATTGTCTAGCTGCAACGATAATAAACTAACAATTTATGTATAAATCATAAATTTCGCATTTGTATCATATAAAACGTAAATTATCATATCTAAATTCGTATCAACGCTTCAAATTCAAATTCATTTTAAGTTTTATTTTATACAATTTTTATCCAATTTTAACTTTGAGTTATTTTCATTTCTTTTTTGCATTGTCTCGTTATAGCTTATTCAAGATTACCATGTTATTTTCACTGTCTTTTTCACATTGTGCATTTTCGTGTTTGACTGCTACGTATCAAAAGAACTTATTTAAAGAACTACAGGTTCAGCCATGTGAATGCTACCAAGAAACTTGCACTTTTATACAAAAAGGTAAGGAGAAAGAAAGGAGAGAAGCTAATATTTAATATTTCCAAATAGATTAAAGCAACAGATGATTAACATGACATTTTGCTCCATAAGATTCACCTGCCCTGACCATCCAGCAGGGAGGCAAACATCATAAACACAACATAAAGCAAAACATGTTTCTCTGTTGCTTTTTCCATTGTCTGAAAACAAATGCTTTGGCAGAATACATCTATACCGAGAAAAAAGGGGGAAAAAGAAGAAATAATTGACTACCCAACATTATGGTTTACCATTGGGCTTTGGTGACTGATAAGGATACTGATGGTGATAGGGAGAAGCATGGGAACCATGTGGTATGGAAAGGCTCCTGTGCCCATTCCTCAAAAGCGATCCTGCTTGCATTCGGATGCCATTTCTGGCATTGGGGCTGGACCCTACTCGTTCAGATTGCATTGTCTGGAAAAAATATGAAGAGCTTGCCATGTCCTTGAGATTTGGTAGAGGCTTCAAGGCTTCCACCACTTCACTCATTAAAGGTCTAGCCTTTGGATCACGGTTAAGACAGTGAGCAGCCAGCTGTGCAGCTTTCTGAGCACCTTTAATTGAAAAGTGACCGTCAAGCCTAGGATCGATCAATCTATAGAATCTTCTTCTCTCTCCTAGATGAGGTCGAGCCCATTCTACAAGATTATGTTCTCCGTTGGGTCGGTTTTTGTCCATGGATCTTCTACCAGTCAACATTTCGAGTAGAACCACACCAAAACTGTATACATCACTTCTTGATGTAAGATGTCCTGAGATAAAATAATGTTCATTTGATTAGACCCTACTACGAGGAAAAACAAAATAATGATTGCTCCGCATACGGATAAGCATTCCTCATCGTCTCCGAATTAGGACATTAGGTTGAAAAAGACATATTAAGATAAAGCCATAAAGGAAGAGAAATTTTTAGAGGTCATCGAAGATAAGGATTGCAGGAACCCAGTAGTCAACTGAAATCATAAACTCAAGCCCTCCCAACTCCAGCTCTATGAATACTAGTTCAATGGGATGGAAATGCTGCTATCACCATTTAAAGAGCATGCAAAGGCATTCTATCAGCAATTACACAGTAAAACAGTTAGGTTTTTATCAGCCAAAGCAGGATAGTGCAAGAAGTATTTGCATCTGGCACAAAGCTTCCAATTTTCTTTAACTGCCTACCTCAAGGAGGTAAGGATTTGAATACAAATCTCAAATTTTTACTATCGCACTTAAGAGAATGGCCCCTAAATAGTTTTTTAAGATATAGAGAACCCAATAACGATTAGAAATTCAACAACCAGGCCAAAGGAGGAAGAAGACCTATACTCTATTGAGTCTGGCATGTGTCCAAGTGTGTCATGCCCCTGACCGGAAAGCATTCATTTGTTGAAAGCTAAAAGCTAATAACTTCCATTTTGAGAGATAAATTAGCAGAAATAACTACAAAATCTTGCCCATCTACAATAAAAAGAGATACCGCATGTTGAAAACAAAGAAAAAAGCATACAGAATGTAGACAAAGTTAAAACTACACTTGCACAACTTTTAACTGTTCAAAATAAAGTTGAGGGGATATAAAACAGGGAAGGGAGGGATAAAGTGGCAAACTTAAACAAGGAACTTCTATCTATTAAAGCTTACCAGTCATTACATATTCCGGGGCAGCGTAGCCATATGTTCCCATCACACGGGTTGATACATGGGTTTTGTCCCCCTCAGGACCATCTTTAGCAAGTCCAAAATCAGAAAGCTTTGCATTATAGTCCTGCAATGGCAGATTATTAGAATGAGTAAGCCATACCACAAAAAATTCCATTGTTTGTCAAACAGAAAATTTTACCAAGGTAAAGTTTTTGCACATACTGCATCTAGTAGGATATTAGAGGTTTTGAAGTCCCTATATATCACTGGCCTTTCTGCCTCTTCATGAAGAAATGCAAGACCCTTTGCAGCACCTAGTGCAATTTTCATCCTTATGGACCATGGAAGCGGCAAGGATCCTACATAAATCATAATTTGCAACAGAGTTACGAAGTTATTTAGAAACATAGAACCCCCAATCAGAGAATATAACACTAAAAATACGTAATCTATCAAGGTAAGCAGTAATACAACTCCAATCTAAGAGGTCAGCTTTTTCTACCTAGATACCATATCCATTATTTTTTAAATTTCAATCTAAAGGCAGCCATATGTGAGAGATGGAATTTGTTCAAACTCAATTACCCTAGAAGATATATATAGCCAGTGCTGAAATCCAACTATATATAGTTTTCAATGAACATTCATGATGCCTTTAAAAAAGTGAACATTCTGAAGTAAAATATCAATCATAGAAAAATAGTAGCTACGTACTTCTGAAGAGGTGGTTTTCCAAGCTTCCTCGAGGCATAAACTCATACACTAGCAGTCTCTGATCATCTTCAATGCAATAACCAATAAGTTTAACCAAGTTAGGATGGATGAGATCACCAAGAAAATTTACTTCAGCCTGCCAAGTTGATGATCCAAGAATCAACAAAAGATTAAATATTCAGAAGAAAACAGAAAGAGAAAGTGATGCATTGATAACGTGTAAAGTAGAAATGTGGAGTAAATGTGCAAACCATCCATTCTTTATGACCCTGGAGGCCATCATGGTTAAGTGTTTTAACAGCAACAGTAAGCCCAGTGCCTGGTTTTACCGGAGCAGTTCCATTTTCTTCAATCCACCCCTTGAAAACACAGCCAAAGCCACCTTCACCAAGTAGACTCTCAGGTCTGAAGTTTCTTGTAGCCAACTTTAGATCATTAAATGTGAACTTCCATAACCGAGATGCAACTTTTAGCTCATCTTCAAGTTTGGAAGTAGATGAATTACTTTCTGCATTGCTAGTGGTTGTAGATGAGACAACTGGAGCTGCTGGTTGATCTCTACTGGTATCATTCCCAGATTTGCTATCTGTTCATTAATGCAAATATTTAACATGTTACAAGATAAAATTATATAGGTCTCCACAGGGAAAAACATTATGTGGTAGAGGAGGGAGGGAATTGGGGTTGGCATTATGGAACTTTAGTTGCAACGCCTGCCTTTTCCCATAGCAAGTTAAATCTACTAATTGACCCCAATACTAATCAGCCAAAAACACATGGCTCGAATTTTCACTCCTTAAGCTGAATGCAGCATCTTCAAGCTGCACCAAGCTAAAGTAGCTTCCCATTATCATCTCCAAGCTACTTACAAACTAGCAACAGAACATCCACATCAATAAATGAGCATAACAACAAACATATCATTTCATCCAGCGAAACATATGAAAGAGAACATGATTCAAAGTAACAACAGGTAACCAGAAAATAATTAAAAACTTAATCGCTGAAGCACAAAAAGGAGTAAAATTTAGCAAGAAAAACATGAAAATTTACCATAATGGGTACTGCTTCCACTAACTGAACTATCAACTTTGGATCCTGAAGAAATGCAGCTTCCAATAAACCTGAACTTGACCCAACACCCTATTTCTTCCACCTCAGCTTCATCATCAAGGTCTTCTTTTTCACTGTTCTTCTTCTTCTTCTTCTTCCTTCCCTCTGATTTGCACATATCCCAAGACTTCACCTTTCCTTCCTCAAAACCTAATCCCATTTTCTCTCTTCTTCTAACCCTAACAATTTTTCATGCCATCAAAAACCCGCAAAAACTAAAAGAACCCAAATTTAGTAATGTTAATAACCAAACCCCATTTAAAAACAAAATCCAGAAAAAAGCTAAAACAAGAGAAACCCGGATGAGAAAAGGCTCAAATCAAATTTTGTGCTTAAAAAAACAAATTCAAACACAGAAGTAGAATGTTGATGATGGAGTCTAGAAATGCTCAAGAGAAAATAAGTTGGTTTTTTTTTGGTTCTTTGGCTTAGAAGATGGAATTAGTAAATCTCAGTGTATAATCTACTCTTTCTCTCAAGAAAAAAAAGTTCCACTGATTATACACAAACTGAAATGCAGAGATGAATAGTTTAAAAATTTTTAAAGCAAAAACAAAATATCCTTTCCCTTTGATTCTCATTCTCATACGTTATTTTATTTTATAATTATTTTTTTGTTTTTTTTTATTTTCTATTCTAAATCACATCAAAGACCAGAAAAAAGCAAAATGTGGCTGCCCGGAGAATAGGGGGCAGAGGTGCCTTGCAAGAGAGAATGCCCGTACATGCTTTAGGAGATTGTACATTGAATAATCTCATGCACGATATTTTTGATATGATATAAATAAAAAATATAAAAATAATATAAATTAAACTTAAATAAAATTATATATAAATATAACAAAAATTAAATAACTAACTTTATTTTTAAAATAATAATTCAAATTTTAATACAAAATTTTTATATTTTTACAAAATACAAATATAATATTACATAAAATTTACTCAATTTTTATACAAAAATTATTATCTCTTTCAGATATGATTATATGAGAGGAGGGTAATTCGGGCATTGGGTGGGCAATGCGGGCAGAAAAAGAAAAAGAGTGAGACCTACTTGATGGTGACGTGTTCGGCTTCGGCGGGCGGACGCCAACGCGCCCGTCACATTGAAAATTCATGCTTCTCTTATTTTTTTTTTAATCCATTTTTACCTATTTTACTTTAAAAAATTAAAAATTAATACTTTACTGGATAATTTAATTTATACATACCCCATCAAATTTTAAATTTTATACAAACTACCCTACACATGTCACTTAAATTATATTAAAAAAATAAAATAGTTAATAATTTTTTTAATTTAATTTATAAAATTAAAAATTTTATTATAACTAAATAAATCTTTTCAATGTACTATTTAGTAATTTTTTTTTATTTTTGACCTTTCGGTATCCGTTTTATACGACTATTTCGGAGTCGAGGAATTGTCAAGCCACATAAAAGTGAAACACCCCTTCCAGTACGGTTTACTTCATACGCATGACTCGAATCCGGGTCATATTTAAAGGGGAATAAATCTCTTACCATTCAATCTCAACCAATGTTGATATTCGGCAGTAATTACTTATTGTATAACTAAACACCCATCTATTTATTACTCAGTACGGTAAAAACTCATTACTTTGCTCTTTGAAGAAACACCAATTACATTTGTAAAAACATAGTGTGCGCTAAGTCACATTGGCTGCAATTATGCCTGTAATTTTGGCAGTACTCCAGCTTTTGTGATCGGACACTACAACTTAAAACAAGTTCAAGAGCCACCATCCTCAGCCCCTCCTGAAACAGGAACTTTTTTGCTAGGAAGGGATAAAAATGATTTTGCCAGACTCTTCTATATGATGACATTTACAATCCCATAAAGCCTAAGCTTTAATGTCAAAAGTTTTACAGAAATAGGGATGTGCAAGGTACGATTTTTTTTTTACATTTTTATTATTTTTAATTAAGTAATAGCATTTTATATATATAGATCTACATAGGATACACTAACAGTGTATAACTTTTATACATTGTTAATGCACAAAAAGTTGATACTTCATATATGAGCCCTTATAAGCAAATTGAAAAAAAATATATTTGTATATATTTTTAAAGGCTTGACATATTTTTACTTTATATATTGATAAGATATTAACTTCTGATGCATTAATAGTATATAGATTGTTGATGTCAAAAAGATTGCTAGGCTTGTTGATGTTCGTTACTAAGTTCGGTAAAGTGAGCCTATTAGGCCCTATGACAGTAATACCAACAGAAACTATACACTATCAATGCATCATATATAAATCCCATATATACACACACAAATTGAACTTGGACTACCATAATCAGATTTTGGGGTTCACAAGGAGAAATTCACATTCAGGTCCGCATGGAAAGCCTATAATAGTCTACTAATTATAAGCCACTATCAAGATCTATGAAAACATAAAATGATATGTGATAATACATATTTTTTTAATATTCTTTAAAGGATATGTGCTACCATGTTAATTCTATTTTGTGAAGTATAAAAACTGAAAACTCCACTGATAATGTATTAGATGATAATCTGATATAAATTAAGGTCAAAATTTGTTTCTACATCGTTTAGAGTCCAAAAATGTTGGAAGATATGTACTTTCCCTCAAATGAGAGGGATATCTTTACACCACTAAGGCTTTAATACAACTTTCCATGCATCTATAATGGTCTATATTTATACAGACTTTTTCCAATGCTAGGAAACAGAATGAATGCTGCTTCGAAATCCCTGATATCTAAATATAACGTGGCATAAGAAACATAAGTTGCAATCCATCCTAAATAATACCTGTTGAGATACTAGAAGTCGCATTTATCTTCAACGAGTGCTCTGGAATATATGTAAGGCCTGTTGCACCATAAAGGGATAATCATAAATGGATCCCATGAAAGATTAAAGTCGACTTTAATGTAAGATTAACCTATTTTATGTCTATGTTATGCTTATTTTCATGCATTTACGATACTTCTAACATGAAAATAAGCATAACATGAAAATAAGTTAACTTTACATTAAGGTTGACCTTTTTGTAGAATTTCCTTTATATGGGTAAGGCAAATCATAGAGGGGGAAAATAAATAAATGGATACCTTTCTCCTTAACATCAATCTGTAAAGTGTCGAGTGTGATTATGCCATCGGTCAATGGAAGTAGCTCCAGCTTAATGGTAGCCGTAGATTGAGCAGGAACGCATCTGAAGCAATCGATGTGAATTGTTACCATTTGTAAATTCACACTGTGAAACAATATTGCAAAGCTGATGCATTACCCTAGTGGTACTCTACTCTGCAGCCAGAGATGAGTGCATCCTAAACCGGAAGTTGGAATGAAGTCAGCTATTGGAGTCAACTGCTCATTGAAAGAAGTAAACCTAGCCCCAGTATCACCATTCTGTTTCCTTTTCTCTGGTACAGTGGGCATTGAGCCGAGTCTGTGCACTGCACTACTGGCTTTCCCTGCAAGCTCAGAAAAGCCAACAAATGGGATTGCTGGTGATGTCGGAGAAGAATTCAAGGATACCACGGATGGAGGAGAGGTAAAGGATGCTGGGGCAAGAACTGTCATGGTTAGATCTTCAGGCGTCAAATTTGAAGCCTGAAGATTTAAAACCTGACAATCACACCATTTGAATGAGAATTGTCATGGTTAGATAAATAGATAGTGTCCGAGCAAGAAACAGAGAGAGAGAGAACCAAATTATACAAAACCTGAACTGGAAGCAGAGTGACACTCTCATTGGATCCGGAATATTGTCCTGACATCTCGGATGCAACTGAGATCTTAAGATCCCTTGAAATACGTGGTCTCCAACTTGTTGGCTCCTTGAAAAACAATCTTGACTCTATATTTAACATAAAAATTGATATGTTCATAGTGAGAAGATGTAATTAACACAAAATTTGCCAGATGATAATGTAAACTAAGGGAAATGTTCATACCAGTGTAGTTGCAGCGACATGATACCATAATTGCATACTGGTTAACAGTTGAAGCACTCCCCTTTCTGTCAAAAGAAACGGGAGGGGCTTGTAAACTGGACAACTTAGACTTTTCCCCGTAACTTTTGAGGTCCCTCCACATAGAAGAAGCTGGTTTTAAAATAAAAGAGTGCTCTTCACTCCTCCTGCAACAGAACCATCAATAAGCTCATCGGAATAGACAACTCTTCCCACTTTTACAGCACCATGAGACAGTAGATACAACTCAGCTAAACCTTATTTTGAAAGACACTTCATATATATTAGCAACATCATGCTGTGCATTCTAAGCAAGCATGCATAGCTGGATACAGCAACAAAAGATTAATATATTTTTCTTTTCCTTGGTGGATATCTTAATCATCATGCTAAAATGCTAAACATCAAAAAGATAAATTATAAGTAAAATAAGGTACCTAGAGTGAAAACAACCTGAGAGCTAGATTTGGTAAACTATGGTCGTCTCCAGCTTCAATACAAGCAATTGGTAGGGACGCAGGTGGTCCACCTTTTGAAGCAGCCTCTTCCAAAACAACTGTTATAGCATCTATGTATACTACAATATCTGGTATATGTTCTGGAGAAATATTCTGCAAAATAACTTCATAAATGAATAAAAGAACCTAGTGACTATGTCCACAGAGAGTGGAGAGAAAGTATTTATAAATTATTAGGATTAGCTAAGATTTAGAGATTACCTTTATCTGAACAGAAAGAAGGTCATCTGTATTGCAGTCAGCAGCATAAGAATGAATCTCAACAGGTTGAATTATTTCAAGTTTCTTCCTCCATCTTCTTCCTGGGATATGGATCCCTTCTAATCCACAACAGACAGAAAATCTTTCTCGCTCTAGTGACACACCACGAAAAGATAAAAGTTCCTTAATCTCTGTTCTTTGACTCTTCAAAATCTTCTGAGAAGAGTAAGGATCCACCTCATCAAGGTCAAATGATGGTTTAGAACTTTGGGCTTTAACAGGTCCAGGAGGAGTTGCAACATTTTGAGGAAGCGATGACATGGAGTAGCTTCTAAAATGACTAAAAGAAAAAAGCTGAGAGCCAGAGGAGGCAGAAAAGGCAGACCTCTGAGATGTGCTACCAATTCCAGACCCAGAACCTGGAGGAGGAAGAGGAGGAGATAAAGTACGAGGTGGAGGAAGAGTGTTATCCAGAGGAAGCAACCATTTCAAGAGCTCTCCGCATGGGTCTTGATTTGCATAAACTATGTTGTCCTTCTCAGACAGGACTCTGTCCTGATATTTCTCAAACTGAAGAATTTCAATGACAGGATCTCTCAGAAAACCAACACCAACATTCATTTGTAATAGTACCTGCATCCTTCCAATCAGAGAAATAGAATGAGAATCAGTACTCTGAATCAACAAGTCACTTAGCAGAGAGGTAAATAACAGCCAATTAAAACAAATGATTATGAAACAAAGCAGGCATTGCATCCAAGAGCTTCTGCAAACAATTTCAGATTTCAGAACCGAAGCAAGATAACAGTTAATTGATTTTAAAAGTCTAGGTTTACAATATGTAGCATAATGAAAATACCATTCAATCAAATTCAGTTTAAATAAGTAGCAATGTCTTTTAGGTTGGCTATAACGAGCCCTTATAAGCAAGCCTACAAATGACATGGTAGGAATATCCTGGCTGAATGCCCCAAATTTCTGACAAGATGCCAGAGTGAGGAAAAACATAGTCCTAAACAGAGCTAACCATTTTCCATCTTCTCTTCTCTCCAGTATTGGTATCAAATATTCTTATACCACCTGAAGTTACCTACATTTTCTCACAATAAAATCCAAGAACTCAGATATTAGACTAGAGGTTGCTTCAGAGCCAATTCTTGATATCAAGCACCAAGTTCTCACTAGCAAAGATCCATGGAAGATAAAGGCAAGGAGCTCTACATGTCATCAAGGTACTAACCAATAGTGCCCCCATCTCATCTGGATCCTTTCCAGTCTTTGATAATGAGGGATTGGGCAACAGTTCAGCCTCTAATTGGAGGCAAGATCAGAAAGGAATGGTTTAAGCAAGAGCCAGAGATGGTATCAGAGAGAGAATTCCCTGTCTGTGCCCCCGCCCCCTTGCCATTGTCTTTCCAATGCATGTTAGAGATTTTAAACACACAAAAATAACTACACCAGCTGAGTTTTTACTAGGTTCACCATATTCCTTAACACATCCAGCATGATAGACAGAAATATCAACCAACCAATGCAGTAATATCATTTGCATGAAAAACAAAATTAATTAACTTGCTACCTGTCAGCAAAGAAAATTAAGTGCAAATATGTCTCCAGCATTTATCCAAAGTCAAAGCAAATAGGAAAACAATATCATTAACCATGTAGTTCTTCTGTGATGCTTACCACTATGTCTCCATTGGAAAGAGCACAACACTTAATAGTATCTCTAGCTACTCCACCAGAAACATTGGCATCAAAACTTCCTCTATCAATAACAGTGTTCAGACTAGACACATCCTTGGCAGTGTTTTTGTTTTTATTTGCAATAGACTGTTGACTATCTATCTCGGACGACTCAGAAGCTGTCTGAGAAGCACTTTTTTTCGACCATAGAGGCTCACCTGACTCTGCAATCCTGACGAAGAAATGAGAGTTCTTAAACCTTTCCAATTGTGTCTCAGTTTGTCTTCTATGATCTTCCATTCTAAGAAATGATTCACTAGCAGAGACATCCTTTGCTCGATCAATCTTCTCTTTCTCCAAGTTTTCACAATTCTGATCCATTACTGTGCCATTAGGACTCACTTCCCCTCCTTCAGACACTGAATTGGTCTCACCCTCTATGTTTCCATTTTGTTTCTCAGCGCCTTTCCGCATGCCATTTTTACTCATCACTGCAGCAACTTTAAATGGGGTAATAATTTCCATTTCTTGTTGATATGCTGATAAGCATGCTAGAATATGAATTTGTTCACCTGAAGAAGAAAACAGGATCAAGTTTCAATTTACAAACACAATATCTCCTATGTGAATACAAATCCACTGCATACTAAATCTAAAAGAAGTAAGAGGTTCAAAAAAGAAAAAGGTACCAGGAAAAACAAAAGAACGATCCAGGGAACGTAACGAACGTATGTCTGGTGCATGATTCCAATCATCAGGGAGATCCTCTAAAAAAGCATATCAAGATTAAATATACAATAAAGAAATATCAAATACATTGTGTATTAATTCAGGAAGAAGATTGAGAGCACACACCAATACAAACTTCAGGAGAATTTGTTAATAAGCATTCATTCAATATTATAACAAAATTCTTATCAAATTGAAATATGCTTAATATAATTCCACCAACATTATGAACCTTAAGAAATATAACAAGCCCAATTCTATGCCATACCATTGACTCTTACAGTTGAAACCATAGCCTACCAAAACATTACTTTATAGCAACCAGATTATCAAAATTGGTTACATTAACTTCTATATTTCAGTGATTAGGGCATTTACCTTACCAGACTAAGTCTAGTTTCCAGACGTTACAAATCAGCCGTTAAAACAAACAAACATCAGGTCATTGGCTTTCTACACAACCTCAATTGTTTCAATGTTAAAAGAAGATTGATTTAATGCAGACCATGGAGTGATACACTCAATGCAAGGATCTATGTTTCAAAACAAATCACCATTTTACAAATTTAACTTTTTTTTTAGAAAGGAAGAAGGAGATGAGGAAAATGAAAGAAAATGAGTCAAAGCCAATCACTAAAACCATAAGTAGAAACAGAAAAAACTACAAGAATCAAGAATTTCCAAAAAAAAATGTGTAGACTAGTTAGCATTAGAGGTTAGCGTGCACTTACTATATGGAATAGTGATCCATCCATCTTCTTCAGAAACATCAGTGTGGTTCTCAAAGGCAAAGGCATTCTTATCACTTGCAAAACCAGAATTTTCACCTACAAATCCATTTGTTTCTGCATCACGATTTTCAACTGAGGGATACTCCAGAAATGTATCTTCAGCTATAAGCCCTTCCAAGGTTATTGCAGATTTAGAAACGTAAGTTGAATCCGCCACCTCTTCTGGTACAGGAGGAGGTGGCTCTGGTGTTCCCTGTTGATTGGACCGCAGCAGCAGAAAGTTCATTGTTTCCACCAAATCAGCTTCTGCAAAATCAAACACCAACAAATGCCTTAAAACTCAAGTACTGGAAATATAAGTTGTACAATAAAACGAGAATGCCATCAAAAAACACACATCTAAAGCTTGTTTCTCTTTCAGCATCAATCATATTTCTCACTCGCCTCAATTTTTCTCAAACAAAAGACAAGGTTAAATGTAAAGAAAGCAGGATGAACAATATCACTCTTCAAACATTCCACCTTCCTACGATAGCCTGAACTACACAGAAAGCTGAATGAACAAAACCACTCTTCAAACGTTCCCCCCTCTACAATAAACTAAACTACACGATTTTTCCTTTAACCGAACTCCTAGCCCTCAAGTCTATAAATTATCTTGAATCTTAGCTTTTTAAAGTTGACAACAAAGTTGAAGTAAAAGAAAAGGAAAAAAATTCTAACCTAGTAAAATCACTGAAATGAATCTTGTAAACTGGATTAAACTAATAAAATTCCTTATTTCGTTATAAGCACTTATCACGAATATTCATAACCAGGCAAATTCAAAGCAAGATGAAATTTCAAACAAAAAAAATGCAAAAAATAAAATTCAAGAACAAACATGTGATTGAACAATTTGCTTTTGATCAGACAGCAAAGCAATAAGATGACGAGAAAAGGAAAATCTCGAATACTTACCTGATCGGAGATCCAAGGCCGAGGAGTTTTTTGTTTTTTTTTTTTTGGTTACAGTTCGTCTCCTTTTAATTTTATTTGTTTGGTATCCAAGTTCCTGACGGGATTTTAAACAACAGATCGTTGGTTCGATCCGGTTTTCGGCCGTCCGATTTTCTGATTTCTGATTTCGGGTCGGTTATTCTGCCGCGCAGGCTTTTACTTTGCTTTGCGTTTTCAACAGCTTTCGCTTCGGCCCTGGTTAGATTAGAATGGACCTCTGCGTGCTGCTCAGCCCTCATCGTTTAGCCTGAGAGCAGTTTTCTTGAGCCCATTCTGTCTAGCCTGTTTAGTTTGCTCGAGCCCATCCCAACAAAACAATAGCGTTTGCACCCCAGTCCTCGGAATTTTCTTTTTTATATATATTTTAATAATAACATTCTACCCAATCCTTGCAATTTCCATTCTTTATAAAAGAAAATATTCAGACTATAAATTGTAAAAAAAGGTACAAACATAATTGTGAAATAAATTATAAATATGTAAATTTTCTTTTTTTAAACCCAAAATGGATAAATGCTCTTTATATCAAATAGACGAAAACGAAGAAAAAAAAAAGGAAATAGCATATGTGATTCTTAAATCATGGACATATCACATATCCTATTTTGATTTCTGTACTTTCAAAAATTAAGTTTTGATCTTCATTCTTTTAAAATCATAATGTTATAGTCTTTTCGTCAAATTTTCCTGTATTTTAGACGTTAAGTGATACATGGCATCACATGTCATGTACAAATTGATTATGCATTCTTTATTTAAATTTATATATGATGCACTGACAGTATATAGTTTCTATACACTGTCAATGCACCAGAGATTGACACTTCATCAATAGGCCTTTATATGTAAATATAAATAAATTTTTTTAATTTATCCATAAGGGTCTATCGATGAGGTGTCAACCTCTGATGCATTGACAGTATATAGAAACTATACACTGTTAGTGTTTCATATACAAACTCTCTTATTTTCCTAAATTTTAAAGAATAAAAAAAATCTTTAAAATGTTGAAAAAAATTGTAGACCCAAAGGTAAAAGTTTGGGTGTACAATCACAACTAACCCATCTAGCTATTACAAATGATAATTGACCAAGTAAAATTGTATTTAAATTGGATAAAAAATGGATATTTTTAGATTTGAGTTATTTTAAATTTGAATAATATTGACTTTAGATTATATCAAATCTAAAATTTTCGATTTTCACACTCAAGTTATAAATTGAAACATTTTGAATTCAAACTATTAAATGTTAAAATTAAATTAATATAATTTTGAATCTTGGATGATTTTTAATTCGAATTAGTTTGGGTTTATCAATACACGTGGTAATCTTGGATTTGAGCTCAACGGAGAAATTATTCCACTGGGTTTAGAGTGTGATTACATTAGATTATTATTCGAGCCGGTGACTCAAAATGGGACACGTGGATACGCGGCGATGCGTAGCAATAGGCGACAGTCTGAGTTGTAATTATCGGAAAACGCTAAAATTCCGTGGCCACCTATCATTCCCTTGCGTCAAGGCATTACACGACAAAAGCCTGGCACCAACGTGGCAGACAAAATCAGCCTCGTCATTGCTTACTTTGAAGCTAAACTTGTCAAAACCAAACATTTGTCTCAAAGCCTTGCAATTGTGGTGTGCAACGACACTGATATGACGAGGCTGAGTGGATAAGTATCAAAGTACAGCAGGCTTTGGTGTACCCTTCTAGTTTAGGTTGTCTTTTCTTTATTATTTTTTAAAAAGAGAGTCAATTTTAAAATATGAATGGTAACTCAGTTGAAAATGTAAGTTGAGTTTATGAAAAAAGATTTCGGATTCAATTTTTACTAAACGCATATTTGAGGAGGAGTAAGGAAATTTAACTGTGATTAAGCTTCGAACATGATTAATTTCAAACCATTAAAATGATTTACACAAAAAAAACAAATGTACCTATTTTTTTAAGATAAATTAAGATAACCCCTTTCAAGTGGCCAAAAAGAAAATCTCTTTATCTATTAGAGATCATATCATCAAATTCAAAACCTCTATCTAATATTATAAAATTGAAAGTTGAGGATGATTTGGTATCATTTTTATTTTTTGTTTTTGTTTTTAATTTTTTTTAAAATAGAAGCAGAAAATATGTTTGGCAATATATTTCTCTTTTCAAAAAAAAGAAAACGAAAATAAAAATTTTCAAAATTATTGGAAACAAAAATTTTTTGTTTCTATTGTTTTCATAAACATGTTTTCATTTTTATTACTGTTCATAAATAAGTGAACAAAGTTTATATATTAACATAATATTAATATTTTTCATAATAAAATATAAAATAAAATAAATTAATTAAATAATATTAAATTTTAATATAAAATATTATTTAATTAATAATATATTTATTTTAATATAGAAAAGTTGAAAATGTAAAAATATATCATTTATTATAATATTATTTAATTTAATTTTATATAATAATTTATTGAATATATTATATATTGTAAATAATATCATTTATTATAATTTTGATATATTAATAATCTTTTATATATATATATATATATATATATATATATATATATAAACCAAAGCAGTTGACTCAAAGTAGAACATCATACGTGAATATTCTAAAAATTTGACACGTGTAATATCTAAAATAAAAAAAATGATAAACTTATTCAATTTTTTAAAAGATAGTAATCTATAATATTAAAATTATAAAATAAATTAATTATCTTTTTAAATCAATTATCTATTTCAATTTCAATTTCTAAAAGATAAACATCTATATTTAAATATATTAAAATTAAAAAAAATCTCTTATCGTTTATCAATTTCTTTATTCATCTTTTATCAATATGTATATAGTGTTATTATATACGTTAAAAACATATTCATATAAATAATTAATTTTGGTATAAAATTTTTACTTGGATGAACTTTTTTTAAAGAAAAAGACATGTATTTTTTATGAACACGTGACATGTGTGGTAATATGAATTCTTTTTCATCGTTAAACTATAAAATATTCATGAAGAATCACATGATCGTTGATCTTAAGTTACACTTTTAATTTCAATAAAATTTAGTTTTTTAATAATAATCTTATATCTTATACAAATATATAAAAGCCAAAGCTCTTAGAGTGATAAATTAATTTTAATTTTTTTATAAATAATCTTATCCCATTAATTATTTAATTTTAAAATATATGAAATTTTAAAAAATTTATATTTTAATCGTATTATCTTCATGAATAAAATTTATTTCAGAATTTGAATTATTTGTTATCACTTATTATGTTATTTTTAAATTAAAAAAATCTATATATTTTGATTGGAACTACCTTAAAATTTTAAATCTTTTATTAAAAAATTAAAATGGGATATTTAAGTTATATATTTTAGTATTGAATAAAACTTCCATGTCTTTTTTTTAAATTTTCATTTCATTTTTTTAAGATTTATTGATTCAATCATTTATTTATTTGTTAAATAACTTTTTTGGTAAAAAAATTCATATGAATTATCTATTAATTTGAAACATGTAATATTTTAAATATTGTGTTTAAATATTTTAAATTAATTTAAATTTTAAAATTTTAAATAATAATTTATTTTTATTTTTATTTTTATTTACATTTTTACTAACTTGTAATGTTTGAGACTATAATAAATAAAATTTTTAAAAACTTTAAAAGATAAAATTTTCAACACTAATTAATTTCATAAGATTAATTTGGAATCATTTAAATTCAAATTTTAAAAATAAATCAATTTAAAATATGCGACATTAACCAATAATTTATTAATGATAACGAAGTTAGAATTATTGTCATTAAAATTGTAGCTATTTAAATATATTAAGATTTGTGATAGTTCATTTTTCTATAATTTTAATCAGTATTTAATTTTGAATTTTTTTTAATTTGTGCATTTTGTATATGTATCAAGTTTTTCAATACATTATTCAACATGTATTTTAAAATAATTTTTTTTAATTTTATTTTATTTTTTAAAATTATTATAAATTAAAATTATCATCATGTATCGCACGGGTTTAAATCTAATTAATATTATTGCTAAGTACTATCATCTAATATAATTAATTATTATTTTACTAAACAATATTATTATTTAATATTATATTCTTTCAATTAAATTTAAAATATATCACTACTACTATTAAATAATTTAATATTATTAAATAAGTGAATACTTAACACTAAATAATATTATTTATATTTTAATAACTATATAATTTATTATCAATTAATTATTTAAATATTTTATTTAATAATTTAATAATATTACAATTAAATTAAATAATATTGTTAAATATAATTTAATAATATTACAATTAAATTAAATAATATTGTTAAATATAATTTATAATTATTACAATTAAATAAAATAATATTAATAATATAATTTATAATTATTAATTCATAATATTATTTAATATAGAAATTTTGAATTTTAGTAATCTCAATTATTATCTAATAAAAAGTAATATTAAAAAATATTTAATATTATTTTTAATTGAATTATTTATTTATTATTATATTTAATTATAAAAATGAAAATATTTAATATTAGTATTAAATAGTTTAAAATAATATTATTTAATATTATGTACATATTATTATTATTTAAAATTATATTATTTTTTATTTAATTTTTAAAAATTTATTTTGTAAATTGAACTATTACAACTAAATCAGTTTAAATATTTGTTTTCAAAGCATAACAGTATTAACCAATCATATTTTTTGTTTCAAAATTTGAAAACAAAACAAAAACAGGAAACAAAAAATAAAAAACGATGTCAAACGACCCCTGAGTGTTCAGTGTTGAGTGTTGATGTATTTAGGAAGGTTTAATAGTCAAATATGTTTTTAATTTTTTACATAGAATGAAAATAAATTTTTTAATTTTTAATTTTGCTATATAACTCTTAATCTCTTACTAATGCAATTAAGTTCAAATTAGTTATAAATTTTTATAATAAAATAAAAGGTTGAGAACTTATAAAATTTTATCGTCTCATTTATTTGACTTAATTATATTACTTTGAAAAATTGAAGATTTGTTTATAATAAAATAAATAAATATTTATGAACTTTTGCAATAAAATTAAATGTTGAAGGCTTATATAAATTTTGTACAAAAATTAGAAATATATTTTGCTATTAAGTCATTTAGGATTGATACAAGGATTAGCAAAAGTGAGTAATGTTTAAATCGAATTTTCATGATTTTCTTGTTAGTAAGTGATTTGTAAAATTTGAAAATTTTAAAAATGGAAGTTCAATGAAGTCGAAAATTCCACTAATTAGTTGAAGGTTTCTCTTAACCTTAGAATTGGGGTAACTTCCCATGTTGATAAACTTTTATGAACATATATATATATATGTATATATATATGGATAATTATTACATACACTGACAGTGGAGTTTTTTTATTCCACAAGCAGCGTTAGGATCATGACATGTGTCCTATAAAAATATTAAAATAAATAAAATAGAACATGTGTCACGATCTTAACGTTACTTGTGGAGTAAAAAAACTTCACTGTCAGTGTATGTAATAATTATCCTATATATATATATATATATCACACAATAACAATTACAAAATTTGTTTCATATTGGATGTGATAATATGTAATTTTCATATTTTATACCTATGCAATATGGAACAGATACAAAACAAATATTTGAATTGTTAAATTAAAAATTTAAATCATTGATGATATAGGAATGTAATACCCAGCACAAAGACAATTAACTTGTTGATTTTTTTAAATTTAAAATTTTGGACAAACTGTATGGTTGAAGTTAGAACCAATAATGATGGTTTGGGGTCCACTCCATTGAGTACACAACTGGGGCTTGTGGTACGTTGAGAGGAGGCTGAGGCATTGAGAGTGATTTTGCTTGATATTTTGTGTAAATTGGCTAGGAACCTTCCTATTTGTATACTTTGTGGAAGAAGCCTTCCCTAGATAAAGTTACATTTGCCTTTAAATATGTCTTTACCCTCTAATTAATAATTAATATAGATAATAATAACACAATATGAAAGCGATAAAAAATTAAAAAATGATACATATTAAAATTTGATAAACTTATAAATGTAAAAAAATAAAAATTTATCTCGCACAATAATTTTCATGTTTTTTTGGAAATGATAATTTTATTTATTCAAGAAGCATAAAAAAAGAACCTACTACAAATGAGCAAACATTCTTATACATTAACATCAACACAAAATTAGATATTTCACAGTTACATAAAATAGTATTGAAGTAGCATCCACTTGAGCCAAATCATTCAAGTCGACATTTAATGATTTCTTGAATACAGAAGAAATATTTTTAGCAGTTCATTTCTTCCTAAAATTTTTGTTGAAATTTGATATTTTTTTAATATAATTTTCATGTTTTATAGGAGATAATATATAATTTAAAATAACACAAACAAAATGTAAAAACGAATAGTAATAATTAAAAACGGTCTTCTATCTAGTAAATAACCAGGGGATTGAGTTAAAAGAAAGAAATGGAAACCTTACTTTGACTGCATCCTCCTGTTGCTTCCCAGCAGTTTGTTTTGTAGTGTCAGTGGTAGAAGTCGAAGATTCTCCGACTCGGCAGCGCCCAATCATCACAAAATATTCCAGCCTTGTTTTCGAATCATCCACCTCAAAAAACAATTGATGGCCATTAATGAATCATCTTTGTCCATTCGCTCCCAAGTTTCATTTTCGAAGATATATTTTCAACTGCCCACTCCCCACTGCCACATCTTTCCACACTCTCTCTTCTCCATTTTCCCCTCGCCAAGAGAGATGTAGCTTGTTAGTTGTCAAGAAGTTGCTGTACTTAACTTTAATTAAATAGCCTTCGAACTTTTCGTAGTAATTTTTAATTCTCTGTCTTTTGCTTTTTCTTTGATATTTTCAGCTGGGAATTCTTCTGAGTTATTAAAAGAATTGTTACCCACATGGGATTGGTTCCAATAGGAAAAGCCAGAATCAAAGACATCAAAAGACAGCAGCTACATCAACAAAAATGGATTCAAAACTGGGTTTAATCCAACAATCTTTCAACAGTCGTTACTCCCAATGTGTCCGTGAAGCTCTCGACGATTTACCCGACAATTTCACCATCACGGATCCTTCAATTTCAGGCCATCCTATCGTTTTCGCCAGCTGGGGCTTCTTAAAGATGTCGGGTTATTCCCAAGAAGAAGTGATCGGGCAAAATGGGAAGATGTTTCAGGGGCCGAGAACTAATCGAAGAACAGTGATGGAGATAAGGGAAGCGATTCGAGAAGAGAGAGGTATTCAGGTCAATTTGTTGAATTATCGCAAAGATGGGACACCGTTTTGGATGTTGTTTCATATGAGTCCAGTTTTTGGGAAAGAAGATGGGAGGGTGATTCATTTCGTGGCGGTTCAGGTTCCAATTAAGAGGAAACAGAAGAAGAATGGAGGGGTGAGTTTGAGTGATGATGGCTCGGGTTTGAACGAGATTATGGTCGGGTCTTGTAGGAAGGAAGTGGGTTCCGATTCTTTGCTGGAATTGAATCGTGTTTTGTCGTCGGACTCGGGCAGTCAAGGTTCGTTTTCTTAGCTATATATTTCTGTGTAGCCATTATTGATTGATCTGTTGCAGTTGTTCATACATTAATTGTGGTTTATGAGCTATAGAGCTAATTAAATGCAACATAGCTCTAGTATTTGGGTTACACTAAGAAACTAGCGCACTAACACAGCTATGAAAAATATTTTCATTTAATATGCTTTTAATAATAGATTTGCTATTAATATTACATTTGGTGTGAAAATATGTTCATAAATTACTGCCTTGTTATCAAAATATAGTTCACAATGTTCTTTCAAATAATTTCCGTGGTCTTTTTGGATTGAGCTTTGGTTATCTAGCGCAATATCTAATCCAATTGCTATTTTTTTTGTTGATGTTGTTCTGTGCCTGCTTTTTGGATTGATCAATTGTTTTCCAACTTCACCATCATTGTTTATTTTCTTTGGAGCTTGTTATCCAACATCTGCTTTGCTTAATTGATGTTTCGCTCTCTGTTTGGACGACAATACGCTACATCCTCATCTTCCATTATTCTTATTGGATTTACTTGGTTGAGTTCTCATCTATAAAGTGTATATTAAAGCATTAGATATTGAAGAGACATGCGAGGCAAGTGATTTTGAGAAGCAAAGGGCTGCAGATGTATTTAACAACATCTTGTCTGTGTTAACCAACTATAGCCAGTTGACTGGCAGATTGGTCTGTGGGAAGAGATGCTGCGTACCTGGGACAGGCTACATCAGTTCAGCACTAAATATATCACTCGGTAGAATCAAACAAAGCTTTGTACTGTGAGTTGTTTGCAAATTCTTAATTTTCTTATTTTATAGTAGATAACCAGCTTTATTGGGATTTCTTATGCCTTTCCTTTTTGTTACCTGCAACATATATCTGTGGCCTTGCAGAATTGATCCACATTTATCTGGGATGCCTATAGTTTATGCAAGTGATGCCTTCTTGAAATTGACAGGTGCTTTAATGCTTGTTGAATTTAAAACACTAAGCAACATGAATTTAGTCTCATATTCTTGTTTGGAAAGAACTAGAGTGAACAGTTCATAAATGGACAATGCTATATACACATGGGAAACATACACACATGTACACATAATTGCCTCGTAATGGAATTTTTGAAAAATAAAGGAATAAGATGGGTTTTTTTTATTAGATTATAAAAGATGATATGAGAAAAAATCAGTTATGTGTACCTATGTGTATGTTTTTATGTGTATAAATCTTTCCCTTCATAAATTCATTTAACGATGCAGTTCATGTAGCTGCTTACGCACTTCCTTTGCATCGATAGGCTATGATAGACATGAAGTATTGGGGCTTAGTTTTAGCATTTTGAGCGGTGTCGAAACAGATACTTCAACTGTACATCAGGTAGCTGTTTTTATCCAATATAACTTCTAAAATTTTCTGGGTCATATAGTGATGTAAGAACTTTCTGTTGAGTGCATGGTTACATTTATTACCTATTTGCTCCAGATAAAGGAAAGCATTCAAATAGAACAAGCATGCACAGTACGTATCTTAAGTTACAGGTTGATACTTTCACACTTCCAATGTTTATTGAAGAATGAAATTGTGTCCATAAGGTCTAAGTATACATGTCTTCTTACTGTACCAGGAAGGACAAAAGTTCATTTTGGAATTGTCTTCACTTGTCGCCAGTTCGTAATGCCTCTGGCAAGGTAATGTATTAATGGTTATGGATAAACTTTCTAAGTCGAGATAAATTCTCTTATCTTAATTGTTGGTATTTTGTGGACAAGAGGACTATTATTTAGATCTTGATGTTAGTCAACTTAGTATCCCTTCAGCTTCATTCATTGCAGTCAAGGATTGATGGTATTTAATACGTTTATATGATTATACTCTCTTGTTATGGCTTGAGCATAACCAAAGGTTGTTATGTCATGCCATGCAATCCAGTCCATAGCTTAAGGCTAGTGTGATACTTGGCTCCGTTGCAAGAAATTCTAGTTATTAGTTTGTTTGCTCCTCCATTCAGGGATTTACACGGTCTTTTAATTTTACAGATTATGTCTGTAAAGCAGTGTAAAGAATAGAGGACTGGTCCAGAATGCCCTGCCTTTGTAAAACCATCTCATTTTTGCCATTGCTGACGTAGTGTGTACAGGATATGCTTCAGTAGCATATGTCTTTCATTAAAAATTCTGAAATTTGAAATAAAATAGCTAATTGTTAGATATATAACATGAATATTTATATGTCCTTAGCAGCATATAAGCTATAGAATTTGAGAGTCTGGATGCTTAGTACTCATCAATCAGATTTGCTGTTTCATTCTATCTTTACTCTGGAAATGTCTGACTTTTGGTTTATTATTCTAAACAAAGTAACTGACACTAATTCCAGATTGTTTCAAGGTTTTTGTTTTAATATCTCTTTTCATTTTCATATTGCAAATGTTGGCTCTAAATCCTGGTGATAGTGAAAATTGCAACGGGTTGACAGGCTGGAATCTTGGCTAACACCGTTAGTCCTCAATTATTGTCAGTTATCAAGCTGTGTGGGCTGATTATAGTTGTTTCTGTAGTTGTCTTTTGTGGTTGATTGCCTATTATCTAGAGCTTGCTTGGAATGGACCGATGCTAGTCACAGAATATTTCTTTTTGCAGTTGTGATTTGCCCTCTCTTACACTCGATTCTATCTGTTCAGGTAGCTTACTTCGTCGGCGTTCAGATAGAGGAAGACTTCAAGAACCAGGATAGACATCGACTGAGCCCTGAGATGAGGCAACTTAGCGCTGTTGGTGCAGTGAAGGTCGCAGTAAGGAGTTTATCAATGGGTGCTGGGTCTGCTGGTTCCTCCAAGTCTTAGATGACTTCAGAATTCTTGCAGCCTGGTCACCAACTCTTGAATCCAGTCCCACACTTGAAATCCCATTCTAGCGGAGATTACCATTTGTAATCTCATCTAATAGCCGAAATGACCAAATGTAAAGGGGAGAAAATGCTGAATTTAGAGAAGGAATGATCCACTACTAGAAAATGAGTCTTTTGCAACGCTTAAAATCGTTGTAAAATGTAAATTTATCGTTGCTAAAATTTTTTTACAACGACTTTTAGTTGGTACAAAGTTGTTGCGTAAAATTCCGTTATTAAAAGTATACCCAACAACTTTTATCGAATAATAAGTTGTTGCAAAAATATATTTATTGCAACGACTTTTTCTTGTTACTAATTAAATTTTTGTTTTAGCAATGACTTAATATTTTGTTTATATTTTTTTTAGCAACGAAATATACCTAGTTGCAATTGCTTTTGGCAACAATTTTTTAATTGTTGCAATAGTTAGTTTTGCAACGACTATAGTTGTTGCTATAAATAAATACAAAACGACAATTCTGTCATTTTGTATTTTATTAACAACTGCTAAAGTCGTTGCTACAAATAAAAAAGAAATGATAAAATTGTCCTTTCTAATTTTATTCGCAACGACTATATTTGTTCCTAAAAATAATTACGAAACCACATTTATATTGTTTCTAATTTTATTCACAACAACTATAATCATTGCTAAAAATCAATTTCTATTGTTTTAATTTATTTTATTTTATAAAAAATTAATAATTGATATTATTGTTGTCAAATAATTTTTTCACTACAACATTATTATAATTACAAATAATAAATTATCAAAGAATTGGTAATTTAAATATTTATTATTAATGAAATTTAAAATTCAATGAAAACTCATGAATAAAAAAGAAGAAATACAAAAACGGAAGTGTTGAATACGAATAAACCTAGTACACATTTCTAGGGTGGCTTATGTCTTGGGTCATTCTGCAATTCATTCATTATGCTTTCCCAGTGCATTCCACCATGATTCTAAAGGAACTCTTTTGAGCTTTGCTCAGCACTCCTCCAAGAGCCATTTTCATAAATTCCATTTAGACTTCTTCGTAAGTTCACCATCAATCATATCTATGACATCATGGTTAGTAATATCAAGCTCAGAAACCATTTCAGTTGCTACACTTAATGCTGTATCAGATTCAATGTCAAACGGGAAGTAAATGCTCCAGATGCAACCTGCATAAAGAATTAAATTTTGTAACAGAAAATAAGAATAATAGTACTACAAATATACAACTAATCCTAGACTTGAAAAATCACAAAAGAATCAAAATTTACAACTTTGGACTCTCACGGAAATGCAAAGAAATTTATTCTCTATGTCATTTAATCATGACAAGAATTGAAAATTTTGGAAACCAAATAGGAATATTAGAGGACATAGTTCAGAACTTTAACCTTCTTTATCTGCAATTCTGAGCCTCAAAAAGATGCCATCAACTTCTCTCCTCTTCCCCCTGATTGTGAGGTCAACATCTCTCAAATGACCATCTTCTTGAGTAGTGAAGAGATCAATTTCACGTGTTTCATAGTCAAGTGAATGACAACCCAAATCATTCTTAAGCGCATAACCAAGATAATTGGGGGCTGGGGCTTTAACGGCGCAGGGTAAGAGAAAATAAAGAGAAAGTGGAGAATTAGGGCTTTAAGCCTTCAGCGCTTTGGACAGGTGAGGAATATTCTGTGTTTAGTTGTAAAATATAGTGGTGAATATCCTTTATTCCTTTTCCTTCTTTACTCACACTATAAACCGAAAATTCCAGGTAATATTATATATATATATATATCTCTTTTTTATTCAACTCTATATAAATCTCTACCTGTAATTATATCTCTACGTGTAAATATATATAATATATTATAAAATATATATAAGATATTATAAGATATTCTACTAATCTTGCAACCACATGTATTAATAGAATAAAATATATATTGTATATACAATTATAATAAAATATTATATAAAATATATAATATATTATATATCTTATAGTAATATATATTATAATATATTATATATTAACTATATATATAATAAAAAATATATTATATATTATAAAAATATCTTTTAAAACCACATGTATTAAAAGGAATAACTTAAATTTAAAAAAATATCTTTCTTCTTTGCATAGGGTACCAGTGCAAGACAAAGGCAGAAATGACTTAGCAGTATGAACGATATCATCAACCCACACTTTATGTCTTGGCAACTTGTTCACCATATCATATTTACTTTTGAATATATAGTGATTTAGAAAAAAAAAAACTTCAATTAGTAAAGTTGTTTTTATAGGGATTAGTCCCGGAAATAGTAAAAGTTTTAATTAATAAGAGTTTTAATCTTAGAATAAATAGTAGTTTTTTCTTATTTTTTAATTAAAATAATTAACCAAAATAAAAATGGACAAGCTGGCCCTTGACCAAATAGGGTGTAGAAAATTATAGTAAAATTGCAATGCTAATATTTTGAAGATAATAAAATATTAAATTTTCAAATACTATAGATAAAAATATTAATTTTGTACTGTAGATAAAAGTGTTAAAAATCACATTTTTCATGTGAATATAATATATTTTAAGAGAAAATTGTGTTTATCAATAATATTGACAATGAAATTTCGTAACAATTATTTTGATTGTTGTATAAAATATTAAAAAAATTTTAATTTAACAACGACTATAAAAAGTCATTACAAAATTGATATTATTTCGAAACGACATATTTTTGTGGTTATGAAAGTGACATATATATTACAACAGTTTTTTAAGTCGTCGTATAAATTTTTTTAAAAACTTTTGAGGCAACGACAATAAAAAGTCGTTGCAAATGTAATAAGATATCGTAACGATTTTTTTCAATCGTTGTTAATTTAATGTGAATTCATAACAATAAAAACTATCGTTGCGTAAAGTATAAAAAAATCAAATAAGCAACAACAATGAAAAGTCGTTGCAAATATAAATACATTTTGCAACTACATTGTTAGTTGTTGCAAATCATGGTTGCCGAAGGTTCATTTTCTAGTAGTGATCAAAGTGAGATTGATACAGGGGTCCATTGATATATAACATTGTCCATAAATACCTTTGCATTCACAAGGCTGGCTAAACATGTCAGCCTCCAAGCAACAGCACAGCAGCATGCTGCCGCGAATTGAATCCCGCTCGTGATCTAAAAAAGATTCATGTCAAGAGCGTAAACTTGGCCCTCTGTATAATACCACGACTACTAATCATAAAAAAAAATCCAGACATGCCACTATGAATCGAACGCATCCATGCATGCATGCTTACATGTAAATCTCTTCTAGCATTAAGAGCGGCATGCATGCATTCTTTCCTTTCTAATCTTTCCTGTTCTCATTGCATATCAGCGTCCCATGCCGCAATCTCTTGTTCCATACTGAAATATTTCCTCTATCCTGCCTACCCCATCAAGAACCAGCTCAAATGGTGTTCAAGAACCAATCTTTTCTCATCGTTCTCTTCTCATTATTCTTTCTTTCTCCATTCTTGGAGCTAACTAAAGCTTACCCATTGGGTTTCGACACCCCAACTTATCCTTCGTCCATGTTATCAGGGGATTACTGGCAGCTTCTACAAGCAAGCATAGGTATCTCCGCCATGCACGTACAACTCCTGCCGAACAACAAAGTTATCATATTTGACCGCACTGACTTCGGCCCTTCCAACCTTTCTTTACCCGCCGGCAGCTTCTGTCCTAAAAACGACTGCACCGCCCACTCTGTCATCTACGACGTTGTTTTCAACACTTTCCGCCCCCTCCACGTCTTAACCGACACCTGGTGCTCCTCTGGTTCCCTAGACTACAATGGTACCCTTATCCAAACCGGCGGATACGACGAAGGCGATCACATGATCCGCAAGTTCACCCCTTGCGACACTTTTGCCTGCGACTGGTACGAACTCACCGATACTCGACTTATTGAACGCCGATGGTACGCTAGTAACCAAGTTTTACCAGACGGAAGAATCATTATTCTTGGCGGGCGAAGGGTTTTTACCTACGAGTTTTACCCTAAAAATGTTTTACTCAACGACAGGAGTTTTTACCTTCGTTTCTTGGCGGAAACTAGGGATCCTGAAGAGAACAATCTTTATCCTTTCTTGCATTTATTACCAGATGGAAATCTATTCATCTTCGCTAACAGAAGATCGATCTTGTTTGATTACAAAAGAAGCATTGTTCTGAAAGAATTCCCTCTTATTCCTGGAGATGATAAGAGAAACTATCCTAGCACTGGCTCTTCGGTCATGCTTCCTTTGAGGCTGTCTTGGGCGACAACTCCGGTGGTTGAGGTGCTCGTCTGCGGCGGTGCACCGGCGGAGGCGTTCTTCATGGCGCATATAATGAAGGTTTTTGTGGAAGCGTCGAGAACATGTGGCAGGTTGAGAGTGAACGACCCAAATCCTCAATGGCTGATGGAGTTCATGCCCATGCCACGTGTCATGTCTGACATGGTACTGTTACCCACAGGCGATGTGATCATTATCAATGGCGCGGCCAATGGGACTGCTGGTTGGGAGAATGCTGTTAACCCTGTTCTCAACCCGGTTCTTTACTCAGTTAATGAGGATTCAGTTCGCCGATTTACGGTTTTGTCGCCGTCAAAGATCCCGAGAATGTACCACTCCGTAGCAACGCTTCTGCCAGATGGCAGGATATTGGTTGGTGGAAGCAATCCACATACTAGGTACGAATTCACTGGAATATACCCGACCGAGCTGAGTTTGGAGGCTTATAACCCGTACTACTTGGATCATAAATTCAACTTGTTAAGGCCCTCATTTTTATCCGTGGACTCGGGGAATACGGTGTTGTACGGGCAGAGATTCGGGGTTTCCTTTTCGGTGGCGCTTTACAGGCTGGGCGCGGCGTTCGTGGCTCTGATTTCGCCGTCGTTTACGACGCACTCGATCGGGATGAACCAACGCATGGTCGTTTTAAATACGGCGAGCGTAGCTCAGTTGACGTTGTTTGACTACAAGCTGGAGGTTGATGGGCCCGCTGATGCCAACGTGGCACCTCCGGGGTATTATATGCTGTTCGTGGTCCACTTTGGGATACCTAGTCACGCTGTTTGGGTGAAGGTGCTGTGATTTTCAGAATGTACAAATTTGGTTCTTTGTATAATACTTGATTTTCTTTTAGATAATTTTTTGAAATTCTTTTTTGGTTTCTTACTTGATGATTTTCTTTTAGAAAAAAATTAAACTGGTACTGCTACAATACTTGATTTTAGCTTTTTTTTTTTCGAATTATAGTACATAACAAATTATAGTTTGGTTTATGTTAATTTGTGAATCATGTTGTGTTTATTTTAAATCAAATTGCATAAAATATAAAAATTATTGTATCACAATTCGTATCAATACATTAATTATTAAATTGATTTTTCAATTCTTACAAATCTATATATAATTTTTAAAATTTGTAATCTCAGTTGTTTTATATATATTTTTGATCTCATTTGTGTATCATCACGTATAAAATTAAGTAATTAAATTCAAATATTCAATTTAAACAACATAAAAAAAAAAAAATTTAGGGCCCATGTTTCGGTTTCTCTTCTTTTACGGATTTAGGTGGCTTAGGTCAGAAGCCCAACCTAAAAATTGCAGATGCCCGATATAACTTGAACTGGGATTACAGCAAACAATCCAACTTTATATTTGTTCTTGAGTTGTACTTGTATGCATTGCCATTTTTCAATAGTTTTTCATCAACAGGACTTGTTAATTCATGAGCATTCCTTAGGTTTCATACGACACAGCAGCAAACAAAGACAGTTATCCAGTTGATTACATAGATTCGATTGACAGTTGTCACTGGCAGATACCTTGGGATAATTGAATTTTTTCGTTAACAACCATGGCTGGTATAAAGGGAAGCTAACGACAGAACAGAACCAAGAGAGAAACAGACAAGAACAGGCTAAACAAACAGCAGCAAATGCAAAGCACAACAGGGAATTCCAGAATATTTGATACGGTAGCCATCATCACTCTTGAACTTCCAGTTCTGAAACTGTAGCACTGAGTCTGGCTTTTATGCCAAAGGCAATTGGATGGCATCGGGCTGAATTTTGCATTGCTCGGAACTCTTTCTCTTCCAAAATGCGACATTTAACTTGATCGAGCCAATTACTTAGAGCAGAACTTAATCAACCGAAGACTATTTGCTCCTTGAGAGTAGTACTATCGTTGTCTTTTCTCATAAGAATTCAGAATTGACTCTGGTTGTTTTACTTGCTAGCTCCTGCTGATCTGTATTTGTAGCGCATGGCCCAGAAAAGGTAATGCAGGAAATTCAATGCGCTAAGCACGCACATAAGCCAGTAGAATCTCTCCAGATGGTAATGGTTTATTTTTTGACCGGAGAGCCATGGTTTGTGCCCTGACTTATCAGTCACATTGTTTACAATTGATACGATTACCGAGCTTAAATAATACCCCATTGCTAAGGAAGCCCAGGAAAGAGAAGTAGCCAAAGATCTCATGCTTGAGGGTGCCTCAGCGAAGAAGAATTCTAGTAACCCTGCCAAGGTGAAAAGATCTGCTGACCCCAGAAACGAGTACTGCAAAGCAATCCAAAAGAATGTGATGGGTAATGGATTGGTTGAGTCAAGCAGCCCCGAGTCAGTTGCCACTCTCTTTCGCTTGATTTCAACGAGAGCTGCCACTCCCATGGCTATAATGGAAAAAAATAAACCAATTCCGATTCGTTGCAAATGAGTTATGCCCATCTCCGTTTTAGTTACCCTCCGAGCAAATGGGATAATGAAGTGGTCGTAAACAGGGGCTAGGATCATGATGAAGACGACAGGAAAAACTGGCAGGGAAGCTGGAGGGATTTTCAATGAACCAAGCTTGGTGTTCATGGTGGCAGCTTGTTCAACGGAAAATGTGGAGAGCTGAGCTAGGCAGCAGTTGAGAACAATGGTGCAGACAAATATGGGGAGGATTTTTAGCACAATCTTGACTTCCTCTACTTGCTGCGCGGTGCATTCAAGTGCTGGGTGAGCTGGCTTGTACACCACCGCCCTGTTTAGGAATTTGAGGCTTTCTGTCGGGATTTGATCCTGCTGCTCAATTTGCTTGGTACTGTCTTCTGCTTCCTTGCTGGTTTCAGTTTGATAAGAAGGGCTTGTGGCAAGGTTAGCAATGGCATTAGGCGGACTTCTTCTCATGCAACTATTCAGCATCGCAGCTACCAAAACCTGCTCAAGTAAAACACATACTCATTTCTACTTTTCATGAATGGAATCAAGCAGGGTTGTCCCGGAGCTTATTAGAATGAATTTGCTTTCGCATCGGAAGATTACCTTGCAAATGGTTGTGATTGGGCTGCCAAAAGGTATTTTGTTCCTGTAAAATCTTGAGCCAGAGAGGAAGATTGGGATTGATAACAATATTGCAATTGTGGAGATTGCAAAACCCCACTGCCATCCCTTGTTATCTTCGATCCACACGACAAATGTGACGGCAATGAGGGCACCACATGAGAGACTGAAGACAAAGTAGTTGAAGAAGGTCGACCTTTGCTTCCTTCCTCGTGGGGTGCTCTCATCGAACTGCTCAGCGCCATGTGTTGGTAAAGACCCCTTTATACCTCCAACACCAAGTGCCGCAAGATAGAGGCCAATGAACAGCATAGCTGCTTTCTCACCACCAACTTCTTGGCATGGAATGGAGGGGGCGGATGGATTGCATTCTGGAGGCTTCAGGGAAGGCGTTCGAGCTTGTATAGTAAGAATGATCAGACCCTGTTTCATGTCAGGAATTTGTTAGGCATGTATAATTTGCATGTTATATATAATTTCAATAACTTTCAGAATCTTTATCCAGCGTTTCTAAATTGCTGTCTGTAACTCTTTAAGAGTACCTGGCTAGACCAAAATGAGTTCAAGTCATTCATATGAAGAATTGAAGCTTCCATTAACCCGTTTTCAAGTGTTTTTCAACCATTACAAAGACTTCAAGTTATAAATGCGGTAACTAGTTAATTGGTTGAACACTCGAATCTAACTTCCATTTTTATCCTCAGCAGGGCAATTCTAGGCACCAAAAATTCATAGGCAATAGCTCATTCATTAGGAAATTTTTTTTTTGAAAACACCCAACTTGGGCTCTAGCTTCTAGTGAACTCAAATTTGAAGGCTTTAAATCTTAAGGGTTGAATCTACTAGTAAGCAAGTATCATCTTGTAAATCTATACTATTAAAGTTGGAAAAAAGCAAGAAACCTCGTGCGTCCACGCTCATGCCTTCCCCGACTTCCGCGTTTCCTTTTCCTTTGGCTGACACGTCATTTGCAATTTTGTTGTCCAGCTTTCCCTCTCTCTGGAATGTTCTCTAATTTCTCTTTCTTCTCCGTTCCTTCAGTAACTCTTTCCAAGCTTTCTAAAATGCCAAATCTCATATCAGACATCTCTTCTCTCTGCGCCGTTCATCTCCCTTATCCCAAGATGTGTAAAGTTTTAGATGAATATAAGAAAATTCAGGAGAGGAAAAGAAGATGGGGAAAATGAAAAATTTTCTCCTGAGCTCACAATTTTTCTATTTTTTTAGTCTTTCTTTCTATGCGGTAGGATGAGAGAATGGCGACAAGGGCTGAATCCACTCTATTTCAGGCTAGCTCTGTGCAAAATGAAGGTTGGAACCTGACATCACTAGCCCGATGTGTGAGTTTTCCTTTAACAATTTTTCTTTATTTTTTTTTTATGGTCGGATCTGACTTATATGATGTTGTTTCCGTCCACAGCCAAGTCAGATCTAACAAATATTCGTTGGACATGGCTTCTTTCCTCAGTTTTATTTTTTTTAATTAATCTGATAAAAGTACTTTGGGATTTCTTTGCTTTCGGGAGATACAAAAAGATAAGCATTTTTTTAGATACAAATCTCCCACGTTCTTTGCAATTTAGCTAAGAATTCTATGAGACCCATCTGATGATAGACTGGAGGCCTTAGGGAAGAGTAGTCGTTTGAAGGTCTGAAGTTCATTACTGGTGGCCAAAGCTTCTTAGTACTTCGCCAATAGAGGTAAGGGTTCAAGTCCTGCTATTATTCTAATGCGATATTTGTTTTGTCTTGAGGAAGAGATCTCTCTAAATCATCTTTACTTTCATTTTTTCTTGGTTTCCATTTCATATCTTCTACGTAAATACTAACTTAAGCATTTTAGCGCGTTCTAGAATTCAAATCCTGACACTTCAGTGATTGTTCATTTTTTCCTAAGTTCTCTTGCAACTCTCTATTACATTTTCTTCAAATGTACGATGCATTCGAAGTCTGTTGGTTGTCACTATTATCAAATTAAATATAGTTATGTATTAGATTTTGATTTTAAGAGTGCCTCTATTGCTTTATGGAAGGCCAAATATGAGCTTACATTTGCTATTGAAAGCCAAATTGAAAAGACCTTTTATCATAAGCATTTTCTATTTCTAGAATGACGAGTTGATTTTTGTGATCTGCTTTGGAATAATCCGTTAATAGAGTTCTTTTGTTTCGCATTATGTTATCTATTCTGTCTTAAATTTAATCTGCTTATTGAAAATCTAGGAGCTTATATCTTTTCCTTTGTGTATGCCATTGTTTCCTCAAGTCAAGTTCTGAATGGAATTCCTTTCGTTTTGTTTGATCTTCATGTTTGCACATTGAGATATTTGTTTTTCTTTGTCTGTTCCGCCCCCTTAGAATGTTTCCTTTGATGAGTAAGGTTGATCTTTTTATTTGAGTTCTACTTTCACTTCTATTTTGTCTTTGCTTTGTTTCCTTTGTGTCAATTTGATGATTTGCCCGATTAATGAGATTGTTATGTTTGGTAATAGATTGTTTCTTCCGTTATAATTAATTCTGTTGTTGACATGCATGCACAAGGCATGTTTGAAAAGTATACGTGCACAAGGTAATTGTAGCCATTGATGCCCGAGAGACATAAAAGTTGCTTTAAAGAAAGATATAAATGCTCTCTCAACTCCTGATGAAGTAATTTGAGAAGAAATCAAATTGGTTGTTTGGTAGATATGAAGTATGAAGTTTTGTTTGTTATTTTTCTCAGTAGAATCATTTGCTTACTGTTAATATTAATTTGTCTGATGGGACTAAAAATTAAAAAGTCAAGCAAGTCATTTGCTGATTACCAATAAGGTTACTGTTGATACAGATTTCTTCTTTGATTTATCTTTTAGACTCTGTTTTATAATATAAATTATCTATTTATAGATAGGTGTTATGTGGTTTTCATTTTAATGTCTCAAATGATAACATCTCTGGTTCTATATGTGGTTTGAGACAGTAAAAGCGAGTTGCCTTTTGTTTTTTGTTCCTCTTAGCTTCTCTGTTCTTTCCCTTTCTTTTAACTCTAAAAATTAAAAAAATGAAACAAAAAAAAAAGAAGAAAAATCTTGGTCACCGTGGTTGATTTAGTTCTGCTGGTTTTGATTAGGGCGAGGCAGTCATGCTTATAGGAGCTTGAAAGGCTCAAAGAGAAACAAAGTCCCAAATTGAGTAAAACTCTAATAAGTAAGTTAAAGAAGTTAGAGGTTATTAGTCTTTCTCGATAATTGATACCCAACTTGCTTTACTTCTTTTCTTTTGTGTTAGGGCAATGTTCGTAGTAATTTTCTATAGTAGTAGCTCCTTGGTATGATGTAATATGGAAGCTTGATTGTTTTGGAACAAATATGCTTCCATGTGTTAGGCAAGACTATGAACCTTCCATGCTTACTATAAAAGTCAAATCCTTTCAATACTTTAGGAGAGGTTCTTGGTATCATTACATTCCACTTTTACTCTTTGCATGGAGTTACCTCTAATTTTAATTTGTGTGGTGATTCATGTTATCACATTTTAATCAATTTGCACTCTAACAGGTAATTTCATATGTTATCTTCCAACAAGCATTAGAACTTTGTGCTAGAGTGAGTTACATGATTGGACCTCATTTGTTGAAAAGCTTTTCCTTTCTCTAATTCATCTGCTGTAAATAGATACTGGCAGCATAAGATCTAACAGAAAGTTGCAGCTGTATCTGTAAATACATGGAAGGCCTTGTGTTTGTAGGTCAGTGTTTCATATTGTTGTTGTTGCTGCAGCTTATATATGGTCAGATGTAGTTTTAACCAATTAGACACATTATACTGATATCAGTTAAAATTAGCAACAAATGCAGCAATTTAATGTTGTTTCAAAGAGTATTGTCCTTGCAAGACATATTTGATTATAGTAAATATATTTTAATTTATATTGTTTTAAAAGGAATTTTATCTTCATTATATTGAACCATGTTAAAATAATACTAAAAAATGTTTGTTGTCTAATGTTTGCTTAGATATATAGTCTTCAAATTCCAAATACATTCATTTTCTTTTATTATTTATTAAGAATTAACATTGTAGATACTTTGTTTCCTAATGAGTTCTTTGCTTTTGCTAGAGTAGTCACTTTAAATTCTAGAACCAAAATTAAATGAATTTGCAGGCAACTTGTGTCTGGTGTAATCAGTAAAGGATGAGTTTATTAGCCAAGAAACAACTGCTATTGAAATCTTTGGATCACAAGAAAAAAAATATTGTAGTGTTACAATAATATCTTAATGTCTTGATGTTGTCTTCCAGGCTTGAATTACAATTACACATACTGTTTACCCAGCTTCCTATTACAGCCTTTACAGTTGCTTACACATCATGATATGTTTCAGGTGAGGATTGATCAAATGACTAGCATTGTCAAAGACATTCAAATCACCTATAGTTGATACTATATCTTCTCTTCTTCAGCATCAACAAGTACGTTTAATCATAAATATCAATTTTTATTTTGAATTTGCAAATTTTAGATGCAACACAAAGCTAAATGAATTTTGCCAATTTTATATGATAAAATTTAAGTAGGGTACCATTTCGTTACCAGATTGATATTGAATATTGTTTAGTGCAACTAAAAGTTCTTTTTCAAATGTTAATAGCTTAAATGGACGTTACCTTTTGAATATCTTTGTCCAACCTGTGTCAATTTTGAAAAAGTTCTAATGGTTTTAAGTTTGTGTACTCATGTTTAGGTATGTGGATATATAGAGGCACAAGTAAAAAGGTCACATATAAAATCTTTTTTTTCCTATTTTATAAATTTAGCATCTATCAAGATTACCTAAGAAAGATTCGATTGTTGTATTTTGAAATTTATGCTATGTTGAGGCACCTTAAATTCTACTAAAGGGTTTTTGTGGGATTCATAGAGAACCCTTTAAAAGTGCTCCAAATCTTGATGTTGTAGTCTGAATCCTTTCTGTGCAGGGTGCATCTTCCAAAAGTCTAACCAATTCTGATATAGCCTTAAATGAAAGAATGGTGTGATATGCTCCTGATATTTGGCTTCATTTTCTTTCCTATGTGATGGTAGTCATTTTTGCTTTGTCCTATCTCTGTTGTTTAAGTTGGTGCAAGTTGTGAAAGAACTATAAATCTATCTGGTATAAGGAGAAGGTTTGTGATAAATTGAATATGCTTCATCTCAGTTTATCTAAAACATGTGCACTATGAATCTAGCTTGTATAAGAATAAAGGTGTTTGATTTTTTACTTTCTCCAACTATAACTTAACTGATTCTCTTAACTTCATGTTTCTTATAAAAATTTTATCTTTAATTTTATTTCATAAGTCCAATGAAGTTTGTAACAGAGAGGAGAAACAAACTATAACACTTGAGCATGTACTCAAGGCTTTAGAGGTTTGTCTTTCATCAACTTACTTTGACGTTTCAATGGGGTCATTTATGTGTTTTTATTTTATTTTTCTATTCTTTTGATTCTTTTTTTTTATATCTGTTGATATCATTTCATATTTGTTTATTTTTTTGCACTTGCATCCTCTTTGTGGATGAGCTTGATGGCATTAGTGGAATTAAGTTGTGCTTGACCTGGGTTAAGTTGAACAAACAAACACACACAAATTATTGGAACTACCTATGCTATGATCCATTTACTAAAGGCGAAATCTTTGGCCTTTGACACATATTTCCAACAAAATCATAGTAATTCCCGTGTTTCTCTTCCCTCTTTCTCCATCTCTAAACCATTGTCATTATCTTCTTTGCATTTTCTCTAATAGTGCTATTTTTAGTTTATGTCAGACTAATTATTCTTGGTCTCTCCTAACTCATCCATTTCCTCTCTTGGCCAAATTTAATTACTACTCATCTATACCTCATCCTCCATTATCTAAATAAAACTATAATAGATCAATCTTTTCTACTCTTATTTGGCTCTCCTTTTGATTCACTCATATGATTTTGTGAGATATTCTTCCCCTCAAATCAATTTTTTTACATTTCAATCTTATTGCTATATAGCTAACTGTTTGTTCTTTCAAAATCATGTTTTTTAAATCAAAGTTTCCTAATTTCACCATAATTTTTCCTCTTATGAAAGTGAGAACAAACATCATCGATTCATGTCAAAAATCTGATAAATGAGTTTTGAAATTAAGCTTCTGTCAACAGAAAGTTGAGTGATTTCCTAAACCTAAGACCTTTTACTGTAAGTCATTTTCTTTCATTAAAATATTGAGTTTGAATTTTGTTCTATAATTATTGTACTACGGTGAATTCAAAGCTAATATGACTTTGGAATGGTAATGGAGGTTTTGAATCTTTTATCCCAAAATGGCCATGTTTTTATAAGCTCATTATTACCATTAATGAGTTCTTAAAACTGAATCAATAAAAGAGTTTTTTTTTTTGCACATGATTGAGCTTTTGTGGTGTTGGGAATCATGTTGCTAGAACTATAAACTCATAAAAAGCTGGTATTCTCAACTTGCCTTCATGATTGAGTTATTTAGAAACTTGAGTATGCATTGGGGGTGCATATTTTGCATCCATTTTGTTTTGAATGATAACCAATTTGTTTGCTTCTCTCACTTAGTTTGGATTACAAGCATATTTTCAAAAAAATGCTATCATGAAGTTTCACAAAGCATGGCAATGTTAAATTACCTAATCATGTGTGCAACTTGACATCATGTTAATTATTGATAGTCTAGGACAGACTTGAATCAGGTATACATGATTGATTTTTTTGGAGTTGCACCAATTTGAAGTTGTCAACATCATTGAGTAGTTTTCTTTTTTAAAAAAGAAATTGAAATTAGGCAATATAGCAAATTTATTTGACATGAATATGCATATGCTCTCTCTTTTTCTGTCATTTGTGTTCTTTTTTATGTGCTTATGGATATGAAGTTTTTTTTTTATGTGCTCAGGCATATAAACTGTTAGTGAACTTCTCATTTTGTACTTTTTAAATGTTAAAACTATGTTAACATTCTCATGTTTAATCTTTTGATCGATCTTCCCGCGTCAACGAGCGGGTATTGTCTAGTTAGATTAAAGATTCAAATCTTGAAATTAACACTCAAAAAAATTAATTTCTTTAAATGCATCAAATTAATGTGAAAGTGCGTCTTTAAAATAGTTAGAGGAGGAATAAGTCTCAAGCTGCGCGCAAACAAATCCTAAGAATCTTGTCCTACCCAAAAACAAATATTTGAAGGCCTTAGTAGATAGGCTAGAAGAGATCAGTCCAGGACTAAACCAATCCACCAGTTTCCCTATCTGATTTCCACATCCAAAACCAAAAGCTTGCAGCGTTGCTAAAGGACAAGTTCAACATGTTGGGGTCACTTAAAAAATATCACCCAATTAAGTTCAAGAACTCAACACAAAGTGGGTCCCTAGATCTCCTGTGGCTGTTAGCCACACACAAGATTTTGGACTGCACTGCCAAAATTTCAATGAATTGTCATTGTAAAGAAAGCTGGGGTGTTGGCTACTTGGCTATATAGAAAGGATTGGTGCAGGTGGGCTTGGTTCTGACTTTAATAGACAAATTCCAAGTTTCACTTTGGCTCTATCAAAGCAGTAGCCATTAGCCACACACGTGGTTCATGAACCTGCAGAAAATCAGCAGTTTTGTACTTTTGGATGAAAATCCCATCTGAACAAAGAAAAATGCCGGTATAAATGGTAGGTTTGATTTTCCCTGGATTTTCTTCTTCTCTTCTTCCCCCACTTATCATGCTGTCTATACAGTCATTGGAGGATCAAAATTACCGTATCTTAGACGTAGACCCTACGAGCTTGTGGGACAAACGTGTTCTCCAGCGCCCAAATCTGCGACGATTTGACATTCGGATCACACTTGTCGAACTGAAGCCCTTACCACCTGTCATGTCGGCCTCATCGTGTGGTTCAACAGAGACAAGATAGAGGTTATTATCTTGCTGAAATTGAGGAAATAAAAGTTTCTCTCGTCGTAAAACGTGACACAAATATTTCACAACTTCCATGACTAGTATTCAAGGGACACAACAACAATGGCCGACTTGGGGACCCATCGCCGCACGTTTGAGTTCTTATCATTTACGATCGTTTCAAAGCCTAACTAACATAACCCATTGTTCTTGTAAAGTTTTCTTAGGAGATGAACGATTGTTTTGTTGGAATTATATGTTTGAGTTTTGATCAGTTTTGAGATCTGACAGAGAGGGAAATTTATGGACATTTATCACAAGACCTCGATAGTTGTACCTAGACAGACGGTGTTCCTTGGATCTATACACCAAAGTCTGAGGGGACTTGCGCCTGTGATGACCCTAACCATTAATGCTTCACACTCAACTTTTGCCCGTGTGTTTTTGTTTCTGTTCATCCTTTAAAGTACTGATCTTTCATGCAAAGGCTATGCCTTGCTTTCTCAGAAATCACAATGCGGAGTTAACCAAAAAAAAAAAAATCACAATGCGGATCAAATGCAACAATGAAACAAAAAGCTCACAATTCTAAGGAATTTAGAGTGAAATTGTACCAGAAATTCGATGACTGCGCTTATCAGGTAGATGTGATAAGTAGTGAAGTAAGCATCAGACAAGAAGCCTCCAAGCAGTGCCAGAAGGAAGGCTGTCCCCATGAAATTGGTGACACTGTTTGCCGATTTGGATGGAGAGAAATGCATGTATTTTGACAGATACAGCACCAGGTTGCTAGCATTTGCCAAGTACGCCAAGTTCTCCAGCACTTCCACAACTACACAAATTTATCATTAAAGCATATCAGAGAGAGTGAGCGAACATATAAGATAGCTCGCAGAAGCTGACTCTGAATTGTGTCAAAACGAACAAAACTGTCAAAACTGTTCGGTTTTTGTCCCTTTACATTCGTTTATTAAGCTTAACGAGCAATCACAATTAACGGGCAATCACGAATAACATTTTGAACATGAAAAGGGTAACTAACCCAAGACAAATGAGGCAGCAAGCATGCCACCATGTCGGCCCCTTAAAGCAGGTCTATTTCTCCAATCCACATAGCCTTCCCATCTGGTGTCCTGGTTGCCTCCTTCCTGTGGCAAGAACTCAAGAAAAGAGAGTTAGTAAATAAGAAAGCAACACAGGTTTGTTGTCTGTTGTTTGAATGAAGCAAAGCAAGTGAGAGGACAACATAAAAAGAGAATAAATGAGGAACCCACCATTGCTCTTTCTCTCTCTTTCCAACTCTCCTTTTTCAACTTGGGTAAGTTGTATTGGTTTGGATCTCAGCTAAGAGAAGAAACTTGATTAGAAAAGCAGGGTACTGCCTGGTGGGGGTATTTAAAGAGTGGAGAAGGAAGGCCATTGCCGATTGGGTTCAACTTGGAGGAGAGAATGGTCCATACACCATACACTTCAGAAAATGACTTTGATTGATCCCCTTGGAACCTTTTGTATTACTAAGAATTCTATTCAGTTTCTTTTACATTTTCTTACTCTAACAAGAATTTTATTTTTTGTATGCATTCAACCAAATACTATTCCATATAAAAACATCGTAAAAAAATAAAAAAACAATTAAGCATACAAGACTCTCCTATTATAAAGTTTAAAAAAATCATATATATGCATTAACTGTAATCTCCATATTACAAATGAGTAATTTTTACCATTTGCTAGCTAAGTTATGATAAAAGATTGAAAATGAACATCTTCGCTCAATTTTTTAGGTTCTCTTATGTTCTTATGTGAGAAAAAAAATATAAATGTTGAAAATTGAATCTTAAATCTATAAAATTCTCACACTTTTAAATAAGAATTCGAACCAGCTGCTCTGAAATTTTTATTATTTCTTTGTTTCTTCTGCCACTGTTATAATATTATTGATTAAAATATAATTAACATGGGGAATTGATTCTTTATAAGCTCAGGCATTGACTTATCAATTCAGGAATTTATTAAGTGGAAGAGGATAACATGAATATATGTTAGCTTCATACAAAAGCATTTGTAGCCGTCTGATTATATACGAGCACTATTTCCCAAAGACAAAATCAAATTGTTACACAAATGAATGGAATCGCAGTCGCAATTAGAGAAGACTGGTTAAAAAAAAAATCAATTTTTTACACAAATGAATAGAATCCCAGCTGCAATTTGAGAAGACTGGTTAAAAAAAATCAAATTTTTACACAATTGAATGGAATCCCAGCTGCAATTTGCAGAGACTTAAAAGAAGCAATGGTTTTTCTTTTGAAAGAGAGCATATCACTTGTGAAGGAAAAATGGTCATGGAGGATGGAAAGTGAGTCAAACTATAGCTTTTTTAAGTGCCATGGACGGTGATTTTCTAAAGCCATAACTGACCTTTGACGAATAAATATTGGTTGGAGGGGTTGAAATTACGCTTAAATTCGCTAATTGCTCGACATGATAGAATTTACCAGCATAATGGAAGATTTTTTTTTTTATTATTAATGCCTCCATGTTTCATTGGCTATAGCAGTGACTTTATTATTGCATAATAATGCTTATAAGTAAACTCCAATCATCACTCATCACATGATATAATCGAAAAAGAGTCAATTTGAATGATAATATTTCACTAAAATTAAAAGTTACAATAGTTTAGTAAGGGATCACACAACTGTTGACAAATTCAATTGATTACTATTAACTAGAGAATCACGAGCATCGTGTAAAATTTATCTCCACAACTAGATTTTTCTTCGTTTTTCACAAATCGCGAATCGCCTCAGCCACATGTTGGACCTATATAAATAGCTACTACATTCATGAATTTATCAATGGAATTCAATTTCAACGACATTAATAACGTTTCCAGTGCCCGTTGCCTGATGAAAGAAAGATATCGAATCAGTCCATGTATCTTCAAATATATCGAACATGGTGCATTTCATGCTTATCTGAGACTTGACTAAGACTAGCCAGTTGACCACAATTTAAACCCGTGGCCAATTAATCCAATCTCAAAATCAAAGGAAATTGCTACCTAAATCTTGCAAAACATTCTACTGCATAGTTTTTCATGTAGTAAAGCTTGGTCGATGCTTGTCATTTTCCTTGGAAGGCAAGTTGGCAAACTCTGGAGAACAGCAACACTACTTCAGCTTATTCAACTTATCAAGCATGTTAAAATGATATTATCTCATATCTGTTAAATATTTTGTTTTCGTTATCTTATATTCAAGTTGAACCCTTTTATCTATTGTCAATTAATTTTAGGTTGGATACATAACATTGTATCAAAACTCAAGTTCTGTTCTGCATCTGTTCTCTGCTTCTTGTTGATATTTAAGTCTCATTCTTTCTACAGAATCTACGCTACTTGATCGCTATAATCACATTGATAAAAGAAGCATTATAAATTCAATCTCACAAATTTAAGATTCACTAGAAAATGCAAGTTGCAGTTAGTTATACTTATATAAGAATCATCAGAACGTTCACATATTCCCATCTGATTAAGACAAGACATTGGACATCAGCACCACTAACTGTAACATGAGGAGAAACTTGGTCTGGTCCTCTACAAAGATTAAAGCTTGCCACATACTGATAATCTTTCACACATATCAGACAAATTGGTGATTCGATCCTGGGGCTTCCCCCTCTACGACCAACGATTTCGATAGCAACTGTTCAACTTGCATCCAATCAGAGGATGACACCTAACTGAATATGACATCAGAAGGTCCCCGTGTTCTTACAGGACAGAATTATGATTTATGACCACCGCTGAAATTGTTTCTCTGAACATTTTTTACGATCAGACTGCATGCGATTGTTGCTATACTCGAAAAGCTTTCATTATAATGACTTTTATTCCACGCACATGCTTGGCAAGTTTATGAATGGTTCAAGAATCAATATGATTTAGCATTGCAACGTGGAAGCCATGGCCAGAAGCTGCTTGTTTAAAAATTTCCAGCAGTTGTGATGAGTTTTGGCATAATCTCTGTCTGCTTATACATGGAAGCACATACACAGAGCTTGGTAGAAGAAACATAGTTTATTAAATAACAGATAGTTAGGCATGCTCGATAATCAAAATCATTATTCCTTGTTCTACTTTTGTTGCTCATGAGCTAGTCTAAGAACTAATTTTGTTGTTTTCTACATCATTAAGCCTACATGTTTGTAATTAACAATGAAGGGTCCATTTTTCCAAAGCAATATTTTTTTTTAATTACCTTTGACCTGTTTATAAACATCCTTAACCGGATTCTTACTAATAATATAGTTTTCATTATAGTTCTTACTAGATTCAAGCTCTAGCAAGTAATTAGTTAATTTTGATGATTTTGATATCTTAATAATAACTAATATGACAAAGTCTACCCGTGTTGGGCCAAGCCCAATAGTGTTAGAGGTCACCACGTGGCAAAGACTCACTGGTCAAAGTGGCCTTCGGCGACAGAGGCAAAGTGCGTCATCACACCTGTTGCTGGGCGACAGACCTACTGGTCCACGTGGCCTTCTGCGACAGAGGTAAAGTGCATCATCGCACCTGTCGCTGGGCAAGACTCACAGCCTATCGCCTGCAAGCATAATGCGACACATGACACGCATTACACCTATCGCTTGGCGATAGACTCGCAGTCTGTCGCCTACGGTCATAAGGCGACACGTGGCGCATAACTTCGACTCCCGCTAGCGACAGATCCCTGACGCCACAATGTGCCACGTAGTATGAACCTCTCGCCGGCGACAGGCTCTGAATGCTCCCGGTTTTCAAGGAACTTGTGTTATATTGGGACACAAACTCTCAACAAGATGATGGACTTATCTTCAAGCAATTAACCTAGAATATTGGCCTATAAATAGGCCCCCAGGTACAATTTTATTCTCTAATTTTTGACTACTTGCTTTTACGCTTCACAATACTGAAGAGTATTTTGCTGACTTAAGCATCGGAGTGTCTACGCAGGGAACCATCCCTGCGTCTCTCTGACTTTTCTTGTTTTACAGAAGCTTTCTGGAGACACGTGGAGATTAAGTACGAACATCGACGTCATTATACCTTTATTGTTGTTTTGTGCAACAACAATTGGCGCCGTCTGTGGGAAACGTATAAAAAGCCAATCAAGATTTTCTAAGATGGTGAGAACAAGATCGACAAACGTAAGGACAGGAAGTGAGGAAAATTCTGTGAGCTCCCCTGAACAGCAGATTCGCCAGACGAACCAGGTGAATAGGGAGGAAGAAAGAATTACTGTGCCAGCGACAGAATTCAAGGCTTTGAGGCGACAGAGTGAAGAAACTACCCAAGCGCTGCGGGCCATGGTGGATCTGTTCCAAGGAGTTCTCCCGACATTGGATCTGCCGCCTGCCGTACAGAACTTGGTAGGAGGAACAAGTAGAGGTGTCCCGTCGCAGGTGTTTGGGCGACAAGAGGACACGACAGCGGCAGACCCCTCTCGTCAGCGAGAGGTTCCCCATGTGGAAGAGGATGACATTCATCATGGTGCGGCAGGACAGGGGAGCAGAAGGCCTGTCGCAGGTAACCAACGAGAGACTGAGGAAGCAGCAGGCCTAGACCCTGCGACAGGGGTAACGCGACAGGTGTTTGGTGTCAGGCGACAGGTACCTGAGCGACAGGGTGTCGACCGAGCGGCAGGATCTTCCGCCCACCACCATGACTTGTCAAAATTCGCTGGTACCAACACAGAACAAGGTATCGGAGGTGCTGGAAAGAACGGTGATGACGGCCAAAGCACTGGGGGAGTCGGGTCGGAGTTTGACCCCACTTGGTATACACAAATGGCACGAAAAGATGCACCTCAAGAAAGGGGTAAGGAAATAGTTGTCGAAGACCTGCCCGATTCGTCTCATGCCAGAAATCAACTCACTCCCCCTGTGGACATGAAGAAGATGATAGAACAGGTACTAGAAGAGAAAAAATTAATGTTCGCAGAAGAAAGCCAGAGAAGAAGAGTATCGTTCTGCACGACCATCATGCAAAAACCTCTGCCCCCAAAGTTCAAAATGCCGCAGATGGCCGCATACACCGGAAAGATGGAGCCCTACGACCATATGCAAAACTATGAGGCCCTAATGTTGCTACATGGATGGGAAGACGAGATAATGTGTAGGGCCTTTTCCTTAACTTTATCCGGACATGTGATGAAATGGTTCAATAACCTGCCTGAAGGGTCCATTGTCTCTTTTGACCAGCTGCGAAGTGAGTTTTTCAAGGCGTTTGCGGTGAATAGTCAGAAAAGGAAGGAACCGACCTATCTGCTCACTATTAAGCAGGGAGCTAAGGAGTCATTGAAGAGTTATGTGGATCGGTTCAGAGATGCTACTTTAGAGGTGCGAGATCTACAAGTCGGTATAACCGTGGCAGCCATGTTACAGGGGACAAAGTCTGAGAAATTGCAACAATCTCTGTCGCTAGAACAGCCAACTACCATCTCAGACCTGCTTTCCCGTGCACATAAGTACGTAACCCAAGAGGAAGTAATGAAAATAGTGGTGATAGGAGAATCCAAGGATAGAAGGAAACGAGGAAGAGAGGTCATTGAAGCATCTTTTAGCCAACCGAGAAAGTTTGAGAAAGCTCCCGCACTAAAATACAATTCTTATACCCCACTCACCGAATCTCGGGCTTCAGTGTTAGCAGCTATTGAAGGATCATGGCTTATACAGACTCCAAAGAAGTCGTCAGGAAATTTGAGCCGTGATTTAAGGTCGTACTGCGACTACCACTTAGCGCATGGGCACACGACCTAGAAGTGTAGGGAGTTGATGAACCAGCTAGAAAAGCTAGCGCGAGAGGGAAAAATAAACCGTTTCGTGCGGAGAAGTGATAGAAACGACTATCCTACTCGGAACAGAGGAAATCAATTTAGAGACAGAAGAGGTAAAAACAGGGGACTTGTGAGATGAAATGAAGGTGATAGGAGAGATAATGATAGAAGAACAAAATCGAGAGGAAGATAATGAACCCACAAGGCCGGCTATTAACGTAATATCCGGAGGTGAAACATTAGCTGGTACTTCTTCCTCATCTCGAAAATCTTACGCTCGACAGGCCCACCAAATCAACTCAGTAATGGAGGAAAAGTAGGATGAGGAACCCATTACTTTTACACCAGCCGATAGAGGAGATATAGTGGTTCCTCATGATGACCCGATGGTAATTATAGCCGTGGTAGCAAAGCACCCAGTGAGTCGAATCTTGGTCGATAATGGGAGTTCGGTGAACTTAATCTACTGGAATTGCTTCGAGAGGATGAATATCACGGAGGACAGGTTGAAACCAGTACCCATACCCTTATACGATTTCTCTGAAGAGAAGGTAAAGGTAGCAGGCGCCATTCAGCTACCTGTTACGTTGGGGGAGAGCCCAAATCATGTCATCCGACAAGCGTTGTTTATGGTGGTAAGATCAACGTCTGTGGCTTACAATATGATTTTCGAGCGGCCACTGTTAAACGACATGAGGGCGATGGTGCATCCCTGCTATTTATTAATGAAGTTTTCAACCCCTCACGGTGTTGGACAAGTGAGGGGAGATTAAAGGAAAGCCAAGACGTGTAATGTCGCATCCACCATGTCGTAACGGCTTCGCGCTCGACGAATTTTGAAAAAAAGCGTTTGAAAACAAAAATGGGGAGTCGCCACCAATCTTTTTTGACTAGGTGTGATTGGCCACCTAAAACATTTATCTTATTAATAAAATCTCAAAATTAATTAAGTTTTATTAAAAAGATAATTTTTGGTCTGCGAAAACAAAGTTGGGTTCGGGGGTACGGTTACATGTGAGGAAGGATTAGCACCCTCACAACGCCCGTTGAAAAACGGTACCATCCTAACTACGTAGTATCTTTTGATTTTAATAAGAGAGTCTTGGTTTAACACTAATTTGCTCATTTAGAAAACTCGTGTATTGGCTAAAAAATTACTATTATATGTATATTTAAAACTTCCTTTGAAAATTAACATGAGCCCCATTTATTGAAAAATTAAATCAAATATTCCAATACTTTTGGCAACATTTGAAATAATTCTCCTCACCTAGAGATTTCTAAAGAATCACTACTTGTGACTTCTATAGAATCTCATCCTCGGAGGATTCACATTTTTTGTTGTAATTGAAAATTTATTATATGTTTTAAAATAAGTTTTATTTTTGAAGATAACATGAATCCCTTTTATTGAAAAATTAAATCAAATATCCCAATACTTTTGGCGACATTTGAAATAATTCTCCTCACCTAGAGATTTTTAAAGAATCACTACTTGTGACTTCTATAGAATCTCATCATCGGTGGGACCCACATTATTTAATTCGCGTGAATGCATGTGATGTAAACAGGTAAATAAATAATGCGCATGCATGTTTATTTAATGTATTTATTATTTCTTTATTCTTTATTTGTTTTCCATCTCTTTTTTTTTAAAATGAAGGTTCGTATATTGAAAAATCATACTAAATATTCCAATACTTTTGGCAACATCTAGTAGGACTCTTCTCACCTAGGGATCAGTTAGGAATCACTACTTGTGACTTCCGTAACATCCCATCATCGGACGAACTCCATTCTTTAATATTAACATTGGAGCATATGGTGCAAACGTATAATATATGATGCATATAGATTTTTTTTATTTTCTTATCTAACATGTTCATTGTTTATCTTCATTTTGTTATTATTTATTTTGTTATTGTTGTTGATTTTATTTTATTTTTTTATTATCAAATATTTTTGAGATAAAAGCTTATTTATTGAAAAACCACACTAAATATTCCAATACTTTTGGCAACATTTAGTGAAATTTCTCTTACCTAGGGATCAGTTAGGAATCACTACTTGTGACTTCCGTAACATCCCATCATCGGACATTAGCTTTTACCTCTTATAAATTATTTTGTCTCCATTAATTCTTGTCTTTATTTATTTAGATTTATTATTTTATCTCCATTAATTTTTGTCTTTATTTATTTAGATTTATTAACCTAATCCCTTTTGTTATCATCCTTTATTGAAATCCTATTACCATTTATTTGGTTAATTTAATCATTTTTGAAACTTTATTATTATTAATTTTCATTGGTTTATTTTGTGTTCATATATTTCTAAAATCCCTTTTTTCTTTTATTAATTTTTCCACCTATCTCCATTACTTCTTTTGTTTTTATTAATTTTCATTTAATTAGTATTTTTTCTAAATATTCTTTATTACCAAATATATTATTATATATTTTCAAAATAAACACGAATTTGAATCTTGAGAAATTGAACCGAATATCCCAATACTTTTGGCGACGTTCGATAAATTCCTCTCACCTAGAGATATTCGAAGAATCACTACTTGTGACTTCTACGATATCTCATCATCGGAATTCATGCTTACTTCATTTATTTGTTTTATTTTTCTATTCTTATTTTATTTTTAGTTTCTTAAAATATTCTTCTATGGTAAATTGTTTAATAATAAAAAGGAAATTATATATACGAAAAAAATAAATAAATAAATAAATATTTATCTATTTACACATTTTTATATATCCTATGTACATTTAGAATTATATATACGAAAAAAATAAATAAATAAATAAATATTTATCTATTTACACATTTTTATATATCCTATGTACATTTAGAATTATATAGATTTCCTAAAAAATTTATTATATGTGTAAAAGAAACTATATAATCACATGGTTATATGTATTTTATATTCCTATTTTATGCACTTTATATATGTAATATATATTTTGTATGCTTTCTTTTTTTACTTTATATATATATTTATATACATTTTTTGTTGTAAATGTTTATATATTTTTTTAACCAAATATTTCCTATATTTATTTACTTATTTGCATATTTATTTATTATATATTTTTTTAAACTATATATTTCCTATAGTCATTTACATATTTCATTTATTTATTTATTTTTTTATAACATATAATTAAACTTAAATTTATTAGCTCCTAAAGAAATTTTTCATACAAACAAATATTTATTTTTGTGTTATGCAAACATATTAAAAATACACAAAATAAGCTATTAAACAGAATAAATAAATAAATAAATAATAAATAAATAAATAAAATATATATACCCAAGCGGATTGGGCCTAGGAACCCAAAACAAGAGCCTTCCTCAGTCCAAGCCCACGTCTGCCAAGGGAGTGGACCGAAGCGGGTCGGGTCGCGGATGCGGGTCGCGGGTTGCACGCGGGAGGAAGGGGAGCCGGGTGCGCGGAGCGGGTGCGCGGATCTCGGATCCGGGTCGGGTCGACGCGCGGATCTGCGTGGGTCAAGGCCTCAAAACGCACCGTTTAGGTGCTCTATATAAGACCCCCTTTTTTTTCTTTACTCATTTTCGTCCGAGTTTCCTAAAAAAAAAACCTTCAAAACCCCTAAATCCTCTCAACCTCTCCCTCGCCGGGCGATTTCCGGCCGCCGTGCGCCGCCGTGCGCCGGTCGCCGGTGATACTCCCGAAAGCCTAGAAACACTCCCCTCGTCTCCCTCTCCTCAGATCCGGCCTCCGTTTAACCAAAAAAAACTCCTAACCTCACGGATCTGAAAAACCGAAGCCCTCCCCCCTTTTTTTTATATTTTTTTCTTGCTTTGTTGCTTTTTTTTTTGATATGGTTGTGGATTTTGTTGTGGTTTGTTTCTTTTGTTGCAGGTGATGGGGATTTAGGTCTTAGATCTAGGGTTCCTAAGGTCTCGGGTTTGGGGTTTTCTGTGAGGATGGGTTTGTGGTGGTGATGACGGCGATGATAGTTTGGTGATGATGATGGCGGTGGTGTTTAGGGGTTTCGGTGGTGAGGCTAGGGCAAGGAGAGGGTTTTTTTGTTTTGTTTCGTTAGGGTTTCTGTCGATCTCCTCTAGAGTGAGTGTCCGAGCCTTATGTTGGCTACCGATCGGGTTTTTAGAAGGAGTCTGGTATAGGGGTTTGGTATAGATGGGATGGGGTGACAGGAGTGGGTGGCCGGAAATGGTGAGGGGAGTGGTGGTGACAGGAAGGGGTGTCAGAAACTGGTGAGGGGGTGGTGGCTGGGGTAGGAAGGGGTGTCAGGAACTGGTGCCGTGCACGGCACCAGTTCTGTCCCTTCCCCCCCCCCTTTTTTTTTTTAATATTAATAATAATAAACAAAATCAAAATAATTAATTAAAAAAATGAAAATAATAAAAATGAGAAGAGAAATAAAAAATAAAATAAAAATAAAAAATAAAATAGAATAAAATAAAATAAAATAATAAAATAAAATAAATAAAATAGAATGAAAAATAAAAAATAACAATAAAAATTAGGTGTCTACAGCTGCCCCTCTTTGCTCATTGCTGAGGATCAGGAATAGAGCAAAGACCGTAGACAACAATTTCGTCCGACTCAAGACATAATCTTTCTTTTTCTCTTTCCTCTCTTTTTTTTTTGTCTTTCTCTTTTTTTCTTTTTCTTTTTTCCCTTTTTTTTTATTTCTGAAACGTGCTCCTCTTGCAGCAGAGGTGAAGAAACTTTAAATGTTCCTGAAAATGTGCTCCTCTTGTAGCAGAGGCGATGAAACTTTAAATCCTGCTGAAAATGTGCTCCTCTTACAGCAGAGGCGATGAAACTTTAAATCTTCCTGAAATATGCTCCTCTTGCAGCAGAGGCAATGAGACTTTAAATTCTTTTTCTGAAAATGTGCTCCTCTTGCAGCAGAGGCGATGAAACTTTAAATTCTTTTTCTGGAAATGTGCTCCTCTTGCAGCAGAGGCGATGAAACTTTAAATTCTTTTTCTGAAAATGTGCTCCTCTTGCAGCAGAGGCGATGAAACTTTAAATCTTCCTGAAAATGTGCTCCTCTTGCAGCAGAGGCGATGAAACTTTAAATTCTTTTTCTGGAAATGTGCTCCTCTTGCAGCAGAGGCGATGAAACTTTAAATCTTCCTGAAAAAGTGCTCCTCTTGCAGCAGAGGCGATGAAACTTTAAATCTTCCTGAAAAAGTGCTCCTCTTGCAGCAGAGGCGATGAAACTTTAAATTCTTTTTCCGAAAATGTGCTCCTCTTGCAGCAGAGGCGATGAAACTTTAAATTATTTTTCTGAAAATGTTGAAACATTTTTTTTCTTCTTCTTTTCCCCTCTTTTTTTGTTTTCTTATTGTTGTTGTTGTTTTTTTTTTTGCTTGAATTCTCATAATGCGAATGAAATGCAAATGCATGTATTGACAAGGTCATGCTATTCCTATTGTGGTAATCAAATTCTCAGAATTGTCCTTTTCGTGTCCCTTGATCTTTTTTCGCATTTCATAACATAGTTGTCACCAATTTCGAATCGGAAATGGTTCGCAACATATACTTGTCACATTTTTCAATTTCCTTTGTTTCATTCCCTTATTTCTCTCTTTTCCTCCTTTCTCTTCTTTTTCCTTCTTTCTTCTTTCTCTTTTTCTTTAATAATGTTAGCAGGTAGATTATCATTTTAATCATCATCTTCCTTTCAATTTTGTTAGCAAGAGCGATGCATTCTTGTACTTTATCGGTTGGTTATGGAATGACCAAAAGAACAACCAAATTTAGGAGAGAAACATTTATTATTGGGTTGACAAGAGACAACGATAACAAAAGTACAGTGGGGTAGCGAATAGCACAAGGGGCAAGTGGTGGATTTCAAAATAAATAATGAATGTCTAGATAACCCTTCACGAACCAGACCGGTGCTTTCTTTGGAAAAGACTAATCCGTTGATGCCCCGTCACACTGAGTTCATCCGGCTGATTCCATGCTCCTTATGATTTTAATCTTCGGGTGTTGATCTTATCTGCATCTAAGCTGCCTTTTCAGGTTTTCAACTTAGATCTCCCCCTTTAATCCAACTGCCCTTTTTGGGTTTTCAGTTTGAATTCTCCTTTCATGTTCCCTTTTTCTTTTTTTTTATCTCTTTTTTGTTGTTTTTTTTTGTTTCTGTCCCTTTTTTTTTCTTTTTTTTCTTTTTTCTTTTTTCTTCAAGCATAGTATTTCTTCACAGCATCGGAATTTATCGGATTAGGCAGATCATTCCCATCCATCTCTGTCAAGATCAATGCTCCACCTGAGAACGCTCTTTTCACCACATATGGTCCTTCCCAATTTGGTGTCCATTTGCCCCGATTATCGTGGTGATTTGGGAGGATCTTTTTCAACACCAATTCCCCTTCACGGAAATGCCTGGGTCGAACCTTCTTATCGTGGGCTCGCATCATTCTCTTCTGGTACATCTGACCATGACATAATGCTGTAAGCCTTTTCTCTTCTATAAGATTCAATTGTTCAAAGCGACTTCGAACCCATTCAGCTTCGTCCAAGTCTAATTCCATTAAGACTCTTAGGGAGGGGATCTCTACCTCAACAGGCAGCACCGCTTCCATACCGTAAACCAAAGAGAAAGGAGTTGCCCCAGTAGAAGTGCGCACTGACGTTCTATAAGCATGCAAAGCGAATGGTAGCTTCTCGTGCCAGTCTTTGTATGTGCTGGTCATCTTCCCCACAATCCTCTTAATATTTTTGTTGGCAGCCTCAACGGCTCCATTCATCTTCGGGCGATACGGGGCTGAGCTGTGATGCTTGATTTTGAACCGTGCACATACTTCCTTCATCATGTCATTGTTCAAGTTGAGAGCATTGTCTGATATGATCCTTTCTGGGAGCCCGTACCGACATATTATCTCCTTCTTTAGAAACTTGCAAACAGTAGACTTGGTCACGTTTGCATAAGAGGCAGCTTCAACCCATTTTGTAAAGTAATCTATCATCACAAAAATGAATCTGTGCCCATTTGATGCCTTGGGAGAGATGGGACCAATCACATCCATTCCCCACATAGAAAAAGGCCACGGTGGTGCCATGACATTCAGTGATGTTGGGGGAACTTGAATCTTGTCAGCATAGATTTGACACTTGTGGCATTTTCTAGCATAATTTATGCAATCTCTTTCTAGTGTAGTCCAATAATAGCCTGCCCTCATAATCTGTCTAGCCATGAAATGACCATTTGCATGTGCCCCACAAGTTCCATCGTGTATCTCTTCAAGAATTCTTTTAGCTTCGGACGCATTAAGACATCTCAACAACATCTGATCCCGACCCCTTTTATACAAAATGTCTCCATCAATAAGGAATCCCATTGCTAGTCTTCTGAGGATCTTTTTATCATTCTCCGATGCGTGCTCTGGGTATTGTTGATTCTTAAGGTACTGCATGATATCATAGTACCAAGGTTGCCCGTCTGCTTCTCCTTCAATGCGAGAACAGTGGACGGGAGAGTCGCTCATGCGTAGCCTGATAGGTGAGACCTTTGCTTCTACCTCCATTTTGAACATTGCAGCTAGAGTTGCCAAGGCATCAGCGACCTGATTTTCTTCTCGAGATAAATGTTGGAAGATAATATCGTCGAATTGTCGTACAAGGTCGGCTATGTACTTTTGATACTGCACTAACTTATGATCCCTCGTTTCCCATTCACCCCGTAATTGATAAATGACCAGTGCTGAATCGCCATAGACTTCTAGGTTTCTGATTCCCCTCTCAATTGCCGCTTCTAAGCCCATTACACAAGCTTCATACTCAGCCATGTTGTTGGTACAATTGAAATTTAATCTGGCTGTGGACGGGTAATATTTTCCATTTGGAGATATTAGAACTGCTCCTATCCCATGTCCTAAGGCGTTAGATGCGCCATCAAAGAACATTTTCCATGGTTTGCCGTCGGGCTCTTCCTTCTCTTCTTGAAAGACAGACATTATATCTTCATCAGGAAAATCTAGCTTGATAGGCTCATATTTATCGGTAGCACGATCTGCAAGGAAGTCGGCTATTGCCCCAGCTTTGACCGCTTTTTGAGATACGTACACGATATCATATTCAGAAAGCATAACTTGCCACCTAGCTAATCTGCCTGATAATGATGGTTTCTCAAAGATGTACTTGAGGGGATCCAATCTAGCTATCAACCAAGTCGAATGATACAACATATACTGCCTCAATCTACGAGCAATCCAAGCCAATGCACAACACATTTTTTCTATTGTAGTGTACTTGGCCTCGTAATCAGTGAACTTCTTGCTCAAGTAGTAGATGGCCCGTTCTTTCTTGCCCGTATCATCATGCTGGCCCAGCACGCATCCCATAGAATTTTCATTAACTGTCATATACAACAACAGAGGCCTTCCTGCATCCGGAGGTACTAGAACAGGTGGATTTGACAAGTACCTTTTCACCTTTTCAAAAGCCTCTTGACATGCTTCGTTCCATTCACCCGGATCTTGTTTCCGAAGCAACTTAAAAATAGGATCGCATTTAAGCGTAAGTTGCGAGATGAAACGGGAAATATAGTTCAATCTCCCCAGGAAGCCTCTTACTTCCTTCTGTGTGCGTGGAGGCGACAGATTTTGTATCGCACTGATTTTGTCCGGGTCCACTTCAATTCCCTTTTCACTGACTACAAACCCCAACAACTTTCCCGATTTAACCCAAAAGTGCATTTGGCAGGGTTTAGCTTGAGCTGAAACTTTCGTAGTCTTTCGAACAGCTTTCTAAGGTTGGCTACATGATCCTCTTCTCCTCGAGACTTGGCTATCATGTCATCTACATACACTTCTATCTCTTTATGCATCATGTCATGAAAGAGGGTTACCATTGCCCTTTGGTAGGTGGCCCCGGCATTCTTTAAACCGAAAGGCATAACTTTATAGCAAAATGTCCCCCAAACTGTCACAAAGGTGGTTTTCTCCATGTCATTTTCAGCCATTTTAATCTGATTGTAGCCTGAAAAACCATCCATGAATGAGAACATGTAGTGTTGGGCTGTATTATCCACCAGGGTATCAATATGCGGTAATGGGAAATTATCCTTGGGACTAGCTCTGTTTAAGTCCCGATAATCTACACACATCCTTACTTTCCCATCCTTTTTTGGTACCGGGACTATATTAGCCACCCATTCCGGATACTTAGCTACTTTTAAGAACCCTGCATCGAATTGCTTTTTCACTTCTTCCTTCACTTTTAACAACATATCCGGCTTCATGCGCCTAAGCTTCTGTTGTACTGGCCTACATTCCATTTTCAAGGGCAGACGGTGCTCCACAACATCAGTGTTTAACCCAGGCATGTCTTGATAAGTCCAAGCAAACACATCGACATACTCACGAAGTAATTCCTCTAGCCTTTGCCTTTCAACCAATGGAAGTGCTGTGCCTACTTTGACTTCTTTGACGTTCTCATCATCCCCTAGGTTGACCATATCAATTACCTCTTCGTAGGGTTCAATTGGTCTTTTCTCTTGCTCAATCATTTTCAATAGATCTGGAGACAAAGCATCATCATCTGAATCTACATTGTTATCGAGTTCACCAACATGCATAGAATTTTCGAAATCGAACCCCGGATAGCTGTTAAGGTTATCTTCACATTCATTATCCATTTTCCTGAAAAAGTAAAGATTTGACAGATATGGTTGGTTGTTCTTACCAATTGTAGTGAATGAAAAGAAAGAAAAGTCATAGAAATGATGATGGATGGAAAGAAAGTACTCGAAATGCATTGAACTTGTTAATTTATTGAAATGATAATGAAGATCAAGTTTACAAAATCAATCTCCTAGAGCTCTCTAGACCGAGATGTTGATAATCTACCTCACTACATTACAAAAAAAACAAAAAGATAGAAGGTATCCTTTCAACAATTCAGTCTTTCAGCTCTATGCCCAACAACACAATCATTTCTATATCAAAAGTTGTCATTTTCCCATGCACTGTTTAGACTATGAACCCGCGAGAAGATTCTTTCGTCAATAACATAGGTCCCGCTTCCACCGCCTCTAACGAATCGGGGTGATAGCACCCGCCAAAATGAAAAGTGTCATAGAGGTACGGGATCACCATTTTCTTCGATTCTTCTTCGTATCCTCGGAGGCGGGCTATTCTTTTCTTTCTTCTTTCTTCCAAGATCTTTCTCCTCTCCGAATCAGTGGCTTTGTATCCGAGGCCAACCTGTCTCTGTTCTCCATGATCTTTACAGGTTTCTTTTGTCCTTGGAGATTTCTCCCCAGACCTCTCCCGACACGCCAACCCTTTTGCAGTGTCTGTTTAACAAGCATCTTAGTGGTGGTTGACAACCGAGGAGTAGGTATTCTTGATCCTTCTCCCACATATGTTGCATTCACTATCTCAAAGGCCCGGAAAGAACACTCTAACGCTTCCTCGGCTGCCTCAATGTAGGGTACAGACAAAGGTTTGGTGATTAAAAGGTCTTCTTCTCTCGAAACAGATACTTGTTTATCGCCAACGACAAATTTTACTTTCTGGTGCAATGACGAAGGAACCGCGCCCGCCGTATGGATCCAAGGTCTCCCAGCAGGAAACTGTAGGACGGGGAAATATCCATCACTTGAAATTGGACATTAAAGTAACTGGCCCTATCTCAATTGGAATTTCCATATCACCTACAACATCCCTTCTAGAACCATCGAAGCCCTCACAACCATGTTACTCGGTTGTATGTAAGACAGGTCAACCGACATCTTTTTTAGCGGCCATAGGCATGACGTTTATCGATGAGCCATTATCAATTAACACCTTGGCGATCGTGTGGCCCTTGCAGCTGGTAGTGATATTTAAGGCCTTAATACTCCCTCGCCCTTCCGGCGGAATTTCGTCATCGGTGAAAGATATAAAGTTTGCCGCTGTGATATTTCCTGCCAATTGGTCCATACTATCAACCGGAATGTCATGAGGCACATAGGCTTGATTCAATACCTTCATCAAAGCGTTCCGGTGAGATTCAGAATTTAACAGCAAAGATAATAGTGAAATTCGAGCAGGCATCTTATTCAATTGCTCGACTACACTATATTCGCTGTGCTTGATCATCTTGAAAAACTCCCTTGCATCCTCCTCCGACACCGGCTTTTGTAGCTTTTTCTCTTGGTTCTTGGAGAACAAAGCCTGCTCTTCTTCTTTTTCCGCTTGATTGTCCTCTTCACTCTCTTTTGCTTTCCCTTTTCTGGCATTATCTAACATCTCCGGTGTATAGCACCTTCCACTTCGCGTAATTCCACTTACTCCACTTATGTTTGCACTACCCAGTATGGCCAACTTGTCCGGGTCCACGTTGTCTGACCCTTCAATCACCGCTTTGAATTCATATTTCCAAGGGACAGCTTTATTACTCCTGTAAGGGAAAGAGCTCGGAATCTTGATTGTCATGGTCGGAGGAGTGACAAAGCTAGATTCTTCCACCTTGGGACTAGGTTTTTCTTTGTAAAATACTGTCATTGGCTTTCCCCATGGATAATCGTCTTCTGAAGATTCACCTGAAGCAGTACTCACCACAGCTTCCTCCTCCTTCGTATAGAACTCTATTAAGAATGAATCCATCATTGATTGGACCACTTGTCGAAATGGATGACAGTTTTGGATAGAATGGCCCACAGATCCTATATGATATTCACACATTTGATCTGAGTCGAGTTCATCTTGATGGACTTTTGATTCCAACGATGCAGGCTGAATCATCTTGGCCTTGGTTAGAACCTCGAATATTAGGCTCATCGGAGTCCTAACCTCTTCCACGTGTCTTTTTATGCAACATTTCCTTCCAACTTCAGCTACACTAACTGATCCTCCACTATGACTGGGCAGTGGGTTAGCATTGATACTTGGTTCCACTTCCTTGGAAAAAGTCAACCTCCCTGATTTGACCAAATCTTGCACCTTATATTTCAAAGCCGTGCAATTTTCCGTTGAATGACCCGGGTTTCCACCATGATAGTCACATCGGCACTGGGGTCATACCATCTTGGAAAAGGTGGTCTCATTGGCTCCATGTAAAGAGGTGCGAGCATGTGGCCTTTTACCAGTTGGGGGAATAAGTCTGTGTATGCCATGGGGATAGGATCTATAGGGGGCCTTTCAGTATTTCTTCGGAGAGGCCTTTGGTTAACAATTGGGCTACTGTTTGGTTGGTAAGGTTGGGCCGTAGGCGTTGGTGTATAGTAAGGTGCTGGAGGACGAAAATCTGGGCGAAAGGTTGGTGGATGTAATGGGCTTTGGTAAGGAGCGGGAGAAACATTGTTTGAGGCCGGGAAATAGGGTTGGTAATATGGGTAAGGTTGGGGCTGTGGTCGAAATCGAGGTGGGGAAGGTGCATATCCCCTATACCGGGGTGTTGTATGGGTGACTGCTTGGGTTTCAACCTCTTTCTTCTTGGACACTCCACCCTTCTTCGAATCACTGCCTTCCAACTTCCCATTCTTAATTGCATTTTCGATTATTTCACCGGTGATGACCATATCAGCGAAATTCTTTGTTGCGTTCCCTATCATACGTTCATAATAGGGGGCCTTCAGAGTGTTTACAAATAGCACTGTAATCTCCTTCTCTGTCAAAGGTGGCTGGACTTGCGCAGCCGAGTCTCTCCATCGTTGAGCATACTCCTTGAAGCTTTCATTGGCCTTCTTTTCGATATTTTGCAGAGATAACCTATCCGGGGCCATATCCGTGACATGCTTGTACTGTGCAATAAATGCTCTAGCTAAGTCACTCCAATTATGGATACGTGTGCGATCTAGCTGCACATACCACCTAGCAGCGGACCCTGTGAGGCTATCTTGGAACACATGTACCAATAGCTTGTCGTCATGATTATAGCGGCCATTTTGCGACAGTACATTGTCACATGAGTAATGGGGCACTTGGTCCCATCGTACTTCTCGAACTCAGGAGTTTTGAACTTAGGAGGGATTACCACATCCGGAACTAAGCACAATCCCATTGCATCCACTGATCCGTAGAAATCACTGCCCTCAATGGCCCGTAACCTTTCTTCTATAATGCTGAATTTCTTCGAGTCGGAATCACCTTTAACCTCCGACACGCTCCCCTTAATTTCTCTTGCTCTCTTGGATCGTCTAAGTCAGGGACTTGGATTGGATCCGCAGGTCTTGTCCCTTGAGTAGGAGGTATAGGTACTGTGATATGAGGTTGTGCTGAGGCGCTCGGTGCTCCCGGATACACATAAGCGTAACTGCCTATAGGCTGTGGAGGAGGTGGAGGTGGAGGTATGCCTTGTGAGGACTGGACATAAGGTGGAGGTGGAGGTATGCCTTGTGAAGATTGGGCATGAAATGGGGTAAACCCTGGAGGGTATTGGGGATCATCATCTTCTCGGGGTTGATCTGTCCCTGGGTTAGGTGTTTCTCTAGCCACTTCTTTCTCTCGATTCATCCTTGTCATTATTTCCATTAAAGCGGCTAACTGCCCTCGGATTTCTTCTTGCGCTTTCTCCATCCTATCCATCCTATTACCATGTTCTTCCTCCATTGCTCTCGAGCGTGACCGGGTATTGTATGAGTGTTTGGGAATTTGGGCTGGAATCTTGAATGTTGAAGCTACCCTTGAATCTTGATTACCACAATAAGAAACTAATTACTACATGATGCAATCTTTGAAATATTACGTTTTATTTAGACTATATGAAAGAACGAATGAATGTGATGTTAGATGAATGAATGTGATGTTAAATAAATGATACTTTAAGGGATATTTAAGCCATAACAATTTCAACAAAAAGGGACTTTCATTCATTCAAAAAGTCACTTGTTACATTCCGATCATATTCTGATTAAATCCATAAAAACGACTAACTTGCTGATATTGATCCCTAGCCTCGTCTAAAAAGTTCAGCAGCCTTTGCCCATATTTTTCTGTCGGAAGGATTTCTTGTCTCAGAGCTTCAGCTTTATCAACCATATCCCTTGCCTTTGTCACGGCCTTGCACACTTGAGTGGCCATGTGCTCTATATATTGCTGTCTCCCCAGATTTTCCACTCTCCACGTCATGCTTGCATCCTGTGCCATGTCATATCCATAACTCCAGTTGTTTTCACTTTGTTCCCAATCTTCTATTATCACTTTGATGTGGTTCTTATGTTCTTGTAGCTGTTCCTCTAACATCTGAACCTTTTGTTGCAATGTAGCTTTTTCATCATCTACCTCCACTTGCTTTCCTTTTTTCAATTTCTCTTTTAGTTCCTCATTCTCCTTTTGGTATTGATTCAACTTTGTTGCACTTGCTGAATACATGCTTTCCCATTTTTGCCGCTCCCGAGACAGATAGGCAACTTCTTCTTCACTTTTCTTCTTTGTGTGCCCAATGTTCGGCTCTTTTGTGCAAGTCTTCTAATTCCCTTTTCCTTTCATTTGACGTTTGCATAATCCCTCCAACCCTCATTTCAGATCTCAACTTCTTGTTCTCTAGGTGCAGACTTCTGAGGTCCTTGCTGGTGACATTGTGTTCTTGTTGGACTTTCTTGAGCTTGGCTTCTCGCATTTCCGCGTCATACCTGAGCTGTTCCATCTCTTTTCGAAGCTTCAAATTCTCTTGTCTCCACCTTTCCTCCCTATCTTATATTGCTGCCTAGCAATCTCAACCTCAGATATTTCTAGTTCCGGTTCAAGAGGCATGTTGCATTCTTTTGGGAGAAAGACTACCTCCCTCACTTGTTTTGTCCTCCACACCCAGTATTCCGGGGTAGCCTTATCAGAGAGAGGTCCAAGATTGACTCTTCGGGTTTGTTTCCACGATCGAACAGCTTGCTCAACTTTCTTCATTGCCTTGGATTCACCATAAGAAAATTCCATATCACTGAGCCCGTGTGTCGGAGGAATGAATTGTTTTGCCCCAAATTGTCGTAGTACCATAAGCGGCGCGTAGCTCACTATTCCCCATGGTCCCAAAAGTTGTACCCACGACTCTTCTCCACATCGATATAGGACGGGTACATGAGGCATCCACGGTGCCATCCACACTACTTGATTTTCCCCGAGTCTTTGTAGAAAATCGGCCCATTCTTCCTTGTTTTTCGGTTTCGGCCACTTGCTGTTGCAGAACTCTTTGACCGGGGCACGATGATGGATGAATGTTCTCTTGAACGCTTTTTCCTCGCACTTGAAATGGCTCTTCACCCAAACATGAAGCAACTGTATACACCCCACAAATCGACCTTCTTCATTTCGCCTACAATGATTCAGAGATCTAAAAGTTTCAGCTAGAATAGCAGGCGATGGATTTCCATTATTCTCGATTTGCTCAAAAAGATCTATTACAGCTATTTCAATGTGTCCTAATACCTTCGGGAAGATAACCAATCCATAGACTGCCAAAGCAAAAACTGTCAACCCTTGCTCGTCATTAATGTGCCCCTTGATGAATTCATGAAGAAAATCCCACGGCACACAGATGTTGGACCCTTTATGCTTCACATGGAGATCTACATCCTCCGGTCTGACTCCCAAAAGCTTAGCTAGCTTCTTACGAAATCCGGACTTTGGCTTTCGAACGTATATCTTATCCGGACTTTTCAAATCTATTCCCAACAAAATGGAGTATTCCTCGACCGTAGGTGTCAAATCCAGCCCATTGAAAGAAAAACACCTGTGAGAAGGATCCCAAAACTGTATGGCTGCTCTAATCATAGGTTCTTCAATTTTCACAGTAATCAAGGATTCTATTTGGCCATATTTCTCCCGAAAATCCTTCTTCCCCTCCTCGCTGATTTGATTCCATAAATTGGCCAAGTCTATTAGGTTGTTTTGTTTCAAATTCAAGTTCACCTCTTGCGGTAGTGGGGACACAAAATCTCTAGTCAAACAATCTCCTTTCGCTTGCTGAACTCTTTCGGACCAAATTTGTACTTCTCTATAGGAGTCACATGGAACATTCACGGACGATGAACAAGCCAACCTTTCTATGGATTCTGTGAAAAATTCCTCGTTGAAGAGAGCCATGGCTAAAAACACCCCTTATGTGACTAAGTGATGCAAGGTGATTTATGCAAAAGAAAACAGGAAAACAAATATGGATTAGTATGTGTATAAAACATATAAACAAAGAAATAAAAGCAGATAAAATGCTTATTTATGCCCTATCAAAGGTCACTCTCAAAATAGGAATGGCTCTATCCTAGGTTGGTTTCCTCACAACACACTATATGCTTATTTGAGGTATCACCCATCTAACAGGTTCCCAAACCATTCTCTACTGTCGTCCACACTGGACTAGTAAGGAACAGATTTGAGTGGGAGTATTTCGCTTGCCATTGCGGAGGTGATTACCTCACGAGAGCATAGGTACTTTACTCCCTCCTAAGGAGGACAGAGCCCGGGTATAGAGCTCATGTTATGCCAATGCATTTATGTATGTAAAATGGATGAGCATATATTATACTTTATTCACAATATCCTCACACACAGAGAATGTAATGAATCAAAAGTTCAAAAATGAATGAAAGGATTATTATTTTTGGTTTTAAAGAAATTTGAAAAACTTGACTTAAATGTTAACCAAGACTATCAAATTAAAATTTAAGACACCACATGGTTAATTAATGGCTTGACCCTCTTTGCGTCCCCAGTGGAGTCGCCAAGCTGTCGTAACGGCTTCGCGCTCGACGAATTTTGAAAAAAAGCGTTTGAAAACAAAAATGGGGAGTCGCCACCAATCTTTTTTGACTAGGTGTGATTGGCCACCTAAAACATTTATCTTATTAATAAAATCTCAAAATTAATTAAGTTTTATTAAAAAGATAATTTTTGGTCTGCGAAAACAAAGTTGGGTTCGGGGGTACGGTTACATGTGAGGAAGGATTAGCACCCTCACAACGCCCGTTGAAAAACGGTACCATCCTAACTACGTAGTATCTTTTGATTTTAATAAGAGAGTCTTGGTTTAACACTAATTTGCTCATTTAGAAAACTCGTGTATTGGCTAAAAAATTACTATTATATGTATATTTAAAACTTCCTTTGAAAATTAACATGAGCCCCATTTATTGAAAAATTAAATCAAATATTCCAATACTTTTGGCAACATTTGAAATAATTCTCCTCACCTAGAGATTTCTAAAGAATCACTACTTGTGACTTCTATAGAATCTCATCCTCGGAGGATTCACATTTTTTGTGTAATTGAAAATTTATTATATGTTTTAAAATAAGTTTTATTTTTGAAGATAACATGAATCCCTTTTATTGAAAAATTAAATCAAATATCCCAATACTTTTGGCGACATTTGAAATAATTCTCCTCACCTAGAGATTTTTAAAGAATCACTACTTGTGACTTCTATAGAATCTCATCATCGGTGGGACCCACATTATTTAATTCGCGTGAATGCATGTGATGTAAACAGGTAAATAAATAATGCGCATGCATGTTTATTTAATGTATTTATTATTTCTTTATTCTTTATTTGTTTTCCATCTCTTTTTTTTTAAAATGAAGGTTCGTATATTGAAAAATCATACTAAATATTCCAATACTTTTGGCAACATCTAGTAGGACTCTTCTCACCTAGGGATCAGTTAGGAATCACTACTTGTGACTTCCGTAACATCCCATCATCGGACGAACTCCATTCTTTAATATTAACATTGGAGCATATGGTGCAAACGTATAATATATGATGCATATAGATTTTTTTTATTTTCTTATCTAACATGTTCATTGTTTATCTTCATTTTGTTATTATTTATTTTGTTATTGTTGTTGATTTTATTTTATTTTTTTATTATCAAATATTTTTGAGATAAAAGCTTATTTATTGAAAAACCACACTAAATATTCCAATACTTTTGGCAACATTTAGTGAAATTTCTCTTACCTAGGGATCAGTTAGGAATCACTACTTGTGACTTCCGTAACATCCCATCATCGGACATTAGCTTTTACCTCTTATAAATTATTTTGTCTCCATTAATTCTTGTCTTTATTTATTTAGATTTATTATTTTATCTCCATTAATTTTTGTCTTTATTTATTTAGATTTATTAACCTAATCCCTTTTGTTATCATCCTTTATTGAAATCCTATTACCATTTATTTGGTTAATTTAATCATTTTTGAAACTTTATTATTATTAATTTTCATTGGTTTATTTTGTGTTCATATATTTCTAAAATCCCTTTTTTCTTTTATTAATTTTTCCACCTATCTCCATTACTTCTTTTGTTTTTATTAATTTTCATTTAATTAGTATTTTTTCTAAATATTCTTTATTACCAAATATATTATTATATATTTTCAAAATAAACACGAATTTGAATCTTGAGAAATTGAACCGAATATCCCAATACTTTTGGCGACGTTCGATAAATTCCTCTCACCTAGAGATATTCGAAGAATCACTACTTGTGACTTCTACGATATCTCATCATCGGAATTCATGCTTACTTCATTTATTTGTTTTATTTTTCTATTCTTATTTTATTTTTAGTTTCTTAAAATATTCTTCTATGGTAAATTGTTTAATAATAAAAAGGAAATTATATATACGAAAAAAATAAATAAATAAATAAATATTTATCTATTTACACATTTTTATATATCCTATGTACATTTAGAATTATATATACGAAAAAAATAAATAAATAAATAAATATTTATCTATTTACACATTTTTATATATCCTATGTACATTTAGAATTATATAGATTTCCTAAAAAATTTATTATATGTGTAAAAGAAACTATATAATCACATGGTTATATGTATTTTATATTCCTATTTTATGCACTTTATATATGTAATATATATTTTGTATGCTTTCTTTTTTTACTTTATATATATATTTATATACATTTTTTGTTGTAAATGTTTATATATTTTTTTAACCAAATATTTCCTATATTTATTTACTTATTTGCATATTTATTTATTATATATTTTTTTAAACTATATATTTCCTATAGTCATTTACATATTTCATTTATTTATTTATTTTTTTATAACATATAATTAAACTTAAATTTATTAGCTCCTAAAGAAATTTTTCATACAAACAAATATTTATTTTTGTGTTATGCAAACATATTAAAAATACACAAAATAAGCTATTAAACAGAATAAATAAATAAATAAATAATAAATAAATAAATAAAATATATATACCCAAGCGGATTGGGCCTAGGAACCCAAAACAAGAGCCTTCCTCAGTCCAAGCCCACGTCTGCCAAGGGAGTGGACCGAAGTGGGTCGGGTCGCGGATGCGGGTCGCGGGTTGCACGCGGGAGGAAGGGGAGCCGGGTGCGCGGAGCGGCGGGTGCGCGGATCTCGGATCCGGGTCGGGTCGACGCGCGGATCTGCGTGGGTCAAGGCCTCAAAACGCACCGTTTAGGTGCTCTATATAAGACCCCCTTTTTTTTCTTTACTCATTTTCGTCCGAGTTTCCTAAAAAAAAAACCTTCAAAACCCCTAAATCCTCTCAACCTCTCCCTCGCCGGGCGATTTCCGGCTGCCGTGCGCCGCCGTGCGCCGGTCGCCGGTGATACTCCCGAAAGCCTAGAAACACTCCCCTCGTCTCCCTCTCCTCAGATCCGGCCTCCGTTTAACCAAAAAAAACTCCTAACCTCACGGATCTGAAAAACCGAAGCCCTCCCCCCCTTTTTTTTTATATTTTTTTCTTGCTTTGTTGCTTTTTTTTTTGATATGGTTGTGGATTTTGTTGTGGTTTGTTTCTTTTGTTGCAGGTGATGGGGATTTAGGTCTTAGATCTAGGGTTCCTAAGGTCTCGGGTTTGGGGTTTTCTGTGAGGATGGGTTTGTGGTGGTGATGACGGCGATGATAGTTTGGTGATGATGATGGTGGTGGTGTTTAGGGGTTTCGGTGGTGAGGCTAGGGCAAGGAGAGGGTTTTTTTGTTTTGTTTCGTTAGGGTTTCTGTCGATCTCCTCTAGAGTGAGTGTCCGAGCCTTATGTTGGCTACCGATCGGGTTTTTAGAAGGAGTCTGGTATAGGGGTTTGGTATAGATGGGATGGGGTGACAGGAGTGGGTGGCCGGAAATGGTGAGGGGAGTGGTGGTGACAGGAAGGGGTGTCAGAAACTGGTGAGGGGGTGGTGGCTGGGGTAGGAAGGGGTGTCAGGAACTGGTGCCGTGCACGGCACCAGTTCTGTCCCTTCCCCCCCCTTTTTTTTTAATATTAATAATAATAAACAAAATCAAAATAATTAATTAAAAAATGAAAATAATAAAAATGAGAAGAGAAATAAAAAATAAAATAAAAATAAAAAAATAAAATAGAATAAAATAAAATAAAATAATAAAATAAAATAAATAAAATAGAATGAAAAATAAAAAATAACAATAAAAATTAGGTGTCTACACACCACATGTAAAGGGATTCAGAGGAAGGAAGCCCTTACAATTGAAGAAAAGCCTAAACCAAAACCTGATGAGGAAATGAAGGCAATTCGATTGGACGAAAAAGATAGAGAAAGAATTGTGTATGTGGGGGACCAGCTTCCTGAAGAAGTGAAAGAAGAAATAATCCGATGCCTAAAAGAGAATAGTGATGTGTTCGCATGGACCCCAGCCGATATGCCCGGAATTAATCCTGAAGTTGTTTGTCATCGGTTGAACATAGTCTCGGGGGCAAGGTCGATAAAGCAAAAGAAGAGGAATTTTGCTCCAGAAAGGCAACAGGCAATAAACGAAGGAATTTCGAAGTTGTTACAGGCGAAATTCATTAGACAAGTTAATTATCCAGAGTGGTTAGCTAACGTTGTAATGGTAAAAAAGCCAACAGGAAATGGAGAATGTGTGTGGACTTCACGGATCTGAACAAAGCTTGCCCTAAGGATTCGTATCCACTACCCCGAATAGACAAGTTAGTAGATGAAATTTGTGGGTATGAATTGCTTAGTTTCTTAGATGCCTTTTCGGGGTACCACCAAATTATGATGCATCCAGATGATGAGGAAAAGACCTCGTTCATTACCGATAGTGAGACATATTGCTGTCGGGTAATGCCATTCGGTTTGAAAAATGCAGGGGCTACCTACCAATTCATGGTAAATAAGGTGTTCCAAGACTTGTTGGGCAACGCCATGGAAGCTTATGTTGATGATATGATCATCAAAAGCCGACAGGAAGAATCACATGCTGAGAAAATGACTAAGGTATTTAATGTGCTGCGACAGTACAAGATGAAGTTTAATCCCAATAAATGGTCATTTGGGGTGAGATCTGAAAAGTTCTTGGGATTCATGATCACTAATCGAGGGATAGAGGCTAATCCCGAGAAAGTTCAAGCTATTTTGGACATAAGGCCACCCAATACTGTAAGAGAAGTTCAAAGGCTGACAGGGAGGATAGCAGCCTTAAGTCGTTTCTTGTCCAAATTAGCTGAAAGAAGTCTACCATTTTTCAAAGCGATAAAGGCAGGAAAGAACTTCAAATGGACGGAAGAGTGCAACGACGCCTTTGAAAGGTTGAAAGACTACTTGAAAGAGTTGCCTCTATTATCTCGGCCACAGCCCGGAGACCAACTCCTCATGTACCTCGGTGTAGGAGAGAAAGCTGTAAGTGCAGTCCTACTAAGGAAAAAAGGGGACAGGGATTGCCCAATCTATTATGTAAGCAAAGTCCTGCTAGATGCCGAGACAAGGTACCCCTTAGTTGAAAGAGTAGCTTTATCCCTGGTGATGGCAACTCAAAAGTTGCGGCCTTACTTCCAAGCTCACTCGATGACTATCTTAACAGATCAGCCCTTGAGGCAAATACTGCAGAAACCTGAACACTCCGGGCGTCTAATTAAATGGGCTATCGAATTGAGTGAATATGGCATTCACTTCCAGCCTCGCCAAGCAATAAAAGGACAGGCATTGGCAGATTTCATTGTAGAATGCACTGGCCGAGAGGTCCAAGAGGAAACAGAGTTAGTCTGGTGGAAATTATTTGTTGATGGAGCTCGTAACATGGATGGCAGTGGAGCCGAAATTATGCTAATATCGCCTGACGGGGAAACCTATGAGTATTCATTACGTTTCGATTTCCCAAGTTCGAACAATACAGCCGAGTACGAAGCCTTGATTGCTGGGATGAAACTTGCTGAGAAACTAGGAGTCAGCAACTTAGTAGCCCATAGCGATTCACAATTGGTGGTAAACCAGTTCTCGGGTGAGTATGAAGCACGAGAACCCGCCTTAGTCCCTTATCTGCAGAAGGTACAATTGTTGGCACAGTCGTTTCAGCACTTCCAGCTGACTCAGATAAATCGGACAGAGAACAACCATGCATACGCTTTTTCAAAATTGGCTTCTACTAGATTGGTCGGAGGGGGTATCGTCAAATTAGAATCCCTCGCTAAGCCAAGTATCGAAGAAGAAGGTGTCTACGATATCGAGATCGGAGATGATTGGAGAGTCTCGATCAAAGACTATCTGTTGGGGAACACACTCCCAGCTAACAGTGACAAAGCTCGAAGGTTGAAATTGAAAAGTGCCAGGTTTACTATAGTAAATGGAGAACTCTATAAGCGAAGCTTCACAATGCCCTTGCTGAAATGCCTAGAGCCCCAACAGGCTGAGTACACCTTACCTAAAGTCCATGAGGGAATATGCGGTGAACATTTAGGGGCTCGTGGCTTGGCCTCGAAAATACTGCGCGCAGGGTTTTATTGGCCTACACTGAGGAAGGATGCCACAGACAAAGTGAGAAGATGCGAAAAATATCAGAAATTCGCTCCAATAACAACCGCGCCTGTTTCGGCCCTTCAGAACACTCTACAGCCAACTCCGTTCGCATAGTGGGGACTAGATATCCTGGGACCCTTTCCACTAGGCTCATGACAACCAAAATACTTACTTGTGGCCACGGATTACTTCACGAAGTGGATAGAAGCCGAACCTTTAGCTACAATTTCTGAGAAGAAGGTGGAAGCAATGGTGTGGAAGGATATAATTTGCCGATTTGGGATCCCCCGTGTGATAAATGCAGACCATGGGAAGCAGTTCGACTGTGATGCTTTCCGTGATTTTTGCAAAAGCCTGAACATTCTCCTAAGAATATCTTCTGTGTCTTACCCGCGGGCTAATGGGCAGGCAGAGGTGAGTAATCGAACTATATTACGTGGGTTGAAGACCAGACTGGACAAAGCAAAGGGAGCATGGGTAGACAAGCTCCCGAGTGTTCTATGGGCCTACAGAACGACAAGTAAGGTGTCGACAGGGGAAACACCGTTCAATTTGGTGTATGGAACCGAAGCCCTCATCCCAGTAGAAGTTGGAGCTGAGTCACCCTGGTTGGTCCCCTACATCAAGGAGCTCAATTCTCAGGGACTAAGGGACAACCTAGACCTGATAGATGAGCTGAGAGACAAAGCAAAAATAAGATTGGCCGCTTACCAACAGAGGGTAGCCACTTATTACAATGGACGGGTGAAGAGCAGAGAATTACAAGAAGGAGACCTGGTATTGAGAAAGTCAGCAATTACAAACGCCCATAAGGAGGATGGAAAGCTCCGGGCTAATTGGGAAGGACCATACAGAATCAGAAGGATGATCGGACCTAGCACATGTACCCTAGAAACCTTGCAAGGAAAGAAGATATCAAAGACTTGGAATGCCAACCACCTTAAACTGTACTGGCAGTAAACGTTGTGCTTCTTTTCTGATTATGGTTATTCTTGTCTTCTCTTTTCCATCTATTGCTCTGTTACTTTACAAATATTATTGTCTTATCTGATTCATTAATAAAGGCCAGCCCAGCCCATCATTTCCTATAATTCTCTAACGCAATGTGTAAGACAGATTATGTGAACAACAGCTGTCAAACAAAAGTCCCTAAGCGAAAAACGAGCGAGACGGGCAAACAAAAAAGTCCCTAAGCGAAAAATGCGCGAGACGGGCAAACAAAAAAGTCCCTAAGCCAAAAATGCGCGAGACGGGCAAACAAAAGTCCCTAAACGAAAAATGCTTGAGACGGGCAAACAAAAGTCTCTAAGCGAAAAATGCGCGAGACGGGCAAACAAAAGTCCCTAAGCGAAAAATGCGCGAGACGAGCAAACAAAAAAGTCCCTAAGCGAAAATGCGCGAGACGGGCAAAAACAAAAGACCCTAAGCGAAAAATGCGCGAGACAGGTACATCTAAAAGTCCCAAAGCGCGGAAAAGTGCGAGACAGGCAAAGACTAGTCCTTAAACATGAAAAGCGCGTGAGAAAGGCAAAACCGAGAGACCATCCAGCAACAAACAAACGCGATATCCAAGTAACACAAAAGACACAAAATATATAGCATGTTACGAGGTACGTTGAAATTTTCAGACTAATATGTTGAAATACGTTAGCAAATTATGGTTAACACCTTGACATTTTAGTCGTTATTCAATAAAGTCCTTAAGCGAAATAAGCGCAAGATAGGCCCAATGCTCGAGAAAAGTTCATCTTTGCACGGGAATAAAAACGCTGTCTCAAAGAAGAACTTGGGGAGCAACATGGTATAAAGGTAAAAATAGAATTATTTGATATCATTTCAGAACTTTGTGATGTAACAAGTATACAAAGTATTATACTGAATTCACATAAGCAAAAGAAAAGCTACAGAATGAAACGGTACTTTTCATTAAAAATGAATCTGTACATGGGAGATAATAAACAAAACAAAAAATACTAAATTCTAATCTACGGCAATGACCGAGTTAGCCGGCTGAGAATGCGCTATATCAGCACTAGCATCTTGAGAAGCTTGAGGCTCAGGAATTGGAGGAGTCAAAGAATCAAGATCCTGGGGAGCCAAAGAAGCCATCCCGGAAGCAGGAACGTCAACTGAAGGCCCAACCACAGCCGCAGAGTCTGGCACAGGATCAACGGCTGTGGAATCAGAGATTTGGAAATCATCGCCGTCTAACCCCAGCAGTGCCTCGATAGACTCAGGCTGCTCGCCTGCCTCGATAGATTCAGAAACGTTACGCGCTGCTGGAGGCTCAGATCGATCAAGTGCATTAGAAGACTCAAGCTGACATTGTGGCTGTTGAGGAGGCCACGGACCCTCAAGATTGTCCAGCTCATCCACAGCTCCCTCCGCTAAATAGGCCTCCGGACCTTGCGAGTCGGGTTCATACATGGTCCAAGAAGGAGCTTCGTTGTACTTGGCCTCCTCAGTAAAAAGCAATTCAGGGAAAGCCTCACTAGGTCGATGCTTCTCCAGCCAAGAACGAGCCAAGTAGAAGCCGTATTTAATGAATCCCGTCGCGAACTCTGTTTTCTTATCAAAGCAGTGCTGGGACAAGCGGTATTCAAGAATGGCCTCGATTTGAGCTTCTCTTTGACGATCCAGTATGTTGTGCAGCTCCTCAATGGCCTCATCCCGTTGCCTCTCCATAGCTCCCCGATCATCGACGGCCTTATTGTAAGCTTCTTGGTACCCTTGAAGGGAAGCCACCTTCGTCTGCTCTTCTCGAAGCCTTTACTCGAGATCAGCATTTTTTCTACTCAACTCCTCCATCCTTTTGGATAGGGGCGAAGTTGGACAACCTCGTTCGCAAGCTCCATTCTCTGTTCTCGAAGCTCGCGAATCTCTTTATCGGCTTGCTCCCTAAGATCCCTATGTCGAGCATTGACCGCCGTAATTTGTTAAGTCGTCTGACAAAACAAAAAACAGATGTAACTCAAAAAATTGATGAAAGAGCTTAAAAAGGAGAGAATCTAATTACCAAACAAGTACAAAGCTCTCACCTTCATGGCAAAATAGTCAGAATTATCCTCCGCTTCTGTAAGGTTTGTGAAAAGGCCCGCCTCGTCGCGAGGAAGGATGGTGCTCCAGGCCAGACGAGACGCTATCCCGGCATCCTCGATGCTATCGTTGTCATTCACTCCGGGATAAGTCTGGAAGTATTCCCCACCTACAACGACCCCGTTATCAACGGGATAATGCCTCAAAGTCGGATCGGCTACCTTAGGCAAAATCGGTCTTGTAGGCATAGTGGCTTTAATAATCAGCCTCTTTCTGTATTTGCGTCTAGGCTGGCGAGGGGCAGACCTATCCTCAGCAACTCGAGAGCCACCCTCTTGACGGGCTGAATCACTCCTTTGGGACTCAGAGCTCTCGCGATCGTCCGGACCATGCAGGAACAAGAGGCCTCTTTCGTTTATTCCTCCCGGCCTCTTGTGTAGGACGGCTGGATTCACCAGTAGAAGGTGGAGGAGGAGCAGGAGCAGGAGCACAAGCTGATCCAGATGGGGCTCTAACTTGCGACTGAGGAGGAGTCACTCGAGCAGCAACACTGGCATCCTTCCTACGCATCAAATCTCGGAAGTTCATGCCTGTACAATATAAACAGAAAGGATCAGCAGACCAAGTAAAACACCACGCACATGCGTACAAAAAAATAAAAAAGGGTTGAAAACCTACAAAACCACCAAAGTCCTCTAGACTATCCAAATTCGAATCCAACGAAAAATCGACGAAAGGACTCCCAAAGGCGTCAGCCTGAGCCCACTCAGGGTTCTCCTCTATTTGACCACTAGTACCCGCAACCTCAAGGGTCTTGTCCTCCGAATCTGAAGAGGATTCATCTACAAGGCGACCTACGAGGGTGGATGCTTCGGCTACGGGTACCGGGGATGGCTGACTAGGACCAGCATCAGATACACGAGGAGTTGTAGGCAAGTTAGATGGGGCAGCAGAAGCTTCGAGAACGGTCCTGCTTACCCTCCAGCCGGCAGCGGCAATGTTCTCCGGGGTTAGAAGGGAAAATAAATTACACTCCCCAGTAGAACAAATTCGCCGAATAGGCTCACCATATTGGTCTCTTAAAATTTCTGTCCTGAATCTTGCCGAGCGTTGTGAATGGTCGAAAGTATCACGGTTCCATCTAGAGCGAATCCGCAGATCGCTTGGAATCTCAACAACAACCCACTCGCTCTCAAAGCCACGCAGTTTATTAGGGAGATCGAAGAAGATTTTATTATTAGGAAACTCGTCAACCGTTAATCGCTGAAGAGAGAACGTTATTAACCCTTTCAACCTACGAACTCTGAAAAAGGCGCTTAAGAGAGTAACTGTTGGAATAATATCCAGGTTATGACACACTATGGAAAACGCTACCAGTTGAGCCTATGCATGGGGATGGAGTTGACATGGGACAATGTACTTATATCTAAGAAATGCTTCGCCAAACTCCGGAAGAGGAAAGCGAAAACCGAAAGACAAAGAAGCCTTATGAACGGCTACACCGTTTCTAACCAAGTCGGGCGTAACCTCCCCTTGCACTGGAAGTCTATAGCTATAACCCGAGGGAAGAGGGAAACGAGTCCTAAAATCCTCTAAGTCAGCATTTGTCAAAGAACATACGAGACCACCTGTTTTAAGTGTTTTACTCGGGCGTAGCAAAGACATAGCAAAAAGGCCAAAATTGCCCGGCGACAGACTCTACAGACGACAGACCCGATAGGCGACAGACTTATTAAGGTGACAGACCTTTTAGGCGACAGACCTTTTGGGCGACAGATGTACTTAGCAAGACACTTGCGGGAGACTAAACTCTACGCGGAAGACCAAGCCACTTGCGGAGACATAAATCTAATGCGAAAGGTGAATAAATAATGCGACAGATGTATACTTACTGTCGATGAGGTAAGCGAGAGACTCCTGGTGTGAGAGCGAAAGACTCTTTTAGGCGAGAGAGCTGAAAAATGGGCGACGGACGGCTGCTCAGAGGTTTCTCGTGCGTTCTCTCGTTGGGTCCCAGCAGTTTATATAGCAGCGACAGGGAATGCCAAACGTCACGCCTGATCACGCCTGTCACAGAGTAGAATTTTTTCACCTGCAAAAAATACCAAAAGAAATCACAAAAAATAAAGAAGACTATTCACAGTGGGCTAAGGCCCAAAAAACACATATTTATACTCTCTTGATTGGAGAAATCCAACAAGAGAGTGGGGAGCCATTGATATGACAAAGTCTACCCGTGTTGAGCCAAGCCCAATAGTGTCAGAGGTCACCATGTGGCAAAGACTCACTGGTCAAAGTGGCCTTCGGCGACAGAGGCAAAGTGCGTCATCACACCTGTCGCTGGGCGACAGACCTACTGGTCCACATAGCCTTCTGCGCCAGAGGTAAAGTGCGTCATCGCACCTGTCACTGGGCGACAGAATCACAGCCTATCGCCTACAAGCATAACGCGACACATGGCACGCATTACACCTATCGCTTGGCGACAGACTCGTAGTCTGTCACCTACGGTCATAAGGCGACACGTGGTGCATAACTTCGACTCCCGCTAGCGACAGATCCCTGACGCCACAATGTGCCACGTAGTATGAACCTCTCACCGGCGACAGGCTCTGAATGCTCCCGGTTTTCAAGGAACTTGTGTTATATTGGGACACAACTCTCAGCAAGATGATGGACTTATCTTCAAGCAATTAACCTAGAATATTGGCCTATAAATAGGCCCCCATGTACAATTTTATTCTCTAATTTTTGACTACTGGCTTTTACGCTTCCCAATACTAAAGAGCTTTTTGCTGACTTAAGCATCGGACTTTTCTTGTTTTACAGAAGCTTCCTTGAGACACGTGGAGATTAAGTACGAACATCGACGTCAGCATATCTTTATTGTTGTTTTGTGCAACGACAATAACCTTAGTTAGTAACTAAGTATTTTTTTTATTATAATTGAGGGTGGGGATCGAAGTTGTTTAAATTCGAATTTATACCTTACAGCATGTCATAATTTTTTTTAATTACTCATTAAGAAGCATGTCATAATTTTTTTTAATTATTCGATTAAGAAGTTGTCCGCTAATTAATATGTATACTTAGAACAAGGTAAGCTAGCATGAATGAAAAAAAAATGTAAGCCAGCAAAACTTTTGGCTAGTCAAAAGGAATGGAATGAGGCACAAGATATTTTGGTGGAGAAGAGAAAAGTAAAAGGGAGCCACAATAATAAAGAAACAAATTATGTAAGGAGATGTTGAAATTGAATAAGGTTTTCAATGCATGAATGCATGAAAACTAGGGAAGAAAGTCCACCCTTTCTCACTCGTGAGGTTGATACCACCCCCAAATGCACGTCACCGTACAGAAACACACAACTCTGAATAATCAAAGTCTGATTTAACGGTTTATTATTCCTTTTCAAGAATATTTAGATTCAACATTCGATTTTTTTCCTCTTCTACGAAAAAAAGAATACACAACTCTGATTATCTATGTTTATTTCAACGTATGTGCTCTGCGAGCAGAAAATACTTCCAGAATCGCCATCTCAATCGATTCCGCCTGCAGTTTCAAAGGTTCATGCGTGTAAGAATGTATGTACAAAGACGCACTGCTGATATAGCTTTTGATTTCATAACTTCTAAGTTTCATTCTTAAAATAAATTAAGGCCTAATTTTATGTTATGGTTGGGAATTAAAGTCCCTGGTATGAAGTTCTGTACTTTGGCTTGCTAATATATTAATAATATGAAATTATTTTAGCTCAAAGAGTATTTTTTATTAGTTAGATTAATGGTCCAAATTATATATGACCTGCTTTAGAAATGCTTTGTTAATTCTAATTTTTAAATGGATAATTCTAAACTTAATTATGTGCAATTAACTTAATGAAACGTCTTTAATACCGAAATTAAAAGTTAGACACTAAGATTTATTGAAAACCAATGTGAGTAATAATTAAATATCTATTGCCTATACTAAAAAAAATAATATCTATTGCAAGGATCATAAACTTGTTTTGTTTGCTTTTCAATTTATATATATTGTCACTATCAATATAATATATAATTACTAGAGAAAAACAAAAGAAAAATCTCAATGAAATCTGTCACTCAACTCCTAGTTTTTTAATAATCAATTCCCGGCCTTCGATGGCAAGGGCTACCTTAATCAAAACAAAATATCAAAGAAAAACAAAGACCTTTAGTGTTTTACCTATTTGACCCGGCCCAAATGCAAAAAGGAAAAAGAAAGAAAAAAAAAATCATTCTCATCAATTAATCATGAGAGTTAAATTAATTAGCAAAGATGCTGAAGTAGAGGGTGGGGAAATCGTCTGTTTGTTTATCCATCTAAGATGATGAGTATTGGTAGAAGCAATACTGTTACTAATTCTAATGAATGGCTTCCAAAAACATAAGATGGATTGTAACCAAAAAAAAACATAAGATGGATTGTGGGTACGGAACGAATGAATATTATTAAATGGAATATTTGCATTCTCCATGACAGGAAAGGATAAACTCAGTACAACAATTTTTATCCAAAAAAAATCTTGCGAGTATAGCTCTCCTAAAACGACCACAAAAAAAGTGTGCTAAAACCCAACTTTCCATGGTTGGAAATAGTCCTGCTGATCTTGAGCATTACTTTTTGATCAGATTGTTATCATCAAAGTAATTAACCACCTATTTAATACGTGCCGACCACAAATTATAAATGTATTTCTGATTAGAAAAGAGATAGAATCCCAATGTCTAGACTGGAGCAACAAAATTAATGCAGAAGTAAACGATTTTATTTAGTTTAGGGTTCTATTACTAATTATTAGTTTAGGTTACAAGAGCCCTAGAATTAGGCATAAGTAATGAAAAATTTTCTTGTCGTTGCTAATTTATTGCATACAACTAAGTTTTGTTACTAATATATAGTATCATTTATGAGTTCCTTATTGCTAGTTCGGATTTTGAGCATTAGCACAAGTGATCATGCTTCTATCTCTAAAAAACAGAAATTTTGTAAATTTAAACTTTGAATTTCAATATTTTTTCCTTCCTCAAATAAAAGCTTTAGTTGTATAAAAAAGAAATCTTAAGAGAGTCCTAACCTTTGACATATCTATAGAAAATTTAAGTAATAACGTCCATATAATTTTTCTAACTAAAGAAGAAAGGATTCCGATCAGTAGTGTTAATTAATTCTAAGCATCCAGGCAAAAGTAAACGATACCGATTAAGATTTGATGGATTAAGTTACAAGATTGTCGAATTAATTTTCAAATATACATATTTTAGACGTGCAAGGATTAGTTTATACCTTAAACTCTTCTTGGCTGACATATAGAAATGTAAGCAACTGCGCTGTTCAAGCTCTAGGACCATTGACTTCATTTAGATATAATATTTTCGGATTACAACTCATGTTCTTTAAATACATTCCTTGATATACTTGCTTACTAATCTTCTATGACAATGAAGTTTAAGGTTTAAAATATTACCATTTTCAAAGGTTTTTCATTGGTTGTTTTTCTCATTTTGAAGAAGAATCTTAGGTGTGTAAAGAATTAAACCCTAATTAACCGGCAATGCCACAAGGTATTCCTGGATGGCAAAAAAGAATCCATTGTCGTTTCTGGATTGATGCTTTTAGCCTTAGTATTAGACTTAATTTAACTAAAAAAATAGAAGAATTTTGTAGAAAAACTGCTTTGATTCTTCAGTTTTTCCTAGGAAAAAGACTCGTAAAGCAAGATTTGCAGTACCTACACATAAAATCATAGCCTGCTGTGATATTCTTCTTTCTTTTCCTTTAAGTCTAGGGTTAGGTAAGATGAGTTTTTCAAGGGTCCCTCCCTCTACAAACTCTTTGACCCTGTAAACAGTTCCTTCACGTGGGTATTTATTATAAGCTAACCTAGTATTTTTGTCCTTTAACCTTAAACCCTGCTCGAGGGTTAGTATTAATGGTATGAATTGAGAATTATGGGTTCAAATCATCGAAATAATTTTTTTATTAATTTGAAAGAAAATTTGTGCTAATTTAAGTCACAAAAACAGATTTTTAGTCAATACAAAAAAAAAATTGTGTACACACGAGTTATAACTTTTTTCAAATCTCAAAATGTGAAAATTTTGTATATTAAATTTATCTTTTAACCCTAAACTCTGCTTGCTTTTCTTTTAGAGGTTTAATAGAACCACACCTAGCAATTAACCTTCGCATAATTGCAATTCACATTGGGATTTTTCTCCAAAGAATCTAAGTTTTCATTGTCCACAATACAACTTAAATCATATATTTTATTTAAAGTACAAATTAAAGAGAGCCAACTATGAATGAACCTTAATGACATCTAGAAGGAGTAGGCTTGTGGCCTTATTTTGATTAATTATTGCGTGGAGGTTTCTTCTTTGTTCTTTTCACATGTTGCGACGAATACAGTCACTTCAAGTCACTTTTACGAGTTATTTCTTCACTTGTTCGTGTTCATCAGAATTTGATCAGATTAAAAGAACCCAGACTTGGTTTCCAAGAGAATAACTTGTGATGATTGTTAATACTTAAAATTAAGCGTCCCAACAACACAGGCGTTTGCCCAATGAGATAAGCTTTGTCGATACCGACTTCTTTGGTCAATGGATGATGAAGTTACTTTGATTAAGACAAAACATTTTGTCATTACATGTCTGCATTTGTTCATCCTCTCCATCATATCTAAAACCTCTTAATTTCTTATTAATTAACTTGATGTCAGTGAAGTATAACTAATATACTCTTAACTGGGTGATTAAAATAAATTGTAAGATATTGTAAGATTTGGATTTAAGTCTAAATAATCTTATTTTCCGTCTCTCAATTAAAAAAAAAAATCAGTGAAGTATGCACCATGCCTATGTGTGTTTTTTTCAAAGAAATCTATTTGGTTTTAGGCTTTGAATCTACTGTTTATACTTGATTTTAATACAAAAGAAATGTTGATTTCATGTTCAAACAGTGAAATGATTTCAGTTTCATACGACTTTATTCTTATTGTTTACATTTACTTCCAAAATCGATAATGCTATAGTAACACAAGTTACGTAAAATGAAAAGAGAATGTTTCAAGTGACAGGGTAATACTCAGCAGCAAGAATATAAACTCGATTCCAATGAATTAAAACCAAATTGCTGCAAAGAGTGTAACAAAGAATGTGAGAATAATTGATGCTCCTGAGCCTGGGTTCAAAAATTGGCTAGAATACAAATGTTGCTGCTTCCACAAATACAAATATCATTACAATCTACTTTCCTAGTATGGATTTTGCCTGGCAATGGGCCTAATTAGCTAGCACAGGTTAAAATTATTAGGCCAAGACCCAAATTAAAGGACTGCACTTTGGTTCATCTGGGCTTGGAATCCCTTTTTCTTGGGCTTCTCACTCAATTCTGACCTAGTCATAGTTTTGGGGCTTTGTTTGTTTGGCCCACATAGCTAACTGGCCCATAGTTCAGCTTCCCCACATCTTTTAAGGGATTTTTCGGTTTTGGATACGGAATTAGTATGTATGACCAAACCAATAATATTTGGTCTTCCTTTGTCTTCTTGGTTAGGCTTTAGATTAGACTTTAGAGCTAACTATACAACGATAAAAAGTCTTTTTACTTCTTGATAATACTTGGCAATCTTACGTATAATATAAAAATGACACAAATAAAAAATATAAAAATAATATGAATTAAAATGAAGTAAAAATTGTATATGAATATGATAAAAATTAAAAATAAAATTTTTTATTTTTCATATCAATTTGAATTTTTATATTTTACACGACACAAAAATAATTTTACATAACACGATAAATTATAAATATAAATTGTCAAATCTTATTATTCAGTGAGTTTAACTTTCACCATTTTTCACATTCAAAAAAATGTAAGATTAACTCGAATGTTACGCTTGATGAAAAATTTCTTAACGATTAAGAGTTTAAAAAGATAAAAACGTGTAATTTCCATTCTAGTTGAGCAGTAAATAAAGGTTGGCAGGTTCAAGGTAGACTAAAAAAAAAACTATTTCCCCAACCTGCAACATGGAAGACTTTATACTTATCCAATAGCTATTGTCATTTATTTAACAAGAATAAAATTGTACAAGTACAAACTAGTAATTTACTTGGTAATTAAATGTTCTAAAAGTTGTAGTTTAAAACTCAAAAGAGAAAAGATCCAAACTCCTTGTTGACAAACAGAAACTCTCTTAGAAAAAAATAATTAAGATCTATGGCTAGCTCTCCTAATGACGGTGGTGGCATCCTAAGGCATGGAAGAATGATGGGGGGTCAGGATCAGTTCATCAGTCAGCATAGTTGAAACTTAAAAAGTTTAAATCACAAACCCCATGTGGCATTGCTTACAAGCTAATCAACCAGATATTTTTTTAGTGACGAAAATGATTATCAGCCACTAATTAACATATTCTACTGTCACTATAGCCATCAACTGTGTTAATTTTTTTTTTGTAAAACGTATATCTAACCAGAAATCTCCTCATTAAAAGATAAAAAAAAGTTATGACATATTGTAAAATTTAAATTTAAATTTCTCAAATTTTACTGTCAATTAAAAAAATTGAACGAATCACTTTAAACTAATATATATTGAAATGAGATAAAAACCGGATCAAAATAGGATGAAGAATGAATCCAAAACTTAATTTAGATAATTTATTATTTAAACCTTCTCTTTAAAAAATTATTTTCAATACATTTAGCCCATAACAAAAGTTAACTTTGTTCAAATCCTTCACATAAACCAGCAAAACTTTTTAACTATGCAAATATAGACAGGACAAGAGAGAAAATACAAATTCATTCCAGCCAAGACAACTATGGAATCCCATTTGAGGTTGGCTTGACATATTTGCATTGTTTCTCATTAGAATAATATGCTGTGGAAACATAATACATTAATACTAGTAAAAATCATTAAATAAAGTAACGTAAATGTACAATTTCAAAGGAGAAAACGAAGGAAGAAATAATTAAATGGTGAAATTTCCAAGAACAAATATACATTCAACCAATAAAAAGAAAGTCAGCCTAATTGGGGTTATTTAAATTAATTAATTAATCTTTATGATGCCAACCGCATAAGCTGACCAAGTGTTTAGAGACAAAGAATAGCATCATTTTTCTTTTTCCTTCTTGGGTGAACCCATGTAAGGCATCGTTTGGGCTCTAAAATAATCTATAAATTTAATTTCTTTTACAATATATTAAAAATATATTCAATTTAGTTTGGATTTATTTATTTTTCGATGATTCTTAAAATGTTACTAAATCCAAATTCATAAAGCTCACAAAACACCAAAATGAAAAACAATCACGTCGTATGTACCCGTAATATTAAAGTAAGAAAACACAAAGCAATTTTCATAACAAAAATATAAAAAAGCAGGTAAACAATCTTTACTAACTTTCTTCCCAAGTAAATTTTTTTTCTCGAGCATCTTCTTCCTTCTCTCTTCTTTTCTTATTCCTTTTTAATTTATTGTTTTCTTTGCTTCCCTCCTTACACCTAAATTGATTTAAGCTTTGTTTGGTAGGAAGGATGAAAATGGGTGAAGATGAAAAATTTGTTAATCTAATGGTTAAGCTATAAAATAAAAAAATGGTTATGAAGCTTAACTATTAGATTATCAAATTTTTTTCTTCACCATTTTCCGTCCTTTCTACCAAACAAAGTCTTAAAGTGTCGAAAAATAATTCCGAATATTATGATTATCTTTTCTTTATCTGAAAAAAATTTGATGGAAGCTATTTATATTTTTCGATAAATTTTTTTTTTCGTATTAATGGGACCTATTTAAAATTTTACTCTCTAAATATTATTGGATCAAGACATGGCATTTGATTCAAAAGTTTTATGATTGATTGAACTGAAATTGGGGAAAAGAACAATTCAATGTGTGATTTGTTTTAGTTGCAAGGAAATTGGGGCCATTGGCCCATTGACTTCAAAACTAGAGCAATTTGCGCAATGACCAAACCACCTTCTCTGCCGTGGTGGGATCCTCTTTTCATTTTCTGCAGACCCCACAAGCGGCTGCTATAAGGCACAATCAAAATAATTAAACACCCACGTCCAAATTATTAATTAAAAAAATTGTTCACGTCTCAATCAGATTCTGGTCCGACCACAAACATGTGCAACAAATATGTTGTGAAAAATTAGAAATGATTTTTTAATTTTACGCACTGACAACGAAATTAATATTTTTAATAATAATAATAATAATCTTGAAACTATATTATATAATCTATCTATGCAACAATTCGTATTAAAATTTGTAAATCATGTAGATATTTATCAGTTAATAATATAATACTAAACGTAAGGACTTAGTAATTAATCTAGTTGAAAAACATAGACTGCAAGATTCGCGTTTAATTTATCAACAGTCTTTTGGCTTTTCTTGGACTCCAAGTCCCAAGATTGAACTAGGTAGCACGGGCACACGCATGAAATGTCATGCAATTTCTCTCTTTTTCTTTATTAAAATCAACTAGTACTTTTTTTTAGTAAGTTATGAAAATTGATATGAACTATTTTTATGTATAAATTTGATAAGTAACTAGTAAATTAGATTTAAATTTATATTTGATACATTATTAAAATTTCTATGTTAAGAAATTTGAAATTTTAATATAGACGATTCATCCAACCTTTTAAAGTGCTAGATTATTTGCATATAAGAGTTCGATCTCACAACCCTATTGTCAAAAACTATTTATGGTGTAAAAAAATAAAAATCTATTAGATCGTTTTTTGTACAACGAAGACTTCTAGTTTGAGGAAGAATTTTCCGATCAATAGACTTGCGAAATTCACATGATTTAATAAAAAACCATTACTTTAATAATATATTTTTAAATTAATACTCACATTTTTTATTTAAAGCACATACTAACATAGTACTAAATAGAACCAAAATGTCAGAAGCTACATAAATAAAAAGAAAATTGACAAATCAAATAATTGGGGGAGATATTATCTTTGTTAGTGACTTAGCACTTATCACATCTACATGGTTAACATACGATCCAATTTGACCATTAGAATACCACTTGAATAGATATTTATCAGCAGGCGACACTAAGAAAGCCCTTAAAATAAAACTCGATATTGTCCTTTGCCCACTTATCCTCATTAAACTTATAAATTCATGATTACATACAGTAAAGTACAAAATTTTGTCAAATACAATTTTTTAAAATCTTTATCAAATTTTAATGCCAATTTAACGGGAAAGTTGCTTTAAAATGAAAACATGAATGTTACTATTAAACAGATATCTCTAAGCGAAACATGGAGAGATAAGAGACATTGAAGACGCGCCCACCCAACCCACAAGCTCCATTGAATATTTAGAGTACGTGGAACGGTGGCAATACGAGGCGGGCGGGGAGATAAGCAGTGCATTCCAGCTAAGCCTAAAGGGAAAGGTCCTTGACGGTAGAAGATGACTTCACTTTCGGCCTCAATTTGCAGATATGCTTTGCTTTGCCTGGCAAAGGAGAAAAGAAAAACAGCAGGGAAATTCACCTTTGGCCCTTCACGTCTGGTAAAAAGACGAAACTACTGAATTAGAGAACTCTGCTGCAACTACATTAAATTATAAATTTTATATTAAAATTCGTATCTGAATCAACTTTGTTGTGGCTAAATCACTAGATCTAGCTGCAACTGGTCTATGGAATTAGTCCAACTTTGCTACTTCGGTCTCCCCACGTTGCAGCAAAAAACACAGAATCAAAGCCTACCGTTCACTTGGAATCAAAAGCGTTAGGTGCAAGTAATTTTCAATTCCAACCAGAAGATCCCCACACACACTTTGAATATAATATAGAATTGACTTGAGAATATATGCTAACAGTGAAGTGCTTCAGTTTCATCAGCAGATAGATTCAGCAAAGCGCCATGACCAAATCAATTGTTAAGCGAATGCTTCAAGTAATGCAAGCAGAGAAATAAATCAAGAGGAAAACTTAAACTTCATTGCTTATATGGTATCTTAAACATGAGAGGATGAGCAAAAAAGACTATCAAAACTCTTCAACAGACAGACCAAAGCAGTAGCTGAATCCCTTGGACGGCTCTGCAGCACAAGAAAACCCAAAGGATTTCCAACCCCCTAGAAGAAGATGGCTCATTCCTCTTTCACAAAGCAAACAAATAAATTAAACTTAAATGCTATTTGATAATATTAAGTCCTAACTGCAAAACTTATGGGCACGCAATGTTGAGGGGGGAAACTTCTTGGCCGAGAAGAAAGTCATCAGTGCTGAAATCACAATCCGGTAGCTCACTAGGCTCGTCGCCATCGATCCCGCAAATACTGAGGTCTTCAATGCTGCAATAATCCGTCAATGTCATACCAAAATCATTGATGAAAAGATAGTCAGCAGGCTCTGCATCTAAGTTAAGCTCTCGTCCAACTGAACTGGCAAGCATCGGATCATCGATGTAACAGATATCAGGGATTGGTAAATTGGCAAAGTTTGCATCGAATCCTTCTTTGTTCGCATCCCCGGAATCTTCATTGATAATTGAAACGGGAACAGATGCAGAGGTATCCAATTCGAGCACCGATGATGGTGAAGTAGGTGATGAAGGACTCTCAGATTCTTCAGATGTAGAAGGAACTGAGCTCCTGTTGTGAGAAGCAGCTGCAGAACAAGAAATGCCATTGGTTTTAGCAGAGGAAGAAGAAGCGGCAGAAGCAGAAGCTTCAGCCGCAGCAGCAGCAGCAGCCAAAGCCTCGAATTCGAGCTTTTTAGCATCATAAGCCTTGGCTGCATCTTCAAGAGTTTCGTAAGTTCCCAACCAAATCCTGGTTTTCTTCAGGGGATGCCTGATTTCAGCAGCCCATTTGCCCCACTTCCTTTGGCGAACACCAACGGGTTTCTTGGTTTTAGCCACAAGAGCTTTGTCTTCGAGGGTTCTACTCAAAACCCTTTTCCTGCTAGAGTTACTGTCCTGAGAAGAACTCTCAGATTCGAGAGGTTTTGACAGAGGAGCCAAAGCAAGAAGAGGAACTTTAATCTCACGAACAACACGCTTTCCCCCGGAGGCCTTTCTAGCATCAGTTCTCTCAGATTCATCTTCACTTGAAGATGAATCAGTGGCATAAGGATCATGAAAGATAACACGAACTTTTCTAGTCATTTGGATTTCTTCTTCAGCCAAGATTGGTTGGATTTTTTTGGACTTTCTGCAGGATTTATTCAGATTCATGGATTGTCTTCGAGACTCTGGCATTTTTAGCAGCAAAACTGGTAAACTCACCTAAAACCCCACCTCAAGATACCAGGAAAATTGTCAACAAATATGAAAACAAAATCGAGGAGGAAAATGAAAGATCAAAATCTCAGACTATCGAAGGAGTATCAAGTATGAGCCCCTCTCAGATACAAGAAAAGATAGAAAAATCGTTTTATGTGAAAACCCCCAAAACACTCTACTCCAGAACAAGTCCTGCAAACGAAATATAAAACAGAACCAATATCAAAACACTGAAAATCTAGATTCAGATCAAAACAAGAAGAAACAAAACATGGGTTCTTAATACGACATACCTTTTTGATCTCAAACGCATCGAAACAGTCGGGAACACGAGATTCAGTCTCTGCCAGTAGAAGCAGAGAATCATGCAAGAAGCGACAGCCAACAAAGCAGTTGTGAACAAGTGAGAACAAGCAATTGTAGAAGATGAAAGCCAGAGCTGCAACTGAGCCCCAATCAAAGCCAAATCAAACTCAGCCGACATAAATTCCCCAATCAGCCTCGCTTAACCTTCGAAAGCGCAACAAAAGCGACCACCACAGAACCACAAGAACACTCCACCAAAGCCTTCTTGCCTTCTGAGAGAAACCAAAACCAAAAAACTCCTTAGATACTGCTAGATAGAGCAGGAGAGAAAAGAGGAAAACAAAAAGGAATACAAATCTATGGCTCCGATCTCTCTCTCTCTAACTCTAGAACTTACAAAAATAAGCTAAACAGCTATTATCGATTTCCTTGGTTACAATAATATAGACCGCAAGCTAGAGACCAGAGTGAAAAATAGCGTAAAAAAAAATTGACCGCCCAACGATGTTTAACATAGACTGACAGCACAAATCTCCATGGAAGAAACATCAAACAAAATTCATTAAATATCCCTCGACAATCAAGGAACAAAATAGTTACCAGTTGAAGTCTTTCTCTTTCTCTGTAATTTCTTCTTATTCTATTCTTCACGTCTCCTTCTCTTTTCTTCGCATTTCTTTAAGCCACTCACTTTTGCCGAAGCAGTCAAAAACAGGCATTAAGCAGAATTTTATACCATTTTATATTTTATAATAATATATGAATATGAATTTGCTAAATTAATAAATTATGAGCTGTCATGCACATCCATCATGCATGAGCATTCCATTGCCAATCTTACCATGTCATGCTCAACCTGTTTGTGGGCACGGGGTCTTTTCACTAACACTTCCCACTCGCGACTGCCCTCCACGCTCAAATCTACGACCGCCTTAACTTTGGGGCCTTGGGTTTGGCCGTTTGGTGGCGGGTTTATTGCACGCGTGAGTTATCTGAGGTGGGGAAAGAGCTCTGACTTACGATGCGCCGCGAGTCGGCAGCGCATATGGGTAGGGCTTTTCCTGGCATGTATCGCTGGATTCTCCTAATATTTGGGTCTAGGACTCTGTCAAATTACAATGTTACCACTGACCAGTGACGAATTTTCTTCCGTAGCTGCGTTCTAGGATTCCTTCGCCTGTACTTTCGCACTTTTATTTTAGATTTTTGCGGAAAATATCGATATCAAATAAAAATTTTATTTTCTTAATTATCATATTTTTGGCAGATTTATTTCTATAATAATTGTTAAATGATATAATGATATTGCTTCTGCTTCACTTTACCTCCCTTTTCTTTGTTAAAATATTAAATGTTTTCCATTTAAGGGAATATTGTGTATTATTTTTATAATCATATGTCCAAATTCATTATAACTATTAATAAAATCAAATCAGTATTTATTATAACTATAATAATTGTTAAATGATATAATGATATTGCTTCTGCTTCACTTTACTTCCCTTTTCTTTGCTAAAATATTAAATGTTTTCCATTTAAGGGAATATTGTGTATTATTTTTATAATCATATATCCAAATTTATTATAACTATTAATAAAATCAAATCGGTAAGTTTCTAAAGACATGCATGAATATATTTGGAAAATATTGCACCTTGATTCGTCAATTTTATAGTAAAAGCACATTATTTCCTTCACTTGTCACTTTTATTGATAGCCTGTAAATATTTAAAATATATATAATTAATTTATTGTTTTTCATTGAATAAAGCGAAAGCAATTTATAAATGTAAACTTCTTTTCTTAAATAATATTTTAATGACCTTTAAATAGTACTGCGACGCTCTCCTTTCTTTACCTTTTCTCTTTGGTATACTTTATGCCTTTAGCAATTTGTTTTGCTTTTTGTTTTGCATGTAAAAGTTCAGTTAATTCGAATTAAACACAAAATAGTGATAAAATTTTCTCATCCATGAAATTTATCTTCTTTTAAAGTCTCGAATCAAACATATTTTCAAAAGGAAAAATAATTATTAACAATCGATGCTTTTATTGGAAAATAATCAAAATAGCATTATAACACGTTTTATTTATTGTTGTTAATATTTTTGGAGCATTAAAAGAAAAAATAAATGAAAACTACCATATCTGTATTCTCTGTTTTCATTAGCGGCTTGAGTAATGGAGTAAGACATAAGGCTTAGTAATTGTAGCCATAAAACCTTGTCGTGGAAATCCAACATCCAATTGTTAACGACAACCAACCACCCAAACATTTACATTAACTTTGCATTCATACCTTAATTATTACATAACACTTAAACTACAGTCAAAACATCAACAACTTCGGCAATTGCTCACAACACCAAACCATATCTCAACGTTTCCTTTTGTAAGGTGCTCAAATCTACATGGATCACTTTCTTTAATCATTTTTCATAAAAGAGTAGGAGAATCGAACCTAATCTTTAGAAAATGATAATAATCAATAAATCAAATATCGATTGTTAAGAGTTTGGCTTTGACATGGAATCGAGGTGAATGAAGTAATTATTATGTTCAAATCATCATAATTGATAAATTGTTTGATTTAAAGATAAATGTTTACATCTTATATATTTAAAAGAAAAATTATCTCCAAGTAAAATTTTTAAAGTTTATGCCAATAGCGGGGGTTATTAGTTTGATAATTTTATACACAATACAAAAAATAACATGAAAAAAAATAATAAAAAAGCTACACGAACTAAAAATTTGTAAAAAAAAATGTAAAAGAATTGGCTAAAAGCTAAAAAGATTATTTCGAATTTGATGGTTGATATAAATTTTAACATAAAAAATTTATATTTTACATAACGCGAATACAATTTTACATCATATTTTAGGTCTAGATATTATACATTAAGCATATTAAAAATTTGAGATGCAAGAAGTTAAGAATTTAATAAGCTCTAGTTTATATTTGTTCTTATTAGTTGGGATGAAGTTCGAATTTTTAATCAAATCAAGAAATACAAATATAAATTATGCTTACTCAAAGAGAATCATAAATTTGAAGAATAATCTCTGTAGAATGATAAATTCAAATCTTATCTCTTAATTAAAAAAAATAAAAATTCAATATATAATCTTAACTTAAACCCAGAGCACTCGGAATGATTAACTTAAATTTGTCGATTAAAGGGTGCTCAACCTATGCATATCATGATGGATTTTGATCATTGAGCGTGCTGAAGATGTCGACTTATCTCTTTAATATAATTAAGAAATAAGAATTTTTCATTCATTCATTCTCTTGAAAGGTTGATGACTACTGCATTTTGTTATAAAGCTAATAGTTTTTGAGTTTAAAAGCGAAATGTACCTTCAATTTTTTTATATAAAATAGAATTAAACTTTTAACGTTCTATCACGAATCAGTTCATAAATTTTTATTTTAGTATAAATAAACGCTCAATATTTCAAAATAATGCAATTAAATCCAAAATTATTAAATGACACCAACTGATGTTAGGACTAGACCTACTCAAGGGTAGGGCTACCCGCTCAAGCCCGAAGGCCCGTCCAATATTTGGTCGGGCTTGGACAAAAATATTTGATATAATAACCGGGCTTGGACAAAATTTTAGGCCCATTTTAAAAATGTGCTCGAGCACGGTCTTAGCCTTTCAAAGCCTGAGCTCGACCTGATATTAATATATTATATTATTTTATATTATTTTTTTATATATTTATTAAGCATAATATAATTATATATATAATATTATTGATTAATAAATATGATTATAAATATTTAATATAATAATTGACATATAAATTTTGACAAATTAAAATTAAAATGAAATAAATAATAATTAATTAATTAATTAAATTTTTAAAAAAATAAAATAAAATTATATTTGGGCTAGCCGGGCTCGAGCTTATAGCACAAAAACGAAAACGGACTTGGACAAAAAAATCAGGCCCGAATTATTGGGCGGGCGGGCTTGGGCATCAACTAAACTTCTTATTACTTGTCATGGACCTGGCCCGGACCATGATCACGTCTAGTTAGGACATCCAATGTGGAAAGCTGACGTGATAGTTTAGTTGGATGCCACATGGCATGCCACGTGTGTAATACTAACCAATGTTAGTTCCATTTAATAGATTTGAACTTAATTGCATAATTTTAAATAGTTAATAGTTTATTTACAATAAAATAAAAATTAAATGATTGATTTTCGTGTAATAAAATGTTAAAAATTTAATTTTATTTTATGCAAAAGATTGAGTGTATATTTAGCTATTAAACCTAATTTTTATTAGAGGTATTTCAATCAAGGGATAAGTTTGAATTCAATTTGTCTTGGTTCTTTGGGATTTGAAATTTAACTTGAGTTTTCTTTAATGGATTTGAACTCAATGTGATCAGCTTGAATTTAATTCGATAAATTTAAATTATTATTTTTAATTATATATTATGAATATAAAATAATAAATTAGTAATACAATATAAAATATACATTAAAATTTTGAATTAATCTTATGAATAACTCAAAACGAATGTTAAGATATTTAAATATGATTTGACTTATTATTTGATAAATCAAATTTGAATTGGATTAAAAAATAAACATATTAAATTTAAACTATCTAATTGAATTCAAGTAATTCCTTTGGAACTTGGTTTAACCCGTTTACATATATTTACTTTCGTTATTTTATCAAAACTTTGTGCTGACGATGCTGAGTTGTCATCTGTTCAGAGCAGAGCAAGGCCACAGAGCCACGTCATCATCTCAGTATGTCAGCCAGCACACTTGAAAGTTGAAATATAGAAAAAAAAATTGTAGAATAGAATTAAAGAGAAATAAATAAATAAATAAAAAGGAACAAAAGAAAAAGAGAAAGGAAACAAAGTTTCTGCCTACAAGTTACAACCACTTTCCGCGCAATTGCTGCACACCCCTCATTGGAAGGAAAGAGAAGGAGAGTGGAAAAGGGCCCCTTGCAATCCTTATCATCATCGACAACCCAGCGGATGGCAGACACTTGTCCCCCTCTGTACACGTGTCGATCATTCGTTTGAGATATGACGGAATATATAGGTGTTTTGGCGGTAAAGAGCAGGCGGTGCGCTCCACGTCAGCTTCTTTGGCGGGAAATGGAAGCTACCCATACCTTCTCTCTCCACTCGTCTTCACTTGCATACCCCACTTCCCTGCACCGATTCCCAATCCCAACCCCAACCCCAACCCCAATTCCAATCCCAATCCCGCTTAGTCAACATGCATGTATGTATCATGCATGCTGCATAATAATCATCATCATCAATCCTATATTTATATATTATTATAAGGGAGATTTTACAATTTTACAATCAAAATTAAAATGATAAGGTATATTTTATTTTATTTCTTATATGTTTTAAATAGCATGTATCATTTTTGGGCAAAATAATAGTATGTATTATTATTTTTAAATTTATTTGTAAAATTAAAAAATTTTATTGATGATATATTAAATAAAGATAATTATATAACATATATATCGTTTTAATTTCGTTTATGAAATAAAAAAATTTTATTGATAGTGTATTAAATAATTATCTATTAAATAATATTTATATATATATTATATTATAGGAAACAAATTTACCTTATAAGACGAGTAATGTTAATGTCTTTATGAAAATGATGCTATTTTTTTAAAACTAATAATTATTATTTCTTGTATTTTAAATAGAATTTTTAAGAAATTTTTTAATAACATAAAAATTTTTTCAGACAATTCCACCGTCTTATTAAGTTTTTTTTTCGGTTTAATTTCATGTTCCATATTTTTTATTTCAGAATTCATTAAATATTTAAAATTTATTAAAATATTTTTAAAAATTCGTACAACGTATTAAACACAACCAAGTATTAAATATAATTTAATGCGAGTGGTGGAGCGAGGTCACGTGACTTGTGCTGACCAATATCCAATGAACAGAAAAGTGATTTTTTTTTTGCAAGGATTGGGTATGGCCGTATGGGGGCGTTGCGGTTGGTGGCGAGGTGGGACACGATCTCTGCTTTCGATGCAGACATGACGACGTGCCTCGCTGCTCCATTCCAAAGCTGAAAGCTCCCGCTCTTTCAATAAACAATGTATTTTTTTCTTGCCAACGACAACGTTGGTGCTGTACACTAATAGTTGTAAGCGTACTACGTATTTTACTAGTTTTTTTAGGTATGCAATTGCAGTGTATATACTACAAGTACCTTTTTTCTTCATAGGGTGGCAGAGACAAAAAAATTCGAACCTTAACTTGTTTTTATAATTAGTTAATTTGATTCGAAATTAATTGAACTGGTTGAATGAATACTCCTATCTATTATTGAGAAAACATTAATTTTGATTGATTACTTCTTGTGAAAAATTTTTTCTTGATAATTAAAATGAAAGTAAATTTTACATCTAAACCTAAACCTAATAATATTTCACAAGTTTTTTTCACCGCTCGACCGAACACTTGCTGTAAATGCAAAGTAAAGTTCACATAGGGAAGAAGTCCAATAATGAAACTTAACCTGTTTTTGTAATTAGGCGGAAGGATTATTATTTCATCCATCATCAGTGAAAATAAAAAACTCCATAAGCAGGTCTCTTATATATTATGTGTCTTATTAATAACTTTAACTTATTAATTTTCTGTTTAAAAAAACATATGACATATAAAAAGACTCATTGTAAACTTTTTTATTTTCACTTAGATAATAATCCTTGAGTGGAATGCATATTAAGTTGATCATTGAACCGATCTGCTCCATGGCAGATGTGTTCATGGGCTGGACTTGGGTCAGACCACTTTGGACCACCGAGCCAATAGCTTTTGGAGCGTTACACAAGACCCGCCCCCCTTATTTTCTTCCGTGCACCCACAATTTTGCGATTCGTGGTGGTTGGAGTTGGAGGGGGTGAGGTAAGATGATCTGTTCAAAGCGAAAAAGAGAGAAAATGGCATGTAAAATGCATTTGAGAATTCGTGTTTGTGTTATATTAAATTATATTGGTTATATGTATTGAGATAAAAGCTCCGATGATGATGATGATGATGATATATAAAACACAAAATTATCATGTTTTATTCATATCAACATGTCTATCATAAGTTTTTTTAAAAACTTTTATCAAATTCATATAAAGATTTTATCTATTTTAACTCTTATAACTTTCATGTTGTGTTTTATTAATATCCTGTCATCATGTATTGTGTCTAAAATTATCTAGTTTAAAAACAAAGAAGAAAATGGACTGTAAATCCAAATGAAAGCCGCTAACAGGTGACCTCAATTTGTATTACTGCAATTTAAACTACAACATGAATTGGCAGCCTCTAAGCATGCAAAAGAAGATCGAACCTCACTTTTTTTTGCTTGGTTGCATGGAAAAGGATGAGCAAACTTTAAGCTCATCGCCTTTCCATGAAGAACCCGATTATGGAACAGGAAATCAACAATGAAAAGGTAAAAGCCCAAAAAACAACTTAGTCCGGAAAAGATCTTAACTATCAACCTCATGCCCCCATTTTCCAGGACATGGCAAAGTTCTTTCCGACAGGCAAATCCAAACCTGCTACTTGTACCATCAAAGTCTTCCTCTTGTCTTGCCCATCTTCAAGATCTTGCAGGTGGTTCTGTTCCACCGAGGTCAATTCTATGTTGGAACCATCAGCAGCTGCCACAGGACTTCCATTGATTTCAAGACCCGATGGCTCTCCACTTCCACCTAATCCCAGCACAGTTATCTTCTCAATTATCCAACCTTTGTCTAGAGCAAACTTGCCCTCCTGAACCTCTGACCAAACCTTCACATATCCCTGCTTCAGGGTTGCATACAAATTGACATAAGTTGAATACCCATTTCCAAGTTTCATTTCTGGAAGTTCGTCATTGTCAAGATAGATGTTTCCTTTGGCTTGTCCTTCACTAGCCCCGGCCGGAAAAGTCACTATGAGAGAGAATGGTGTCATTCTAGCTTCCTTGGAGATCATTCCACCCTGCTGCATTGGTATTATGTTGTTCTGATACAAATGTACATTAACAACATGCAATGGTGCATCGAGAGTGAAATACTGTCCCTTTGAGACAATGGCTTCTGTCATGTCAAAGACATTGTACCAGGAACCTGGAGGGAAGAGAGCTTTAACTTCCGTTTTTCCCTGCTCAAGCACTGGAGACACCATGAGACTGCTTCCTATCAGGAATTGGGTGCTCAGCCCATAACACTCCTTGTAAGCAGGAAATGTGAAGAACAATGGCCTGGCTATGGGTGCTCCACTTATATGAGCCTCATAGTTCAGAGTGTAGAGGTAAGGAAGAAGTTTATACCTCATGCCTAGAGCATTTTGAGCAGATTTGGTCACACTGTCCCACTGATACAGCTCCTGTCTTGGAGAGTAGTAATTTGCATGATCTCTAGAGAAAGGGTAAAAAGCACCTACTTCGATCCATCGGTTGCACAGCTCTTCTGTTGGAGCAGGATAGAATCCGCATATGTCTGCTCCAACCATTGGAACCCCAAATATACCAAAGTTCAGCACAGTAGTGATTGAATACCTCAAGTCTTCCCAAGTGCCCTTATTGTCACCTGTCCAATGAGCAGCATATTTTCCTGAACCAACATACGTAGAGCGCGACAGTATAAATGGCCTTTTGCCCTCAAGCCCTTGGAGAGCCTGGTGAGTTGCTATGGCTTGGGAAAAGCCATAGAGACTATGAGCATCATATTCTAGAACACCATTGTAATGAACTGCGCTAGTGGCAATGGTTTTAAATCCTATTGGGACCTGCAACCCTGAAGCATTGATCTTGTATGGTGGATCATCCCATCTTGTCTTTGTTATGTTCTTGCAGTCTAAGCAACAGATCCAACCAGGTCCAGTCCCACTTGGACACACCTTGCCTTTGGGAATTGTGCATTTCCCACTACAGAAATTTGAAGCTTCATTCATGTCAATCCAGAGGCCATCAACAGGGACAAGTTCATGAAAGCGTCGAATTTCATCACCCCACCATGTAACAGTTTTAGGGTTGAGGAAGTCCGGGAAATTAACAGCCCCAGGCCACACTTGAGCCAAGTAGGGCTCACCATCATACTTGATAAATACGTCATTGGCAATGCCTCTTTGGTATACACCATAGCTGGAATTAACGGCAATTCCAGGATCAATAATGACAATATATTTCATGCCTCTGCTATGTATTTTGTCAAGGAATGCCAGAAGCTTCGGACGAGGGTAGTTGTTGGGGTTGAGGGTGAAGTCCTTATGGCCATCCATGTGATCATCATCATTCCAGATCACATCAAGAGGGATCTTGGCCTTCTGGTAGTTCTCAACAACATCTTCAACCACGGAGAGGTTATGGTAACCCCATCGACATTGGTGAAACCCTGTACCTCAAATTCACACAAACTGAATATGAATATATTTTATTCATCTCAACTGCTTATAGCAAGATATTAAATTGTAATGCCTAGCAATTTATAAATGACACAACTGCAACTGCAAGGATTTTCCCGTAACTAAAGTAAATATGATACCAATCTACCTATAATCTGTGACAAACAGTGGCAACTAAATATGCCAGTGCCAAAATACAAACACACTAGTCGATGTGATCATGAGATATATATCACTTGTAAGCTGTGTTATAGTACATGCAAAGCAATTGTCAAAAGATCACATGAGAGTTTTACTATTTATTATACATGGTGCCATTGCTGAGGGAAAAGGTGCAGAAGTACTAGTTTAACTTTGATCATATAAGCCGAAGGCAGTCCACACAATTTGGCTTAGATACCCCACGTCCAAGGGGCTAAACAGAGCTTTGGACCATGTGTAACAAATGCTTGAGGTGCACTTCTCCAGGGTTAGCATCAAGTCAGGGCCTACCAAGCAATTATGACAGCATTGTGATAAAGATGTAAGAGTGGCCATCCCACTTCCACCTCATGTAGGGAAGATGATATTCTGGAGACATGTAAAAGACTGAGAAAGACAGTGCCCTTATGGGGCTCCACAAGTTGCCTTTTACCAAATGGCTTAGCTCTAGCAGATCAATGATATTCCATTTCAACAATCAAGGCTTGGTCTAACTGTTGTTACTTATTCTTAGGAAAGATTAGGTCTAAAGTTCAATTCTATTTCTCCTAAAATATCTAAAGTAACATAAAATAAGCACCGCGAACTTAATGATTGATGTTATCTCCTATAAAGACCTAAAATGCCAAAAGTCATATCATCATCAATCATAGAAAAGATTTTTTAGATCTAAAAGGTTGCTTCTGGAGAATTAATACACCAAGACATGGATAGATGGGAACTTTAAACAAGACAATAAAGGAAAACAAATATGGGACCAATCCACCTACCCACATTAAAATGGAATCAAAGTTTCTCCATCCTAAAACATTAGACAAATAGTAGATATAATCATGCCTCCAGCTGATTAAGATATCATATCAACAATCTACGTTTGCCAAGAGGACATAAATCAGATGGCACAAATTTCCCTAGATCTTACTCATCCCTCCTCATCACACCATGTTTTCCAATACAATCAAACACCGACATATTGCCCATTATTAAGATTGAAAATTATGCGGCATATGGTTTATTAATGCAGCATCTACCATCAAAATCTAAACTTAACTAGTCAATTCCATTGGACTTAGCTTCGGACCTTTGCCTATCTAGTCTTGATTCTAAAACAAAATACAAAACCATAAATGCAATGCCAGAAAATAGAACAAAGGAAGAACTGAGAAAAAAGGAAGGCATACCTAGAGACCAGTAAGGCATGGGAGCAGGCCTGCCGATGAAAGAGGTGTATTGATCGACAACGCCAAGGGGAGTGGATCCAGCAAAGAAATAAAAGTCAAAAACACCACCAATAATCTTATACGTCAATGAATTCCCTCTGTAAAACACATCCATGCCATTGCTGTTCAACAAGAGAACAGCATGTGCGTAAGGCTCACCACCCACATTCCTCAAGTCCATATAAACAGGGTGGGACCCATACAAATCAGTGTTCAGATTAATAGCCGACACATCGGTTGTGTACAATGTGTAAGGGTCATTGGGATACAGCTTGATTCCATGCGGCTGAGTGTTCTCCCCAAGTCCATACACTGAAGCGTCTTTAGGCAACTGTGTGGAAATCTCCAAGTACTGGTCTTTAAACACCATTTCTCCGAATGAGTCTGATCCATCTGAGCTGGAATTGAAAAGGGTCTGCTTGTTTGATTTCCTTTTCACTGCAAAGCTAAAAGGGTCAGCTGTGTAGCAAAATATGAGCTCAGACCCTGCAAGCTCTGAGACTATTGTAGGGTTCTTTCTCGATCTCCCAATCGTTTGTTGTGATGCCGGTGGCTGCTCTCTTGGCAAAAGACTATATGGAACTTCCCATCTCTTTTTCTCTGCATCTTTTATATATACCCTCAAACGATCTTCAGTCTCATGCCTGTAAAAGAACAGATTATGATTGAGAAACAGGTTGGCCAAAAAAAAAAACAGGTTGAACAGTGAGCTAACATTTAACAGTGACTTTACAGATTTGCACTCACTTTACATAGAGTTGCAAGAGAGGAATATCAGGACCATAAATGTTGTTCTTTTGCTTGACCTGAAGGTGACCCAGAAAGCCGCCATCAGGGGTCTCTTGAATGGAGATCAAACGGTACCCTTCGCCAATCTTAGTGGGGGCGGAGGAGGAAGAAGAAGATGAATGCCCTGCGGAGAAACATGATACTAAAACGAGAATAACGTAGAAGAAACTCAAAGAAAGAAACGAATTTGGAGAGAACATCGCTTCCGAAGCAGAGTGAGTGAGTGAGGAAAAAAAAGATTCAGAAGGAGTATTTAAGACTGATGATGGAAGAAAGTGCGAAGTCGGTAGGAAGTAGGAAGTCATTGGATGCATGAGTGGGGTGGTCTTAGACACGTGATGATGATGGTCTGTGGGCCAGGGGTCCCTCCTCATTTGATTCTACAAAGATCGATCCCACTTCTATGCTGGCTATGATTTGTGGTAGTGAGCCTTGATTGATTAATATCTGTTCTTTTCTGGTAGAGTGTGCACCAGTATCACCCAAAAATGGCTTTTGCAAAATTAGTATCTGCTATAATTGTATCAGATAATTGAGGTTGGATCATTCAGAATCCGATGCAATCCATGAATGGATGGAATCTTGTTTGTTCAGTTCCAAATTCAATTTTCTGAAATCCTGCGTGCCGACTAAATATTTTACGGGAAGATCTCAACTTAAACCATGATTCTCGGGGCTTCATAGCAGCTTTCTTAGTGCTAAACTCCACACCCCAACGAGTACCAAGAAAAAAGTTTTACTTTACTACCTTTGTCAAGCCAAAAGGAAGGTGGAAAGAAGCACCTGCTCAAGTAAGAAAGTGAATGAACACTTCAGCATTGTTTCTCGTGTGTTCTGACAAAACTTTAAATCTTGTTACAGAAACTATATTATAAGAACCTCTTTAATTTACAGGAAAATCTGGAGTTTGAGATTTGAGTATGAGTTTATTCAATGATAAATCACGAACAGTACCAGTGTTCTCTTAATTCCTTTATTTTCAAGAGATTGCCGAGTCTGTGGCAACGTTGTCTTGTGTGAAAGCTTAGACAGTTCTAGCATAGAAAATGGTCTTGGTCTATATAAAAAATTCATTGAAATTGTTCATCTTCTTTGATTGAAGACAAGACAAATGGCGACAGTGCTAGAAATGGGGAAAAGAATTCCAAAGCTTGATGGGGTGTGGTGTCATGGTAAGTGATAAGGTCTCGTGACTATTCTTAATTAACTAATGTCTTTTTCATTTTTCTTTTTTTTTTGTTCATTAACTAATGTCTTTTTCTGCTCCAACCAAAGTCCACAATTCTATGCTATTACGTGGCTTGAAAAAAATTAATACTTTGTCTTCTTGACTGCAAAATGTTGAAATTATTATGAATTGAACAAATTGGCATTGGATGCTTGCTTTTGGATCTCTCTCTTTTGCTTTCAGATCTCTTAGGCATTCTTTTAATGACGGATGCTTCTAATTCGAAGACAAAAATAATGTAAAGACTAAAGTTCGAATTTCAAATGTAAATTTTTAACATCTTAAACATAAAAACATGATCATTGAACCACTAATTGGAATCTTCCTTAAGCATTTTGCATATAAAATATCACTAAGTAGCAATAAGGATGCTCACTCATGGTCTCCCAAGTACACAGGCGGCAGCAGCAGCAACTACTTATGACCGTTGACTAATTTCCTTGAATAAATTTACAAATCTATGATGAAAATCATTAAGAAAACCTTGCATTTTTACTCATTTATAAAGCAAATTAGGAATAAAGTTTTTCCCTTAAGCAAGATTGAAATTTTAGTAAACACTAACCACAACTAATACAAAAATTAAAAATCCGAAATAAATAATGTTAGACTGTGTTAAAATTTTCAACTTAAAATCTAGCCAGAATATCATAATTAAGTGTGTGTATATATATTATATAGTAATGAACTTCAAATCCAAAACCCTTGCAAAAGGTGTCGGTTTTTCCGATGAATAAATTAATAATTCAATACTGATCAGGTGGAATAATCCAAGATTTGATACATTATTATTTTATTTAAGTTGAGACTGTAATCATGCTTATGAAGAGTTAATCCCGCAGATGTTCTGCAGATTTTATAAATGATATATATAAATATATCTGACTGTCAGCAAGAATCAAGCAAAGCAGGCAGCACGGGCTATTAATTAAGTTAATTAAATTATGATGGTGGAAGGTGGTGACAAAAAATCTTCTTTGGATTATGCACAAGTCATCCTGCATTCCAATGAGGAAAACTATCCTTAATATTTTTTATAAACCAAGACATAATTTGCTGATAAAGCAATGAACACGTACGTATGATTTTTAGGGAATCAGCGGTGTGACAAAATAATTACTTCATTCATATTATATTATATTATCACCCTTAGTTATATATACATGGATGATTAAATAGGATTTAAAATGTATGTTATTTATTCATAAACTTAGGTATATAAACTTAATAATGGATAATAAATAAATAAATTTTTTTAACAATATAATTTTATTACATAATTTGAATAAAAAATATATATTAATATGATTATTATCTCATCCATTAATATTTGTTTACATGCCATGTATGTTCTTAAAAACCTTGATTTTTTGTTCTTTTTTTTTTAGTATATTTTTGAAAACATACTCACTCCGTAGACATGTCAATTTGTGGAGTTTTTCAACTCCAAAAATAACTATATAGGATAATAATCTGATTAATATTGAGTAACCATTTTATACAATATTTCTTGTAATAACTGGGAAAACTTCAGATCAGAACTCTTTTAATAAAATACAAAATAATATTAATGTTTGAACGTTGATTCAAACTATCGCATCTTCAGATTCAAGACGAAAAAATTGGCATAAAAACGACTATACATGAGATGTTGGTGAGCTAAGCACGTTTCTTCAGCCGCTGAACAATCCAGAGATATTTCATGGTTTCCTTTCAAATCTCGTTTAATCAGCGAGGCATCATTTTGCCTTTGCCTCTCACCATGATCATGCCCAACTCCCTCTGCTTTTCTGTCGCTGTGAAGCGGCAAAACTCGTGACATTCCCGAGACACACCACTGAGCACTGAAACCGCAACGTTATCTTAGGCGGGCGCATGCGTGCTTCGGCATGGAAGGAAGGTCTGAAACCGCAGGTGAATGGACCGTGTTTCTGGCAAATCAGCCCAAGCTTCGTTGGAAAGATAACAACCGTCGGCCTCGAACTGTGGGCACGTTTCAAGAGCATCACGGCAGCTAAATATGCGAAACTGGGCTACCTGACAAGAACTGGCCCGAGTCCTCAAAATGGACCCGTGAAGCATTGTCATGATTCATACGCTCAGCTCAGGGCACAACATGATCTTTATCACCATCAAAGGGATTCTCCAGTAGACTGCATGGGCACAGCTGAAAGCAATAGTGGGCCACAAGTTGGTTCCATTGCAAGGCTGGGCAATTACTTTGTGCCAATAGAAATAAGCTTGACGCTCAGTTTTTGTTCCCATTAGAGATCAGTCACTCTTGCATAGATAATAAAATGGTCCCATATTTGAGTAAAATTATAATATCCTCCTCCACTCCACTGACCAGTCTCTATTCAGTGAAGGAAACAGAGAGTAATGGGGTATTTTTGGGTTTTAAAACTAATTAAGGTGGGCTTATAGAAAGGAAGTGCCAAGAATTTGAAGCCCGAGGTTCGTTCATATACTCATGGTAATTTATGATGTTTTTATTGTGTTTAACACGATTTTTTGTGTTAAAATTTTTGTTAATACCTCAAACATAAATTTATTTTTAAATTTTTATTATATTTGTATATAATTTTTATCAAAATTTAGCTTGTATCATCTTTATATTTTTTTATTTATTTTATTTTCGTATTGTATATAAAATTGTCAAATTTACTTTAAGTAAATCCGAATCATAATATCTTAAACCCTAAATCTAAAAGTAAAAATGTTTTTCAAAATATAACCTATCTTCCCTTTCTCTGATCTCTTGTTCAGATTGAATAAACTTAGAAATAAGCTAATTAATAATGAACCTTTGAGTTGGATGGATCATTAAGTTCAGAAGAGCAAAGCAAGCTCTGACTAATTGCATATAGTCATACAGATTAAATAATTAATATATGTTTTAAGTACGATTTAAACACATAGAAGAAGCTTAATTAATATTCCTAGAACGTAAAGGTCCTATAATTCCTAGTTAATTGCCAGTATTGTCGTTCCTCTTTCTCTTCTTTTCACCAACCAAGATTAATTTTTACAAATGGAAAAGGTTTTTACAATACGTTTTACAACTTGGGCACACCTTGTCGTTACTTTATTTGTACTTGTGATTGTAAAAAGTGATGCACAAAGAAGACAACTGCCGTACTTTTCATTGAGCAAATAGGTAGCCTTTATATAGGCAGTTTACATGTAACAAAACAAGAAAATAGGACTGTTACTGACCACCAATCTTATAAATTAGGCAGCCACTCTAACCACTAGAACTAGGCAACTATTACACGTTCTTGGCTGAACAATGAACGACACTCCCAAAAGACTTGGACAAAACAAGACTTTCAACAAACCCTCCCTTAAACTGAAAGTTTTTACTTCAGTTTAATGAAGTCTAGCTACAGATGACTCCTTTAAATCGAATTCTCAAAAGTGCAAATCCCAAGTAACCTCCTGAGCTTGTGAAATGCAGGTAATTTGAGAGGCTTTGTGAATATGTCAGCAATTTGGTCTTCACTCCTACAGTAGATGAGATCAATTGTTCCATCCATTGTGAGGTCACACAGGAAATGATATTTCACATCTATGTGCTTGCTCCTTCCATGGAGAACAGGATTTTTAGATAGCTTTATTGCTGAACCGCTGTCACAATAAATAAGAGTAGGTCCTTCTTGCTTGAAATAGATCTTTTCAAGAATCTTCCTCAACCAAACAGCTTGACAGGCACAGGCTGTTGCAGCTACAAACTCAGCTTCTATTGTTGACAGAGTGACAATTGCTTGCTTTTTTGAAGACCACGAAACAGCTCCCGAACCAAGCATAAAAACATATCCTGAAGTACTCTTTCGATCATCTAGATCACTTGCGTAATCACTGTCTGTGAAACCGAGCAACTCAGACTTTTCTTCCTTTTTGTAGAACAACCCATAGCTGGCAGTACCTTGTAAGTATCGAAAAATTCTTTTGGCAGCTAAAAGATGGATCTCCTTTGGACACTCCATGAACCTGCTTATGAGACTAACTGAATGCATTATGTCAGGTCTCGTGGCCGTCAAATACAGCAAACTCCCTACAATTTGCTTGTAAAGAGTGCTATCAATCTTCTCTCCTTCAGGATCCCGAACAAGTTTCAATCCCACTTCAGTAGGCGTGCTAACAGGATTGCAATTTTTCATTTGAAACCTGTCCAAAATTTCTTGCACATATTTCTTTTGGGAAATAAAAATCCCAGTTGCCGATTGCACCACTTCAATACCAAGAAAATAATGCATCTTTCCAAGATCAGTCATTTCAAACTCAACCATCATGGACTTCTTAAAATTTTCAAACATAACATCATCATTGTCAATGAATATAAGATCATCAACATATAAACACACAATGAGCAATTTTCCTCCATCACCAACCTTTGTAAAAAGTGTGTGCTCATATGGACATTTTTGAAATCCTTCCTTCAAAAAATAAGAATTTATACGGCTATACCAAGCTCTTGGAGCTTGTTTTAGTCCATATAAAGCTTTCTTTAATTTGAAAACTTTATGCTCATTTCCTACCTTAATATAACCAGGAGGTTGATTAACAAATACCTGTTCTTCCAAGTCTCCATGTAAAAAAGCTGACTTCACATCCGTCTGAAAAATAGGCCACGAGTTTTGTGCTGCCAATGCAATCACCAACCTGATTGTATCATGTCTTGCAACCAGAGCAAAGACTTCTTTGTAGTCAATGCCAAACTCCTGCTTGTAGCCTTTAACGACTAAACGTGCCTTGTACTTATCAACTTCACCATTCTTTTTTAGCTTTGTCTTGTATACCCACTTCACACCAATGGACTTTTGCCCTTTTGGAAGCTCTGTCAACTCCCAAGTGTTGTTTCTTTCAATAGCATCAATTTCAGCATCCATCGCCTTTTGCCACTTTGACTCTTTAACTACTTCTTCAAATGTTACTGGATCACAATCAGAAAAAAAAAAAGCAAAATGTGTGAATGGGTCTTCTTCATCAAAATCAGTTACCTCATAATCCATCATCCATGCAGGTCTTTTTCTTTGTTGTTGAGGCCTTTGTTCTGCGACTGCTTCACTTACAGACGGAACTATCTCCTCATGTTGGTGCCTTTTCTCTTCATCACCATCAAAATCTGCTGGAATTTGTTGTTGAGCACTGTTCTCGCTCCACAACCAGTTTTTTTCTTCATCAAAGACAACATCACGACTTATAACAATTTTCTTGGTGATAGGATTGTAAAGTTTATAAGCTTTTGATTGATCACTAATAAAGGAGAAAAATGCATTTTTCTCCTTTATCGTCTAGCTTCTTCCTCTTCTCATTGGGAATATGGACATATGCAATACACCCAAAAATTCTAAAATGATCAACTGTTGGTCTTCGTCCACTCCATGCTTCCTCCGGTGTCATATTTTGAACAGAAAGGGTTGGGCATCTGTTCAAAACATGAATGCTCCGGTTGACTGCTTCAGGCCAAAAGGTTTTTGGAATACCACTCCTCGTTAAAAGACTTCGCACCATTTTTAGAATTGTGCTATTTTTCCTTTCACAAACTCCATTCTGTTGAGGTGTGTATGCTGCTGTAAGCTGCCTTTTGATTCCATGATTCTCACAAAAATTTGCAAATTCTTGTGAGTTGAATTCTCCACCACGATCTGTACGAAGAACTTTTATTGGGCATCCAATCTCTTTTTCAACTTGTGTTTTATAGCTTTTAAAGGCTATAAAAGCTTCAGATTTCTCCTGCAAAAAATAGACCCATGTTTTCCGACTATAATCATCAATGAAAGTGATTATGTATCTTTTACCTCCATTGGAAGATGGATTTATTGGCCCGCACAAGTCAGAATGAACCAATTCAAGTTGCCTTTTTGCTCTCCATGATTTTCCTTGTGGGAATTGATTACGATGTTGTTTGCTAACAACACATTCTTCACAGACCTCAGAGGGAGTTCTAATTTAAGGTAGACCAGTCACCATATTTTTCTGCTATAGAATCTTCAATCCACCAAAATTTAGGTGACCATAGCGAAAATGCCATAGCCATGAAACATCCTTCAATCTTGCTGAGAAACATAAGTGAGTGGTGTTGTGGAGATAAAGTGGAAACATACGATTCTCTGTCATGTTTAATTGAGCAATTAAGCCCAACTTTGTATCTTGAATTCGACATACTCCATCTTTGATAGAAATCTCATACCCCTTTTCTTGCAACTGACCCACACTAAGCAAATTGGTCTTTAAATCTTTTCCTATGACAAAAATTGTGCTGTTGTCACCAAACTTGACTTTGTTCCGAAACGATTCGTCCAAATCAGAGAACGCCTTCTTATCTCCACACATGTGGTTGCTACAGTCGGTATCCAAATACCACATGTTCTGTTTTGTTTCTGCATTCACATGGCATGCCATCAAGAGAGACACCTCTTCTTCTTTTTCTGCATAATTAGTTTTCTCTCCACTTTGTCTGTTCAAATTAGTTCGACATTCTGACTGATAATGTCCATACCTACGACATCTGTAGCATTCAACATTAGACTTGTCTGCTGACTTTGGTCTATAAGATGTTGAGTGATGGCCTCCTCGTCCTCGTCCTCGTCCTCTTCTTTGAGAAACACGAGAATGATCATCTTGGTTTTGGAATTGTTGTTGGGTTCCACGTTCGTTACTTCCTCTACCTCTATCATGACCTCTACCTCTACCACGTCTTCTATCTCCTCTTTTTGCCGAATGATTTTCTGTTGAGGCCTTTAAGACTTGCTCCTCTTTCTCCTGCTGGTTAATTTTATGCTCATGAACCAACAAAGAACTTTGTAATTCATCAATTGAAAGTTCATCAATATCATGAGATTCTTCAATGGAACAAACAACAAAATTAAACTTTGGTAATAAGGATCGAAGAATCTTCTCTACTATGGTCACATCTTCCGTCTTATCATCGTGAATCCGCATCTTGCTCACGATAGCCATTGTCCGAGAGAAATAATCTAAAATGGATTCTCCTGACTTCATTCGAAGTGTTTCAAACTCTGTACGAAGTGCTTGAAGCTGCTGCCTCTTTGCCCTTGTGGAACCTTGGTACTTCCTTTTCATGGAGTCCCAAATATGTTTGGAGGTATCCTTGTGAAGAATGGTTTCCAAGATTGAGCGGTCAATGGCTTGGAAAAGATAATTCTTCACCTTGAGATCTTTCAGTCGTCATTCTTCTAACTCCTTTATTTGAGTATCCATCATTGTTGCGTCTGCTGCCGGTTCCATAATTCCATTAGAAACGACTTGCCAATTCTCCTTAGACCTCAAGAAATTCTCCATCAACATGCTCCAATGATCATAGTGACCATCAAAGCGGGGAATAGCTGGTTGAACAAAGTTGTCGGTGGCCATTGTATGCTACTGTTGCTGTTGCAAAATAAAGACTGAAATATGAAACTCTCTCACTCACTCTTTAACCAAGCTCGGATACCACTGATGCACAAAGAAGACAACTGCCGTACTTTTCATTGAGCAAATAGGTGGCCTTTATATAGGCAGCTTACATGTAACAAAACAAGAAAATAGGACTGTTACTGACCACCAATCCTATAAACTAGGCAGCCACTCTAACCACTAAAATGAGGCAAGTATTGCATGTTAGCAACCACTCTAACTAGGCAACTATTACACGTTCTTGGCTGAACAATGAACGACACTCCCAAAAGACTCGGACAAAACAAGACTTTCAACAAAATGCCTAATTTCTAAAGATATAGACTTAGATACTGCCGACAATGGTATATATTTGACAAAATAATCCTAACCGATTACCTTTAGATTCTTTAGAAGAATATGTAATAGCATAGCAAAAGTTATACTTCGTGTAAGAGAATATTAGATAAATTTTATTTTGATTCTAACTCACTCCACATGAATAGATCAGTTAAACAGTACAGTTAGATAAAGATGATTACGTGAACAATTATTATTCACTCAAAAAAAAATTTTGTATGAGTGTTGAATTGCTTGTGTTGTTATGTGCTCATTTCTCTTTTTTCATTACTCTTTTTTCGCAAAACCAATTTATTAGTGTGCGCTTAACGTGAAGCTGACCCATCCTATCTAATCTACCCCTTAAGCACTTAGCGCAAAGTCCTATAGGCTATAGTCAATGGTTGGCTTTAATATGATTTTTCACATGACTATTATTTTGTCCCGCAAAATTGAAATTTTGTGTGCGCAAAATGAAGGCTTATATGTCAAGTGATCATTCTTTTCATATTCAATGTGGGATTAAAACATTTTATCTATTTTTTTTAGAGTATGTGGTGTGTGTGACACGTGCGTTTATTTCTTTTATATTTAAAATCTATTTATTGAAAATAAAAAAAGATAACCTTTATTCACGTATTTGATAAAAGTGTTCGTGTTTGATATATGATCGTGGAAAACTTTAAGTTCACAAGTGGTATTTAAGAGTTAGTCATATGTTCCCCTTCTTTAATTAATTTTTACAATTTTTTAATAATCCTAAAAATTTATGTAATCTTATTAATTTTGTTTATTGAAACTAAAAACATTATTAACAATTTATAAAATGATTTTTATACTCACTTTATCGTAATGATTCGAATGCAAATAAATTCAATCTTCCACCTCCACCAGTTATAAAAAGGAAATGCAAGATTCGATGCGAGGAACACCATAATATACAAAGTAGGTACCATGAGAAGATATTTTTACGTATAGAGATGTTTAGTTAGATGGAGTGGAGTAGAATCCATTATTTTATCCGGGATTTGCATCAAATTGGAGCTACTAATTCTCTTGTTTTGATCGCTAAACTCAGGCAAACAACTGGCATAAAATAAATGGTGGCGCCTTGTCCAAAACAAAAAAAATATATGTCGTGTATTTGTATATGATATCTACAAAATATTTATTTTTTTATATGTATGTGAATTTTTTACCATCCCACATCCTTGCATTATATATAATGCGTGTGTTTATAAAGGATTTCACATTTAATAAAATCATCATAATTTACAAAACATTTAATTTTTTGCATGCGTGTGTTGATGTGTTCCTTCACTAAAAAAAAACAAAGGGCAACGATTGCTGCTAGTCCATGGAAAATAGAGAAGTAATCAAACAGAGGAATGAGATTCCCTATTCCACCGTAGTGGCTGCTCCACGTTTCTAACGTCAGCTTTCGTTGCTTCCATGACGCAAACTCATTACAACACCCCATCGTCAGCCCCAAATTCCATAAAAAAATAATAACGGACATTGAAAATGAATGCTTTGCTGCTATAAAAAAAAATGGGAAGCCTGGTGTTATTATCATTACGATTGTTTTGTATCGTCCAGAATACGTTGACGTTATTTCTGCCATGGAATCGGCGAAGAGGAAGCGGGAGGAAGTGGGCGAGACGGACGGCGGGAAGAGAGCCGAGGGAGGGAAGGATGTTGTCGGAGGAGAGTCGAAGGTGACAGAGGACGAGGTGGAGGAGTTCTTTGCGATACTGAAGAGGATACAAGTGGCGGTTAAGTACTTCAAGAAGGCTAACGGCGGGGGACGTATGGTGGCGACGGGTAATGCATGGCGGCCGAGGTTTGTGTTGGAGGACTTTGAGGGAGATAAGGACGATGAAAATGGTGGAAAGCGGGAGGATTCGGGTTTGGATCTTAACTTGGAGCCTGAATCCGAGGAAGAGAAAACAAACTGACTGATCGAAATCCTTGTTAACTTTGCATAGATTCTTGATTAAGCTGCAGCGACATCCTACTGATCTTTTTATCCTTTTCTAAGAAGAAAATGTAATTTTAATTTTAATTTTTGCAAACATAACATTTAAGCAATTCTATAATATCTTTTTTTTATTCAATTTCTTATCTTATTCGTATGTAATTGATGCAGCAATCTCTTTGTCAATTGTCTCATTATGTTTATTGTTGAATTAAAATTAAATGAAATAATAAATTGAGCCGACTTCAAATAAAAATTATTATTATTTATATGTAAATATATAAAATATAATTTTTGTGTACGTGGTTATAAATTTTGTTTGAGCTTTGATCTCAAACATAAAATCAAATTGAGTAGAATTTTAAACTCTTATTTGAAATTGATTATAATCAAGTTTAATTTGAATATCTCAAATATTGATTTATCGAGAAGAAATACAAGCTAAATCATTGAATGATAACAAATTTACAATATTCTTGTCGAGTTTAATATATGGAAACAACATAATTGCATAAAGTATTAGGCAGTGCTGGAAATTTTTAGTTTATATATTTTTTGTCCTTGAGATTTATTGAGACTAAAGCTCTAAAATTGTATTAATAGTTTATATATGATTATTTAATCATTCAAAAACCGTTGTATAATTATTAATTTGTAATTGATTATATTATGGAGGTGCAAATTTAAATTATAATAATGTTTGTGAAAAAGAATTAATAATCAAATTGCATTGCTTTATACTTTTAAGAAATTTCAATTATTATATATATAGCAAGGTTTTCGAGGGAGAAATAAAATTGCTAAAAATTTATCTTATTGATATCAAAACAGAAAAATGCAATATTCAAGCATATTTTTCACTATTAGCTCTTTTCCTTTTACTCCTTACAGTTGAAATTTCGTATTCGTGTCATAAAAAATTGTGTTTATATACATAAAAATTTTGTATTAAAACTCATATTGATACACTAAAACACAATTTTTTTTATTTTTATCATATTTATAAACAATACTTTTCAAATTTTAATCCATATAACTTTCGTATCTGTTATTGATATTATTTTTAGGGTTTATATATGATGCACTGACAGTATATAATCTCTATATACTGTTAATGTATCAAAAGTTTACACCTCATCAATAAGTAAACTAAAATAATGCTAAGCTCTTAAAAATAAATACAATTTGCTCATAAAAATTTATTGATGAAATATCAGTTTCTAGTACATTGACAGTGTATAAAATTTATATACTATTAAGCCATTATATATAAATCATTATTTTTATGTCATATTATTATAGTATTGTATCTAACATTATCAGTTCTACTTTCCCCTCAACTTTCTTACAAATGGTTTTAAAAGCTTTGTTTCTTACCTCCGAAGTCTTAAACGTGGATATAATGAGGGGTTTCGAGTAAGTAAAAAAACCAAACAATAGACCATCTGTCGGTCACTTTTTAACAATTTTCAAACCTAAATGATCCGGGTTCGCCACTTACATAAGTGACTCAATGGGCTAAAAAGTCAAAGCTGAGAGATCAGACACAGTAGATTCCACCGACTAATTGAGTCTTTTCATTTATCACCAGAAAAACTGGATGGAATTTTCTTGAATTTCATCGTGAAGCTGTTATGATACATATTGTAATGGTTCTTACATTTGGAGTTCAAAGTACTATGCCACTTGAAAAGATTACCGCGTCCAGTTTTTCTATCTGCACTCTTCCTAACTCTTCTGTATTCGGAACATAGTTCGAAATTTTATTACACGATATGATCGTGATTTTACATACGAAAACAGTTAATTGCAGCAAATCTCCTTCAATTCTGCGAATAGTAACGAGAGCAAAAGCGAGTTGGGGTTCAAATTTCCGGCACCTGATAATAAGTTGTACTAAGAACTCAGAGAATAAACTGGAACTCGTGGTTTTAGCCATGCTACAAGGACTAGGAGAAGAGAAAGGACATGTCAAATGGGAATATAAATTTCGGAAAGCCTAAAACTTTATGGCCTTTAGGCCCTAAATTGGAATTCATTTCATTATTGCCTAGGCCCAAAGTTTCCTTTCTTGTAGAGTGTATTTGGATAGAGAATTTTGAAATTTGAGATATTTTAAAATTCATTATTTTAAAATGCTAGCATTTATAATTGACTTGTTTGGGTAAAAAATTTTTAGAAAGAATTTTTGAATATTAGAATTTGATTAAATTAAAAATAATTATAAAAGAAAAATAATGATATTATTTATTAGAAAAAGAAAAATATCCAATAAAATACGCAATATAAGTATCATTAGATTTGTAAAAATGTATAAATATTATTAATAATAAAAAAAATAAAGATATATATTAAATTTAAATAAAATAATATGTTTTTTGTCTTTAACTTTATATTTAATAGTATGTCATGTGTAATAAAGTAAGAATGAGTGTAAAAAATTTTGAAAAACCACTTCTTTAGGTGGATTTTTAAAAAGGAATTTGAGCATTTTAAATTCTCTTTTGAAATCCTTCCTAAATTTTCAAATTCTTCAAAATTTTTTGTTTTCAAAATTTTTTGCCAAACAAAAAATTTATATTTTAGATTTTTAAATATCTTAATTGAAATAAATTTTCTCATTGAAATTCCTCGTCCAAACACAACAGTAAGGATTTTCAGTTTTCTTGCTTTGTACTTGTATTTTATCACGAATACGAACCAGTCAACAACAGCTATAGTATCTCAGCATAATTAGCAAATGATCAATCTTCAGCAAATTAAGTTTACATAACTTTATATCTTGTATATATAAAGCAAAGCAAACTCATGCCACTCGGTCATATCGCCAATAAAAAGTTTTAAAGTACGGAAGTTTTACTAGTTTAATTAAATATTTGCATTTTGTCTGGTTCAAACCAGATGCTTTTGTTATATATAAAAAAAAGTTTGAATGCTCAATTCAGGAGTTAACGTTAGAGAGAATACTCAATTCAAGACATAAACTTTTATTTTGTTCAATTCAGGATAAAACGTTTTCGATTTTGCTCAATTTAGGATTTTTCAGCGTGTGTGAGTTATACACGCTGTTAAAATAATAACCGTTGGGGTTTGCCTTGAATCCCACATCGAAAGTATAGGAGAAGTTATAAGGGCTATTCCTTTATAAATAATGTGTTAGGCTTTGTTTATAAAGTATCTCAAAGAGTTATAGACACCGATAGAATAGCTAGGGTTTGGGCTATTAAAGGATGTAGTTGGGCTTTGGGATCTTTGTTAGGAGTTTGCAATTTTTCTCTCTAAAAATTGCATGGTTGGGCTTTGAGCTTTGTTAGGAGTTTGCGATTTTTCTCTTCTAAAAATTGCACGATTGTATTGTTGGATTGATTGTTAGCATGGTTGGGTGGTTGTAGGCCAATTTAGTTGGGCCAAACCACATTAAAAATTATTATGTTTATTTTTTGCTTTCTTCCTTTTTTGTGGGTGTTTGGGTTTGAGGGATATTTTTCCCAACAAGTGGTATCAAGAGCTGAAGGTTCGTGATCCTGCAAGAGGAGGAAAGCTATGGCTGAAGCTATGTCTGGAGGTATGCCTAAGTTTGAAATTCCTTTATTTGATGGTAAAAGTAATTTTATGTTATGGCAAAGTACGATTCAGGATCTTCTAGTGCAACAAGGTCTAGATTTGGCATTAGAAGAAAATAAGCTAGATGGAATGTCTGATAAGGATTGGGTTGGAATTCAGAAGAGGGCTGTGAGCACGATTAGATTAGCACTTGCTCCAGAGATTAAGTATAACGTATTGACTGAGACGACACCAGCTGGATTGTGGAAGAAGCTGGGAGACATCTATGCATCAATATCGCTAACGAATAGATTGTGTTTGAAGATGGATTTGTATTCTCTGAAGATGGATAAAGGTAAGAGTCTCCATGATCACTTAAATGAATTTAATAGATTAGTTTCACAATTATTATTTATTGATTCTAAAGAGTTGAAAGAAGAAGAGAAGGTATTGTTGTTGTTGTCATCTTTGCCCAAGTTTTATAGACCTTTAGTTCAGACTTTATTGGTAGGTAAAACTACTTTGACGTTGGATGATGTGATTGCTGTGCTGCGTGAGAATGAAAGATTTATGGGCAAAGAAGATTCTTCATTTGCGGTCTTCATTTGCGGGAGGTGTACTAGCTGCTGTGGAAGGTTCTACTCGAGGGAGGACTAATGAGAGACATGGTGGATCAAGAGGGAGATCAAGATCAAGATTCAGGGATTATAGTGAGGTGGAATGTTATTATTGTGGAGAGAAAGGTCATATTCAAGCACGCTGCAAGATATTAAGAGAGGATATGGCTGCATTCAAGAAGGCTCAACAAAAGAGTGATGATGGAAAGAAGAACGAGACATGTGTTGTTTTGACTGATTCAGATGATGATGTATTGGCAACTTGTTTAGATGGGTCTCATACTTGTAAGAAAAGTTGGGTTTTGGATTCAGCTGCATCGATGCATATTTGCAATGATAAAGATCGGTTTGACGAATTGAAAGAGGTTGAAAGTTTAGGCAATATTGCGGTTGGGAATGGTAATCGAGTGAAGATTGAAGGTATTGGGAGTGTTCAACTCAAGCTTCATGATGGTGGTGTCAAGACTCTTCGTAATGTGAGGTATGTACCCAGTTTTAGCTACAATTTGATTTCTTTGGGTGAGTTAGCTTCACGTGGGTACACATATGTTGGTAACAATAATTGTTGCAAAGTATACAAGAATGATGGTTTAGTTTTGCAAGGAAAGAGGAATGAGAAACAACTATATTTGCTTGATGATGCGAAGGATAGAGTTGTTTCCAAGAGTAAGAAGATTCAGAAGCATGTCAGTTTTTCAGATGTTGTTGAGCAGTTTGGGGATTCAAGTCAAGGGAGGATTTGTTGGGGTTTGCCTTGAATCTCACATCGAAAGTATAGGAGAAGTTATAAGGGCTATTCCCTTATAAATAAAGTGTTAGGCTTGGTTTGTAAAATACCCCAGAGAGTTATAGAGTTGAGCTATTATAAAAGGGTGTAGTTGGGCTCTTTGGGTAGTTGGGCTTTGGGTTTTTAAGGAGTTTGCAATTTTTCTGTTCTAAAAATTGCACGATTGTAATTGTTTGATTGATTATTAATTTTTGGGTGGTTGTAGGCCAATTTGGTTGGGTCAAACCACATTAAAATTATTGTGTTTGTTTTTGCTTTTCTCTGTTTTTGTGGGTGTTTGGTTGGAGGAATATTTTTTCCAACAATAACGGCGTTTAATAAAAGGCACGTGACAGCGTGTGATTGGGACACGTGACAGTGATGGATACTTATTTTTCTATTAATAGGTAAAAAATACGTGGACATGTGGCAGCATGTGATTGGGACATATGGCATCAGGTGACACGTGGTAGCGTGTGATTGGGACACGTGGCATTGACGGATACTTAATTTTCTTTTAATAGGCAAAAAATATGTTGACACGTGGCAGCATTTTAAGTGGAACAGGTGGCATTAGTTGACACGTGACAACGTGTGATTGGGACACGTGGCAGCGTGTGATTGGGACACGTGGCATTGACGGATACTTATTTTTCTTTTAATAGGCAACAAATATGTGGACACGTGGCAGCATTTTAAGTGGAACAGGTGGCATTAGTTGACACGTAGCAGCTTGTGATTGGGACACGTGACATTGACGGATACTTAATTTTCTTTTAATAGGCAAGAAATATGTGGACACGTGACAGCATTTAAGTGGGACACGTGACATCAATTAACATGTGGCAGCGTGTGATTGGGGCACGTGAGGTAGTGAACACGTGGCAGCGTGTGATTGGGACACGTGGTAGTGACGGACACTTATTTTTCTTTTAATAGCAAAATATACGTAGACACGTGGCAGCATATGAGTCCGACACGTGTCATAATAGTCCTTTCATCGTCAAACGACTCTCTTTAACGGAGAGTGTAACTCACCACGTTGAAAAATCCTAAATTGATCAAAATCGAAAACGTTTTATCCTGAATTAATCAAAATAAAAGTTTACGTCCTGAATTGAGCATTCTCGATAACATTAATTCTTAAATTGAGCATTCAACCTAAAAAAAACTTATGTTATGGATTTAATCGTACAGCGATAAACATCAACAAAATACAAAAACCAATTTTTTTCTTGATTATGAAATATTTATATTCAAGTTCAACTTATTGGAAAAAGAAAATGTAAAAACCCTAACAAATCCGCCGCTGATAAACTAATACCTTAATTTGTCCCGTTTAAAACGAAAGACGCATGTCATATATTCCAACTTGTCCCTACAAGATAAAGAATATTAATCTTAGCACTGATTGATTGCGAGTATTCTAGAATTGTGTTTTCAAATGTCCAAAATTTCTACAAATGTGTTTTCAATGATTTTGTCTCCTTTGCAGGCAAGCCATCGACTAAGAAATGACAAACTGCTAACCAAGTTTGAAAATTAGTCCCTGACTTTTGACTAAGCAAATTTTACATAAGCCTTTGCAATAATTGTCCAAAAATAAATTAAAAATGTAAAAAAGGAACGGCAGCCGCAGGCAACCATGTTCTCCCACAACAATCATGTTTAGGTCAAACCAAAACCAAAACTTGCAAGGGGAATTTAAAATAATTAAATTAAATTAATTAATTATCCTTTAAGGACAAAGTTGACGTTAAAGTAGCAGCTACTTTGGTTAGGACAAAGCCATACAAGCTGTCTAACTTTTGTCTGACGCAGAGTGATGGAGCATGCGTGGTCGAGAGTTAAAGAGTTGGTGCTTTGGTCGTGGCTGTCAGGCATGCTTATCCTTTTATAAATACTAGGACGATAACCACCGATATTGGTTAAGATTGAACGGTAAGAAATTTTTTTTTCTAAAGCATGATCCAGATTCAAATCATACGTATAAAATAAATCGTGTTGGAAGGAGTGTCTTACTTTTATATGATTTGATAGTTTTTCGATTTTAGAGTAGTCGTATAAAGCGAATATCGACGAGTCAAAGATAAAAAAAATATTAGGACGATAACTTTCTGCTTCGCATGGAGACATTTTTTTAAAAAAAATATTATAAAATATATTTATTAAAAATAATAAATCAAGATAATTATTTTAAAAATATTGATTTATTAAATAAAAATAATAATATTTAATTTATCAATTAATGATCTTATTGATTTTTTATTATATCTTTTTTAAATAAAATAAATTTTTAACACAAGATTACAAAGTTAAATAGATCAAAATAAAAAGAAAAAATTATAAAATATTTAATTTTTTATTCAGTTTGACCTTAATTTATTTGTCTCAAAATAAATTCAAATTAGATTAATCCCTACCATCACTTTTTCTTTTTATTTGTCGTAGTCTTAAAGTATTTAATATTGAAATTATTTATTTATTACATGATTTTTTCTTTTATGGCTTTCAATTTTCATATTTAATGAATTTTTTAAAATTTTGATTCATAGATTTATTTTTTATAATTTTTTTGTGCTTAAGCTTTAAAAAATGACTTTAGAAAATTTTTTGCTTTATACTATAATTTATCATTTTTTTGAATTTTAATATTATTTGTAGTATTTATTAGAGTTTATTGTTTTATAATTTTTAAAATTTGAGAATTATGTAAATAAAAAATGAATTATAATTTGATTTGAAGTTTTCGGATAATTGGTATTTGAATTTTAATATTTTATTCAAATTTTTGCAAACTAAATTTTTTGAGTATTTCTTGTGAATTTTTAAAAAAGTTTAATACATATTTTTTTAACATTTGTTTTTCTTTTGTTACATGAATATTTGGTTTAGTTCCTTAAAAAAAGATTATTTAAATTTTAGTTTTTTTTTTCTTTTTCCACTTTTCATATCTTTCGTTTCATTTTTTTATTTTAACTTTGAAAAATAATAATAGTATTTATAAAAAAAAATGTGAGTATTTGATTTAGTTCTTTTCAAAATTTCTTATTCGAACTTTTCATTGTCTCTATTTTCTCTTACTTCTCTTCATGTTAAGTTCCTTTTTTTCATATTTTTAGTATTTTAACATTAAAAAAAATTAAAAATAAATATTATATTTCAATTAAAAAATATCACATATTAAACTAAAAAGTACCACATGGCTAAATTAATTTTTAATATTTAAATATTAAGGAAAAAATTAAAACTAATTATAAATTTGAAAAATAAAAAAATACCTTTAAAGAGATAACAAAGTGACATGTAATAACTACTTATTCATTAAGTAAATAACTTTTATACTCTCCAGGATTTTAATATGTGTTGTACCATAGTTTTTATCAAACAAAAATAATATAAAAATTATAAATATATATAATGATATTTAAAAAGCCAACTCAAAATATTTATAAAAAAAACAACTTAAAAAAATAAAGAATGACACATGTTAAGCTAATATTAATGGGAGACTTTTTATATATAGTTATACATATTAGGAATCTATTGTGTTCTATTTCCTAAATAATTATATTTAATTATTTAATTCATTCAATTTTTTTAACCTTATCATTTTTAAATTATAATTTTAATATATGGACAAAATTGAGAAAGAAATAAATAGAAAAAAATTAGTTTAAAGATATTTTCGTTTTTATTATTATAATATTTTTATTACATTATAATATATTATTTAATAGGTTATTTTTTTATCTTTCTGTCTTTTGGATTTAATAAAAAAATTAAAGAACAAAAATAAAAATAAATTTTATAATATTATTATTTGTGTCCTTGATACTTATCAACAAAATAATCATTTGATTACACCATAATATATTATATTTTCTTGATCTTTCCATTTTTTTGGATTTTAATAAATAAAAATTAATGACTACAAAATAATTTTTATAATTTTTTTTTTGTGTCCCTAACACTTGTCAAGCAAGAAATATTTGGGGATTTTTTTTATATTAAGTTATAGATATGAGCTTTGGGTTTCTCTTTTTTCTATTCCAAAGCTCCTGTTGGTGGTGATGGTGGCCATAGCTTTCGAATGCAGTTTGATTACGCCACCGGCCTCTTTTCTCCTTTTCCATACCTTCTCAAATCTCAAGTTTCATATTTCTTTTTCTATTTGGCACAGGTGGGTTTGAATTTTGATGAGAAATCCATCTATTTTCACACGTTTTTTTACATAAAATTAAGATAAGAGGAAAATGCTGAGAATTAACCTGTTTCCCGTAAATAACATCTCCATTTGGGTTTTTCAGTGAATGGTTCATCTTTCATAAGTAGTTCTTATCCTAGCTGCCAAAATGAATTTGTATATGCCCACGTGTTGCCACTACTAGTACTCTAACACTAGGTCAAGCTTTGCCAACCAGAGGCTTAATAACAATGAAGAAGCTTTATTATGAGATTCTAGATTCAAATTTTACTTTGTGTGGTTATGAATTTAGTAATTTATGAGTTATATGATTACAAATATTATTAATGTAATACTTGACTATAATTATAACTTTGAATATAATGTACTGGTTAAAAACCATTAGCTCAAGCTTTAAGTAGAGTATTTTTAAGTGAAGTTCGTAATGTTTTAATAAAAAAATTAAAATTTTTAGAATGATAAATGAAATAATTTTTTTTATATATATATATGTTAATCAAATGTATGTCCAAATTTTTAAAAAATTGATATATTTTGTAGATATAAATTTTATAAAAAAAATCATAGAGTTTTCACCGTTAAATATAATTTTTAGTAATTTTTATCGAATTTTATCTATTTATAAATTTTATGTGATTTTTTAAACAAAAAACCTTATGAATTTTTATTTAAAAATTCTATCTAAACAGCACTACTAAACAAATTCTAATACGAACCCTAACACAACGTGAAGTAAAGCGTTTAGATGCTCGATTGCATCTGATGCATTGCGATTATACATAAAAGACAAAAGTTAGTAAGAAGATAAATTATCCTTCCGCCATTACTTTTATTTTTTATTTTTTTTTTGTCAAAATCACTCGATATCCTCACATTATTCTGGTATAGAATTAATCCAGATTCGAGCCGAGCAAGACCCAAAGAACGGCAAAGCTCTCCCTCAAAAGTTTTAATACAGCTGTATACCCAAAGTTTGAATTTGAGACCTCTGGTTAAGCTAGAACAATCTCCTATCAGCTGATTTAAGTGTTCTTAGATATTTTTTAATTTTTTTTAAATTGAAAAAAAATAAAATGATTACTAAAATTTTAGTAAAAATATAATTTTCGTAATCTTTTTTTTTTCAATTTCAAAAAAATTAATCCCACAATCTATCTAAAAATCCCAAAACAATAAACACCAATCTCTGAGCCAGCGGGATTTCGGCCTTAATTAACTACCTCTCCACCCACAGTGCTATCCAGCCGTCCCAAGCCACAGTGCTTACCAGCCGTCCCAAACCAAACCTAAAAGAATAAGAGCGCAACAAATTAATTATTTAGTTTGCACCAGAGGTGTAAAAGGAATTTTCTCAATGATATGAAAGACAGTTGGAGTTGGCCAGCAATTTTCCTTTAGTCTTGGAAAAGCTTTGGGTCAAGCCATAATTAGCCATCTAAAGGAAAAATTAGTAAAAGAGAAGAACACACTAAGTAGAAATTAACCTTCTTAGTTCAATTGATTGGTATAATTCTTTTAAAAGGTAATTTTTAATCCAAAGAGTTGGTTTAGATGTGTAAAGCCTTGTTGAGTTATTGAGTAAAGATGATCTATAGCAAAAAATTTTATATTTGAATTCTCATTATATCAAATTCCCTTATATCAGCATCAGTTATGCAGAGCGAGCAGAAATTAATCACATATCTAATGTGATATGAGAATACTTTGTGGTTTATATAAAAAAAATTAATTTTAATGGATTTAAGATTTAATTTTTTGTACTTGCAATTTCTTTTTTCTATTTTTAATAGAAGGACTTCTATGTGTAAAAAAAGAAAAGAAAAGAAAAGAAAAACTACATTCAAATTAGGTCAATTAATTGGTTCATATAAATCAAATCTCTTAAAAATTAATTTTTTAATAAGTTTAAGATTCAATTTTCAACACCTGCAATCCTTTTTTTTTTTATTATTTTTAGATTATGACTTCCATAAACAAAACAAATTAGGTAAAAATTGCTTTCGAATTATGAATTTTCTCGGTTCAAAATAGTGAAAGGGTAACACAGTTTATGGGTCCATACCCATTTTCTCAATATCTTATCTTTGGTAGTTGTTTTTCTTTTTCCAAGTTATATATGATATTTATTTCCTTGAAAGCAAAGCATGTCATGTAGAAAATTTGATATATTCCCACTTGAACATGCCTTTTTAATGTAAATGTCAATGTTTTAAGTTATCATGTTGGGAAAGAAATCTAAGTCCATAAAGATTTGTTCCCCTAGAAATTGGATTGGAATCTTTTATACGGAAAGATAAATATTTCCAAAGCACTAAAGTGATTTTCACCCAATGTTTTGTGGAACTTGTCGACAACGTTAAACATGGTGAAACGAAAACCGGTTTTCAATTATAATTGATAATTAAGTCTCCTTCGCGTGAATATGATTTAAAATTTACATAAACATTGATTTGAATATTACAACGTATGGAAACCTCAATTTTGACTTTTTATATTTTTCCAATAAATCAAACTAACTCGTAACAATGTAAATGTAAGAAGCTTATCTTTCGGCAAAAACAAAAATAAAATAAAATAAAATAAAACTTTTGTGCTCACTATTTGATAAAGCAATGGTGTGGTTTACATCATTATTTTAAGTTATTTATTTATTTTACAAGGTAAAAAAATTGAATATTGAACTTAATTTTTTTTAAAAAAAATTTTCACTAGATCAAAACTTTATTATTTATTATGATTTTAAGCTCCCACATAAGGGTGACTAATCGGTTTAATCGGTTGGTTTCGGTATAAAAAAATCGAAAACAGAAAAAATCGATTTCATTAAGTATCCAACCGAAATCGACCGAATTATTCATGCAAACCGAATTTATTCGGTCAGGTTCGATTTTTTAACGTTAAAACCGAATTTGAGGCAAAAGTAAATAATATAAACTTGTTTTGTTAATATCTCCTACAAGATTTATAACATGTTACCCAAATAAATGCAAAAAACTTCACAAAACAAAAATAAATAACCAATATTGTTCATAAATTTACTAACTTAAAAACATAAATATAATAATTATCTAATATATATTTATATTTATAATTTTTTTTGGGTAAATTGATTTTTTGGTCAGTTCGGTTTACTATTTATATAAACCGACCACCAATCGATTTAACCAATAAAACCGAACTTTAAAACCGAACGAATCGAAAACAGTACACACCGAACCGAACGAATCGAAAACTGAACGGTTCGATCGATTTTTTCAATTCCAAAAATTTTTACTCACCCTTACTCCCACGCACTCTTATCTTATTATTTTGATTTATTTATAAAATAAAAAGTAAACAGTCTTTAAATAAATAAATTTTGTTAAAGTCAATACATATACGATAGCCAAGCAGACGTCATTGAACCAATTCCAATTGATTATCGCACGATGAAACCATATGTGACAAGTTCGTACCATTTGAATATGCCACTTTGTTGAGTGCATGCATACCATTGAATGTGGCTTTGGGAATACTTTCTTTTTCTTTGGTTCAAGAATAAATCAAATGTTATTTTTATTGAGAGTGGAACCAGTTTTCCATCAGTTGGCTGAATCAGCTGTTTTTTTTTTTTTTTTTTTTCTGAGGCTGAAACAGCTGTTTGCGTTTTGTTTGATTCAGCGTAGCTATTGCCGGCCTATGCATCATCTTGCCTCTTTTTAAAATTTTCTTTTAATTAATTCATTTTTTTATTAAAATGGCCATTTTAAACACGATTCAAAAGTATAATAAAAATTAAATAAAAATTTTATTGAATTAAAATTTAGCAAAAATTAAAAATATATATTTAACATTTCGGCACAAAAATTAACACAAAAATTTTGCATTTTATACTATATAAATTAAATTTTATGTATATTAAATACAAAATATTAAATTAAATTTATTAAATACGTTTTCTGACGGGGCGGGGCAGCCGACATCTCATGTTTGTGTTCGGCCTGGCCTGCCAAATGCCATCATTCTGTTTATTTAAAGAAGAATAAGATCAAACGTTTCTTTTATATTTTTTTAATTATCAAAAAGTACAATAGTTCACCCTTCAAGAAAAATTATTAAATAAGAAAATAGATTTATATTTTAAATTAGTATTTAGTGGTGAGATTAATTTAATTAAATTGGTTAGGAGCTGGTAGAGATGTGGCGTGTTAAAGGGCAGAAATTTTGTAATCTGATCTGCTTTCAGTAATCAGAGATATTTTTTTTGTTACAAGGGAAACATTAAATAATTGGAGATGAAAGTACTTGAATTTAAACTCAAAACTTACAATATACCACGACTCATCTTTAATTACTAAACCAAAAGATTGTTGGCCAGTAATCAGAGATCAGATCATACAGAATAAAACAATAAAATAAATAAACTAAAAATAATAAAAAAAAAAGACACTAAATAAAGAACTGACAATCTGTACATTAGCGTGCTAAAAGTGAACTTAATACTTCAGATCTATATCTCTCTATATATATATAGATTTATAATTTAAATTATGTAATCATTTTTGTATATTATAATAAATTTTCACATTAAATTTTTATATTCAAATATAATTTTTTTTGTTTTATCGAATTTTAAATCATATATCAATTTGTCCTTTTATATATATTGTATTTATCATCGTATTATATTTAAGATTTATATATAATACACCAATAATATATTATTTTTATACACTATCAATGAATCAGGTTGATACCTTATCGGTAAGTCTTTACGAGGATATTGAAAATATTATTTATATTTACTTTTAAGGATTTAACATATTTTTAGTTTAACAAACAAAAAAAAAACATGCTTTTAGTTTTTTATTAATGAGGTGTCAATCTTTAATGTATTAAGAGCATATAAAAATTATATATTATTATTGCATCATATATACATAAATCTCTATATTTAAATTTATTAAAAAATTAGTACGTTTTATCCAATCATTTTTATTGTTGATTTTGCTTATGAGACATTGATTTGGTGGCAAAAAAAAGGTATTGAAATTTTGAGGTCTTGAGTTCAAATTTTATTAAATGTAAGATTTGTTTAATTTATTATTATTTACATAATTTATTATTATATTTATCAATTTTATTAAATTTTTTGTTTATTAAACAAAATGTCATAATTATTTTTATAATTTTAAATGAAAATATAAATCAATATTTGTTGAGCTCAGTGAAAGGAGCTCAATATCTCTTAAGCAAAATCTCGGGTTCAAGCTTTGTGAATGAAAAAAATAGCATTGAAAGAGCTCCATTGATATTGAGTCCAATATTAGTTCTATTTCGAATTAGTCCAATTTCAAAATGGGTTTCGGATACCAAAAGTTTTAGATCATTTCAAAATAAATATCTACCGAACATTTCTCATTATTCTTATTTAATTCCCCTATCAGTAACCGCCCGTTGGATCAATTTTTCCAAATTCCAACGAACGGTGCCTATTTGTTTTCTTTTCTTGATTTTATTAGCACATGTTCTTGTCCGGATGCGAAAGATCTTGACCGCAGGATTCGCATTAATTGCCGATTATTAGGTGGGTAGCTAAGTATACCCCACTTGGGGAACGATTCTACACCGTACGAGATGCGACAGAGCCACGAGAGTCCTACTCCTCTTGATTAAAGTATATGAGTGACAAAACAATCAGAACCGTCCGTTGTATCTAGTGCTTCTTTTTTAGAATCGTTACCACCTGCTGCAATATAAGTGGCCCCCACTTTTCTTTCTTTTCTTTTCTTTTTTATTTTTAAAAAAAATCTAAAACAACAAATCTGAAAAATGAAATAATGGGGAAATTTCAATGATACGTGGAAATAAACGTGCAAGGAATGGCAAGCTGTAAGAAAGTCTTGATTTTTCGGAGAGCGGCTTCAAACAACCAACAGCTGGACACGGCAGCCAACTTGACCGCGCGGCGCGCGCGAAATCAGCGGCAAAGAGCCAAAGACTGACGTCATACTCTGGCTCTTGAGTCTTTAGAATTCTTATAGTGGTTTTCTGGCTTTGCTTGGTTGCTTCTGGAAACGTGTCGGCTGAGGCCCGCCTAAAATCAAAGCCGGCTAAAGAGGCTTAATCGTATAGAGCGTGTACCATGACGAAGTGTAGGGCTGTAACGTATATAATATTATGATTTTGATTAAAAATGTAAATGAGTTAAGGTTTTTTGTGAGTATTGGATGTAATTACTCAAATTTAATTTTTTATTTTCGAAGTGAGTTAGAGCTCAATTACTTAAATAATAAGTTAAATTGAATTTAAGCATTTTAATACACAATTAAAGCGAATCCTGAGCACGATTGAGTATTTTTAATATATATTTTATATTTTTAATATTAATTTATAATTTTATCTTGATAATATGTGATTAAAAATAAACCAAATTTACATAATCAAATATGAGTTAAGTTTCGAGTTTTTTAATCGAGTTAAAATATTTCGATTACACCCTTAATTTTGATGCTAATGCGATTCACCTCTCGTGCTATATAAAATCATATTTGTATAATATTGTGGAATATAAATTATATTAAAATTTGTATTGATATATTACATACAAATTTTTTATTTTATCAAATTCTATTTATATTTTTTTGTTGAATTTTAATCCGTACTACATTAAAAGACAAAAGGCGATTGGTAGTTGATTGATGAGAATAGGTTTTCACATGGCTTGCGATTTCGGGTTTTGTTTGCTTGCTTTTGCTTGCTTTGTTTTCATGTTTTTTCGGTGCTTATGAAAACATGAAAGGGATGCAGCAAAGAGCAGTAGTTGGGGGGTTTGATATTTGTTTCCTTAATTAAGATGAAGTTGTTTGGGAGAAGGCTATAAACATGAAGTTATCGTTTTGCTTTCATGCGAGTCACGTTGATCCGGATTGAGGTGTAACCAATTCACTTAACCAAATAAAAAAAGTACCACTACTTTAAAAAAGTTTTCCAAGAAAACGACTCGTTACTTTAAAATGCAGCATAGACTTTTTTAAAATGTCCAACTCACCTTGCATCTCCATTGAATGCACGTCGGTTGCTTTAAAAAGGATTTTTAAATGAGTTAAGTTATTCACACACTATTTTGAATTTGATTTATTAACTATTTAAATTTAATTTATTTATTATAGAGTCAATTCGAAATTTTAATGATTTTTATTAATAAGTAGAGCTAAATTTATTTTTTTAAGTCACAATTAGATATAAGAGAAAGTAGATTTGAATTTTGAATTTAATTTTTCGTCAAAGAAATAATAATTGTTAAATGAAGTTTTGATTTTTAAATTTTGAATTCTTTAATACTATAATAAAAGAATTTTGGAATCTAACTTGATCCATGTTTAGAACCTCAAAAATTAAATAGTTTATATTTTATGCAATATCAGTATATAAATCTCATGTACAGTCATCTCCTAATATTTTTATTGATTAATAAAATGTCATGATATAATTAAAATTATTTTATATAAAATTTATATTCTACAATGCATTCAATAAAATTCTTTTCTAAATCAGCCCAAAGTTTAACCTAACACTAAATTGTTGGATTTATTAGATTATATTATTATTATTACATCCTATGTCCCAAAATACAATCTAACCAACTCTACCAGAAACCCTCCCTAGTTCTCTCCCACAGTTTTCATCACTTTCCCAACCAAACCAACAAATCCTCTTTCGTGCCAACCACTGAGTGAGGGAGTTCAGCCGAGCCACGCCAACCAGCAGAAGCCAACCTCAAAAAAAAAAAAAGAAAATTCCCGATGGCCGTGATTGACTAGGCTACTGGGCCCCATCTGACGGGACCTCAACGCAGAATTCAAATCCATTGATTAAATCCAAAATGGAAGCTGGTCTATAATCTAGACGCTTCTTTTTTTTTTTGGCCAAAATCTAGACGCCTTCTTTAAAAAGTTAAAAAAAGCAAGAGCTCCGTGATGACTTAAGAATTTGCTTCCCCACGCGCCCCAGTCTCAATCATCATTCACTCTCTCTCTGCCTTATCCCTTTCTCTCTCCACTTTCTCTTTCTACTTTGGTCTCGCTATATAAACTCGTGTCCCCTGGCCCCCTCTCTTCATCACGAACTCGCTTATACGCGATTGTTCTTTCAATTCGAAACCTAAAAGCACAGCATAAATCGATTGTCTTGTCGTTTTTTTTTAAGTTTTTGCTCTCCATGGAAGAATTAAACAGCAAGAAGAGAGCTAGAGATGATTTGGCCGAGCTGGAGCTGGACTCGCCCGAGGTGAAAAGAATCAGAGACGATTTGTTAGACTTTCTTGATGACTCGGATTCTTTGCCTGCTCAAGACCTGGCATCGGTAATGAAGAGTTTCGAAGAGGAGATAACGGCGGCGGCATCGACTTCGACAGCTTCAGTGCCGCTGGTGGATCTCACATCAGATTCCGGCGAGTCCCAGTCGGATCTTGGTTACCTTTTGGAGGCTGCCGATGATGAGCTTGGTCTGCCTCCTCCTACAGCAACGACAACCGGTAGCGAGGAGGGAAGAAACGAGGTGACTGAGTTGGGGACAGTCGATTCTGACTCGACAGGAATCGGTGAGTTCTGGTGGACGTTTGAGGATCAGTTCCCGGGCTACGACTCATTTGAATTTGGAATCATCGATGATAAATACAATCCTGACCACGTGGCGTATGATGGATTGTTCGAGTATTCAGCTGACTATGACGACTGCTCGGAGTTTTCTGGTTTATTATGGCGGCCGGAAACCCTGTCGGCGGAGTAAAAATCCAAACTTAAAATTGAAAAAAAAAATTAAACCAAGCGAAACCAAACAGAACTCGGTTTCACATGGAACACGAGGCATACTCTCTGTAAATTTGTTCCCTTTCTTGGGATTTGTCATAGTAAATTTTTTATTAAAGATCAAAATAGAAGGAGAAATTTGAAATGAAAAGATCCTTTCTTAATGGAATGCAAGATCCTTGCGCGCCATAGCTGATGGCAAATTCAGTTAGTCATTAGTGGTAAAGTGGGTGGGATTAATTAAAGTTTCCGTGGCCCTCTTGCAGGAATTTGTTCTTTCTTGACTGCTAATGAAACGAATTATCAGATCTGAATCAGATTCCACTTGCGAATGTAAGCCCGTGACATCGAAGCCAACTAATCCAATAGATTAAAAAAAATGCCAGGAAACATTGTTTGTGTAAAAAGGACGAAGAGTTGTAGTTTAATAATCAGAAGCAGCCAAGTAACTCTGTAAGCGCAGGGAAATGTACGAGCAGACCGAAGCTAGGAAACAAACAACCATCGGACCAGAAAAGCTTCGTCCGCTGTCTTGTCAGATCCTGCTGCGGAGCAGCTTTTTCTGTTTTTATTTTTTTGGTTCTTTTTTCTTCACTAATTTCGCTTCCTTGTCATCAAACTCAAAGCAAGCAAGGTCAAAAGTTGCAACCTCAAGCACACGGTACGTGGAAATCATGCGCCTGTGGCTCGTGGGGATGGAAATAGCCTTATGGGCAGATTAAAGTTTTGGTCTCGGATGTTGAGTTGGTCTCTGCATTTGGATTTAGGGCTGGTTTGGATCTCCACTGGCGGGAGATTATAGTGCGATTAGAAGATAGAAGACAAAATTTTGGTAGAATAAATTTACTTTTTTATTTCTATTTTATAATTTTTTTATGATTTAATAGTAAAATATATTTTCAACTTTTTACTTAAAATAAAATTAAGCATTTAACATTTTATTACGTAGAAATTAATTTATAAATTTTTATTTTACATAAATAAATACTTAATCTTTCAAAATCATGCAATTAAGTTCAGATTTGTTAAACGATATTAATTGTCGTTAGGACATCTTACATAGAAGCTGACGTAAATGACTTAGTTGGTTATCATGTGGTACACGTGCAATACTTACAGAAGTTAGTCTTATTTAACATATTTGGTCTTAATTGCATTATTTTGAATAGTTTAGGGCTTATTTACAGTAAAATAAAAGTTTATTTGGTTATTGAAGACTTAATTTCATTTTATACAAAAGGTTAATGGTACATTTGGTTATTAAGCCTTTTTTATTATTTTATTTAAAACACATAGGTCATGTTTAGTATATAGGATGATGGGTAGGATAGGATAATAATCATCATATCTTATGTTTGATGCACACAGTAAGAAAAGGATTGGATTGCAATGAGGATTAGTCATCCTCTCTAAAAGGTAAGGATTATTTCTAATCCCATGAGATTAGAAATAAATACTTATATTTTATCTTAAAATTTATATTTAAAAATTAACTTAAACATTTAATAAAATAATAAGGATATTTGTTTAATTAATTAATTGATCCAAAAACTTTCCTTCTTTTCATTTTTCCTTCATTTTTTTTCTTGTTTTTATTCAAGAAAAACTATAATTTTGGTAAAATAATGTTTTCTTGAACAAATTTTTTAAAAATTATTTTTTGGAAATAATTAAAAATTTTAAATTATTTTTCAGAAAATAAATTCTCAAACATAAAAATTATTATAAAATATATTTCTTAACTAGTTTTTTCTTACATTTAAATTTTTATTTTTTTCTTTCTTATTTTTTCTTTTTTATTGTCCAAAAAAAAGAAAGAAAAATAACTATTAACCATAAAATTATTAGAAATTATATATTTTTAATTAATAAAATTTTTAAAAAATTAAACTTAACTTTTTTTTTATTTCCTTCTAATTGACCAAAAAAAAAAGAAAGAAGATAAAGAAACCATAAAAAAAAGAAAAATATTTAAGAATTGTCTTTTGAAAATTAAAAAAAAAACTTATTTTCTAGAAAAACTCAATTTTCTAAAAATAAATATATTTAATTTACAATAAAAAATTATTTTAAATTTAAATCATATAAAAGAAATAAAAAAAAAGGAAAGAAGAAAAAAGGTAAAAAAGTACAGAATATATATTTTATAAAAATTCATTTTTTAGCAAAATAATTTTTTTGAAAAAACATAATATGAATTTTTAAAAGTAATTTTTTATAAAAAAATCAACTAAATAAAATTGACTATTAATTATAACATTATAAATAATATTTAAAATTTTAATTTTTAATTATATTTATAAGAAAAATTTTATAAATTTTAAATTATGTTACTTTAAAAAATGGTACTAAAAAAAATCAGTTTATATTACTTTTAATTTTGCACATAGCAAATATTGTAAAAGACATAAAAAATCATCATATCCTATTTTTAATCGTTGTATACACTAAACATAAGATAGAATGATATAATCTTATCTTATCCTATCCATAATCTTATATTATCTTATTCTATCTTTATCTTATGCACCAAACATGATCATATACCTTTAAAGTTTATATACGATGCACTGACAGTGTATAGTTTCTATATACTGTCAGTCAACAATAGGATGACATTTCATCAACGAGCAAAGTCAAAAAGTATATAAACCCTTAAAAATAAATTTAAAAACTTTATTTTTTTTGAACAAAATAAATTTAACAAACATTGTATAAAAACTATACATTGTCAATGCATCATATATAATCTCATATCTTTAATAGTCATTTTATTATTTTCAATGTTACTAGAACTAATCTCACCGTCCATCCAAGCTAACACTTAAAGAATTATTATTTTAAATTGGCTTAATAGCCAAATAAGCCCTCAACCTTTAACCCAAAATGGAATTCAGCCCTAAACGTTTTATCGTATGAAATTCAGTCCATAAACTTTTATTTTAGTGGAAATAGACTAAATTTGTTAAATAAACTAACTGCCGTTAGTTTTGCATACGTGGCATGCCACGTGGCAGCTAACTAAGCTATCCACGTCAGCTGCCACGTATGCAAAACTAATGGCAGTTAGTGTCATTTAACAGATTTTGGCTTAATTGCATAATTGAAAAAGGTTGGGGGTTTATTTCCACTGAAATAAAAGTTTATGGACTGAATTTCATGCGATAAAACGTTGAGAGCTGAATTCCATTTTGAGCTAAAGGTTGAGGGCTTATTTGACTATTAAGCCTTTTAAATTTTATGTCAAACAGGTTAAATATAAAATATCTTTTCAAGTTTTGCCAAAACATATATAATTTATGAACTTTAACTCTTGTTTTCTTTTTTTTTTTGTTTTATTTTTATTTCGTATAATCTGTTGTATTTAAAATGATCAGATTTACACCTAGCGAGTGATGACATTCCAAGATGTGAAGCCCGATCAAATTAGGGATGTCGATATTCAAGCTAACCTTAATAAAAGCTTGATTTCAGGACAAGCAATGGAAGCAACTTAGACTAGGCTTGGTATCACTCGGATTATGTCTGGAGCTGGAACTTCCATCAGGCCCTATTGATCGAGCCTAGTCGTCTCGTCAGTGAATTTGTTTCGGCTAAAAAATCATCGGTGATTATTGAAGGTTTGTTTAAGGGCCTAAAGATATCGATCCGAGCTTCTGAGCTTAGGAATATTGAGCCCAAATCTAATCCTAATCCAATTGATGATTAACTCTGGTGTGAAATGCCCAAGTCCAAAGGCATTTGATCCAATTCATGGTATGTGAATAAGTTGCCAAATCGTTCGATGAGTACTATATAATTAATTTTGCAAAAAAAGTTATAATCTTGTGACAGATATATACGAGTAGGACGAAAATGCCTAGTGAACACAATTTTAATTTAATTTTTCATCATGGTCAAATGCTACTATAAGAATAACTTTTTTTTGGCAATTTATTTTCGTAATTGAACAAAAAATTGTATTTGGGGTAACTCATTCTTTTCTAATAATGTACTATTTTCCGCCTAATTTATATATGTAACCATAAAATTTTTTGTAAAAAGCTTTAAATACGGCACAAATACTTGGATTATTAAATTTTTTATTAATTATTAATAGGATAACTTATATTATGCCAACATAATCAGCTCTGATCCGATAAGAAAATGTCCAAACGAAAATTCCAAAAAAGACGTGGGTAGGTCATCTTGACCGCACGATTCATTTTAGTCCACGTGTCAATTAAGAGTTTCATCAATTTCTCAATCGAAAAGCACAGAAGCATTGCCCATACCGGCTTTAGACTTGAAGTACTCTACTCTACTAGATATTCCTTACTTGCCAACGTTTCCTCTTTCTACATATATCAATAAGATCGGCGGATTTTAATTGAAAAAAAAAGGAAAATTGAAAAAGAGAGGGGGAGATCGAAATTGGCAGAAGATGAAGATTTTCGTCAAAACCCTCAAAGGAACTCACTTCGACATCGAAGTCAAACCCGAAGATGCGGTTCGCTTCTTCTTTTTCTTTTAATTTTCAATTAATTTCTCTTTGTTTTTCAGATTTAATCTATGAATTTTATCGTTATTCGAATGCGTGTTGTTCACTAGGGTTTTTCTGTTATCCTTTTTCGTTTCCCCCAATTTGGGAACATCAATTAGGGTTCATCTAGTACTGTACCGATTACAATCCGCTGCTATTGGTTGGATTTTTGGGCACGTGGTTGAGTTAGCGTATCTGAAATTTGAATGGGAGATCGTGAATGATTTGTCAATTTCAGGCTTTGATTGATTGAATAGTTCGCTTTAGCTACTTCAATTAAGTTTAAGTGGACTGATACTTATATAGTTTGAATGGCGGTAGGGTATATATCTTCTGTGGGAAATTAATAATTTCCTGTAACTTATCAACTTCCTTGTCGTGAGCCACATTAGAAGTAGTTGTTAATATGTTTGTTGAAGGAAGATTGGAATGTGCTGGTAATTCACTGAAGTGAGTAGATGATACTTTGTTTCCGGTCATTATTTTTCATGATTAGTTGATTAACTCGTCTTCTTTAATGTGAATGATTAGATTGCCATGTCAAAGGTAGTTGCAGTTTACTAGAGTAAAGGTTTGAGTGGATAATACACGAACTTTGAACAATGAAAATGCTTATATCTTTTTTTTATGAAATGTTCTTTCATTGGGACTGAAATTACTTTAATCTGTGTGGGTATAAATGCAAGATTGAAGTTTAGAGGTTGTTTTCAATAAACTTTCTATACCTACTTTACCATTGTGGTACAGAATTAGAATAAAGCTCCCCATTCTGAGGTTAGCTCTAATCAAAGGTTTTGTTGTTTGAAGGATTTGGATATCTTTATTATTTAATAGACTATTATTTTTTTTGCTACTTTTTTATGCTTTTTAGTTTTTTGTGATCATATTCAAGATTATAAATTTCCTGGGATATAATGCACTGTGCTGCTTCATCTTACATCATCACTGTGCTGTTATACAATTCTGCTTTTAATGCTTGTGAATTTTCTTTCAGGTTGCTGATGTAAAAAAGAACATAGAAACCATACAAGGCGCAGATGTTTATCCTGCTGGGCAGCAAATGCTTATCCATAAAGGGAAAGTTCTTAAAGATGACACAACACTGGCTGAGAACAGTGTAGCTGAGAATAGCTTTATTGTCATCATGTTGACAAAGGTGTGATGGGCTACAATATCCGGATATCTCCCCCCACTCCCTTCCTTCCTTCTCTCTCTCTCTCTCTCTCTCTCTTCATTCATGTTTCTAAATTTTCAGCTAACTCTTTCTAGCCTTACCGACCAAAGTGTGCTTACTTTGTCCCGATAAATGCCTAAACTGACATAATTTTTTCGTGTGGCTGTTTAATTCCAAAGTTAGCTTGGTTATGGCTTATGTGGAGTGTGGTATCACCATATTATTTGAAATCTGGTTCTGCATTGCTTTGGTTGCTTCTTAAGTCAATTTGTTGTTAAACCAGAAATATGACTTCTTGTTATTTGTTGGCCATTAACCTACTTGATCTTTCATTTATTTTTCATTACTGTCATTTTGGACTAATCATGCGCTTTTGTTTTTTGCTTAAACTAATGCTAGAATAAGAGTTCATCTGGTGACGCTGCAACTGCTTCAATAGCTCCTGCAGCTAAAGTAAGATTATAATGTTGTCACCTCTTTTGCTGCATCTGCCATTCTTTTTTCTAAATGTTACGTATGTGCATAATTGCTCACTGTGCTGCTCCAGTATATTGCTGAAAAGACATTTGCGTTTGGTATGACATCAAAAAGTATTAGGATTCTATTTTCTCTAGTGGAAGATGTTCTTTTCTTCAATGTTATGCCGACTGATGAGCTGGCAACTTGAACAAATGTTATTTATGTGTTTAAATCATTAAATAAGTTACAGGCTGTGAAAACAATGCATTAAGACTTTGGTTTTCAGATATGGCACAGGTTTGAGTTGTTTTGCATCAAAATGCTTACTGTGTAACTGAAATTATTGAGCAATAATCATAATGCATAATATTGGAGTCTGAGTTGATCTATTACCAACTTTATCTTTTTTAAAAGTTTAGTTATATAATCTCTTATCCGAGTTACTTTATTTCCCAATTGTTTTCTCTTTTTCTCTTCCAATAGAATTTTAATAAGAAAGCTAATTGCCACTAGCCTATTCTCTCCGCTTTGACTCCATCTAGAACAGTTTAACTTTAACTAGCAAATTTTCTTTTTGTTTTATTTAATGCCAAAATAATGTGTAGATGCGCGGAAACTTAGACACTTAAACTCTCAAAAAAATTATTATGTGAATTTTGATCTTCAGTTTTTTTTTGAGTATGAATACGAATATCTGTTTTTGTTTTTTGTTTCCCTTCTATACACAATACAATGATTTAGGATAATTTAAAGTACTTACAGAATACAAAGGTTAATGAGAAACTGGTGATTTTGGATGGAAATATTTTCTTTCCTTTTCTCAAAGTCGATAAAATGTCCTTGTAGGCTCCCCAGACAAGTGCTCCACCACCGGCTCCAGCACCTACTTCTACTGCACCTGTTGCAGCTTCAACTATGTAAGTCCAGCTATTCCACACTTTTGCTAAGATACAATGGTTCTGGAGTGTAAAGGCTCCATAACAGATTAATTGCTTATCAACTGTTTGCAGGGCTGCACCTGCTACTGAATCTGCTCCTGTTGCTCCAAGTACTACTGCGTAAGTAACTTATTCTTATGAAACTTAATGCTTCTTGTTTCAAGGATGGAAAGCATGCTTTAGATTTAATGTCTTCAATTGCTTTCAATAGGAGAGCTCCTGGTTTTCCATTTTTAGCTTTGCATTTTTGTAATATCTTGAATAATGTCTTTGGAAACAGGTCAGAATCTGATGTTTATGGCCAAGCAGCATCTAATCTGGTTGCAGGAAGTAACTTAGAGGGCGCAATCCAACAAATTCTTGATGTGGGTGGAGGGACCTGGGATAGGGATACTGTTGTCCGCGCCCTTCGTGCTGCTTATAATAACCCAGAGAGAGCTGTTGAATATTTGTATTCTGTAAGTCCTTTCCTTGTATCTGGATGATGGTGAAGCAAGTGTTTTATTGACAAGTGCATCCAGTTGCCAACTTACGCATAGGGTTGTTGATATCCTGTTACTGTATTGTTTTATTCTTCTCCTTAATGCAGATGTCTAGAACAAACATTCATCTTGTTTCCTACAATTGAGCTGCTTCTTTTCATCTCATTAAATTTTTATTGCAAATAGGGTATCCCTGAACAAGCTGAAGCTCCACCTGTGGCCCGTGCCCCTGCGGTTGGGCAAACCACTAACCCTGCAGCACAGCCCCCACAGCCTGCACAAGCAGCAGCTGTTCCTACAAGTGGACCGAATGCAGATCCATTAGATCTCTTTCCCCAGGTATAATGCGGTAAATATTTGATAAACTAGATGATGGCAAACTTAACCATTTGACTTGATGGTGTTTTATCAATACAGGGACTTCCCAATATGGGTGCAGCTGGTGCTGGGGCAGGCACTCTTGATTTTTTACGTAATAGTCAACAGGTCTCTCTTCTTCTCTCTTATGGATGTATATTGGCTTGTCGGAATGAATGTCATGTAAATTTTTACATAGTACTGCACTCATTTTACCTGTCTCTGTTTCAGTTCCAAGCTTTGCGGGCGATGGTGCAGGCCAACCCACAAATATTGCAGGTTATTCTCTGATCCCTTACTGGTCATATGTGTTTTTCATTTTCATTTTCTTTTTCCATTCTGAAAGTGTTATTTATTTATTTATTTTTGCAGCCTATGCTTCAAGAGTTGGGGAAACAAAACCCTCATCTAATGAGACTTATTCAAGAGCATCAGGCTGACTTTCTTCGCCTGATCAATGAACCTGCTGAAGGTGGAGAGGGGTGAGTCTTGTCATTTTTAGTTGCTCATTTCTTTGAACCTAATTGTGCATTTATATATCAATCTCTTGGGATGAAGGTTCTGATGACGATGATGATATATCAATGCTCATTTTCTGTCTTCTGTGTCATAGGAACATATTGGGGCAGTTAGCCGAGGCAATGCCACAAGCTGTACAAGTTACACCTGAGGAACGTGAAGCCATAGAACGGGTAAGTCATCTTTTGCATAAAAGCTGACTTGGATGTGTGCACTATTCCCTGTATTATATACTTGTCTCTCCTCCATTCCTTTTACCTTGATCATTGTAATGAGATTAGTAAAAATATATGAACAGATTCATTAGATCTTTGTTTTAGGTAATAGTTTTAGATGATTGGTTAAAATATAAACTTTGTTACCTTAATCTTGTGCCTACAATGATATATTTTTCTAATCGCCTTCGTTCACCATTTTTACAGCTTGAAGCAATGGGATTTGATCGAGCAACTGTGCTCCAAGTGTTCTTTGCCTGCAACAAGAACGAGGAACTGGCAGCAAATTACCTTTTAGATCATATGCATGATTTTGAGGATTGATTTGGTAAAGAAAATGGCTAGGGGAAGTACTTTTTTTTTTCCGTCTTCTGTTATTCAACCTTCTCCTCCCCCACCTCTACTGACTTTATTTCTTATTCAAGTGAATGTGAAGTGTTTGGTGCAGACACAAGGGGATGTCAAGATGTAACTTTCTTCCTTTCTTAAGGACCATCGTACCGTTCTATACAACTGTCTTTCTAAGTTTGTGTATACTGCTGAACAGATTTGCATGCAATCATTTATTTGCCTTCCAAGTTTTATGGTCACTTTACATTGAATGAAGAGTCACAATGCGAGCAATACTCTTCATTGAAAAGTGGAGGTCTAAGTTTCGTGAAAAAAAAATGCATCCCAAAATTGAGTCGTGTCTCTTCTCCAAAGTTGTTGAATCTACAAAAACCAAACCTTAGGGAATACACTTATGCAAGAGTACATCCTCAAAAGCACAATTTCCGAGTATTTTGAAGGCTTTTTGTGCAGCAAAATTGCCTCACAAAGCAGTTAGTGGTCGATACAGAAAAGGGTAAGGAAAAGAACAAAGGAATGAATAATATAAAAGCTGTCAACAAGTTTTTAGCTGGTCTTGTTGAGTGATTAAGGAAAGTCGAGATTCGGGCGAATGCGTATGCATTGTTGGAGTCCATTATTACTATTGTTATTTGTTGGTTAAAAGAATGCGGATGAGATTAGAACCATAAACATATGAAGGAACCCATGTTGTTGTGGTGCAGGCCCTGGCCTGTGCGCCATTGCCTAGGCACTTTCGTTTGACCGGTCGATGTTTAATGAAGGGGTCCAAGCCTGACAAGTGACAAGTTACAATAAATCCCCAACACTTTGCCCACAGGATCAGGGCCCTACAACTAACGGGATATTTTAACACATGAGACCCAAGTTTCTGCATGAAATGAAAGAAAAACATGCAGTGCAAGGAGTCCACCCTCACCCTCACCCGGGTGTCCCAACCCCCCATTTTTCTCTGCGACAAGACAACCTAACACGTGAAACTGACCCAAGTAGAAAGACTTTTTGGGTTTTACATAGTATTTACTTTTGGGTGAAAGTTCTTGCCCTAAAATAGATAGCACTGTCTGGTCACTGTCGAATTGATCCGTCAATCAACCACTTAAGAACAGAGAAGAGAACCACACAGCACTAACGGGGAATTTACCGTGGCTTTCGATCACGTTTGTTTATACGCCTTAATCTTTTTCTCTCTTCAGACAAAACAAGGCAACAAGATAAAGAATATCCACAGTATTATATAGTTTTTTTTTGTCCATTGATTCTCATCAGTCCTCTGCGTTTGTCATCTCTTATGTCATCTCTCTTGTTGTTTTCTCTCTCGACGCCAGTTTGGAATGTCAACTCCGAAATGAAAATTAGGCACCAACATCTACATTCAATCTGTGACATAACTTGATTGTCTTTTCTTTTATTTCCTTTCTTGTTAGCCCGCTGATCATGACAAGGCTAGCTATAATGAACAAAAAGAAAAATGACAAGGCTAGCTATCATCGATAAGCCAACCGACCTGAATTGCTGTAAGAGGGCAACGTGTAGGAAAATGACTGGTTGGAATCCTCTAAATCCCAAAATATTCCGATCTCCCTGTTAATCATGGGTTTACGATATTATTTGGGCCAGTAATAACTGCTCCCTGTCTTTTCTTGCCCATTTCTCAAACCATGATGAACAAACGTCCTATGTCCATTTCGTGAGCCAATTCCCCACCAATCAACTAAATAATTCAAACTGAACTCCAGATATACAACCTTTAATCAAGGGAATAGATAAGCAGGTAAGGCTTGAAGAAAAGCTTTTCTCTCTGTCCTTTGTTTGTTCGATCTTTACAAGTTATGTCTGCCTGTTTCTGTTTTTCCCTTGTGACCAGATTTTACTGCCGCCAATCGCATTTATGGCATCCCATTTGCCATTAATGAACAAAAAACTGTGTTCAAAATATTAAAAGTAGAGCTCTTGAGGCCTTCCATACGTAAAGCTAGCTAAGTCTGATGGAAAAGCAGAGCAACTTGAGTATTAATGAACAGAATGATAATATCGTAAAGAAAGATAGCTTTGGTAGTTCTGAGAATGCTGCTGATCAAAGTAATAGACTTGTCGATGAGACAAAGGGTGGGATTAAGACAATGCCCTTCATCTTGGGTAAGCTTTTCTTCGAGTTGATAGCAGTTGAAATCTTTCTTTTTTGGTGTTGATGTTTCATTAAGCTTACTTGATGCAGCAAATGAGATATGCGAGAAATTTGCAATGGTGGGGTTCGGAAAAAATATGGTTAACTACTTGACAAGCCAGCTTCATATGCCATTGACAAAAGCAGCCAACACTGTCACAAACTTCAGTGGTACCTCGAGCTTGACGCCATTGGTTGGGGCCTTCATTGCCGATTCATACGCTGGGAAATTTTGGACGATCGTTTTCGCAACAGCCATATACCTTATAGTAAGAATATATGCATTTTTATTGAATGCTTGTTTCTTTCATTAGAGAGAGCTTTCGGTTGTCAGTGTAGTTAGAGAAAATTAACTTTCCAGGATTTTGTTCAATCATTTCTGATATAAATTAACTTGGAAGTTGTTGGTAATTTGAGATTCTCTGAAATCCGAGCAGGGAATGATAATCCTGACACTTTCAGCAGCAATACCACAGCCAAGGCCGCCACCATGTTCAGGTAACCAAGTTTGCCAAGAAGCCAATGGCACTCAATTGGCTGTTCTCTACCTGTCTCTTCTATTGGCAGCCTTAGGATCAGGCGGGATCCGGCCATGCGTGGCGTCGTATGGGGCGGAGCAATTTGTTGAGGAGGATCCTAGGCATCCTAAGAAAACATGGGTTTACTTTAATTGGTATTACTTTGCATTGGGAGCCGCAGTATTATTAGCATCAACTGTTCTTGCTTATATTCAGGACAATGTTGGATGGAGCTGGGGCCTTGGAATTCCTACCATTGCCATGGCTTTGTCAATAATCATTTTTATGATTGGTTACCGCCTTTACCGGAATCTGGATCCTGCCGGGAGCCCGTACACTCGTATGTTACAAGTCATTGTTGCTGCATACAGGAAAAGAAAGATTCCATTGATTTCTGATGCTAAACTTCTGTATGTGAACGAGGAGCTTGATGCTTCACTTTCCACTGATGGACTTCTTCATCACACAAAACAATTGAAGTATGTTACCACCTGCGGCCTTGCCCAAGTTATCGATTAATTTAGGCTTTTTCTAACTCATCTGTATGGGAAATGCAGATTTCTGGACAAGGCTGCCATTGTAACTGAAGAAGAAACTCTTAAAGGTTCAGAAAAACCGAACTTGTGGAGACTGAACACTGTTCATAGAGTTGAAGAATTAAAATCTATAATAAGAATGTTACCAATTTGGGCAGCTGGTATTCTCTTTGCCACAGCCAATGCTCAACAAAACACATTTTCACTACAACAAGCTAATACAATGGACAGACACCTCACAAAGTCCTTCGAAATCCCCTCTGCCTCCATGTCCGTCTTCGCCATGGTCTCCATGCTCATCACAATAGTCTTGTATGATCGCCTGTTGGTTCGTGTTCTCCGCGAGTTCACAGGGCTTGGCCGGGGCATAAACTTCTTGCAGCGGATGGCCATAGGATTTTTCATCGCCTCTAGTGGCTGGATTCATTGAGGTGAAGAGAAAGCACGCAGCCTTAGCTGCTGGCCTAATTGACAGCCCGAAATCCACAATTCCAATCTCAGTATTTTGGCTTGTGCCTCAGCATAGCCTCCATGGCATTGCCGAGGCTTTCATGGTGAATGGTCACCTTGAATTCTTCTACAACCAAGCACCGGAAAGCATGAGGAGCACGGCTATTGCTTTGTTCTGGACATCGATTTCAGCTGGCGATTATACAAGCACACTTCTGGTTTCGCTGGTGCACAAGTTCACCAACTGGCTTCCTGACAGGAACTTGAACAGGGGGAAGCTAGAGTGTTTTTACTGGTTGATCACGATTTTGCAAGTTGTAAATTATGTATACTACTTAATATGCGCAAAATTCTATACTTTCAAGCCTCTCCAGGCCCCAAGAGCTGAACATGGCTGCGACCAGCATGGCGGGGGAGTTGAGCTTGCTAGCCAAGTTTAACTGCATTTGCTTAGCATTGTTAGCAGCAAATCAAATACAACTCCCTGTCTCTGCTGATTTAGCTTCTTAATTCAGGCCATGTATATTAATCAATCAATAATCAGTTGTTTCCTTCCTCCCATTCTTCCTATAGAATGATAATTATTTCGCTACTAATTGTATTTTATGATTAGTTTTTTATTTCGAGAGAAGTATTTGATAATTAGAGATGGAGTGAAATTGCTTAAATTCAAATTCAAATCTTGTAACATGTTACAATTCTTTGTTAATCGTTCGATCAAGAGATTGTTAATGTATTTTACTATTAGTGATTGATAATTACATAGATGCCTTGCAAATATTAATTATCTAATTCTATAGTTTAATTTACAACTATATGCTAAAGGTTCTTATAATATACCATATGAAATGTCTATTCGAGAATTTTTGTAACTTTTTTTGTGTGTCATGCAATTTCTTTCTCTTTTTACTATAAAAAATTTTCAAATTTTCGAAATTACAAATACTATAATCTAAATTTCATATTTTTTTTTTTGGCTCTGAAAATTTCATATCTTTTAAAATTGATTGCATGAAGTAATTGAATTAAATATTCCGAACTTAGTTTGATGGAACACGTAGCTATATGAACTGAACATTTTTTGAACTGCAGAAAATCTACCTTTGGGTATTTAAAGTTGAATTCTCCAATCAGTTAGGATACTGAAATCTCAGAGAAGTGACAAAGATTCCTACAAAATCATGACAAATACCCAAGAAGATCAACGATATATTGTCTTTGAAAGGACTCCACTCCCTTCCCACCACCGCTTTTAGCTTCGGACAATCAAACAACAGAAACAAAACAAGGCTAGGTTTCAACAATCATGGCACAAATTTACGGCGCACGCTGACAGAAAGACCCTATCTCTCACCACCCCATTCTTCTCGAGCTTACATGAGCGCCTTGAAACGTTTAGGAGCGCAAGGAAGCAGAGGCAATGGAGGATTGTGGGTTGGGTTGGGTCTTATCAAACACTAAGAATCTTTAAGATTTGGATGGAAGGTTGGTCGGCTAGTTAGTATAAACCAACAAACAGTAATGAAATGATTCTTACATCCTTCTTCTATGCTTGATTGTCAGAGATTTTTGGAAGTTTGTACTTTTATATTTTTTGATATCTTTTTTATCCTACCTTGATTTCGACTCGTTTTTGCTTTAAAAAGGAGTAAAGAGGAAGAAGATTTTATCAAACCACCTTCAATTAAACTTCCTAGCTAGCTAGATAATGATGATAAAATAATAATAAATAGGAGATATCATACATTAGGTTGGTTATATTAATAGCATATCGAAAATTTTAGAAAAAAAAAAGAATTATAGATGTTAGAATTTGAATATTAAATTTATTACGCAAAATTATAATTTATATTTGTATATATTATTTTATTTTTTAACAAAGAATATACGTATATATTAATTGTTGGTTGTTCAATCTTGATGTTTCCTGTGGCAACTTTGTGCATGCGCCATATAGAGAGGTTGAAAAAGAGTGTTACGTTTGTTGCTCAAATTCAAAGAACTAATTAATACTAATGAATAAGTCATTTTATGCAACTGTATTAGCATTAGTGCAATCTGTCCTATTGTGAACCAATTTCACACTCACAGCTTACAAACCTCTTCGTTATGTGGCAAAAACATTGTAATTATCTAAGAAAAATAGTGTTTAATTTGTCCCAAAACTTTATTTGTTTGTCAATTATCGATTTACTCATGAATAGACAGATATCACATTCGATGAATTTATCTATTAATTACACGAAACACTAATAAAAAAGGCGCAAATACTTTGATAAAGAAGTATATGTAACAACAGCTGTCTATTTCTAGAAATGTCTTTTTAACTTAAATCTGTTCGCATGATCATAGTAGTTTCTAGGCCTAACATTGTAAAGGTCTTACATACTTGCTATATAAATACAAAAAGTTTTTCATGCAACAGTCTGACAATAAAAACCCAATCCAAGCCATTGTTCTAATTTTTCATAAATTTCCATTCTTATTTTCAATGTTCCAAGAAGTCCTAGTATCTTGTAACTTGATAATCTTAGATACGATATGATAACATGAAAATGACACATGACAGATTAAAATTTGATAAAAATAATATATGATTATGATAAAAATTAAAAATAATTGTATTTAATGTGTGAATATAAATTTTAATATAAAGTTTCGTGTTTTACACGACACGGATTATATTCATGCAAATTGAATAGTGTGATATTAGTGATCTTTTGGTCTTTGAACACTTTTTCTCGAAAAATTATTAAGAAAAGTTGGGCCGCCAACCATCTCTTAATCAAATGATTAAAAATAAATTGTGGTTTTTTTTTGTAAAACTTGAATTCAGATCCAAACAGTTTCATTCTTATTCTAATTATTTAATATTTTTTTTATAATAAAAAAATAAAAGTCTGCTCAAGTAGTGATCAATCCCCCATGGCTTCCAACTCAGTAGGATGGATTCCAATACAGTAATGCAAACCACAAAAAGTTGAAGATAACATTACTTCTCTAACCTTGCCTCCCACATGTCACTTTTGTATTTAATATTGTCGAAAGTGCACACTCATCTATCCAACTCTTGTCCAACTCTCAATTGTGGCCGTGAATATTTTGCAGTAACTAAACTCTCTCTGTTCAAAACAAAGTTAAAAGAGTTAAAAGCCTTTCAACTCGGCCTATAAATAGGCTTCCGAGGACACCCAGTTCATTCAGGAACTAGCTTGCAAGATCACTAAGATGCAGAAAATGGAGGAGAATAATCATGAAGAAAACAATGCTAAAAGGCCCAAGCAGCTGGGAGGAATGATCACTATGCCCTTCATTTTTGGTAACCTTTGGTTAATTGTGTGATTTCATGCATCTAAATCAATGGTATTCTCTTGTTTTTGGTTTAATTTATTGTTGGTTTGTTTGAAATGATGCAGCAAATGAGGTCTGTGAGAAGTTGGCCGTGGTTGGATTTAGTACTAATATGATCAGCTACTTAACGACACAGCTTAATATGCCGTTAACTAAAGCAGCCAACACTCTCACAAACTTCGGTGGAACTGCAAGCTTAACACCGCTGCTCGGGGCCTTCATTGCTGATGCTTACGCCGGTCGTTTCTGGACTATAACAGTGGCTTCGGTCATATATCAAATAGTAAGATACTAAGATTCTCAAGCTAGCCTTCTCTTTTTCTTTGTTTCCGAAGTTTTGGTTATTAACAAAATCTTTGTTCTTGTGTCATTGATTGAATGATCAGGGGATGACAGCTTTAACACTATCAGCAATACTTCCACAGCTTAGGCCACAGCCATGTGAAGGTGAGCAAGTGTGCCAACAAGCTACTTCAGGACAATTGGCAATCCTGTACGGAGCTCTCCTACTCAATGCCTTGGGGTCCGGTGGGATCCGACCTTGTGTGGTGGCATTTGGGGCAGACCAGTTCGACGAAACAGATCCAAAGCAATCAGCCAAGACATGGAAATATTTCAACTGGTACTATTTTGCCATGGGGGTATCCATGCTAGTGGCTGTCACAGTGCTTGTTTACATTCAAGATAACATTGGGTGGGGTTGGGGCCTTGGGATTCCCACCATTGCAATGTTTCTCTCTATCATTACTTTCATCATCGGGTATCCATTATACCGGCACATGGATCCGGCAGGGAGTCCATTTACCCGGTTGTTACAGGTCTCTGTAGCAGCTTTCAAGAAGAGGAAACTGCCCATGTTTTCTGATCCGAAGTTGCTCTACCAGAATGAAGAGCTTGATGCCTCAATCTCTCTAGGTGGAAAACTTGTTCGCACTCAACAAATGACGTAAGTTGTCTCTTTCTTTCTGTCTCCACTCTCCAAGAAACAGACAATTGCATCAATGGCTATCAAACGCAAGAGGAAAACTGGGGTACTCAAGGATAGAATTGGCATGGAAACCGACAATGATACTCTATATAGCTGTTGCTGATATATATCCCATGTTCTGGTATACTTTGTGGATAGTTTTGCATTGAAGTTAGTGATTTATTTAAAAGGAAGCTAATTAAAAAACATATCTCACTTTCATTTCAGGTTAGTTTTAATATCAAGGAAGAAACTAGAAAATTGGAAGTAGATTCAGGATTTGATTACCAACCCTTGAAATAGGCTGAAGACTCGATAATTTGTGAATTATCTAATAATTGGGAGTAGGGGCCACAAGCTCAGACCTTATTCAGCAGCACCACACACTTGGATGCCCTCATAATTGCATTTTAGCCAAGAAACAAAAGCTCTATCTGTATCGGAATCTATCCTTCGGGCCCCAGCAGACCCGACCATGCAATGGGAACATGTTTGTTCCTAGTTTGGCTCACCGGTTGGCACCGCTGAGCCACGGTGAGATTAGCTTTTTCATATTAGATAAAACTTTTGACAGCTGAATTATTTTTTATCCTTAATACAAAATTCTTTTTATTAGTTAATTAAAAACCTTATAATTATGATGGTCATTTTTTATTTTTAAATTTTATCGGAGTCAATCCGTTCATTCAAATTAGTCCTAATTAGTTCAACCTGCAACTTGCGGGATTATCTGGTGCTTAGCTGGCCTCTGGCAGGCTTGCGCTAGTGGCGCAGAAAGGCTATGAATATCAGCCCGATAATGGTGAAATACATTGAAAAGTCAAATATTCTTATCCAGAAAGATTAGATTTCCTGTTCCAATGACATGGTTCTAAGTAATGCTAATATGGAAGCTGAATCCCGATTTACTAATTAATACGTATATGGTGAATTGCAGATTTCTTGACAAGGCAGCCATTGTGACTGAAGAAGATATTGTAAAAACCTCCCAAGCTCCTAATCTATGGAGAATAAACACTGTTCATCGAGTAGAGGAACTGAAATCTGTTATCCGAATGGGGCCAATATGGGCAGCAGGAATCCTCCTTATCACAGCCTATGCTCAGCAAAGCACGTTCTCCCTCCAACAAGCCAAAACCATGGACAGGCACCTCACAAAGTCATTTGAAATCCCTGCTGGTTCTATGTCTGTCTTCACCTTGGTCTCCATGCTCTCCACCATAGCCTTTTACGACCGAGTTTTGGTCAGAATTGCCCGCAGATTCACAGGGCTTGACCGGGGTATCACCTTCTTGCACCGGATGGGAATCGGATTCGTGATATCAGTATTAGCCACTCTTGTAGCAGGCTTCATTGAAGTGAAGCGTAAACAAGCAGCTTTGGCACATGGGCTCCAAGACAAGGCTCATGCAATCATCCCCATTTCAGTTTTCTGGCTTGTGCCGCAGTACGGTCTCCATGGGATAGCTGAGGCTTTCATGTCAATCGGACACTTGGAATTCTTCTATGATCAGGCACCTGAAAGCATGAGGAGCACTGCTACCGCGCTGTTTTGGACTTCAATTTCAGCTGGGAATTACATGAGCACGCTGCTGGTTTCTTTGGTGCACAAGTTCAGCGCTAAACCTGATGGATCAAATTGGCTTCCAGATAACAACTTGAACAAGGGAAAATTGGAGTATTTTTACTGGTTGCTCACTGGCTTGCAAGTGGTTAATCTTCTTTACTACATCTGTTGTGCCAAGCTGTATACTTACAAGCCAATTCAAATCCATAGCAAAGACAGTGAATCTGAAGAAGATGGAGTCGAGCTTGCAAGCAAGGTTTAGTTTGCATTTCCAGGAGCTACCTAGCTAGTTTAGTGATAGATTTCAAGAAAGTCTAGGAGATCTGAATTATAAGCATGTAGAATACTAAATAATGGAAAGAAAAATCCACCACAAGTATTCCACTTTGTTATAGACGAAAAATAAAAATTTGGAAACTACCTTCTGTTTTTCTTCAATTTATCTATAAAACCAGCAAATCAAGCAAAATCAAGAGAGATAACAGACAAGAATGTTCCTTAACCATCCTACAAAATCAGTGTCTTCTTTCCTTTCGTTCAATCTCTGTGTAACATATGATTCACTTTTCTCTTGCATGCTTAATACCTTTGTCCATCGCAAGCTCCCAATTGATCAATTAGAAAAACTAAAAATAATAGCAAGCGTTGTATTACAAACTACGGTGTTCTCATCATGTTTCTTTGTCTTTGCTAAGTCTTGTTTCCCAAATCCTTTCGCTTTGAAATTGACCTGTCGCAAATAGTCTCAACAGAGTCTACTTGCACAATTAATTGCGAGTTGTGACCATAGTTTCCTTACTTAGAAGTTAGAACCATCCCATCAAATATCTTCTCTGTTTTTCCCATGTTATAAACCGAATTCTTTCATAGGCAGACCGTGTTTCTAGTATGACCTCTTAACATTCCTATACACTTGTCAGGTTTTCACAACAGAAAGAATATGAATCATCTAGTCCAAGTCCAATTGACCTTTGACATTTTTCTCTAGCTTTTCTCTTTGAAAATCCAAATTTTGGACCATTTCAAAGTGAATGGTGGATCTTTAGAACATGGAATTGTAAATGTAATGTAAAGCCATGGATGGAGCAAATAATGTTTCGGATGATTCTCAAAGGAAGATGACAACGACAACGACAACGCCTTTGTCAGCTATAGCGCAGGCGTTTGAGGAGCTCTCGGAGTTCTTGGGGCGTCAAGTGAAGGATGATGAGATTCGGTTGGATACATTCTGTAACGCATGTTCTTTTGTTTCTGTTCTTTTCAGCTGCCTAGGCCTCGCCTTCAAATTCGCCGAGATGGAGTACGTCGCCAAGGTTCATTGCCTTTTGTTTTCCTTTGCACTGATAGAAGTTTGAATCATAAATTATTATGAACATCAGAAAAATTTTGAAACCTCCTTTTAACGTGTCGCAACTTTTCCTGAATCACTCAGTTAAAAGGTTATCGGCACCCATCAATGTTGTCCTGTGATGCTATTCTGAATCTCACCTTGATCTAAAAATGAAAGATTAATGCTTTTTTGCCACTTTAGAAAATGTACTCGATCTAGATGTTGCAAATGGCACAGTGAAGAAACAAGGAAGCCAGACGCGTAATCTGCGTCGAGTTAGACAGGGCCTCGACCTCATCCGGGCTTTATTTGAAGAATTTCTGTCATCTGAGTATGTTATGCACTTAGGATGATGAGATCAATTAAAGCTTGTTGTTCGTGTCATCTCATGCTTCAATTTATTTTTGTTTTTCTTTGTGAATTCTAGGGATTACTCTTTGAAGAATGCAGCTTCAACGGCTTATGCTCAAGTCTGTGCACCATATCACACATGGGCTGTCAGGGCTGCTGTGTACGCTGGAATGTGTACTCTGCCTACAAGGGAACAACTTTTGCTGAAGCTCAATGAAACAGGTGATGTTTGAACCAACTTTGGCACGTAGTTCTTGGCTAGCTAATAGTCCAACCGCCTATTATGGACGAATCTTTTACTGACATTGTGCAACTTTCAAGAAACAATGTATTTCAGGAGTAAAGGGTTAGCTTTGCTCTCCTCATAACCTTTGTCTTGAACCTTGATCAATATCTGCTCATTTTGTCTGATTCAAGAGAAAGCAAGACAGCGTATGAATGCTTAATATGTTAAAAGCAGCTGGAAAAATAGTGTAACGCCGCAATTCCACGTTGGGATATTATGAGATCCTGTTATAATATGTGATATATAAGTAGAGACTTAAACGCAAACTAGCGAAACATTTTTTTTGGGACAAAACTATAAATTGGGGTCAAAATTTACATTATCTTACATATTAGTTCCAGTGTCCGCAAATAGACCAGATATTGTCTTTTCTCTATGGTTAAAGCATATAAAATCTTTAACAAGATAAAGAAAAGGGTTGTGACTTCGTAAGCCTACTTATGCTTTCTCATGCTATTGTTTTCCTTGAACTGGCCTCTTTGAAACATTCCCTCTGGTTTACATCAGATGTTTCCAAAGGCTGAGAATCAATCCCCATCATGTTCTAACTCAACCCTTCCTGCTGTCCCCTTCTCCATATAGCGTACATCGTTTCTTTCCATATGAAAATAGTTGAAATTCAGCTGACATAATCTTTTAACAATCATTGTTGCAGATCATACAGCAGAGAAGAAAATGAGAAGATACATCGAAGCTTCATGACCGGTGATAGCATACATCGATAAGCTTTATATTTCTAGGAAGATCACCTTGGACTGGTGACTTGTATCAACTGGGGAGTGCAAGAGAAAAGACATAGATCTTTCATTCAAGCAGCAATCTAGCTAGTTGCCACTGGCCAAGGTTGAATTATTTGCACCTTCAAGGAAACATCTTATGTTTCACTGTAACAGTCCATGACACAATCCTTCTTCAATGCTCATTCTGCCTTTTCTATTGAAGTAGTCACATTACATCAGTTTTATTGCTGTTGATGTTGCGATCAACAGCAGAAGTTTGCAACCAATATTGTTTATTCATATAAGAAAAGAAACCTCAGAATGCTTGTAGATAAGCAACTGACTGCAAATAATATTGGTTATCTTCAAGAAAAAGGGCTTCGTTTATTCTTACATAAACACCTGACTGCAAACAAGAAATTTTACACAAGAATGTGCCTCTCCAAATCTTTCATACATTCCAAAGTTTTCAGTTTTTTATCCCTCGACATCAAGATTCAACAGCTGAGTTCCGACAATATGTTCAATGCCAAATCTAGTAACACAGGAAAAGAAAGTTTGAAACCACCATTGTTAACAAAAGTCAAAACAAGTTTCTTCTATTTCTGTCAAAAACTTCTCGTTGTTATTCCTTTCTTTCTTTATCTAATTCAACTGCATCTGAGATTGCACTTGAAACCATTAAAAGGGAACAAAAATGAAATACAATACAAGGGACTACAACAAAAAAACAGGCTCCTTAGCTAGGTGATCTGTTTAAATAGACAGAAAACCATTTTGCTTCGCTGCCAAATTAGAAAACTAGAGAGACATCATTGCATAAACCAGAGCGTCATCTACAACGTCAGGCTTTCAGGGTTCTCAACAATCTTTGAGAATGTCCGAAGGAAGGCAGCCGAATGAGCACCGTAGATAATACGGTGGTCAGCAGTTACATTCAAGTGAAATAGAAGAATCACATTCCAACTCGGTTCAAGTTACCCATTAGAAATACTTAGCCATGACAGTTTATCTCCTGCCCAAAGAAAGAACTCATCCATATTTAACTATTAAAAAGGAAAAGCAAGCAATATTCTCTATTATGTGGAAGGGAACTAATGTAACAATTAAACTAGTTATTTCAGATTAATATTTCTCAAATCTTTTGACAGGGCTGAAACCAAAGAAGATAATGCAATAAGGGAACAAAAACTATCCAGGTAGTGAGGGAGCCAAAGTTGTAGGGAATTATTTCCTCCTACCAGTAATTCCCTTTAAAGTGTTATAACTTATGAAGAGTAACAGTTGAACTCCTCACTACAGCATAACAGTTACTCTGCAAAATTAGAATACCAGTACCTAAGACTTACTTTCTGAGATAGCCTCAGATCCTTGTATTTTTTTCACTGTTATATTTGCATGGAACAAATTTAAGAATGTAATGCAGGTTCCTACCACAACATGATAACTTGAAAGCATTAACACTAAATCAGAGTAACATGTCTTTCATAATAGATGTGTAATCATTTATCGTATTCAATATATTTTCCCTAAATTTCAAATGAAAATTTTATCCTGAAGGTTTGTAATTGGCTATGAAACAGAAACTGGACTCACCATCACTTTGTTTTTGACGCTGAAGAATCCATCAGCATTAGCAACAACAGTTGGTTTTGATGCTCCAACAGCCATGATAGCTCCCTGGTCATCATTCCAAAAAATAATTATCAAATGTAAGGAAATATAATCAAACAGAGGAAAGCTAAAGTGCATCCATAACCACTCACCTGGCGTGGGGGAAGAATGGCATCAAACCTGTCCACTCTGAACATGCCCAGATTGGACAGCGTGAATGTCCCTGCAAGGAATTCAAGTATGATTTACTCTTATATTAACTAGACACCAAATCTCAATCACCTATTCAGAGTAGAATCAGAAGTAAAACTATTAAGCAGTACAAACCTGAATTATATTCTTGAGGCTGAAGCTGCTTTGCCCGGGCTTTCTCCACCGGCTCTTTCCATCTTTGAGACAATAGATACAAATCCAACTGTTCCAAAACAAATCCAGCCAGTCAAGCTCTTAGAAGCTATAAGAGAAACCGATAGAAAAACCATCAATCACTATGATACAATAAACAAGCAATTCATATACTCAATTCCAATGATTAAAGATCACTGCAACTGGTAAAATCACTAACCTTGTCTGCATTTTGAAGAACAGGGGTAATCAAGCCACCATTGATAGCAACAGCTACAGCGATGTTGATGTTACTATTATAGTATTATAAGTAAAACTCTTGCCATCAATACAGCTTGCATTCACGACAGGGTGCTGCAAAGTGCCATTGCAGCAGCTTTCGCCAACAGAGCAGCCATTGTCAGACCCTTCGGTTTCACCTATAAAAATACCAAACCGATGTATTAAAGCCAATTTACCAATTCAATATACTCAAAACAGAAATAATTCAATTCATCAAAGCAATGAATCCAACCAATGTACCTTCTCATACAAGGAATCAAGCGCATCCGTAGTCACAGGATACCCAACTCGAAATGTGGGCACTGAAAGACTGTGCACCATATTCTTGGAAACGGCAGCCTGCATTGTTGTAAATGGCACCACCGTAGAGCCCGGAACTGGAGGAGGCAGGCTAGAAAGGGAGGCAGCAGCAGCTGCAGCTTTCGGTGGAGCAGCAGGCTTAGCTTCTGCAACCACTTCAGACCCCACATTTGACTTGGAAGGCGAGATACCAGCCGCTGCCTCAATGTCCGCAGCCGTAATCCTCCCATTCGGCCCTGTTCCCACGACGGACTCAATATCCGCCTTGTGCTGCTTCGCTAACTTCTTTGCATATGGTGTTGCAACGATCCTCCTCGGCCCCTTCGCAACTGGCGCAACCGCGGAAGCTGGCGTTGGCTTTGGGGCAGCTGGAGCTGGAGCTGAAGAAGTAGAAGGAGAAGGAGGTGGAGCAGATGGGGTTGAGGCACCTGATTTTGAAGCAAATTAGGCCTTAGCCTTCGCAATTTCATCTTCAGTCTCAGCAAGGATACCAAAGCCGGCGCCAACAGGGGCAGTTTCGCCTTCCCCAACAACGATAGCAGTGAGAATGCCGTCGTAGTAAGTCTCGACATCCATGTCAGCCTTGTCAGATTCCACAACTACAACACTTTCACCTTTGGAAAGCACATCGCCTTCGGATTTAACCCAGGATACGATCTTGCCCCCGGTCATGGTGGAACTGAGGGCGGGTATGAAAATGTCACTGATCTTGGACCGGACGATCAGCGCTCGTCTTGGGGTTAACCTGAAACGAATTGGAGAGGAAGCACTGGACGGGAGAAGACGAGGAAGAGAAGAAAGAGATAGTGGTGTTGGAAAGGAAAGGAGAAGCCATTTTTTTCCTTGGTGCAGAGGATTTGGAGAGAAAGAGAGGGAAAGGAAATGATGAGTTACCGAATGGAGAAGCAAAGAGTGGAGCGAATGTAATAGAGGGGGAAGGGAGCGGCAGAGAAGACGATGAAAGTTGGTTGGACGCTGTGAGCCACCCAACTGTCCTTGCATCGCCCATTACTACTGCCGACTGTGTTCGTCAACTGAATTTTGTTATTTTTTTTTTCAAACTTCGGGCGTGAAGTTTTTGCTCACGCCTTCATTTTTCAATATAAATAAATCAAGATGCTTATGACTTATTCTACCTTGATTTTATGATTATTCGGATTTAGTTAGATTATTTTTTAATCGGATTTGAACCCTGCCTATTAAAAAAAATAAATTGAGTTATATTTAAATATTTAAATATTTAATTTAAATGATTTACAAATTTAATTGAGTTTTTTAATATTTATTTTTAATATTTGATCTTTAATTTATCATTTTGTTCTCTTAATATTAGGTATTGAGAATCGGCCTGTTAAAATTGGATGAGCAGCAGCATTCCTAAATGTTAGATTTGACAATTTGTATCATATCTAATTGTGTTCAAATTATTTAAAATATTAAAAAAATTCATTTTAGAATTTATGGAAATACATCTAACACAAAATAATTTTTTAGATTTTTGTCTAATTTATTTATATTTTTTAACTCGTATGATTTTTTTTTTGGTTAAGCATAATTCGGGTTAACTTGAAAATATCCAACCAAAACTGACTCAATTCGGTTTGGTCAAGTCAAGTGTTAATTTAGGGTTGTTAGTTTGGGCAGTTGGTGGTGCAGTGCAACGGACCAATCGATTGGTACTCAATAAACCTTATCATAGGCAAGGTCGGATTGGTTTCAGGCCGGATTTATGACATATAATAATAATTTTTTTGGTCGAGACTGCTCGGTATACTCACACATATAATAATAGTTTATGTATAATCTTAAGCTCGGTCCAGCCCAAAAATTCGGGCTTGACTTTTAGTTGAGACCCGTTTTCATTTTAATAAAATAAGTCCGAACTCGATCCAGTCCTACTCAAATAATATTTTATTTATTTTTTGTATTTTAATTTTTTATTTATTTGTTTTTATTTTTTTATTTCCTTTAAAATTTAATTTATTTTGTCATAATTTGTATGTCAATTTTTATATTAAATATTTATAATTATGTTTATTAATCAATAATGTTTTATATACATATAAATATATTATATTTAGTAAATATATTTAAAAAATCTTAATTAAAATTAATATTTGGGCCAGGCTGAGTTAGGTTTGGGTTTTGGAAGGTTTAGCTCGGACCCGGCCTGATTTTTAAATTGGCCTAAAAATTTTGTTTAAATCCAATAATTACATGAAATATTTTTATCCAAATTCGACCAAATATCGGATTAATATTCAAACTTGAACAAATTACCCAATCTTTGAGCAAATCTAGTTCTCAGTGCCCTCGTGTGCAATCAACTCGATCAAAATAATCGACGTTATTTCAATTAAAAAAAATTAGACTTAGTAGACAAATGTGTCCTCCACGTTTTGTCACAAAATGGAATTAAGTCTTTTAACGTTTAAATGCATAGAAATCAATCCTAAACGTTACAAAATAATTGAATTAAGGACAGTTCCGTTAAATCCTTTAATTTTCGTTGAGTTTTATTACTGGTAGGGGTAATGGAAATTAAAGGATTTAACAGAAATATCCTTAATTCAATTATTTTGTAACATTTATGACTGATTTCCACGCATTTAAACGTTGAGGACTTAATTCCATTTTGTGGCAAATGTGGATGACACATTTGACTATTAAGCCAAAAAAATATTACTTTTACACTTATTCCTCCTAAACTCAACCTTTTGGTACATTCTTCTCTTTACTCTTCAAATACAAACAAGGATTGATATATAATGCACTGACAGTATATAATTTCTATACACTATCAATGCACCAGAGGTTGACACCTCATCAATAGACCCTTATGAGCAAATTTGAAAATTTTATTTATATTTACTTTTAAGGGCTTGGCATATTTTTTAATTTGTCAATTGATGAGGTGTCAACTTTTGATGCATTGATAGTGTATAGAAACTATATACTGTCAGTGCATCATATACAAACTCTACAAACAAAGCCCCTGCTACTTGTTTGCCTCTATTCTTTGCTGCAGACTGCCTTTCTCTCTTCCAGAGTTCGGACCTCCTTTGCCTCTTCCTCTTTTAGATCGGCGCTTCGGTCAACTTTCAACTCGGCCTTCACCAGCATCAAAAGGCAAGCTTTCACTCTTCTGTCTTGCATTTCTTTGCCTGCACTCCTATGCTTTCTATCTTTTTGTATGATTTGTTTAGATTTGAGTAAGAGAAATGACAAATGGGGTTGGTTAGATTTGAGAAAATTTTTGGAGAATGTCTTTTGGTGTAAACCAGAAGATGCTTTCATATCATATTAAATTAGATTTGAAAAAAAGTTGGCCAATGTCTTTTAGTGTAAATTCAATGATGTTTTTATATTATATTGGGCGTGAAATTAATTTTTGTTTACGTTACGTGGTTAATGTTGACCAAAAAATTTGATATGATGAGAATTCAAACATTAAATTTCTTTTAGGTTAGTTTGATTAATGATCAGTATTTAGGAACTTGTTGGTTGGTTTGGATTTTTTCTTTTCTTTTTTCTGATCAAGTATTTCGATTTTGCTCTAAAATCGAATTGAATTAATCGATCTCATTGTTTGCTCAACGTTATCTTTTCTCTAATGTCATTTTTTTTTGAAAGGGTACATCTCATTCAAAGTTACAATCATAATCAGATATTACATTCCATGAACAGGTAACTTGATGAACTGGTAAATACAATAACAATATTTAACAAACTAACTAAACAATAACAAACTAAACAAATCTCACATTTAGTGAGACTCGAACTTGAGACCTCGAAGTCTAAAGGCCTCTTCCTTGCCATCAAGCCAATCTCTAATGTCATTTTCTCATCGTATTTTTTATTGCATCTAACATTGTGAGGTCTATTTAAAGTATTCTTTTAGGTTTATAAAGAAATTTTTTTTTATATATATTTTCGCTAAACAAAATTATCACATATAATTTCTTAAAAATTTTTATTTATCAAATAAATTATTTATTCAAAAATGTGACCATAGAATTATTATAAAAAATTAATAATAGTTTTAACGCAGAGGACATGTCCCATCATTAAACCTGATCATGGGATGGGTCAGGTATAGGCCGAACCCAAAGTATATAATAATAGTTTATAAATATAAATATCCAAGCCAAACCTGGCCCGATCCATAAATTCAAGCCTAAATTTTAATCTAGGCTCGTTTTCATTTTTATAATACAAGTCCGAGCTCAGTCCAACCCAAATATTATTTTATTCATTTTTTATATTTTAATTTTTTTATTTATTTGTTTTTTATTCTTTTATTCCTTTAAAATTTAATTTAATTTGATTTGTCAACATTTGTATGTCAATTTTCATATTAAATATTTATAATCATATTTATTAATAAATAATATTTTATATATAAAATTATTTATACTTAGTAAATATATCAAAAAAACTTAATTAAAATTAATATTTCGGGCTGAGATCGAGCTTTGAAAGATCAAGCCCAAGCTCGGCTCGATTTTTAAACGAACTTAAAAATTCTATCTAAGTCTCGTAATTGCATCAGATATTTTTGTTTAAACTCGATCAAATATTAGATGGACCTTTGGATTTGGACAGGTAGCCCGACTCTTGAGCGAGTCTACCCATCACGGTCGTCTCCATCATGCTATATTCTTTTTTTTTTTGGTGCAAACCTCCGATATCCGAAGGTCATTTTAAGTCTAGATTAATCTGAAATCGAATCTCAAAATAGAGCTCTCCAATGCTCTTTTTTTTATCCATAAGTCTTCAACTCAAAATCTTACTCAAAAGACACTAAAATCTTTTCACTTAACCCAACAAATATATGCCGCCATGCTATATTCTTAATGTTTTCCCTTTTAATTTTTAAAGATGGAAAATAAAATTTTTTGAATATGACTAGATTCTGCATTTCTGCTCACCAGTCGCCAGGCGGGAGTTCGTATGACGTGGCACAGCCGCATCAACATCAAGGATGCGCAGCTCCAAATAACACTGTAACATAACCTTTTGAAAAATCAAACGTTTTAATTATTGAATTTATTTATAGACTATATTTATTATTAAATTAAAGTTTAATAATCAAATACATCTTTAATATTTAGCATAAAATAGAATTAAATTTTTAGTGTTTTATCACGTGGTAATTAGTCTATAAACTTTTATTTTATTATAAATAAACCTTTAACATTTTAAAATTATGCAATTAAGTCCAAATATGTTAAATGACACTAACTGCCATTTGAACATCAAACGTGAAAGTTGACGTTGATAGCTTAGTTGGCTGCTTCGTGACATGTCACGTATGTAATACTAACTGAAGTTAATGTCATTTAACAGATTTGGACTTAATTGCATAATTTAAAAAAGTTGGAGGTTTATTTATAATAAAGTAAAAGTTTATGAACTAATTTTTACGTTATAAAAATATTGAGGGTTTAATTTTATTTTATGCTAAAAGTTAAGAATGTATTTAATTATTAAGTCTTAAATTAAAGATATTTTTAAATAGGGCCGATTCACCGTATAAAAACAAAAGAGATGGCGTAGCCAATCGGATATGGCAAATGCACCGAATAAGTTAAGTGACAGCTGAGCCGGCACCGCAAATTCACGAGGCTGGATGTTTGAAATTATGGAAAATTCAATTCAGTAGTTAAGCCAGTTATACTAATATTTTAATATTATTATACACATATTTTTAAATTTCTCATAATATTAATTTTACAATTAATTTTACATTATTTATATAAATTATCAATTCATTTGATCTTGTAAAAAATATTCTGAGAATAAAATTATGAATACACGAGATCAAAGAGGGAAGTGCTAATTAAATTTTCTAATGAAAAGGTTTATATTCAAGCAAAACTTTAAGACACCCTTGATGGTGATACACACGTATATTATCTCATTTAACGTAAGTAAAATTAAAAAAAATTTATCGATGAAATTAAAAACTTATCACATGTCTTTGTAAAATATACATTACAATTTCTTTATCTCCATAATTTTAATTTTATATTAGTATTAAAAATAATAAATCTTATATTAATTAAAGAGTTTATATATGATGCACTGACAGTGTATAGTTTTTATACACTGTCAATGCATCAGAGGTTGACACCTCATCAATAGACCCTTATGGGCAAATAAAAAAATTTATTTATATTTGCATATAAGGGTCTAATGATGAGATGTCAACCTCTGATGCATTGACAGTGTATAGAAACTATACACTGTCAGTGCATCATATATATAAATCCTTAATTAAATATAATTTTCATATAAAGTAAACTTTATTAACTTTATTTATTTGTAAAATATATAACTATGTGTTCAAAATTAAATAAAATAATAAGTATTCATAGGTACTGATACTATTAAGTCGTATAATCATAAATTATTTGACCAAAAAAAAATTATTTGACCTAAAGGTTGTAAGCTGTTTATGCGTGTGTGTGTTTGCATGATGCATGGTTGAACCTGCCCGTCACTAACACCTTTAAAAAAAATACACTATATACAAAAAGAGAGTGAAGAGAAAAAATTTTCTTTAGTTATAGAACTAGCTTTTCATTAAATTTTTATCATGAATAATACGTTTAATATGATTTATTTTAAAGTAAATTTCATCTCAAAATTTTGTCATAATTCAAATTTAGTAAATTAATTTTGAAAATGAATACTTCATTCCAAAGCCACAAATAATATTAATATATATTAGTCAATTATTAAATTTAATTTTATAATATCATATTTTCAAATATAAAAAAATACATATTTAATTTTATTTTTAAAATTTAAAAAGTTTTTAATCAAATTTATAAACCGGAAATCTATCTACTATACATAAAATTTAATAAATTTTCTCATGAAAAAAAGCCAAACCCTTGACCTAGATGTAGTGATAAATGAGAGAATTTCCTTGATTTTGCAATTTTTTCAATTCAATCCTTTAATTTAATAATAAGAATGGCAAGATAAATAGCGAGGATTTTATTTATGAGTTGTGGATTAGTTGACAATGTAAACTAAATTTATGAAAAAAAATTTTGAATTTGACTTTCATCAAATACATATTTAAAAAGGATGAGGAGGTAAGATTTTGAAATTTATATTTTCCTTGAAAATTTGAGATATAAATGGAAAAAGAAAAATATTTTAAAAATTACAAAATAGAAAATACATCAAATCTGACAGGCTGGCAAACAAAACTGAGCGAGTCTACCTTCAATAGAGCGCCAATTACGGGCTCCACTTCTCTTCTTTCCTCAACTTGTGTTTTGTCCTGTTCTTCAAAGGCCCTCCAATACGACAGGTGACGGATTAATGGAAAACGGTGGGCAGGTAAATCCAGGATATTATTGAGGGTATTCTAGGAAATCTAAATTCGCAACCCCGGAACTTTCCTGATGATTTCCTCGCCGTTGATTCCCAATCCCCGAAACCTCCCACGTATAAATTTTCAAATTCCCTCTCACGCGTACAAAATTTTCTAAATTTCTCATCTTCCCTCTAAACTTCTCGCTCTTCTTATTTTTCTCTTTCTTGGAATTGGATATGGAGGGATTGGCGGTGGCGTCGGCGGCGTCGCCGTCGTCGAGCTCGGTGGCGTATGTGAGCTGGGAGGAGGTGAATGTTTCAAGCGACAAAGGAAGGAGGGAGGTTCATTATTATTTGAAGAGAAGAGATGGCGTTTCGGATCTGGCTGTGGTTGGGAAGGAGAAAAGCTTGAGGCACATGTCTTATCATTTCGCTATTAAGAATCGCTCCCTTTTCTACTCTTCGACGCCGTTTTACAAGCTCAAATCTCGTAGGGAGGTCGTCTATTGGCTGAATTCTGTAGTTTCGGGTAATTACTACTAGTATTAATCTCTTTCTTTTCTTCTCATATTGAATTTTGAGGTTTGGAGATTTAGGGGTTTGTTAGGGACCTTGCTGGGCTCAATTTTCTTAGGGTTTTTGCTAGATCTGAGCCTTTATGGTGCATATTGATAGGATTTGATTTTAGTAGGGTTTTCTCTTTCCCTGTCAAATAAGAAGTTTTCATTTAGACGATTTTTGAACTCCTTTACTTTAATTAATTCTCAAAATTTATTTTTCATTTAATTTATAATTTTGTAAATAGGCTGATGTATATCATCAAGCTTTTTTTTTCCTTTGCCAGAATTTCTTCTTTTCTAGTCTGGCTGGTTTTTTTTTATCTGCTAAATAAAGGTGCCGGCTTGAGATTTTTTTTATTGGTTTCTCTATTTTTTTTTTATAGTTATCAACTGCGTAAATTTTCTCATCTTTAGACGATTTTTGAACTCCTTTACTTTAATTAATTCTCAAAATTTTTTTTTCATTTAATTTATAATTTTGTTTATAGACTGATGTATATCATCAAGCTTTTTTTCTTCCTTTGCCAGAATTTCTTCTTTTCTAGTCTGGCTGGTTTTTTTATCTGTTAAATAAAGGTGCCGGCTTGAGATTTTTTTGTTGGTTTCTCTATTTTTTTTATAGTTATCAACTGCGTAAATTTTCTCATCTTGATTGATTGTCTTAACCTTTAAACCTAATTATTTTCTGGGGTTCTTAAGAAATCTGGGGAGTTTATTCTCTGCTGCCTTTTTTTTTTCGGTTGGAGCGTGTGTTTCTTTGATTGGCGTGGGTTGTTACTGACTCTAATCTGGGCTGCAGGATTGCTAATTCAATTTTTAAGAGCAGATTGAGAGCCTCACGATCCTTACGCCCTCAAATATCTAGGTCAACATCTTTCATGAACAAACACATATGCTTTCAATAAACAAAGTTTCAATCTCCACTGAAACATGTTTTCAATCAGCCGTTAATTCCTGTTGAATGCTAAAAAGAATCCTGTTAAGACATGTATATGACCTCTTATTATTGTGCTCATCTGATTCTCCTTTTGTCCTTTCTCGAGTATCATTGTCTTTGTCAGCATGTCTTTGTGTAGTAGTTTTTTTTTTCTCTTGCGAGGCATGTGAATGGATGAAATATTTGGGTTTTTGTTTTGCTAATTGTGGTTAAAAATGTACAGATTCATCCTCTCGTGAGCTGTACTGTTCAGTTGATGGTAATGGCAAAGATGTGAGAAATATGGATTTTGGAGCCCTCAAGGTATGAATGGTTTATGAATTTGTGGATTTCTTTTGTCCGTCAAAAATTTATTTAACAAAATTTGGATTTTTCCTTCATTCAGGTTTGTCAATCACAGAAGTTGGGTCAATATGCTAAAGAAATTTTATGGTTAGGTTCATCATGGACATGCAGGAAAAAAAGAAAACATTATAAGTCCTTCCGAAAGAATGGTGTGAAAATTTCGGTGAGTGTAATTGTCTTTATACATCCTGCCCTTCCATCTGTGCTTTCTCATTTATGGTTTTATGCATTTTATAGCTTCGTTATCTTAACTCATTTTTTTGGCCTTTTGTGTGGACATTCTCCTAAAATCTTCTCAGATTCACGACTTTGTTTATGTCCTAGCTGAGGAGGACAAAAGACTTGTTGCCCATCTGGAAGATTTGTATGAGGACTCTAAAGGCAACAAGATGGTTGTGGTGCGATGGTTTCACAAAATTGATGAGGTTGGTGTTTATTTGCCTCACAATTATAATTGCAAAGAGATTTTCTTTTCTCTTTGTCTTCAAGATCTCAGTATTGAATGCATAGATGGATTGGCTACTGTCCTTAGTCCTGTGCATTTCAAGAAATTTTTGAGTGAGGCAAGACATACTCAGCTGGAGCCATTTGTATGCTACAAGCAGATTGAAAATGATGATTTCAAGCCTTTTGACGTAACTCAAGTAAATGGTTACTGGAACCAAGGTATACTTAGATATATGTATAGTCTTTCTCCTTCAAATGATTGTGTGAGTCGTCAACAACGTGCTGATGACCAGAAAACAGATTGGAATGTTGATGACGGTGTTGGGATCAGGCCCAGAAAGAGATATTGTCAGTCAAAGGATGATTATGTGTACAAGCATAACAGTGACGGTAGAGAGTCAATAGATGCATCAAGTGCAGATGTGCAAGATCTTCCTAACAGCAAAAATGGAACTGAATCATTCAGTTTCAGTGGCGGGAGTTCTGCATTTCTGTCCACTGATGAAGCTGAGCAATATTCTCCTCAGCATTTAAAAGTAGGTTCCCAGGTTGAAGTGCTAGCTCAAGATAGTGGTATGAGAGGGTGTTGGTTTAGAGCTCAGATAATCAAGAAGTGCAAAGATAAGGTGAAGGTGCAATACCGTGACATTCAGGATGCAGCTGATGAAGCTAACAAACTAGAGGTATATGCTTTTGTTATTGTTTTTAATTTACGAAACTGAAAGGATGTATTGATGATGAAACTCATATTATTGAGATGTTCTTCTGAAGTTACTAAATGTTTCATGGTTTTATGTTGTAGGAATGGACTTTGGCATCTAGGGTTGCCGTTCTTGATCAATTGGGTATTCGAAAACGTGGACGGACAACTATTCGACCATCTTCACAATACCTTAAAGGCAGTGCTTCTTGTATTGGTGTTGGATCTGTTGTCGATGTCTGGTGGCATGATGGGTGGTGGGAAGGCATTGTTGTCGAGAAGGATTCAGAAGATAAATTTCACGTTTATTTCCCAGGTTTGTAAAATACTTTAAACTTGAACATAAATGTTTGATTGTTTTCATGGTCATGATCTTTTTTTTTTTAATCTAGCTTTGGCATATTATATTATTTGCAGGAGAAAAGCGGGAATCAGTGTTTGACAGTGGTGATGTAAGGCAATCTCATGAATGGCTGGGAAATCGGTGGATAAATATGAAGGAGAGGCATGACCTTTTGAGTTCCATACTCGGGAGCAGAAAGCAAGATGCAAGCAAATCTAATGATTTCAATTTGGTCAAAACTATCATTTCTGATGGTGGACAGCATGGTAAGGATGCTGCTGGTTGTAATGATTCTCCTCTTGAACCAGGAAATGATCAGGCAAAAGATGTGGGTGTCGTTCCAGATCTTTCAAAGGATGAATTGCTTTCCCAGTTGAAATGGAAGTCATCTAGGAAGAGAAAACGTGCTAGTGCGACCTATGTACGGAAACCGAATTACAGTCGGAATCCCATCAAAAACACTGCAGGTTCTGTTGCTTGTGAAAGATTTTTTATCGCTGCATCCTTAAAAGTTGATAATGATAATTGCAAGTACATGGGTGATCCATTATTCAGTTCCTCACTAGTGTCGCCTCTAACAAGTTTGGTTATGACTAGGTGATTGACTTCTCTCATTGGAGATGTGGAGGTGTTGCTTTCTGTTATTTCTATTGGAATTTGCTTTTCCTTCATATATTGCCCCTATTGGGTGCAGCCTTTCGTTGGGATGTTCATTTGAAAAGTCCATGGCATCCATCTCCTTTGTGTACTTGTATGTACCTTTAGCCTATGGGGCTTTAACTTAGAGTCTAGCAATTTTTAGGCCACAATTTTGGATGCAGTGTAATGACCTCGTAGATTTATAACAAACTCAGCCTGATTTGTTTAGGATGTTAGTAAGAGGATTTCTGCTTTTATGTAATTTGTATATCATTTGTCTGGTAATAGAAGTTTACATTTTTCTTTCGATTCATGTTTCAACTTCGAGCTTTGTGGGTTGTTTGAAGTTGCTAACAGCATCGCAAGGATAGCCGACAGTCGACAACATGTGATGTGTTGCTTTGGCAGCACCGGTTCCGTGTAGCAACTTGAGTGCTTCGTTGGCTGGAATTTTCTCTCGAGTCTTGGCTGCCAAATTTTGACCGTTGACCGGGCAATTTTACATTTTTTTTTTGGTGCATAGGCAATTTTACATTGTGATATTAAAGTAACATGAAAAAGGAATATCAAGGTAATAAGGATTAAAATTTAGAACTAAGTAATGTTTTGTGTTCCAAGTAATAATACAAATTTTGACACAAAATATGATTTTACAGTGACAACTGGCCGATCTGTGTATCTATAAACTTTGTTTCTACTACCCTGATTAATACGGTCAGTCGCTTCATTGCAGAATGATGGCAATGGATCCCACTTCTGTAATGGGCATCCCAACACGATATCATTTGAGCAACCCTGTCACTAATGATCACTTTTCATTTTTGGCCAATAAATTTGTTCATTAGAAATTAAAGATTACGATTTTAAAGATGATTATTATTGTGTTTAATTATCACAGCATTTCCCGGACATAATCTAGAAATCAGGCAAGTATAAGATTGTTATTGTCATTGGAAACTGCACTAAATGAACTTGAAGAAAGAACCAGCCATTTTTTTCCGACTAGTGTCTCGTTTTTGAAGGTATGTCTTATTCTAATGCAAATCTCCTAGTGGTATCTTCGTGGGGTTTGGACATGGTTTGATTTTGGTCTTATAATTGACAGAACTATTTCAGATGTAACTTTCACTGTTATTTTTCTTGCCTTTGAGGCAAACTAAAATCAAAGGTAACTGATGCTTAAGTTTAATGTAAACAGAAACCCTTGTAAATAAGAAAAGTATACTTCAGAATCCTGTACAAGGTTATACATGAGAGGATGTTTCTCTTGATTACTTGACACTGAAGTCATGGTTAATTAGCCAATGATCATGTTTTTGCTGCTCTAAGCAGAATCAGATTCCGAAATCAAACAAGGGAATTCCCACGAGAGAGCCAAAAGTTGAAATATTCTTGTTTCTTGATCCCTTGAATTCTCTAATTTCTACATTTCCTTTTCCAAAACTTTCGAAGATATACCATCAAAATCCAAAACCAATTCAAACCATTGATCTGAATTCTTTTCAGTTCACAGCTTCATGTCAGGAAGGGCAAGTTTAAGAACAGCATGATCTTCTTGAGTCATTTCTTCTCATTTCCATGCTTAAGAATAATGATTTCTGTCATAAATTCGAAAAGAGTTGACACTAATGATGCATCTTTGTTCTTTGTACGCTAGCAGCTCTGTTGCATGGTGATGAGACTTAACATAGACTGCAATGGCTGTTACAGGAAACTAAGAAGAATCCTTCTCAGTATGGAAGGTAAGTTCTCCATTAACAAACATTCGGACAAGCTTCAGCTTTTATGTATCGATAAATCTGACAATCTTCTGTCATTTCACATTGAAGAAATAGAGGCACATGCGATCGAGAAGCAGCAATGCAGGGTAAGCGTATGGGGGAGGTTTAGACCCTCAGATGTGGCGATAAAAGTAAGAAAGAAGATGAATCGTAGAGTAGAGATACTGGAAATTCAGGAGGTCAGCGATGAACAAACAGACCAAACTCCAGTGATCACTAGCCAATGATTCTGCTCAAGTTTTGCATCGGCTTATGAAGCCAACACTTATCATACCTTGTAAAGCTTGAATAAAATGGAATTCTGCTGTATTATAGTGAAAACTGGAATGTGCAGTTATCTAAATCTTCTCCCAAAATCCTTGTAATTAACTGTTAGGAAGAACAACGGGGAGTTTTATATTTGCATCTAGAAATGACTATATGAACAATGCTGCTTTATATTCCCTCATAGTTGATTAAGCAACTCACCTTCTATTTTTTGGTTGCTGGGTGTAGGTAGACTTCCGAATTCATGTTTATATATGTAAAATTGTATTTGTATGGTATAAAATACAAAAAATTTACGGTCAATACGTTAAATACAATTTTTTTTAGTTTTTATAGTATTCATATACAATTTTTGGTGCTTTTTTATACGTGTTATATTTAGAATTATGATATCCTAGGTGGTTAGAAGTTTTTTCTTTATCTTTGATTCGTCTTTCACTTTTGGCATGAGCAAACACATAATCGTATATCAACTTTAGAAAGCAAGAAAGATACCGTGAATAATGCATTTTCAACTTTTCATAATGTCTCATTTTCCGCCATTGTTGGAACAATCGTTGTTTATTTTCTAACAATGATTAATTGCAAATGAAAAGGTTTAAATTGGAGCATGTATAGTATACAATTTTTTTTCTTAATTTCTGGCTCCATAAACATTTTGAGATTTAACCTAATCGGTTCCATAACCTTTTAAAAAATTATCTTCAATAAATCAAATTCTAATATTTATGATCAATTTTTTTTATTCTTAGGTTTAATTTGAATTCCTGATAAGCTGTGACACGGTGAGTATAGCACGATTAGAGTGAAAATGACAAAAAAATTGAAGAATAAAATTATTATTCTGTTTTTTTTATTAATATTTTTATTATTTTATTAAAAATTATATATTTTCAATAATAACTTCATTTTCTTCCATCTTACAAAAATTAATCGCACTTTCATCTAAATTTGTCCTCAAAGAAAAAAAACTAATCATTACCCAAATACGGACATGATAATTGGCAGGGTTGGGTCTGATGCACGGTTAGCAGTAATTATTACCCATTGCTTGGCATCCCTAGCTCTAGCTTCTGAGGCTAGAGGAAGCAAGCCCAGTGCTGACGGAGCTTTGCCTTTCTCTTTGGCCGGCAGTGGTAGAGTTTGAGTGTGCCCTTAGTTTTATAAAAGCCCTCACGCGCTTTTCAGAGGATCGTGCGGAGAAGTGCGGCCCTCAAAACCTCCCTCGAGGCCAGAAGCAGTATCTAAATACGAAAGCGAAATCGAATATCACCAGTAAAGCTTCCTTTCCCTTCGCCCAAAGAAGAGAAAATCACACATTAGAAAACCCAGCCCTAGATTTTCTGCGATTGGCTTCAGATGGCTAGCGACAGTCCAGATTTTCATCGAAGGAAGCACCGTCGTTCTCCATCCGACGATGAGGAAACCGAGAAATCTTCCGAACGCCACAAGCATCGCCACCATAAACACCATCAACACCGCCACCACCGCCAGCGCAGCAAGAACCACGAAGACGAGGCCAAAGATGGTGGAGAAGATTCCCTCCCTCCGCCTCCTTCGGTTCCTCGACCTGATGATGACGTCGAGGAAGGAGAGATTCTTGATGAGGAACCGGCCGTCGAAACCAAAGCTGTTGAATCTTGCGAGAGACTTGGTGTTTCGAATCCGGTGTGTTCTGTTTACCCTTGCTTGTTTTAATACGTTACGGCTTTATCTCTTCGTGGTTAATATTATTATCTTTCCTTTTGGCGTTTGGTTACTGAGAACTGGGGAAAAAGTTGAAGTCGTCTTCAGTTTCAAGGAAAGGAATTAAAAAAGAAAAACATATTCCCCCTTACTTGGTTTAAAACCTTATCAAGCAAAATTTGAAATTTGAATATTGGAGTGTACTTCAAAGAATTTTTTTAAAAAAATTTTGCTGAATGAGTTTGAAAAATTTTACTTTTTCATTTGTACCTTTTTCTTGGTGACCTGGCGGACCTTTTTTGGATATTTTAGTGTGATTGGATTTTATATTTATGAAATTGGGATAATGAATCTGTGGTTTGTGAGAGCTTGTTAGATTACTGAGTGAGTATCCCTTGCATATGCACTACTACACAAAAAGAAGTATCCATCCTAGGCGTTTTAATGGAGACTGATGGCTGGCTATTCATTTGTAAGAGATGGTTACAGTTGTTGCATATATATGCTTGTAATTACTGTTCTTTCATTTTTTTAATAATAATGCATTGCAAGCTTGTGCACGCAGTGATTTTGTTTGCATTTTCCTTTTTGAAGGGAGTTGGTGAAAATAGTAATTCTGTGGATGAGCAAGAAAGAAGGATCGGTGATAACTGTGGTGAGAGGAATCAAAGTTATGCTGGGTTGTTCAGAAATTTAACTTCTAATTCTCAAGGAGAATCGGTCTCTAGAGTTACCCCTGATGATCATACTAACGAGGATTTTCCATCTAGACATTATGTAGAGGATGCAAGGCAGCATAAGCAGGATAGATTGCCTTCAGCAAGTGGCAAGAAAAAGAATTACCATGAGAATGTTGAAGAGGCTGATACCAGGAAGTTAAGTGACATGAGAAACTCACTGTTCTCTGAAAATTCTGGGGAAAAGTACAGGACATCATCTAGCTCACCTTTTGATTCAAGATATAATGATTATACTAGGAGTAGATCTGAGTCACTTGATCTTGCTAGGGAAAGATCACGTTCTCAAAGCATAGTAAATGAGGAGGTTCTTTCCAAAAGAAATCATTGTCACGAACATGATCCTAGGAGGGATGGACAACATGGTAGTAGAAACTTAGTTAGGGGTGATAACAGGGAACGAAGTGTCAGTTTTGGCCGATATGCTGGTGAAGAAAGGCATCAAAGTTTAAAGACACAGGTTAGTGAGAGGAGCAGGGAAGGGGGGATAGATTGGGAATGGAGAAGGGAAGAGTGTGAAAGAAGCAGAGAGAGGGAGATGGACCTTGAGTGGAGGAGGGAGAAGGACAGGGAGATTTATAATGAGAGGAGAAGGGAAGAGTGTGAAAGAAGCAGAGAGAGGGAGATGGACCTTGAGTGGAGGAGGGAGAAGGACAGGGAGATTTATAATGAGAGGAGAAGGGAGGAGCGAGCGAGGAGCAGAGATAGAGATAGGAGTGGTGAAAGGAGAAGGGAGAAGAAGCAAGAGAGGAGTGGGGAGAGAGAACTAGAGAGTGAAAGAAGGGAAAAGGAGCAAAGGGAGAGTAGGGACAGGGATTTAGACCGTGAAAGGAGAAAGGAGAAGATGTATGATAGGAGCTGGGAAAGGGAAGCAGATAGAGATAGGAAGAGGGACAAGGATAGAGCTTGGAGCAGGGATCATAGCAGAGCTAGTTACAGATATAGAGAGAGGAAAAAGGAAAAAACTGAAGAATTGAACCAAGAGCGAGGGAGGGAGGGGAGAAGTGACAGGAGTTGGGATAGAAGTAGGAATATTGAGATTGAAAATGATGGCTATGGTGATCGAGATAGGTATAAGATTTATAAGCACTTAAAACGGGATGAAACAGATACTTATCTGGACATAAGAAGGACGAATGAAACTGTGAAGGTTCATGGTTCTGCCAGTAATTCATTGAAAGGAGATGGAGATAAACTAAAAAGGTATAGCTTATATGAAAAAGATATTTCATGGTATTTTGTTTTCTTATTTACTTACCATGTTGTTTATCTGATTTGTTCAGAGATGAAGAGGAGCAAGATGATTTTGAAGGAAGGATTGCATTAAAACCTGCTGAACAGGAAGAGGAAGACCTCAGTAGGATTGAGGAAAGTAGGAAGCTAAGGCAGGCCATCTTAGAGAAATATAAGAAGCCACAAACTCAGTTTCAACCAGTGGATGTGAATAAAGGTTTTTTTTTTTTTTTTTTAATTTTTTGATTGATTTCTTAACCTTATTCATTGAACTTTGATCTAGGCTAATACTGGGTTTATATGCACTGTTGCTTGTGTTTGCTGCTGTTAATAGCTAATAATTTTTAATGTAAACCAGATAGTGGGCCTGTAGAGAATCACGGGCAATCAGTAGCTGCTGCTAATACTGGTCCAGATGTTCTTGATGGTGGACATAAAGATGTCTATGTTGGTGAACCATTATTGTTAGTTAGGAAGTCACCTTCAGACAATGGGCATGCTGCTGCAGAGAGGACATCTGCTGCTGCTGGGCTTGGTGAGGGTACCCTGAAGGTGTGTTGGTTGTCTATTCAATTACTTTTGAATCTTATATATTCTTTACATACCATTTTTGTCTGAATCTGCGTTCTTTTTTTAGTGTCTTAATTTGGATGTGCCAAAAATTTGGCTTTGCTTTCTCAGGTTATTGAGGTGTATAATTTCCATTATTTATTTGTGCAGAGTGAGAGATCATATGACATTTTCCATGATGATCTATATGGGGAAACGCCAATTGGCATTCGTAAATTGGTATGTATCACATTTCTCTATTAGCTTTGGTGTGTTGTGTCTCTACATTAATCATGAGCTGAATAAGGTAGTTTCTCTGGCATGGATTGACCTAACTTTTTTATGGTGCTGTTTAAGAAGTGTCTGCTGGTTGTTGATTGCCACTGTCTATTGCTTCTCCTTTTTAATCATTCACTTTATCGTGTATGGCTTTATAAGCTAAGATACTAAAGGTGGGGTGGTCTCCTTTTTAATCATTCACTTTATTGTGTATGGCTTTATAAGCTAAGATTCTAAAGGTGGGGTGGGGGAAGGGGGTTGGGGCTCTTATTTGTTTGGTTTGAAGAAGCTTTTGTAACATATTTGACTTTTTGGATGGGTTAGCAGCTCCTGACAAAGGGCTTTTAGTGGAAGATAAGTTCACTTAATTTCTCTTTGCATATGTGTTTGCTTATATGTTGTTTTAAGTCTATTATATTTATATACTTAAATTGAGAGCTGGGATGATAGGGCTGAAAGCATCTATAAATGGTGTATTTGTAGGGTAAAGGTGATGGCTTGCCAGTTATAAGGAGTGGTCTTCATGACAATTGGGATGATGCAGAAGGATACTATAGTAAGTTTCTAGTTGTTGTTGGTTTTTTTTTTTTGTGATACAAGTACAGAGATATGCACGCACACACTTGTCAAAGCAAGTTCTCTGGTATATGCCTGTACTCATGTAGCTGCTATTTTTTCCTGCCCAGGTTATCGATTTGGTGAGCTTCTTGACAGTCGATATGAAGTAACTGCTGCTCATGGTAAAGGTGTTTTTTCAACTGTTGTACGTGCAAAGGATCTTAAGGCTGGTACTTTGGATCCTGAAGAAGTTGCTATAAAGATTATTCGTAATAATGAAACAATGTGAGTGATCAAACTTCATTCTCATTGATGCTTATGTTTTTTATTTGGTACTCTATAAATATCAAGTTCTCTGACCTTGTCACTCCCGCTTTGTGCTTGTATTAATACTGGTTTGATGCAGGCACAAGGCTGGTCAGCTGGAGGTTCAAATATTGAAAAAATTAGCAGGTGCAGATCCTGATGATAAGCGCCATTGTGTTCGTCTTTTGTCAAGTTTCAAGTACAGGAATCATCTATGTTTAGTTTTTGAGTCACTTCATATGAATCTACGAGAAGTGCTCAAGAAGTTTGGTCGCAATATTGGTCTTAAACTAACTGCTGTCAGAGCATATGCTAAGCAACTTTTTATTGCGCTTAAGCATCTCAAAAATTGTGGTGTTCTTCATTGTGATATAAAGCCTGATAACATGCTGGTATGTCTTTTTTCTTTATTCATGGTTGTGATTGGTTTTTCAATTGATTGCTCGTTTTATCTTATTGCAATTTTTTTTTTCCAGGTAAATGAGTCAAAAATTGTACTGAAGCTTTGTGATTTTGGTAATGCTATGTTTGCTGGAAAAAATGAAATTACACCATACCTTGTAAGCCGCTTTTATCGTGCCCCAGAAATAAGTAAGTTATATTATGAAGCTATTAGTGTTTAGGCTGGCTGGGTTATTTCCTTTTGTTGTTTGATATCTGTTCATGATTTGTCTTATGGTAATAATTTTTTTTTGTATATTTCTCCATGTTGCAGTTCTTGGTTTGCCTTATGATCATCCAGTGGATATGTGGTCTGTTGGTTGCTGTTTGTATGAGCTATATACTGGAAAAGTTCTTTTTCCTGGTCTCACAAACAATGACATGCTACGCCTGCATATGGAACTAAAAGGCCCTTTTCCAAAGAAGATGCTGCGTAAGGTACGTTATTTTTCCTGTCTCTGAGAAATCTATTAGGCATTGGTATTATACTTTTTTTTGGTTTAATGTTTACTAATATAATGTTCACTTGTATTATATAATTTTCTTGGCTTGTGCTGAAAGTTTTTATTCTATTTTTGTTTTTGTTTTCTTTCAGGGAGCATTTACTGAACAGCACTTTGATCAAGATCTGAATTTTCATGCTACAGAGGAGGATCCTGTTACTAAAAAGGTTCCCCTTCCTTTTTTTTTTTTAATGAAATGTTTAACATCTATTAATGTTACTGTCAGAAGCATTGATACAAGTTTTCATGGTTGCCTTTGTCTGTTGACCAACAATTTAATTCTGCCTTTCAGAGTATAAAGAGGATGATTCTTAACATAAAGCCAAAAGATATTAGTTCAATTATTGTTGGCTCTGCCAGTGAGGATCCCAAGATGATAGCCAACTTCAAAGACCTTCTAGAAAAAGTTTTTGTGTTGGATCCAGAGAAGAGAATGACAGTAGCACAGGCATTGGCTCATCCATTCATCACTGGCAAGTGAAACATGTTGATGATTTTATGACTCAAGAAATGTGTTGCGCTAGATATTTGTACATTATGACCTAACGCATATTTAGATATCTAATCATTGGGAATTCTCTGTCTCTTTATCTTCTCTGTGCTGGGACTAAGAGCTTTGGACACAGTTTTTGGCGTGGTTGAACTCCAAAGGGTGATGTTTGGTCAGCAGTACTCTTTACTGGCGATTCTTCCAGTGGAATGTACTTTTTCTATTGTAAGACAACTAGCCAAAGGCGTTTTTATTTCTTGTAATCATTCTTGATTATGGCCATTGTGAAAATTTGTTACTATTTTTTTTACCTGCCTACTTGTTGAAAAATAATGACAAAAATACATTCTGTTTCCTTTTGAGTTTATAGAACAAAATTTGTTCTTTAAACCAGGCAAGGTGACTCTTCCTTTTAACTTTTTGCTTTTTAATTTAGTTTCTTCTGCTCTTTTATAGTTGCTGATTTTGATGGTTCCATTGTTGCTTTTCTTGTTTAGAGCCAGTTGATTTCCTTTTTCTATCTTATTAGAATTGTTTGGGCCCTGGAAGTCTAATTTGATTTTTCATTCAGGATAGCTGCTACTGCTTTGAGGCAACCCTCAAGTGCTTAAATGCTTAAAAGGCACCCTGGAGAAGGTACCTTGGTTTGTTTATTGGGACCTGTTTTTGACACCATAAAGATAGATTATCTTGATTTTTTTGGTGATTTTTTATTGCTATCATTTTTCTGTACTTCACTTTCATCTGACTTCTATGGATCTTATTTATGCTTTACTGGTATACTGATAATACATCAATGTTATTGTTGGGTTCTGCTCATTTAGGTAGCCTATGTTTGAGTGCTTTTTATGTTTTTCTTTTTCTTTAAGTTCTTTTTACCTTCTAGAGATATGCTTGTCCTAATGAAATTGCATTATATCTGATCCATGGTTCAATTATACTGGAGGCACTTGCACTGGTCGTGTAGGAGTCAGCTTGAAGTGAAAGTTCATTTCAGTGAGTAATCGCGATCCTAGTTCTTGTTATTAATTTGCATCGTATCTTGTTGAAAACATAAATTTTTTAATGTGTTTTTCTCTTTTATTTTTGGTTTTAGGTTGTAAAACCTGTGCTTCCTGACTCTTGTAAGTATTTGTCAATATCATTGTCTCTGCATTGTCTATTTTGCATTTTGAAAAGCTGTTCAGTGGCTTTTATTCCTAAATGTTTTGGGGAGCTCTGAAACCTGTTTCACCAAATCTCAAAGCCTGACCATTCTTTCCATTACTAGAGATTTTAATCATGTACCTTCCTTAATTGCCCTTGAAATTTCATCTATAGTCTCAGTCAGTTGATTACACGCCGCATTATGTTCTATGGCTGAAAAAAGCTTCTGTAAGACTTAGGCAGTGTACCAACAAATTTATGCTGCAAAGTGACCTAAAAAAAGCTCTTCAGCTTATGTTAACCATATTCCTTAAAGGTCTTATGCTTTACTCATTAGGCTCGAATAGTTGGAGAACCTATTATTACTGTTAAAGAATGATGCAATGTGTGCTTCAATTTGAACATCATGGTGCTGGACCTGCCGCTACTTGTAGTGTCTCCTTTTTTATGCATGGCTTATCATTTTAGCAACTTAGGAATCACTTTTCTATTTCCAACTATAGCCCCTTTACCATCTGCATATTAAAATTTGAGTTAAGTTGTAGAGAAAATATTACTTAAGATCCCAAAAAGCTTCTATGCTAGCCATCATTTTTTAGGAAGATTCTTGTTTACCAAGGTATCAATACATTTAGTTGGGCTGATTATACTTTGGCTTTAAATCACTGTCATAAGAAATTAATTAAGTTGTTAAAGAGTTTTTAATTGTGGTGAAAAATCTCAGCCAGAGAGGAATAGTGCACCTAGAAGTCTTTGTGCTTGCAGATTTTGCACATGAAACACGTAGCTGTGCCTCTGAGTGAATAACAAATGGAAATAGCATAGGTCGGAATTCTCTCCTTTACTTTTTGGATCAATAATGACCAAAATGCTCATCATTGCTGTCTGTACCTTTTCGACCTGCACATCAATTATAAATCCTCTGCTTTTAAGTGCTTGAGTGTTTAGGCTTGTCTTTTTGATGAGTTTTTTATTAATGCTTTTCATTTCATGTGTTGCTGTGGTTTTTTCTCCAAGCTGCTGGAAAAGCAACTTAGAATCTTTATTTCTCTGATGGAATCTAACTTTGATTTCATGATCTTTTTTCTACCTGTTGTCTCTCTTCCTGTTTTTATCTTTCTATTGTCTTACCTATGGATGCATTCTTTTTCTTTATACCTTATTTCAAGATGTCTTTGGTGTTATTTTTTTTATAATTATACAATGGTGTTCTGGCTTGGCTGGTCGGGTAAACGACATCTCCTTTTCTGTGTGGTTCTAATTACCTAATCTTTACCCTGATTACCCGTTTCCCAGTATTTGGTGATGATCTTTATTACATGGACCTGTCTTTTACAGTTGAGCTTCGAATTACAGTTTTGAGTTCATCATATTCATCTCTCTCTATATATTATATATTTGAATAAATGTAAATAGAGCAGAATAAGCCTGCCACAAGTATAGAATCAGTAGTTTAGTGTGTAGATTTAGAATCAGTAGTGCAGTCTCCATGAGAAGCAAAGACTTTGGTTTTTAGGAGTGTTCAATAGCCTGGGGAAGTTACCAATCTCGAGTTGAGTAGCCTCTTTGATGGAAGCAAAACATTAGTCAGAGTAGTGCGAGGAGGACGTCTAATTGTCTATGCTGATTCCTGTCTCCTGCTTTTGTGACTGCTACTTTAACACCATTGATGTGGTTATTAGATGGCTCTCGGTTCTGTTGCATGGTTATTAGATAGGATTTGTTTTAAGTTCTTTGTTGTACGACATTTTTAATTTATTTATATAATTTCTGATTATATTTTCTTTCAGATATTAATGATGGGATAATTAATGTGCTTAAGTTCGGGTGTTGTATTTTCTACATTTCTTGCAATACTTGGCTCCTGGGAAACCATTAAGAAACTTCTCGTTTCTAGACAGCCCACGCACGCGTGCCTTTGTGCAACCAACTCTCAAGTCGACTTTTTTTGATACTTTTCAACATGATAATTATGAAATTTTCTGGGATAATTTAATGTGGAGTTAAAATTTACAAGAGCCTGTTGGATTTTGATTTGATCGGCATTTGGGCGTATATGTGGTTTAAGATAAACTTACCTAATAACTGCATTGCACTAACCAATGTGGTACTGGTACCTCTTAAGATTATCTATTTTACCGATATTGCTAGTTTTTAGTATTGTTAAAAAATTGTCACTGATCTAAAGGCGAAGCGAAACTTCAAAATAAACCCTTTGTTGAATAGGAACGAAGCTTCAGAATAAATGGCAGTACTTACCATTCCAATTATGTGCTAGACAGATTTGGTTTCACGAACATAGGTAATAGCCTACAAGGAAGGTTTAAAATCGCATTACAGAGAGAGAAAAAGACTGATTACATAAAGAAATAAAATGAAAAGAATTGAAAGGTTAATTTCGCTTGTGGAGGATTTATCGTATAATTTTCCTTAATTTAATTCATGAATATCACAAAGTAACACATTCATGTAATTGGTTATTTTCCATGCCGGTCAATGGCGATTGTTGTTCACGTGCTTGAAATGCGTCTCTTCTAACAAATGGGCCTTGCGGTCAATTTCTTCCGCTCCGCTCACACCCTCGAAAAGACGGCCCAACCGCGTCCAAATCCTCCTTTTTTCTTATTCGGTTTTCCCATTACCCCACTGGCTGCTTCGTTACAAAATACTTCGGAATTAAGAAATCCCACCGAAACACGTTAACGATCCCATATAGAGCCAGCTGTCTCTCTCTCGTCAGCACGTAAAGGCGCAAACAAGCCTTGCCTTGTTTGTTCTCTTGTGTGAGTTAAAAGCCTCCTCTGGTGTCGGAGAGCGAGCTCATTCAATTCGAAGGCTTGTTCATCAAACAGTCGAAACAGCAGGCCTATGGGGAAGAAGCTCGATGCCTTGCTTGGAAGAGCCTTCAAGCCCACTAAGTTCAAAACACTTATCAGTCTCGCCATTTCTCGTCTCGCTGTTTTCAAGAACCAGCGACAGGTTCGCTGCAACCAGGCTCGCTCCGATGTTGTGCAGCTCCTTCAACTTGGCCATCATGATCGGGCTCTTCTTAGAGTAAGATTTGATCCATAGCTTTGTAATCGTTTTTTTTTTGTTGTTTACTTTCTGGTTTCGAACTGAACTTGGGTTTCTTTGGACAGGTTGAGCAGGTGATCAAGGAGCAAAACATGTTGGACGTGTTTGTTATGCTGGAACGGTATTGTAATCTCGTTGTTGAAAGAGTCCATCTCATTGAGCAAGAGAGGTTAGTTTCTTCGATCATCAGGATTTTTACATACTGGTTTCGGACTTCAGTTTCTTGTGGTAACTCGGAGTTCTGTTTTGCTGCAGAGTATGCCCCGACGAGCTGAAAGAGGCAATATCTGGTTTGCTCTTTGCATCTTCAAGGTGTGGGGATTTTCCCGAGCTTCAAGAGATTCGTGCAGTTTTCATGACTCGCTATGGAAAAGAATTCGCTGCTCGTGCCATTGAGTTGCGCAACAATTGTGGAGTGAACGCTAAGGTAATCTTGATTTAAATCTGTCTACTACATTCTGATGAATGGTTTGCACGTAATAGAAGCTTTAGTTGAATTCTGCAACATGCTATAACCTACTCTTTGGCTCTACAGATTATACAAAAGCTCTCGACCAGACAGCCAGACTTGCAGAGCAGAAGGGATGTGCTCAAGGAGATCGCTGCTGAGAATGGCATTGCTTTTCAAGTCGATGAAACCTCTGTTTCCAGTGAGGTAGGCAATTTACGACAAGGATCAAAGGTTTTCATTATATGCTGAACATAGACAAATAACTCATGCCATGACATTTGTGTTGTGAATACAGGAAAATTTGGATTTAAATAAGAAGCAAAGCCAGCTCAAGCTAGACACATCAGCAAACGCAAGTGGCTATGCAGGCGATGATGATGAGTTCTCTGATTCGACAAAAGCTAGGAAAAAGTACAGGGATGTAGCTGATGCAGCTCAGGCAGCCTTTGAGTCAGCTGCATGTGCGGCGGCAGCGGCAAGAGCAGCTGTTGAACTCTCTCGGGGGGATTCCCATGATCCTGGTGATCAGAACAGTCCCAATAGTAGACGAAAAAGATTGTTTGACAAACAGGAATCTAATTCTAAAGAAAATGAAACCCATCATGGTAGTGAAGTGGAGGAGTTGAATCAGAGCAAGAAGACATCAGAAATCAAGATGTCAAGTCCCTCTTCAAGTGAAGGTTCAGCAGAGGGAATCCTGGACCTTAGGACAATGTCCTTGGATGAAGTGGATCCAATCAAGCTGTTGGAGAAGGAAGTAGTTATTCATGAGAGTGACGATGATAACTATGATTCCCATGGTTCAAGTTTTGATATGAACAAAATGAAGCTTAAAGACAAGGTCCTAGATACAGAAAAAGACGATGAGCACTCAGAACAAACTGGAGTAATGTTTCAGTCCTCATCCAACGAGCAAATCATATCAAGCCTTCGTGCTGGCTTGAAGGTGGAGACTGGACCTGAAATCCCCACAGAACATGCCACCGAAAGTTCTGGTATGAAGGGTGGACGACACTATTTTATAAATAAGGTGCCGTTTTCTGTGAGGACTAGACAGGTGCGTGGGTATTGAGGAGCATGAGTGTGTTAAATGTTTGTAAGTTTGTGAATTGCATTATAGCATTGGCTGATGGGTTTTGTTCTTTGATTTTTCTTTTGTTAATTTTCCTAAGATTTAAATTCATTGTATAATTTTTTGTGAAGTGAAAGATTTTTGGAAGACTACCCAAGTTCCTCAAGACAATACTACCTACAATCTAATTATGGATAAAAAGTTAGCATCATCCATCATTTACATCAATGACAAAACATTAGCATGTAAAGCTCATAAAAGAGAGAATCTCACTCTATCTTATCTCGAAGTAAAGATTTAGATCTAACAAGGACGCAGAATCTACAAATACCTGGATTTATGTTTAGAGAAGTACCCAAATCTGAGTTGATGACCAAGTATGTAATTTACTAGTCTCTGGCCCGCTTCTTCCCAGGCTGAAGAGGCTCGGATAATGATTGCAGATCCACACCAGTATCTTCATCATATTCAATTCCCAGATCCTCCTGCAAACCTTAACCAATGCTAGAGAGAACTATTTTATGATGCAAAATGTGGATTCTTGCCAAACAGAATGATGTTTTGGAACCTTGAACTCCTTAAGATCCTTAGGTGAGTTCTCGGTGATAGCATCCCAGTGACCCTTGAACATCCTTTTACGCCTTCTCCACTGGCTCATTTTCTCTAAATATATGGCTTCAACTGCCTTTTTTTTTTTCTGGCCTAACCAAGGTAACTCCTCCATGCAATTTAACTAATTTGTCCTATTTCCTTAACCTGATACATAATAAACAACATAAAAAATTTTCCCAATTCATTCGGCAAAACATGTCTGCAATCAGTTTTGACAAGGAGAAATGAAAAGCTTCCAATTTAGCAAATTTAGCCATATACCTTACCTCTCTCCTCAGTCTTGCTTCCTTGTCATGTATCTGTTCCAGAGTTAAATTTGACTGCTAGCTTTCAACTTCTGCAACAACAGTATACAACCATGTTTGTTTAACACAATTTGATAACATTCCCCTGAACTTTTCACTAACATATTGAAACCAAAAGGACAGAATAAGAGGAGCGCCGACATGTGTAAAAACTATTACCTCCCTCAAACTCAGTGATTGCTTTCTTTTATTGTTCAAGTTTTTCATGCAGTTTGGCATTTTCTTCCTTCATAGAAGCAAGCTCTTCATTGTTGGGGATATTGAACTGGTCTTGACGAGCAAGGTATATATTCTGTTTTCCATACTCCTTGAATGAAATCCTTCCGCTTTCAGCAAGGGTATCCAGTGCCTTCTGAATGGAAGCCTTTTTGGGGTTAAACTTTTGCAGAGAATCAGCCACATTTTGAGAATTTAAAGGCCGACTTAGCTGGTTTAGAAAAAGAGAAACCATGTTAGGTTATAGTCTTCAACAACAAAGTAATGACAAGCACTTGCATGTAAAATACACTGTCAGTGAATCTTACAGCAAAAACTGCCATCGTTTTAATCCAAACGAATAGTCTAATAAATCTGACTACTCTCTGTTTGGTTGCCAATAAAATTGAACAAAATGTTAAGTGAAGTAGAAAAAATAACGAACATAATGACATCAATGCAATCTTGTTACAGAAATAGAATCTTTAATCGCTTTCCTCTACCAATCGGTTCAATCACAAATTATCCAAATAATTAATAAAAAAAAAAGAAAATTAATCCTAATTGAAACCGGAACAGTAATGAGAGCTTACCTCGTTCACTTAGTTGAGCACGATTGCAGCAAATTAAAATTAGAAAACTAAATAAAAAGGAAAAAAGTAAGAAGCGAGCTTCAATCGAAGATAATATAAACGGAGAAATTTAGAAATCAGCGTTGAAGATCTGAAAAGATGGCGAAAGCTTTAATATAGAATGAAATGAAGGAAGAAGCTTTCGACGGAGGGAGCGAATCAGCGGTATCTTCAGTGCTATCGGATTTCGGAGCCATCGATCGGAGAATTTCAGTTAAAATGCGCGGGAAAAATAATTTCCTTTGAGTAAAAAAGCCGGCTATTATAGTGGTAACGACAATGGAGGAGTGTTCGGCAAAGTGATAAAGAAGCGCTGTTGAAACGACACCGTATAGGAATTTCCTTAATCCTTACCATAGAATGTTCAGAAAAGTTTGATGCTTTACTACAGCAATTTAAAAGGTTTGAGTCTAGAATGCAGGAGAAATGCATGACTTCGCCTGTAAAGGTTCATCATTATCTTCTTCTTACACTGGATTTCGCCTGTAAATGCTCGTCGTTTATCTTTCTTAAATGAAAAAGTCAGTTGCAGGCTATGACGAACCAGGTTCTGTAGACAGTCATGTTGGAAAGAAGAGAAGTCTTATTGCTGGAATGGAACATAGTCATTTGTTTAAGAGAAATAGAACTGAACAGAGACCATTAGCAAATAACTTTGTTAAGCAACTGATCCATTGCAGACAGATTGATTATCCTTAAACCAACCCAAGCCTTCGCCTCTTCGTTGTTATAAGCTAGTGAGATTTTCCTGGTAATTAAGAATCATCCTGTTTTGTCAAATGCGTTAACAATTCAGCACTGTTTCGTTTCCTGTTAAAACCAACAATTCGCACCTTTGTTCTGAGTTACGAGATTTCAAACCAGACATTTTCCAATCTCAATTAACTAAACGAAGCCATTCTACAGTGCCAATACAGATTAACAATTAATTATAAATCATCAAAGTCCAACAACTGAAATTTAATTAGCAGGCTAGAGGAACAAAAAGAAGAACAAGAAAAGCCGGAGTATGTCCTACATTGCATATCTAGGAAAGGTTGCCACCACTCTGCTGCCATAGATTGATGATATCAGTGGCCTGATTCAGAAGGATAATCATCTTCTTCTGAGAAATCCATGGCTTACTTTCTAGAGTGGATTTGAGCTCTTCCCATGCATCTTTCCTTGGCCAAAAGAAGTACGGGCTTAGGGGAACAGTACCGTGCCCAGGTATCACTTGATCTAGAGCAAGCCCGATGTTCTTTTCCATCCATATGAATTTCAACACCAGCCTTGGCTTCTGCAAAATCGACAACAACTCGTTAATCAAAGCAATGCATAAATGCAAGAAAGCATATCCAGGCGTAGCTAGCTCTACTAATTAAAAGACAGGAGTGGATTTGAACCTTAGTTTTTTGAGGAATTATGGTGGATGGTGTTTCAATTTCCGTGGATGTTTCTTCTGCCATTGCTTCTGGGGCTGCTGAAGCAGTTAGTCTTTCAGTTTTCAAGGTGGGTGTGATTCTTCTTTCCAAACTGGTCGATGACTGTCTTAAGCTGGGCTTTGTCTTGAGAAAAATGGCGGTGGTGTTAGATGTCATGGTGGGTTTCTGATAATGAAAAGAATGCCAAGCGAAAGTACTATTAACACTAGACTGAGTTGCCATGGATAACATTTTCTATTGCAGGAGAGAGAGAGAGATATTATGCCTGACGTGACTCTATCGTGTCTCTCTCCACCGATGAGAAAGAGTCATTGAGATTGGATAAGGAATATGGGGCAGTGGGGCTTTGTAGGAGGAAATTATGGGCTTTTGAGCAGGCTTGAGCTTATTTTCAAGTTTCTTTCGAAAAGATTGGGTTGCATTTATGATATATTGGGTTTGTTAAGGTCATAAACGTTTGTAGCCATAGAGAAAACTTTCCTTGGTATTTGCACATGGGTGTGCACGAATCCAACCAACTTGGTTTTCAATCTTTGTCCTCTATTCCGCCCAACCTAACTCCAATTGCTCATGCCTTGTGTAAAATTTATTTCTACGTTCGTTTATTTATTGCTTTATTTTTTTTTGTGAGAAAAGGAAATTTCATAAAAAAACAACAGTTACTCCCCGAAGGAGTTACAATTAACAAGTCTAGGCAAAAGACTACCCATTTTATCATACATTAAAATAAGATATAAACAAGAAGGAGGTGATTCTAAAAACACAAAACGAGAACTAAGAGATGTTCCGAATTTCACAAGTCCATTTGCATAGTTGTTGGCTTCACGGTAAATGTGGACTATCCTGGCATTTTGCAGCCTTTGCATTAGCTACCTGTAATCACAAATGATTGACAATCTCAGACACGACACGAATACGATACGAATAAATGACACGGGGTTAAAATTAAGTAAAATTAATATATAAATATGGTAAACGCTTAAAATAACATTTTGAGTTTTCCATGTCGACATGAATTTTGACACGAAATTTTCGTGTTTTACACGACATGAACATGATTTTACATGACATGAAAACGAATTATGAACACGAATTGCCAGGTCTAGATAGAACTGTAAGGGTATGAAGGAGAAACATTACCAAAAACTAAACTTACCATACTTTGCGAGTTGCATTCTATGATAATGTTGTCAAATTTCTTCTTGACAGCAATTCGGAGACCAACCCTTAGTCCCTACAACTCAGCAGCCAAGTTGGTAGCTTTTCCAACATATCGACTATGGCTCCGTTTGGATGTCACCGCACCAGTCCAGTGGGAGCAGAAAAACAAAAATAAATTGCAAAAGACAAAAAAAATCATGTAAAATTATTTTTTTACCCATACTTTTAAATATTTTATTATAAAACTTATACCTATGGTGGTCATTTCCTTTTTTTCAATCTCACCAGAGCCAATCGCACTGCTCATCCAAACTAGCCCTATATCCACAGATCCACAATCCCTCTACGTTTCTAAATAACCCACCAACATCTGCCCTACCTGGATTGCCCCGAGCAGCTCCATCTGAATTTAATTTGATAAAATTTGTTGGAGGAGGGCACTAACAAATATTAATTTGCATCTTGTTGAAGATGCAATTGTCAGGACCACAAGTGGCCCAAAATTCTTTCACCAATCTAGTTTATAAAACCAAATCTGATTTGATTCAGTTTTTTCGTTGAAAATCAAATTATTTCTATTCAACCAAACATTACAAAGGGCAAAAGCAAAAACCACCCTCCAAGGAATGTTGCTCACCATCGAAAGACTCTTGGAACTAAGATTAAGAGTCAACCACTCAGTGAGATTCATGTAAATGGAGGGAAGAAGTTCCTGAGGGATACAAACCAAATTCTAGAATTCTTTAACATGAGAATAGTCTCTTAGGCAATGAGATAGGGATTCATCTACCAAATTACATCGAGGACATAAAGGATCAACTGTCATTCCTCTAACCCTTAAGTGATGTTGGGTTGCCAGTTTATGGTGAAAACAAAGCCAAATGAAGGTACAGATTTTTGGTATAGTCAAGCTTTTCTAGACGACTTGCCATTTGACATTTCGCACAGGTTTCTAATTCTTGGAACATCTTTAAGCTGACTTCAAGGAAAATTGTCTCGAAGGTGACAGTTTCCATGAGATGCTATCATTTCCTTCTAACTCTTGTTGAAGAGGAATAACAAAAATACAACTTTGAATTTCTTCCGGATATAGGCATTCAAGTTTTCAAAATTCCACACTCCATTGTTCGACATAACTTTCTTTACTGTTAAATTTTGGTCTTAAAGTCCAAGGGCCAAATATAATGGAGGAAAGTGGACCCAACCCTGTCCAATCGTCAAACCAAAATAGGGTCTATCTTTTTGATTTCACCACTCATCTCAGTCCTTTATTAAGGATGTTTCCAAACTCGGGAACACGACTTGGAACAAAAAACTCCATTTCTTTAATATTTCGTCTTTAGAATATTAGTTCATAGCTTATTAGGTTCATTGAGAAAACGCCAACCCAATTTGGCCATATTTGCTACATTAAGGCACTTCATATCTCCTATTCCTAAACCCTTTTATTTTTGGGGAGCGTAATGGTCTCCCAATTAACCATGTGGATTTTTCAATGTTCCTTAAAGGATCTCCAAAGAAAACTTCTAGTAATCTTATCAACCTCATTACAAATACTTTTGGGAATATATGTTCCTTGCATATAATAAGTGGGGATAGCATTGAGAGTAGAAATCGAAAGTGTAGTTTTGCTCGCTAGAAAAATCAATTTTGACTTCCAGCCAGTTAATTTTTTCTACACTTTAGCCACAATGAACCTCAAATTTGAAACTCGAGATTTATTTTTGATTGGAAACCCAAGTTATTTTCCCAAATCATCTGCAAAAGGGATTCCCATTTTGTTACTTAAAAACTCCTTTGAAGACAAACTCAAATTTTGTGAGAAGACAACCAATGATTTTGCAAGATTAAGCTTCTGACTTGAAATCTTGCAAAATTCACCAATGACTTTCATCATGTTATTCATTATATTCTTGTTAGCTTTACCAAGAAAGAGGAGATCATCTGCATAAAAGAGATGGGATAATTTAGGTCCTCCTCTAGTTAACTGAATAGGATCCCAATTATTGTCCTCACAGGTTTCAAAAATCTTTAAAGATAAGAATTCTATATAGAGGATGAAGATATAAGGCGATAAATGATTACCTTGTCGGATGCTTCTGGATGGCATTATCACCTCACTTTGTTCACCATTAATGAGCACTGTCATGAGTGAAGAGGAAATATAAGACATTACTAGTGAGATCCATTTCGGCGGAACTTGGAAGAATAAAAGAACTTCTCTGATAAAACTCCATTCAAGTCTATCTTAAGTCTTTTCGAGATTGACTTTGACCATTAGCCATCCTGATTTCCCTTTTTTTTTTCTTGAAGGAGTGAGCAATTTCCCGAGCAATAAATGCATTATCTTGGGCATGCCTACCTGCTATAAAGTTGGTTTGAAAGGATTGGTCTGATCCTATTGACCATGATTTTTGATACGATTTTGTATATTGTATTGCAAAGTCCAATATATTATAGCAAATGTGACTTGTTAATAGCTTGAGTTATCAATTATAACAAATGTGACTTGTGGATTATTTATAATATAATTATAATACAAAAGACTTTCAACTCATTACATCTTAGACATACAGTCTAACCTTGTGTTTGTCTTTTAAAACTTAACTTTACCTTCTTAACACATTATTTTTTTGTAATTGTTTCATTCAAAGATATTATCTTTACGAGATAATGGAAACCGTGTTTGTCGAACTTGGAGTTTTGTCTGATTGATTTTCAATATATATATATATATATATATATATAAAGAGAGAGAGAGAGAGAGAGAGAGAGAGAGAGAGCTGTCCATGGTGACATCCATAAACCTAAACAGTGATTAATTATGTGGGTGGAGTTATTTGTAAGCCTTGTGATAGGAACCTTCCTGGCCGCCGACCTCCAAAGTTTATTTGTACACTTACTGCTTTAATTACAATGGACAAAAAGAAGAAAATATCTAAGAAAAATTAAAATCCCTTTGACAGGTAACGGTAACGTGTGCCAAATTGCCTTCAAATGGAATTTTCATTATGTAGTGTGAGATCACATGTACTTGGATTATTTATCCCAAGACTAGAGTATAGCTCATCCTGTTCAGCCTTGATTTCCATAATCGGGCCAAGTGAATAAAAGAATGTTGCCACTTTCCAGCAAATTATACAGAAAGTGACATTCTTGGCCGGAAGCGCGTGTGATAATGAATATTATATACCATTTTTGAATTAGATAAAGAGGATATGTATTCTAGTGTGAGCTTTTCACTAGATATTCTCTTCGTCATGTTGTATTTTGCTAGTGAAGTTCAAGGCTAGCATGCACTTTGAATACACAAGCAAGCTTTTGTACGGTGGGAACTGAAGCTTCGATCATTGATACAAGCCTACAAATATTAGTCCCCATACTCCTGTAAGTTGTCCCTTTCTTTGTTCCTCAAATATGTTTATTTCTGAATCAATGGTTTCCAAAGTAATATTCTTATAAGAAGCAAAACTTAAATATGCAGTGAATGCTTTAACGCAGAAACTTCTATGTTATACCCAAAAAGAAACTTCTTTTTATGTTAAGTTGATTGGTGGTTTGCAGCTAGTTTTGATGATTTGGTTGCATTATCTCGATTTTACTTGTCAAGAACTTGTTTTAATTGTTCTGACTTTGCTTCATCTTTCTTTTGCAAACTTCTGGACCATGCAGATTTACTGTCCAGTGAAGAAGAAAAGGGGTGAAAAGGTTGATAACAATGGGGTCAGCGGAACATAATTGGGAAGATAACAGTGCTGCGAGGCTGCCTTTTTTGGTCAGCTTCAGGGGAAATGAAGATGGAGGAAGCAGTTGGACGCGTCTGAAAGGTATGAGAGGAAAAATCAAGAATTCTTGGGATGATTTGCATGATTTTGCAAGGAAAGCACTGGAAATGGGTCGTTCTGATCCCAGGAAAGTTATATTTGCAATAAAAATGGGACTGGCATTGTCAATTGTGTCTTTGCTCATATTTTGGAAAGGATCATACGAAGATATTGCTCAATACTCAATCTGGGCAATACTCACAGTCATAGTGATGTTTGAGTTCAGCATAGGTACTAGAATCGTAATCCATTCAACTTTATCTAGATTAATTTTTGACTGTTTTCTGTTTCAAATCAGTTTTGCTGAATTCCCAGAAAGTTCATTAATCTCAGTAGAGAGGATTCATTAACAGTTAGACTATTTACTTCTCCCTTGAGCAGGGGCAACCTTTATCAAAGGATTCAATCGTGGGTTGGGAACACTTTGTGCTGGAATACTTGCATTTTGCTTTGCTGAGCTATCCGTGGTGGCTGGCAAGTTGGAGGAAGTTGTCATTGTTATAAGTATTTTCATAATAGGTCAGTGTTTGAAGGTTAACAAACGTTTAGCTTGAAGTCAACACTCATTTCCTCCATCTTTAACTCTTTTCTTTGCTGTGGATAGGATTTTGTGCATCCTATTTGAAGCTGTATCCAACAATGAAGCCTTATGAGTACGGATTTCGAGTATTTGTATTGACATATTGTATCCTTATGGTAGCCGGTAACAGGACTAGGGAATACACTGAGGCAATTTTAACTCGATTGGTGCTTATTGCAATTGGAGCTGGTGTCTGTTTTGTTGTAAACATATGTATTTATCCAATTTGGGCTGGTGAATCTCTGCATAACTTGGTGGTGAAAAATTTTAAGGATCTTGCCACTTCTTTGGAAGGTTGCTTTTTTGACATTCAAACAGCTCTGTAGTCTACCAACTGATGCATAAATTTTACATTTTATTCCTCACCATTTTGTTATTCAGGTTGTGTTAACGGGTACCTGAAATGTATTGAATATGAGAGAATTCCATCCAACATTCTTACAAGCCGGGCTGCTGATGATCCACTTCATAATTGTTACCAATCAGTGGTGCAGTCTACAAGCCAGGAGGACACTTTGGTAAGTCCAATTGCAAGGCTAAATTCTGCCACAGTTTGGCTTTTTGGACAAATGATTCCAGGTTTGCTTGGTTTCAAATCTTTTGCAGCTTGGTTTTGCAACTTGGGAACCACCCCACGGGCGTTACGGACTGTATAATTATCCATGGGAGAACTTTGTCAAAGTCAGTGGCGCTGTGAGGCATTGCGCATTCATGGTTATGGCACTGCATGGGTGCATCCTTTCAGAAATACAGGTGATTATGCATTTTTCTGTTTGGCATTTGTTGACAGTTCAAAGTATTAAGCTTCTTTCAGAGAAATTTGTTACATCATTGATGCCATAATGCTGTAAATCTAGGCTCCACCGGAGAGAAGACAGGTCTTTTGCAGCGAGCTTCGGAAGGTTGGGGAAGAAGGTGGGAAGGTTTTACGCCAGCTTGGAAGCAAACTAGAAAGGATGGAAAAACTGAGTGCCGGTGACATACTTAAAGATGTCCATGAGGCAGCCGAGCAGTTGCAGAAAAGGATAGACCAGAAATCATACATTCTAGTGAATTCTGAGAGCTGGGAAATTGGAAGAAGGCCTAAGGAACTTGAAGACATGAAAAACCTTGTTGATAAACAGGAAGATGAGCATGTGAAGTTGGGATTTAAGTCATTAAGTGAAGCTGTGCTGGACCTAAGGCCAGTTCCTGTCAGGACAGCTTCTTTACCACAATGTGATGCTGCAAAAAACATGTTCAGAAGATGGCCTTCAAATCAGTCAGCTAATGCTGAATCACTCATCAATGAAGATGAATGCAGAACATATGAAAGTGCTAGTGCTCTGTCCTTGGCAACATTTGCTTCACTTCTGATAGAATTTGTTGCCAGACTAGGCAATGTGGTGGACTCTTACGAAGAGCTAAGTCAGAAAGCGAAATTCAAGGAGCCTGCTGTCATCAACATGCCCCCTGGCCCTGCTAAGAAAAGTGTCGGCACTTGGGTTGTCTAGGTACTAGCTTATGTTTCCACTTTCCAGCATGTTGTCAGAAACTCATCTGTCATTCCATTGATTTCCATTTTATTTGCTTACAAGAACTTGTGCAGAGAGATGACAATGAAAACTTTCACCTGCACTAAATCCGCGACTGGATTGAAGGAAGTCATTGGAGTAGCAGCTAGCTTTTCCTTTTTGAATCTAAAATTTCAAAATGCTCATACAAATTCCATGATCTTGTCACGACACGAGACTCTTTCGTCCTTGCAAAAAGCATCCATACTTGTGAGCGGCATGCATTAGGATGGGATGTTACCTTGGGAATGGGCCTGAGAAAAGGTTACTGACATACTGTCCAGTTATGAATTTGGGTTTAAATCGTGTCCAAAGAGATTGATTTAAATTTAAATAGTAGGATTAAGCCCAAATACAGTCATCTTGGGCTAACACCAAGCTTCGTTGCCAGTGTTGGTATAATTCTCTCTATATGGTTCACTTATAATTTAAATTTTTTTTATACTTGAAACTGTCAAAGACTAAATCTTAATCATTAAATCCATTCATTTGTTTTACCTCATATTTTATTATCAAGATATACAAAACATTAAAACTATAATTTTTAAAAATTTCAAAGAAAAAGTAATTTAATCCATAAAATTGTTTTATTTGTCCTCATCAACATCTAATCAGACAATTTCTTCAGATTTTCGAATCCAAAAATCATGCTACACAAACAATAGATTGTCAACAGAAAATATTACAAAATTGATCTCTATTACAACGAAAAGTGTTATGTATATCAAAATTTATGATCTTAATTTAACCAAAAAAGATTTATGATCTTAATGTAGAGATTCTCAAAATTTATGAATTTACTATAAAAATTTTCCTGCTAATTGCCTAAAATTGTTTGCTTTTAAACTCTTTTCTAATTTAAAAAAAAAAAAGTTTCTTTCTTTTTGTAGTGTATAATTATGGATTGATTTTATTCCATCATGTCACATGACCAAGCCATTGGCTTTAGTGAAGAGCCATGTTCTGCGGCGCAGGCATTAGGCAGGGGCCGATGAACCCAAAGGCATTCTCTGATTTGTACTGAGACTGAGAGTGAAATTCTAACAAGTGAAACCAAATCTTCTTTCAGAATCCAAAGATCCCAAAATTAGTTTGTTTATACTAAAAACTCGAACAGGCTATATACCAACACGGAGTTTCTTGATTTCTTACACGAACCCTTTCCGGCAGCCATCTTGTTATTTGAGTAGGACGATGAAAGTGATGGTTCTGGTAAAGTTTAAGTTAACGATGAAAGGTTCAATGGCGCCAAGCCATACAAACAAGTTCCGGTTCAGACCCGACACAAGGTTTCAGAACTCAGTTATGCACAAGAGTGGAGATGTAGTAACTTACCAACCGTAAAACAAAGCATACAGACATGCGCGTCCCAGTCTCGACAATGATTATGAATTATGAATCTGATTTTCTGATTCAGATCGGATTCAGACATTTTATTTTTTTTTTTTTTTGCTCAGAGACGGAACACGCCACAACAACAAAACCGGTTGGTTTGTTGTTGCGCGGAATCCCATATAAGGAAGACTCACGCACACTGTCCCAGCGATGTGGGATACAATTTGGTTTTTTTTGCGATTCAGACATTTTATAGATGACAAAACTTGACTATCCTTGTTAATCATCCTCGCATGCCTAAATGACAAAAACAAATCTGGAAACCGAAAAGAAAAAACAAATGTAAGAAAAAAGAACGTAATTTATTGCTCGCCATAAAGCAAACAAAAGACGAGTGGAGATGATTTGTTCTTATCTTTCTAATCATATAGATGCGCCACTTTCTTCAATGATGCCAAGCATGAACCAGAAAATCATCTCCCATCGACTGAGAGTCCTGGGAATGTGCTATGTTATTATGCATTCAAGGTTTTACAGATAATGAAGAAACTAATGAAACAGGGGGACAATGGTTTTTGAGGTTCGACAGACTTCTATGGAAGTCAATTAATTATCCAACCAAGTGGCGGGTGACGCGTGGAGCGAGAGAGTTTTGAACCTGCTGCCCTCTCTTCCTGCCAGTTGGATTGAATCGTTGTTTTTTTTACATCATCCTTTCCTCTTCAATCAAAACTATCAACTACTTTTCAACCTACCATCTATACCATCATCACATCGACAAAACAACATCGTTTTAGTCTCACTTGCCAACACAACTCTCCTGCCTCCATTGAATCTATACGTAAATAATCGTATGTTCTTCAGAATTGTAGTTCCATCTGTAACTTCTTCTGATCTGTTACTCACCTGTTATCAGGTATGTGTAAAGAAGTTTAATTTATAATAAAAAGGGATTTCGGGGGGTCTTCAAAATCACTGTTTCTGATTTTTTTTTCTTCACTTGTCTGTTGATGCAGAAATGGCTGGGAGGTATTTTTTGCGGGGTGAGAGTAAAGAAAGGCTGCTTTCAAAGAAAGGGTACTCGGAATTTGGTCTAAACAGCTCAGGTGGTAGTGAGGATGGAGTTAAATACAGGTGCTTTCGATCATGTTCTGATTCCATTCATAAATTTTGGAATGGTCTACAAGAAACCGCTGTTAAGTTATATGAAATGGGTCGATCAGATCCTCGGAAGGTATATTTTGCTGCAAAAATGGGTTTTTCACTAACGATTGTGTCACTGCTTATATTTTTCAAAGAGCCTATGAGGCAGGCTAGTCAATACTCGATCTGGGCAATTCTTACTGTTGTGGTGGTTTTCGAATACAGCGTAGGTATTTGCATTAATATTCATGCCCAATTTCTGCCAATCCAAAATTGCCATTTTTCTTTTTTAAGGATCGTGTTGATGAAATCCATTTCTCTGTTGTAGGTGCAACACTTAACAAAGGATTCAATCGAGCCATAGGGACTTTCTCTGCTGGAGCGCTTGCTTTAGGCATTGCAGAAGTATCAATATTGTCTGGAAAGTTTGAAGAAGTTCTTATTTTGATAAGCATTTTCATAGCAGGTTCGAGTTCTAGCAGTTAATCATATCAATTAAAAATGCACATGAACATTCCTGTATAATGTATCTTCCTGCTGCTTTATAACTCTTCAAATTTCGTTCTGGTTTAGGATTTTGTGCAAGCTATTGCAAATTATACCCTCCCATGAAGACTTATGAATATGGTTTTCGGGTATTCTTGTTGACATATTGTATTGTACTGGTGTCTGGAAACAACACAAGAACATTTTTTGCCACTGCTTTTTATCGATTGTTGCTTATTGGGGTTGGTGCTGGCATTTGTTTGGTCGTAAATATCTGTATATACCCTATATGGTCAGGGGAGGATTTACACAAATTGGTGGTTAAAAATTTCAGGAGTGTTGCTTCGTCCTTGGAAGGTTAGGTTTAGTTTCAGTACTGCTCTGAGTAGTTTCTTTTGAAATTCCCTAATTTTCTGTTTTGAAGTTGTACTACTTAATGCGATGAATTGCTTAATTGGTAGCCTTGAAGTTTCTTTCCCAGGCTGCGTTAATGGATACCTGCAATGTGTTGAATATGAGAGGATCCCTTCCAAAATTCTTACATATCAAGCATCTGATGATCCATTGTACAGTGGTTACAGATCAGTTGTCCAGTCTTCAAGCCAAGAGGAATCTCTGGTATGTTATGTTCTCATATGCCAGTTTTCTCCCTCTCTTCCTTATCTCCAAGTGGAACACTTTTATTTATTTCGAGTAAATTTTCTTTTTCCAGCTAGATTTTGCCTTATGGGAGCCTCCACATGGTCCTTACAGAACATTCAAATACCCTTGGAGAAACTATGTCAAAGTAAGTGGAGCACTGAGACATTGCGCATTCATGGTCATGGCAATGCATGGGTGTATACTTTCAGAAATTCAGGTGAGAAGACTCTCTCATTGCATATTTCCAAAGAAATCATTTCTAGCAATAGTGTTAGTCCCCTGCATTTTATTGGAAGATCTGCAGAGATTACAGCTTTACCAAATATTTAGTGGATCCTTTTTTGAAGTATATACATTTCAAAGTTCAAGAAAAGATAGAATGAGAAATGATGATATTCGTAAGATGATTGGAGTGGTACCTATCGAAGACAAAATGTGTGAAAATCGTTTACGTTGGTTTGGACATATAAGACGTAGACCTGTAGATGCTCCAGTTAGGAGAATAGAGGCTATGGATGTTGAGAGAAGGGTTAAGACTAGAGGAAGACCGAAAAAGACTTGGAAGGAAATAGTTTGGAAAGACATGGAGGTTTTAGAATTAGATGAGCAAATGGCCTTGAATAGGAATCTATGGAGGCAGAGAATACATATGGACGATCTAACGTGATTTTAGATATTGGTTCATATAGCCTACCCCAATCTATTGGGATAAAGGCTCTGATGATGATGATGATGATGATGATACATTTCAAAGTTGTTTGTTTTACTCTTTCTGCTATAGCTCTCTTTCTCAAAGCAGTAATCAAGGTTGCATGACTTTTCCTTTTGGCATCAGCCACATGTTTAGTATTCCCTTCCTCTTTAGTGTGCCCCTCCTGAGTTATGGACTACCCTATTTTAACAGCTGTAAAGTGCCAATAATTTCAGATAATATTGAGAAAACTGCATTCCATTAATTTGTTGCTCATAATTTGGTACTTCATGAGTTATTAAGCAATCAGAAGAATGGTAAATAGGCTAACAAGTTGGGCAATAAAACAACCTAGATAGTTTAGACAGAAAGTTATCTGCACTTGCTGTGGTCCCTTAGTTGTATATGATAGATTCTCATCAAAGGATGATGCCTGAGATTATAACTTTGTTAAAAAGGAAGACAACAAGACCCCATCAGTCTGGCAAAGCTCGGGAATTTCCAACAATTGTGTGATTTCCACTTAGGCAGTGATACAAAGTTTCCATTATTTTACTTTTCCTGTTTATTTCAACAATGGCATTCATCATTTTATGCCTTCATCTTAATTATAAGAAGCATAATGATGATGTTTAATAATAATTGAATAGTATAGCATAGTACAAATCAGAAGTGAACTTGTAGTAATGATATGAGTCTAAAGAAATTTTCTTAGTGTTATATCCATTATGAAATAATGTTTTCTTTCTATAAAAATGAAATTATGCTTGCTGTTTTCCTAAGGTTCTTCGTAACAGTCTCTTGGTTTGGATATAGTGATATCTACTGCTAAATAGCTTCACTTGTTTGTGCTATACTGGTAAAGTTTCTGTTCTGGATGAGCCATTTTACATTAATCCTGACAGAAAATCAGGATTTATTTAAGCTGCTTATGGACAAAACGGTGTAGGATTTATAATTGACTTAGATATACAATCAAACTGAACATCTTCAAGCTTTAGTCACATCGATCAAATATTGTACTCATTATTAGAAAATATCTTCGTTTCTGTTAGCAATCAAGGAATCGTAGAGGGAAGGCTATTAGATTTATGTAATTAAAGTTGTAACTTCCTCTGTTGTAAACTGTGCCCATAGCTAGGATGTTAAACTATTTTGGAGTTTGCACTCTTTTCACCAGAGGCTGCACTTAACACCATTTGCTTTCCAAGAAGGTAAGGAGTATGCAAGCTTGCACAAGAATCCCAATTAGCCACAAGGACAAAGCTGTTTCCTTTTCCTTTCTTTGCAGCTACAATGGTGCATTGGCACATATCGCCAACACTATTCATTGACAATGGAATATTCTTTCAAAATTTTCAATGATCTTTTCATTGTAGGCTGCATTTAGTGCTCCATTTGTTGGCTGAGAAGGTAAAAAAAGTATACAAACTCGCAAGAATCCCAGTTGGCCACAAGACTAATGCAGTTTCCTTTTCCTATGATTCCTTTTTATCTACAACTGTGTGTTAACCATATTTACTGCTGATAATATTGGACGACATCCCTAGAGCTATTAATTATGTAATCAGATTTTGTAAATTTGTAAATGCAGGCAGCACCAGAGAAGAGACAAGTGTTTGCGAGTGAGCTTCAGAGGGTTGGTAATGCAGGAGCTAAAGTGCTGCGTGAGCTTGGAGACAAGATTGAAAAGATGGAAAAGTTAAGCTCTGTAGACATACTCAAGGAAATACATGAAGCAGGAGAGGATTTGCAATTGAAGATAGACGAAAAATCATTCCTTCTAGTCAATTCAGAAAGCTGGGCAACTGCACCGCAGTTCAAGGAGTACGAAGAACCTGTGAGCGTAATTGATGTTAAAGATGACGAGAACAAAGTGATTAAATCCCTCAGTGATATGTGGGATGTTCAGAACCCAAACATGGGCATGGACTCTCGCTTGCCAGATTTGATCTCCTCGGAAAGTATGCTCGCGAAACCATCATGGCCGCGTCTCTCATTTACTGCAGATGCATTGCTGAACCAACGGGAATCCAAGATATATGAAAGTGCTAGCTCTTTATCTTTAGCAACATTCGCTTCACTCTTGATTGAGTTCGTTGCGAGGCTCCAAAATCTTGGGGATGCATTTCAAGAGCTCAGTGAGAAAGCAAACTTCAAGGTACCCGATGACCAACCAGTTGGAAAAGAGGAGACAGGATTTTGGAGCAGACTAAAAAGTTGCTTTCACTCAAAGAACTGAATTCTAGAAAAACTGGTGAAGGACCATATTCTGGGCGTCAACCATGGAAGTAAATTTAATTCAAATTCAGTTAACGAGACAGGTTTTACATTGAGTTCTACTTTGTTGTAGCCTGCCTATCCAAATGCCTTATTATTGCACTAATGAAGTTGGGAAGAACTTTCATATAAAGGGTAAGCAAAGCCATAATAATTTCTTAAATGTGCAATGGGTTGTGAGAATATTTTTGGTTACATTTTTGACATGATAACTTGCGTCAATATGTTTATGTGATGGAAGACTTAAAAGTATCATCATGTGTAATAATACATTAAGATAATTTTAGACACGAAAGACAAAAATATACGAAAATCATAATAATTTTGACAGGTTTCCATAATCCTACCGAGACATGCTGGCTTCTATTGTTGGAGGCGTTGCAGCCGCTATTCTTTTCTTCCTTTCCATGTTTCCATGCCACCCGATGGACATGTCAAAACCGCGGTTTTTGAGCTCTCGATACTCTTGGCACAATGCACATTCTTCGCAGCAGCAATGGATGCAACAATCAGTGCAAGGGCTTTCCTTCAACATGTATTGACCTCTCAACTTGGATCTATAAAAGCACGAGTACATGCAAGAACAGCCTGTTACGCACAGTATCAGCATGTAAAGGGCTCCGCTCACTCCACACGCTGTTTCACCAAAACAAACATACAAGAAGTCGTATAATCTAGAGGCAGTTTAAGAGAAATTTTGATGAAAAAAATGGTGATTTAATTAATATTTTGAACGTACAAGTTGATCCTCTGTCAACCATTTCTGCAATTCGACCAAATGTTACGCATGGACACCAGCAAGTTAAGCAACCTGCCATTGATCGATGAAATATTCAATGACGAGTAATATTATAAGTATCGTTAAACTTGTGTGATTAACTTACAACTGTTACAATCGTCGGAACAATCACAAAGGCCAGTGGACCATGGCACTGGAGAATCTGGATTGGGAGCAATTGCAGGATTTGATGGCTTGGATTTGTTTAATGGCATCCCAGTGGCTGCTGTATCCGTTGTCGAGTACTGCTCCACATGAGACGGAATTAGTGACGCTACCGGAGGCGTTGGTAGATATGGAGGCGCTGATGGTGTCGGAAACGGTGACTCCTTTTCGAACTCCATCATTGAACGAGATCAGGAATTGATTTGAAGAGATCGAAGAATGTATGGTTAATTTATATGTTCAAAATCAGAAGTGTTCGGTTTCTAATGTTGCTTTCAAGGATGAACGTGTCTTTTCAAGGAAAACAGTTGGGAAACCGTTAATATTGCAGGCAAATTAATTACATGGAAAATAAAAAATACTACGCATAATAAAAAAAATGTACGTGACATTTATTTCTGGGCAATTTTTTGCCCACTTTTGAATACATAATTTCTTCTTTTCACAAAATAGGAGAATAATACAGATAGAATATATATAACAATATGTATATACCCAAGCCACTTGAAAAACCCTTGTATAAATAGCTTAAGAAACGCAATGTCAATGCATTTAGTTCATCATTTGATTTCCTGGCGGCACCATCACAGGTGAAGTTTGTTGTTTATTCAGGTTTCCATGGTGTCCTGTTTGCAGAAGAAAGGGTCAACGTGAACATACAGTCATACCAAAATACACAACTAGCTACTGCAATTTGCTTGTGTATGTACTAGAAAAATACTATCCTGGCAACATACATACACACACACGTATAAGTACATACATACATATGTATGTATGTATGTATGTAGGTAGGTAGGTAGGTAGGTAGGTCGTGTTTGTTTTAAGTATAACTAAGTACCAAGAGCTGGGTTGATCCCTCGGTTGTTGAGTTCTCGATGTTCCTGACACAGAGCGCATGGTTCAAACATGGAGTGAATAATCCAATCGGCGGCCGGGGCCTCCACCAATCCAAAACGCTGCCTCAGCTTTTTACGATAGGGGCGGGACACCAAACAAGGCGCAACGGCATAAACAATTCCACTAGTGGCACAAGCTGCATAATGCATATGTACTTACATATTCGTTGCAGAAATTATTAGTAAACGAGAGCAACAAGCCAACTGGTTAGAATTAAAAGAAAAACTTTTCAGAAATATTACTTGTGTGCCCGTTGTCCAGGACGTCTATCTGCCCGAAAGTCACACAAGGGAATAATGCTGTGATGAGAGCTGCAAGAAAAGGCATGACAAGAGATTAAACATTAATGTGAGCCGTTGGAGAGACAAAGGATGAATATGCGAAGGAACTCACCGTTGGTTGGATCCTGCATGCAATCAAAGAGGCCGGTAGTCCAAGGGCCAGCGGGAGGAACGACTTTGATTTGCGGTGAAGGCATTGGCAGACGTTGCACTGGCGTTCCAGTGGCTGCATTGCTTTGCCATGGGCCATTAGAGGGAATAGTATTAGCGACGCATTGATTTTGTGGTAGCGCCATTGGTCTGCTTATTGGGTATTGTGGAACCTGTACAACATTAACATTATTCTGAGGCTGCGTATAGATGATGGCTTGCTGAGTCTGTGGCGAGTAAGAATAATAGGCATGGGCTTGAGGCTGAGGCTGAAGCTGTGGCAGTGGTTGGGGCTGGGGAGAAGGATATGGGACCTGGGGATTGGATTCCATCTGTATTCTTCCCATTCTCCTCTTCGTTTGGCTTAGGCCTACTTCTCTTTGTGTTTATTGCTGTGCAAGTTGCAGTAGATGCACTCGAGTTCCTGGCGTGGTTGACTAAGGGAACCTAAAGCTTAATCAATTGATCAACTTGTTCATTTTCATTGACTTGTGATGTGAAGACAGAATGTAAACAGTAAATTAATCCTGGCTTGTTAGCTAGCATAATTCGTGATCACCAACCGGCGGAAGACTTCAGCAGTAGAACTGGAGTTGACTTTATTTGATGAGCAGAGAGTTGACATTATGAGGAGAAATGCATTGCATTGACCCAAGCTAAAATTGAAAATTTGAGATGATAAAAACATGCGATCAGAGAGCTAAGTTTCAGGACTGAAATGAGAAAAAAAGAAACATTGAAATGATCTCTTAGCAGTACTTTCATTTATGGCCCATTTCATAACGCTGCAATGTTTCTACTTGAAACCGAAGCAGCAATTATTCCAGTGTTCAGTCCAGACCCTGAAACTTCTTCATATCAACATTCAAGCATATATGAAGCAGTTAGCAGAATGACCGTAGAGAACTGATATTTGCTATTGCGAACTTTACGGGAATCTTTATACTTGTAATGACTTCCACTCAATTTTTGTATCCTTTCTTGTTGTGGTATTCTCATATCGGTTGAGGAAGGTATTGGGTGTGTGTTTATAAGTATGAGGGAAAGCCTCACCTTTTGAACTAGCTTTTGGGGTCAAAATGCCCAATAGCACATAACATTGATATCAGAGCTCAGGTTGTCAACATCTCTTCCTTTATTCCGGATAATAAAAAAGGCTTCCCCTGCTCTCCCTAGGCCTGATGGTTGAAATAAGTGATTGTTGGGGTTCCAACATCTCTCGATGTTCACTGTTTTGGCAAAAAAGTGCTTCCCCAAAGCCCGATGTGTGAAGGGAGAGATTGTTGTGTATTCCCACATCGATTGTAGAAGGGATTGGGTATGTGTTTATAAGTGTGAGAAAAAATCCCACCTCTTGAGCTAGCTTTTGGGATGTGAAGGTCCAATAGCACGTAATACTAGCTAGCTTTTGGGGGTGAAAATGTCTAATAACACCTAACATTGGTATCAGAACTTAGGTTGTCAACATCCCTTTTTCTGTTTTGGGTAATAAAAAAGGCTCATCCTATTCTCTCAAGGCCCGATGGTTGAAAGAAGTGATTGTAGGGTTCCTAACATCTCTCAGTGTTCACAATTTCGGGCAAAAAAGTGCTCTCCTAAAGTTCGATGTGTGAAGGGGGAGATTGTTGGGGTATTTTTACATCAGTTGTAGAAGGAGCTGGGTATGTGTTAATAAATGTGAGGGAAAGCTTCACTTCTTGAGTTAACTTTTGAGATGAGAAGGCCCAATAACACCTATCACTGGTATCAAAATCCCAACAATTATTTTTTTCAACCATCGGGCCTTGAAAGAGCAAGGAGAGCCTTTAAAGAGTAAGGAGAGCCTTTTTATTAGGCGGAATAGAAAAAAAAATATTGGTAACTTGAGCTCTGATACTAGTGTTAGATGTTATTGGACTTTTTCACCCAAAAACTAGCTCAAGAGATGAGACTATAGCAGAACAAAAGAAGAGATGTTAGTAACCTGGTCTCTGATAACAGTGATAGGTGCTATTGGACCTTCTCATCCCATAAGTTAGCTCAAGAGGTGAGACTTTCCTTCACATTTATAAATACACATCCAACCCCTTTCACAACCGATGTGAAAATACTCCAACAATCTCCCCCTTTATACATCGGGCCTTGAGGGAGCACTTTTCTACCTAGAACCCTGAACAACAAGAAATGTTGGAAACCTCAACATTTCTTTATAATAATAATTCATGCATTAATATTTGTCTTGTAAATTGAGGGTTTACTTGCCTGCTTTTGTCGGAGGTTGTGCCATTCGGGTGGATATTTGGATCGAAAAACGGGACATGCTGATACGGTTTGATCAGTTTGTCGAGCCCAAATATTAATGTTTTTATGGTCTAATTACTGTCCTGATAAGGAATCGGCTCTAGCAGTCAACCAGCTGCTATTTGATACCTCTTATTGTTTACGTCCCGTTTAAGCAATGGAAATAATCAGATGCCTTGAACTTAAATCTTTTTCTTAGTCATAATTGAATGGTTTTGAAAGTGAAGTGGTACAAAAGTAAAGGTTCAGGTCATTCTTATCCACTTGGTTTAACAGACCAGTCTTTGAAGATTTAATGTTAATTAAATAAAAGCAATTAAGAGACAAACATGAACTAACGTACGAAAAGAGAGACATTCCCTATGTCAAGGATCCATCGGAGACAGACAATTCAAGCTGTAAGGTTTTCTATTTGGACATGAAACATTGACCCTAAACAAAGTGATTTATGCATCAGATTCTCCTATAAAATCTCCAACCATGTCCATTCGACACCAAGCTTCTCCAGTTCCAAGTTTTTCTTATGGTATTCCAGTACAGCTTTCAGCCCATCATGGACATGAACATGAAAAATGAAGTACACTCCGGTTACGAATATGATGGGATAGATGAAGATGATGTTTACTATGCTGAGATTAGAAGACAGATTCTTCTTTTAACGGCAGACGATGACGACGATTATCATGAAACTAAAGTTTTACGTTCCGTTGGCAGTAGGAAACCAGGATCTAACAGACCAGTGGGTCATTTCTATTCTTCTTTACAGTATGGAAATTATTTCAGTTCCTGGGAAAGCAAGAACACAAACTCAGTACCTGCTCGGATTGCAAATCTATGGAGAAATGGCAACGGGACTGGAGTGTTTATCCCCCACATCAACAAATCCAGAAGACGCCATACGCCAGGTATGCACATATCTAGAATAGGGCAAGATTTCAAGCACACCATTTTCTCTTCTATTTTCCGCAGTTTCGGCACCGGTCATACTGTTATTCAATGACTAACATTTACCAGGTGACTTCGCAGCAAGGACGAACAAGAGAAAAGTTTACAGGCTAGTGGAGAACAAACAATCTTGAAAAAACAGAACCAACCATTGCAGGATCAACAGACTGGGAATTATCATGTTCGAATATCTTGTTTTCTAAAAATAAGATGCTGTAAATTGAAGGAAACCGAAACAACACGCAGCGGAATTTAAATCATTCGGCCTCCACCAAGATCGATTCGGAGAGTTGCCTGATTAGGTTTTCGAGATTTTACCTGACGTTTTCTCTGAATTTTCTGTCGTTGGTCGAGTCACAAGCAGTAACTTTTCGTTCCTGCCTCTTAGGGCTGTAAACGAACCAAACACGAACGAACGAACTGATGTTTTTGTTCGTTCGTTTGTTTTTCAGTGCCGTTCGTGTTCGTTCGTGTTCGTTAAGGAGTGCGTTCGTGTTCGTTCGTTTGTTTGGTAAGGCTTGTTCGTTAATGTTCGCGAACAATTCGCGAACATGTAAACGAACGCGTTCGCGAACATGTAAACGGACGCGTTCGCGAACACTTAAACGAACGCGTTCGCGAACACTTAAACGAACGTGTTCGCGAACACATGTTCATGAACAAGTTGCATAAGAACAAACTAAATATTAAATATTAAAAATCTTCCATAAAGATTAAATTTCATATATGTAAATTGAAATCATCTAATACAAAATCTTTAATACAACTTAAGTCAACAATATTTTATTAAAATTGATAATTACTATTTTAAGTATAATTTATACACATATACATATATTAATGTATCATATATATGTGTGTGTATACACAAATATGTGTAACATATATATATGTAAATGATCAATGGATAGCTCATATGAATGAAATCTTAACTTATTATGAAACTTTTATTAATTTTATTTTAGTGTATTATGTTTAAAATTTTTAAAAAATAATTATTTTAAGTATAATTAACTAATTTAATTTTATAATTATATTATAATTATATTTTATTAATTTTTTAAACCAACAAAGTTATATTGTATAAATATATTTAAAAATTAGGTACTAATTTTTTAAGTTAATGTCTTAAAAATAGGGTAATATTATATAACTTATATAATATAAGTAATTTTGGTATTTTAATAAATAACAAACGAACAATAAACGAACAATAAATGACACTTTAAACGAACGAACAATAAACGAACATAAACGAGCCTGTTCACGAACAAAAACGAACGAATCATACCTCTGTTCATGTTCGGTTCGTTTAACAAACGAACACTAAAATGTTGTTCGTGTTCGTTCGTTAAGCTTAATAAACGAACATAAACGAACAGAAACCGAACGAGTTCACGAATGATTCGTCGAACGTTCTGTTCGTTTACATCCCTACTGCCTCTATGGTATCCACACGAACGGATCTCACGACTCTTGAACGTCTCACGATCAGATGCCTTAAGGAGCGTTTTTTTATTCTTTTAACCGAACTGCTAGCTTCGATTAAAAAGAATGTTTTGTTTTCTGTTTTTTTAAAAAGTACGGCTATGTTTTAGAAAAAACATCCCTTTTATAGGCAGTAAATTTTACCCTAAAATTTACTGCCAAACAGAACTCTAATCCTACTTAGAATAGGATTAGTTATATCCCTAATCCAATTCAGAATAGGATTAGTTATATCCTTAATCCAATTCAGAATAGGATTAATTAAGCTCCTCATTGATCCGTTCTAAGTGTGCGACCCAATAGGTTCTCAAAACAATGGCAATGACAAAATTGTCACAGGCAATGAGCGGTATCTAGCAACACATCATTGCTACCCATGTAACGAGAATGTCAATGACTCGACATAACCTTACTCGTGATAGATGTTACCGTGTAGTTTAATCCCTTTATCCTATGATGTCTTGATTAGACACAAGTCATGGAATGTGTCACACTTGTATAGTCTAATCAGCGTTTCTTGATTCCTGAGTAGACTAATTAAACAAATAAAATCAATATCTCATATTGACTTATTCGAGCACGGCCATGCATTTCTTAGTCTCACTCTATCAAAGGGCCCAAGACATCACTCTTGTTATATAAGAGGGATAAATCCTATCTTGATCACTCAACATCCCTCTACATAGATCAAGGCATACCCAATTACTACCTTTATAGTCCATCCTGTTACGAATGACATCTAGCAGCATTAAAGTATGCAATTCTCTATGTTGGGATCTCTGATGATCTCAAGTCAAAGGATCACATACACCATCATCACTATGAGAATCGCTTATGACATTCATATAACAATCCATGTAGCGTTCTCATGGAGGGTCGATCCAGTACATAGTTCTCTAACATGTACCTATGTGATGACTTGATATCCTATATCCATGACAATGGTCATCAGTCAACCACATACTAGTCTTATCGTATCATTGTTATCCTTGTTCACAATAATACTTGACTAGGGATATTTTAAGAATAGTGTGTTATTACTATTCTAAGGACATTATTATATAAGATTATATTACGCAGTTATAAGACAAATATAATAATGAACTATGATAAATAAAATGTCATGATACATAAAAAAATGCCAAAGTCAATCATCTAATGAATGGTTCTAAGGGCATAATCCAACAATCTCCCACTTGCACTAAGACCATTCACTCATGTATCTAATACCTAGTGACCTAGTGTGACGATCATGTCTCTGCTGCGTCAAAGGCTTCGTCAGTGGGTCGGCGATGTTATCGTCAGTTGGTACTTTGCATATCCTCACATCTCCTCTCTCGATGATATCTCGAATGAGATGGAAGCGCCGTAGTATATGTTTGGATCGTTGGTGAGATCTAGGTTCCTTAGCTTGTGCGATGGCTCCATTGTTGTCACAATAGAGCTCAATCGGATCTACAATGCTAGGAACAACTTCAAGCTCAGTAATGAACTTCCTGATCCAAACAGCCTCCTTAGCAGCTTCAGAGGCAGCTATATACTCAGCCTCTGTTGTAGAATCGGCCACTGTCGCCTGCTTTGAACTCTTCCAGCTCACAGCACCACCATTAAGGCAAAACACATAACCAGACTGCGATCTATAGTCATCTTTATCAGTTTGGAAGCTAGCATCAGTGTAACCTGTTACAATGAGCTCTTCCTCACCTCCATATATCAAGAATGTATCCTTAGTCTTTCTCAAGTACTTAAGAATATTCTTGACAGTGATCCAGTGACGTTCACCAGGATCAACTTGATATCTACTCGTCATGCTCAAGGCATACGAGACATCGGGACGTGTGCATAACATGGCATACATAATGGATCCAATAGCAGATGCATATGGAACTTTACTCATACGTTCTCTCTCTTCTTGTGTTGTAGGACACTGTTCTTTTGAGAGAGTAATGCCATGTGTCATAGGCAAGAATCCTTTCTTGGAATCCTGCATGCTAAACCTCTTTAGCACTTTATCTATGTATGCACTTTGACTTAGGCCAATTAATTTCCTTGATCTATCTCTATAGATCCTTATACCCAGTACATAGGTAGCTTCGCCCAAGTCCTTCATTGAAAAGCAATTCCCTAACCAAGTCTTTACAGACTGAAGGGTAGGGATGTCATTCCCAATGAGTAGTATGTCATCTACATACAACACTAGGAAGACAATAGTGCTCCCACTGACCTTCTTGTAGACACAAGGTTCATCTTCGTTCTTGATGAAACCAAACTCTTTGATTGCATCATCAAAACGAAGATTCCAACTTCGAGAAGCTTGCTTTAGTCCATAAATAGAACGTTGTAGCTTACAAACCTTTCCAGCATTTTTTGGATCAACAAAACCCTCAGGTTGTGTCATGTACACATCCTCGAGTAGCTTTCCATTAAGAAAAGCAGTCTTGACGTCCATTTGCCAGATTTCATAATCATGGTATGCAGCTATCGCAAGCAAGATCCTAATGGATTTGATCATCGCGACTGGTGAAAAAGTTTCATCATAGTCAATACCATGAATTTGTTTAAAACCTTTAGCAACCAATCGCCCTTTATAGGTATGAACATTTCCTTCCATGTCGGTTTTCTTCTTAAAAACCCATTTACACCCTATAGGTTTTACCCTTTCGGGTAAGTCAACCAAGGTCCAAACTTGGTTGGCATCCATGGATTCCATCTCAGATCTCATGGCTTCAAGCCATTTCTCAGAGTCTGGCCCTGTTATAGCCTCTTGATAGGTAGTAGGCTCATCTTGGTCCATGAGCAAAACATCACCGTTCTGAGTCATTAGAAATCCATATTTCTGTGGCTCACGATGTGTTCTAACTGATCTACGCAAGGCTTGTGTCTCTTGAGCAGGCGGTTGCTCCACAACATCTTGTGGTTCTGGTTCCACAACAACTTGTGGTGCTTGCTCAGGCTCCATCTCAACATCGGGTGCGCTATCTTGTAGCTCTTGAATTTCTTCAAGTTCTACTTTTCTCCCACTAGTTCTTCTAGAAATGAATTCTCGTTCTAGAAAGACACCTGTTCGAGCTACAAACACTTTGCGCTCAGTGGGATTGTAAAAATAATATCCTTTAGTTTGTTTAGGATATCCCACAAAATAGCACTTATCAGATTTAGGTGCAAGTTTGTTAGAGACTTGACGTCTTACATAAGCCTCACAACCCCAAATCTTCATAAAAGACATACTGGGACGTTTACCAGTCCATATCTCATATGGTGTCTTTGGAACCGATTTAGATGGAACACGGTTCAGTGTAAAAGCAGCTGTTTCTAATGCATGTCCCCAAAAGGATTCTGGAAGATCTGTATGACTCATCATTGATCGAACCATATCTAATAAAGTTCGGTTTCTCCTTTCAGATACACCATTCCATTGTGGTGTATTTGGAGGAGTGAGTTGTGAGACAATCCCACACTCTTTAAGATAGTCATAAAATTCTTGGCTTAAGTATTCACCACCTCGATCTGATCGAAGTGCCTTAATGCTCTTGCCAAGTTGGTTTTGTACTTCATTCTTGAATTCTTTGAACTTTTCAAAAGATTCTGACTTGTGTCTCATAAGATACACATAGCCATATCTACTGAAATCATCAGTAAATGTAATAAAGTACATAAACCCACCTCTGGCCTGTGTGTTTAAAGGTCCACATACATCTGTATGTACTAAGCCCAATAAATCACTTGCCCTTTCACTATGTCCTTTGAAAGGGGCTTTAGTCATCTTACCCATCAAACAAGATTCACATGTCTCATAAGATTCAAAATCAAATGAGTCCAAAAGTCCATCTTTATGGAGTTTGGAAATGCGATTCTCATTTATGTGTCCCAAGCGACAATGCCAGAGATATGTTGGATTTTGATCATTAGATTTAATCCTTTTAGCATTTATGTTATAAATGGGCATATCAAGATTTAGAATGTAAAGACCATTAATTAGTTGTGCACTACCATAAAAGATATCATTTATATAAATGGAGCAACAGTTGTCCTTTATTATAAATGAAAAACCCTTCTTGTCCAAACAAGAAATAGAAATAATGTTTTTAGTGATGGAAGGCACATAATAACAATCATCTAATTCTAAAACAAGCCCTGTGGGCAATGTCAAAATATAAGTTCCTACAGCTAATGCAGCAACCCTTGCTCCATTTCCCACTCGCAGGTCGACCTCGCCCTTAGTCAACGATCTACTCCTTTTGAGTTCCTGCACATTTACACAAATGTGAGAACCACATCCAGTATCTAATACCCATGATGAAGAAGTAGATAGATTAACTTCTATAACATAAATACCTAAAGTGGAAGTCTCACTTCCTTTCTTCTTCTTTAGCTCTTCCAAGTATTTGTTGCAATTCCTCTTCCAATGTCCGGTCTCACCGCAATGGAAGCATTTCCCTTCTTTGGCAACCCCACCTTTAGGCTTCAGTGCAGTATCATTGGGCTTGAACTTGCCATTGGTTTTATTACCCTTTTTCTTGCCCTTTGCATTAGCCCTGCCCTTAGCTTTCTTAACTATTAAGACATCTTTGGGCTTGGCCTTTTTCATGTTGGATTCAGCTGTTTTCAACATGCTAAGTAACTGTGGCAGAGTCTTGTCAATTTCATTCATGTTGTAATTAACAACAAACTGACTGTAGCTGTCTGGCAACGATTGCAGAATCACATCAGTGGCCAACTCTTGGCCCAAAGGAAATCCCAATCTTTCAAGGTTTTCAGTGTACCCAATCATCTTGAGCACATGAGTACCAACGGGAGTCCCCTCTGCCATCCTACACTGAAACAATGCCTTAGAGACATTGTACCTTTCTTGACTAGCTTCCTCTTCATAGAGTTGCTTGAGATGCTCGATCATATCGAACGCATCCATTTCCTCATGTTGCTTTTGAAGCTCAGGATTCATGGAGGCAAGCATAAGGCAACTAACATCCAATGCATCATCTTGATGCTTCTTATAAGCATCTCTTTCTGCCCTTGGAGCATTAGAGGGTGGTTCCTCAGGTAAGGGAATTTCAAGGACATACAACTTCTTTTCATGCTTGAGGACTATCCTCAGGTTCCTGTACCAATCCAGGAAGTTTGTCCCATTCAACTTGTCCTTCTCAAGGACAGATCGCAGTGAAAGTGTGTTATTTGTGTTTGATGCCATGGTAATCTACAACAAAAAATATGCAAAATATAAGTATCATGAATGCATTCATTTAATTAAATATTTATTAAATGATGCTCCCACTATTTTTATCGAATCAACAACCCTCACTATTAATTCGGAAAAATTATCACATAATTTCTCTAGTGGGCCAAGATCCATATTTCACCTTATCTAGAGTTAGCTTTGGCTAATCGCCCAAGATTTGGCTATTTAGGTAGGCAACACTTACCAATTACATCTCATGTAACTCTTGGATAGTTGGGTGAACAACACTTGTTCTAATTCATCTCATGAATGGAAGCCCAACTTTATGCCTCTAAATTCCCAATCCTATTGATGAAATTTAGTTAAGTCAACCCAATTTATAGCCTTTGGATATCACTATTATCCCATCGCGTCTTACTAAGATAGATATGATATTTTGCTTTGGCAAACATAACAAAATCGATTCTAGTCTTGACGAGTGCTATTCATTGGTAGGCATCTATTATTGACTTAATTTAATTTGAGGGATTTTCTTAGTTTATTGAATAAGATCTCACCAATTTTACTTTTTTTTTTTTAAATTATCATATGATTTTCATATCATAAACGTACAAAATAAACCATGCATCTCATGCAATTAAGCAATAAAATAAACGTGACATAGTTATAGCCCAAACTAAATGGATTTCCCAAGCCAATGAGAAACCCTAAGGGTTAACCTAAGGGTAATAGCATCTTCTCCAAGTGCCTCTTTGGTCATCCTTTGCATGGTTGTCAGCTCCAATTACATAGTTTAAGAGAAACCTCGAGTTACATTCGAGGGGAGTAAGATGAGAAAAGAATGTACAACAAGAATTTCAAGAACAAGGCACGACACGCAGGTCGTATTTATTAAAATTTACAACCACGAAAATACAATCATATTGGGCTAGGGCTATAACTATGCACCATGCTCAAACAACAACCACCGTGTTATACAAACAAGTGTAATGCAATTTTTAATTTTTAGTTTTATTAATGAGGCACATTTGAAACGAATTATAACCCTGACTGCGGGGTTCTCAGGGGCGGCAGCCCCTGGGCTGCGGTCCCGCTGGCAGGTCAGCGGGCGGGGTCAAGGGGCAGCGCCCCTTGCGGGGGTTTGGGGGCGGAGCCCCCGAAAAAAAAAAGGTCAACAGTATTGACATTGCCAACGCCCCTTATCCGGAAGTGTCCTAATCTTATCAGGATGTTCCAGCCAGTATCTCATACTGACTATAATTTTAGTCGCATTAGAACTCTTATCTAAAAGTGTTTCAATCTTTATACACTTTCGACATTATTCTGTTTCTTCCATAACGTTTATGCAGAACAGAAACCGCCATTAATAATTCGCATCACAGATTATACATAACGTTTATGCAGAACAGAAACGCCATTAATAATTCGCATCACAGATTATACATAACGTTTATGCAGAACAGAAACGCCATTAATAATTCGCATCACAGATTATATCTCACATATAAGTTGAATCGAAATTGATATACATCATATATATTTTCAACAATTCGATTTCTAGCCTCTGAATATATCATATACATTCTAATCCGTATTAATCTCATTAAAACGATTGCATGTAATCATAAACAGAAAGTAACCAGAGATCATGCTTTTATCAAAACAAATCAGGGACTCCGAATCTGGCTCGGATACCAGTGAAGGAAACCGAAACAACACGCAGCGGAATTTAAATCATTCGGCCTCCACCAAGATCGATTCGGAGAGTTGCCTGATTAGGTTTTCGAGATTTTACCTGACGTTTTCTCTGAATTTTCTGTCGTTGGTCGAGTCACAAGCAGTAACTTTTCGTTCCTGCCTCTACGGTATCCACACGAACGGATCTCACGACTCTTGAACGTCTCACGATCAGATGCCTTAAGGAGCGTTTTTTTATTCTTTTAACCGAACTGCTAGCTTCGATTAAAAAGAATGTTTTGTTTTCTGTTTTTTTAAAAAGTGCGGCTATGTTTTAGAAAAACATCCCTTTTATAGGCAGTAAATTTTACCCTAAAATTTACTGCCAAACAGAACTCTAATCCTACTTAGAATAGGATTAGTTGCCACTGTCGCCTGCTTTGAACTCTTCCAGCTCACAGCACCACCATTAAGGCAAAACACATAACCAGACTGCGATCTATAGTCATCTTTATCAGTTTGGAAGCTAGCATCAGTGTAACCTGTTACAATGAGCTCTTCCTCACCTCCATATATCAAGAATGTATCCTTAGTCTTTCTCAAGTACTTAAGAATATTCTTGACAGTGATCCAGTGACGTTCACCAAGATCAACTTGATATCTACTCGTCATGCTCAAGGCATACGAGACATCGGGACGTGTGCATAACATGGCATACATAATGGATCCAATAGCAGATGCATATGGAACTTTACTCATACGTTCTCTCTCTTCTTGTGTTGTAGGACACTGTTCTTTTGAGAGAGTAATGCCATATGTCATAGGCAAGAATCCTTTCTTGGAATCCTGCATGCTAAACCTCTTTAGCACTTTATCTATGTATGCACTTTGACTTAGGCCAATTAATTTCCTTGATCTATCTCTATAGATCCTTATACCCAGTACATTAGGTAGCTTCGCCCAAGTCCTTCATTGAAAAGCAATTCCTAACCAAGTCTTTACAGACTGAAGGGTAGGGGACATTCTCGTTACATAAATAACTTAGTTGGATTACTTCTATCATTGATTACATTAGAATTTGTAAATAGGAGCTTACACATTAACCAGGCATATTATGATAACAAGAACCAACATGTAAAAGCTACAAGTACTTGCCCATTCTTATATGAAAGATTACAAAAAATTGGGAAATAGCACATACATGGAACGTCTGGCATGTTAGTATGATCTTTACTGCTAAAATACTTTCAAGCATTGAGCTATAGAAGTTAGAATTGCACTCAGGTGATTGCTCCCACCATCAAAGTTTTGGAGGATTTGCCTCACGTGAGTTTAATACTGACAGACACAACACGTGCTCAGATCCTACTTAATATACTGTGATCTTTTCAATACTGCCATTTCTATAGGCCAATAGGTGGAAATTTGCCTAGGGTTGCTAACAGAATCGCAATTGCAACCAATATTTAATCCATCCTGACACAATTCACATCATACTTCAGCTTCACCATCTCAGCCCCTTGAATGGGTTCCAAAACAAGGTGAAATTTTAGCAGAACTATTCTGTGCAAAGCATTCATGAAATTAAGAAGGGCTTCATGGAATGAAAGAATCAGTTTCTAGGTCGGGCTAACAATAACGAGCTGAGTGCCCGGAGCCGAGAAGTGTAGTCATTAATAACTAGCAGGGCCTGTGCTGCTTGGCGAGTGGTCAAGATTCGATGCATTTGTTGCAGAGTCTGCAGTCTCAAAAGGTCAGCCTGGAAATTGAAGTGCTACTTGTAAAATCTGTGATAGTTCATAATTACTTGATGGGTGAGATAAAAGTAATTTACCTGGAGAAGGAAGTTCTCCAATGTGGCAAGCTTGCCCATCGCAATTGCCATCTGACTCATGTAGTCGTAAAAATTTCCAGAATTAGTAGGACCCAAACATGCAGATGAAAGGGTGTCCACTATAGATTGTTGCAAAGCTTCCATTCCTTGCGATAAGGCATCTTCAGCCTGTTGAGAGGACTGCTGCAGATTACATATGCCCATTAATTGTTGGGCTGTCAAAGGGTCAAGGTGGTTTCCAAGTATCTAAAGTACCAAGATCAAAAGAGTTGTCAGTCGGAACATGTATTTCAACAAAACTCAATAATTGAATGAAAATATCACAGTAAAGCACCTTGAGAAGTTCAGATGAACGAAATCCTCCCAACCACATAAAACACCTCTCAGCTGGTGTTTTCCACATACCAGAGAGCATGTGAAATACATCCGACTTCACACAAATGCTTTTTAGCCTGAAAACCTCCTTATAATGTACCATGACACCCTCAACTAGAAAGCGCAATTCATTATCTCCCATATGAGAATTTACAGCTGATCTTAGGTCATTTATTAAATGTTGATGTTCTTCAAGCCAGTGAGCATAGTCCATGTCAAAGGCCAAGGCCCCTGGAAGCATAAGCAAAACCATGTAAGAAAATCATCATTCAAATACTAAAAAAGAATTAAGTTCCCTCTATAGTGTCCACGCACTAGCTTTCAGCTATCAGTAGACCTCCTACTAAAACCACAAACACCAACAAGACCTAAGATACAGAAGAGTTTTTAGCCCTAGCATATAGAAGCAAGCCACCAATTACATGCACCTATACAATAGTAGAGGTGCTTGAGCCTCTGTGAAAAAGAAAAATCAAGCTCGCAATGCAAGCAAATCTAAAAACTACATGTCATAATGATCAGATACTAAAATATATTTTATAAGCAATTTTCATTATGTACTATAATCCCAGTTCCATTTTGGTGCCCACTCTGAATGATCAGTTTTGCTGTTATATCTTGACTCCTGAGCCAATTCAGCAGGCTCTCTTTTCAACACCCATATGAAGAGTGTTCACCTTCTATAATTAAATTGATAATCATCCTATTTTTTCTTTGATGCACCACACTTCAACCATCATTGAAACAGTGTAAGAATCTGCAAAGATAATTAACAATAATGCAGGGAATAAGGTCCCTCCAGTCCAGGCAACAGATTTAGGAGCTCAGGTACAAAAAATCACGATCGTGTCATCACTAAGACCTCTGAATCCAGATACAACTAGTATTGTCATCAGCAGCTAGTGCATTGGTGATTAAAGCCACAACTAAATAATTCTCCCAACGTTTAGTACTCCGAACTAAAACTCTTTAGTGATGGCTTTTAGAGCTGTAAGTGAAAGACAAGTTAACACTACACCTGACGCCCAGAACAGTATCTAAATCTCCTCACCATTTCCCATAACCAAATTGCCATGGTCCCCAGATGGTCCAGATGCGATAAAAATACCCTGAATTGAAACATAATAATAAATATGATCAACTCTGAACCTATGGCATTGGATCAATAAAAAAAGAACAAGAAAGTAAGATAAGGAGAATCCTGAGCTAAAGAATGTAAATTCCCTCCTTAAGCCCCACCCTTCGATAAAAAGTTAACTATCATACCTGTTGTCGTGCTCTTTGAAGCTCTTGCTCTAGTTGTGTAAGCCTAGTTCGACTATTCTCAAGCTGCTGGACATATGCCTATCAAAAACCAAAACATATATATATGATCCAAGCATGTTTCATTGATTAACTTATGAGAACAAAAAGGAGGCAGATGACAAAACCAACTTTTTTTTATCTACCAAAAGGCAAAATAATAATAAATGAACAAAAAATCAGAGGAAATAAAATAAGTACTGCATTTCCATATACATTGCTAGAATCATGCACTAGTAGAACCAATTGATAAGAGGTTAGTACTGTGTACCATTACACATTCTTATGCTAGACGATATTCTAACCAAGTTAAAGAATAACCAGCAAATCAGAGAGAACCCCTTTATATTTTACAGAAGGACATTAACCTTGCAGGACAAGTAGAAACTTTCTCATACAACAAAGTGCATCAGGTAATTTCAACTCAAATTTTCCAAGGGTTCAAGCCACTTGCGTGTGTCCTCAACCATCTCTATTCACTGCAACCTACCACTTTCGCGTTTATTTCTATCTGGGATTAAACATATTAAGCAAAAGATAAGTCAAAACTGTCACTTAAAGTCACTGAGCTTTTGCTTCAAATATCTTGTACAACTGTTATAGGTGACATTACGATAAGGCATAGCAGATGAACCATCTTTCTTAAGTACTGATATCCATGATACTTGAGTAGTAGTCAACTTAAGAGTTGCTCTTGCTTTCAGGCTTAATGCACAAATAAAGCACTGAAACCCAATACAGTCATCCTACCTTTCCATACATGATAAAGGCATCAATTTTTCAACTCTAATAATAACCACCAAATGACAAATCAAGTTGGATAAAAACACGGAAAACAGGATATCAACAAGGCCCATGTATCCTATTTGCCCACCACGGAAAAAGAAAAACATAATAAAAAAGCATTAACACATTACTTTCTTCCTCAATCTACTCTTCCTTGCAGCTTCTCGATTCTGAGCGAGCCTGCGAAGTGTCTGAAGAGACAATAAGCAAGAAGTCGCACAGTTAGCTTCCTAACATTAAAATTAATTCCATACCAACTTCAGCAATGTTAACAACCTTTTGGTCACCACTTTTTGACTTGGACTGATCCACAGAATCCACAGTTACAATAGCTCCATGTTGAACTCCATGAAGCTACAACATCAAGAGTTAAGGAACCATTATTATGCTTTGAAACAATTCTTTTATCAAATTTCTCTCAGTTAACAACAGTAAGTGACAGCCAGAAAATTTCCAAATTCAATTTAAAAGATGACCGGTACATTTACAATTGTAAGCATTCACTACTTTCATCTGATTCAGGCAGTCCTATTAGGAAGTCATCATCACAATCACCCACAAAAATACATGATTTTCTACTACACTTAGCAAAATTTTAGAACAGAACTTGATTATAATGCCTAAGGTTTTTCCCATTGCAACAACACAGGAAAGATAAAAGAAAGAGCATAAAACTAGTCTGAGCATAAGAGAAACAGAGACAAAACCTGGTTTTTGTCGTCAGTTTCAACATCAGTAGAAGTATCAGTCAGTTGGCTATTATCGGCAAGGCCAGAGTCAGCCCAGTTATCAATATGCCCATTTCCCAACGAGGCACCAAATGTTGTCCCTTTCTGGTACATGAACTGACCAGTGTCCAAACACCCCGTTCCACTTGAAACTATCTCTGCAGTCCCCATGCTCTGCACGAAAGCAAAATCATTTGTATACAACACCAAAACCATGCGAAATATATGCAAAAAAAGCTTATGCGACTAAAGAGAGAGACTGGTAGGGAGTCAAGTACCGTGTTCAAGTTGTTAGCAACAACAGCAACATTGCTGGATTTTAAACTAAAAACAGAGCCTACAAGGAGTTTTATAAACAGAGAAAGTAGTTAGAGGAGCTGAAAGTTCAATAGTTAAGAACAGAAAAAGAAGCCTGTATTTTATTTTTAGAATAAAAAAGAGAATACTTGAGCTTAAATCAACAGCATCATTGTGGTGAAAAGCAGCAGCGATATGACTAAGCTCTCCAAGATCCGAGAAACGTGTCTGGTGACAGCTATTACAATCGTCTCCTCTGTTTTCAACTCAAACAGAAACAAGAACAGAGAAACCGAAAGAGTCAGAACAAAGCATGTTTCTTTCTTTGTACTACAACAGAAAAAGCAGCCAGCTTTCATTTGTTTTTTCTTCTGCATACGTAAATAACCGTTGCCTTGAAACCAAAGACATGAACTTTCAACAAAACAAATATCTAATGGCTTAACGAGAAAGTAAGCAAGCCAACATACCTGAGAAAAAAAGAAGAGTGGCAAAACATGTCTGGGTGAGTAGGAGCTGCAGCTTTGAAGCTCCGCATTTTACTTTTTCCCAAATTTCCAGTAAAGTCGAGATTGTTGCGCTCCTAAGAAAGGTAGGAAAGTTGAGAGACAGACAAAAGTGGGAAAGAATAATTGAGAAAGGATCTTTAATGGAGGAAGGATAGCGTACGGTACGGGTCCTTTTTTAATTATATTATTATATGAGTTTTAAATAACTCCTCAGGCTTTTTATCATTGCGTTCAGACTTGGGATTTTAGTTTCGCAATAAAACCCCATTGTTTCCTGTATCACTCCTTCATTCTCTCCCTGCTGTGCGTTTGCTTCACTCTCCCTTCTACACTGCCAAAACTTTCTATTGTTATGCCTCTGCCATGGTACTTCTCTTGCGTACTTAGAAACTGGAAAGCAGAAAAATGGAAACAAACAAGTTTCCAAGTTTCTAATGTTTCTGGTCAATTCGTAAAGGTTGTAACTTGTTCATTGCCAATGCCAATATGAATGAAAACAAACCCGGTTTACCAAGAAACCGGTTATGCATTTGCAGATTTGTTCATGTAGTGATTTACATTGTTGCACTCTCTGAACATGCGAGTGAGTAGAAAAGAGCGCGTTCCCCAAGACAAGAAACACCCAACACTTGTCTCTCTCTGTGAGCTGAGGGTCAGATTCATCAGAGTCGAGAGATGACATGATTCTTTCATCTCCCTAGAGCTGTACTGCGGTACAGGAGGATTCTGATACGGTGCTACTGGCTGTTTTACTAGTAGGTTCAGAAAAAGCTAGCGTGCTTTGCTTGGATTCTTTTTCTTTATCCTTTTCACCTATAATTCTTCCATCTTCATCTATCTCTGTAAGATTTTCTGTAGACTTTAATAGCCTTTGGAAGCGTGTCTGCGCGGCCTGATGATGTGATAGTGATGAGATGTCACTATTAATTTAATCCCCTAACAGTACTTCCTTTGTTTTTTATTGTTCTAGCAGAGAAAAACAAACCGTGAACTTTTCATGTGATTCAATTCAATTAAAGCAGGGGGGTTGCTTGAAAGCAACCACCGTGGCAACGAGGGACAGTTTTTTAGAGCTGAGTGTTGCAGCATAGCAGGTTGTATTTATGGTTTTTTTTTTTGTGAGTTTAAAATACTAGCTAGCAGCGTATCACTTGGCACTAACAACAATACAAGTTAAAAAAACACATGGAGTTGTTTGTTTTGAGAACAAATATTCATTAATGGGAATTGATTATTGTGATTTTGTCTGACAAAAAAAAGATCGTGGCGCATTTGATACGACAATCTTACATTTATGACGTGCCAGGGTTTCTCTGGCTATGCTTTTTACTGGACATTTGTTCATGGGATATTATGGCATTGGCTGTTTTCTCTGGCTGGGTGAGGAGGGCTAGAAATAACGAGTAAATCTGATAATTTAGAATAGAAATATACGAATTGCATCTTTGAACGTGACAATAACAGGAGGCTTTACTCCCATGGCAAGTAAACTTTCTTTGCATTTTATTAGGCGTGTAATGTTACATCCATTTCCAAACAATAGACGTATATCCCTCTAAAATGTCCAATCATAAAGTCATTTATATTTGGAATACTAATTTAAGAGTGTGGATTACACTTAACATTGTGGTTAATAGATGTAAAGGTTTCAAAGATGGAGTGTATCTTGCATGTGGCCGTCAAGCTGGTTGTGAGTGAATGCTTCCTGGGCCCGTGCACTCCTATGCTGAAGACGCTGGTGCAGCGTCTCCGACAATTGGTTAAAGAACTGAGGATCCCACCTTCGAATCAAGGAGGGGTCTTCTGCATAACATATGTATATAGATGTAACGGCGCTTTCGACAATGACCATTGCAAATCCCACCTGATCAAATGAAAAAAAGACGTGGAAATAAGTCTGATCATAAAGTTCAATTATTAGCAGTCATATATATACTACTGTATTTGCAGCAATCAAGAAGTTTCAGCCGAGTCTTTAAATCCAGTGAGCAGCATTGTCCTCATAAATTGGCTACTGGTTTATCACATTAATATGCTGATGTTCACATGAAAAGCCAACAATTCCGACAAAAACAACTAAATATTTTGTGCTGAAATTTTCCATTGATTAGTAGTCAATATTTCTCATATTTTGTAAATAAATGATTTACTGTCTATTACTATTTGATACTACCAGGATCAGAAAAAAATAAGGCAAGATAAGCCAAAAGAGGACTCCGCTATCTTATAGGAGTGACAAGCAAATTGCCAAAAGACATTAGAAAAGTAAGGGGTCAATAGGTCTAAACAGAGTTTTTTTTTTACTGCAAAACTAGGAAAACTCAACAAAAACATTACTACGCATCAACCCTAAACCAAATTGGGAAGCCAATTGATTAGCGACAGGGATAAATATAGTTAAAGAACAAAAAATACACTAACCAAGACCATTCCCATCAACATTGCTGTGGATCCCACCATGATCACTCTGTCCCTCCATGTAATCCATGTCCAAACACCAGCACAAGTTCCGGTGATAAGCCCACCCAAGACAGTTCCCATCAGCAGAACGGCACCAGAACAATCATAGGCAACTAGTGCTTCAACTCCAGTTGACTGGAATAACTCCCAGGCATCCCTTGCCGATCGGTTAAAACCTTTGCCATAAACAGCTATCTGATAGGAACAAAGTATGCCAATCATACTATAGTAAGTAATGTGAGAAACGAACTAGTCAAGTTTAAAAAGAAAATCTTCTTTGTGGCTAAACATGTTATCCACCATCCACTGACAGAAGGAAAACAAAATTTCTCTTGCCTGGAGAACTCATGGGACAAATGGAAACAACTAAACTAGCAACAATCTCATGCAACAAATAACGTAAATCTCTTGGATACCACCTTCACTCCAACAAACAATGTCTATGCTACTATTTTGCTGTGTCCTAAGATACATTGTTCCATCAAGAAGTTAACATCTGTGCTAATTATTAAAGACTAATATCATGGATATAATGTTGCTATATGTGCTCTAAAGAACAAGTTATCAAATACATTAAAGAGATAAACAAAGGCATGCATAAAACTACCTGGACATAGGCATACTTGTTAAAAAATCGAACAAGGGTCTCCACAAGTTGAAACAAAAAGTCAACACAGCAAAGCAAACACTCGTTGTTGCCAATCTTTGACCGGAATCCTCTGATCTAAAATGCATTTTGAAGTTAAATACTGAATATAGAAAGCATTCATTTAAATCTTGAAATTAGTTAACCAGTCAGAGAAAAGCAAATGCTGGTGTACTTACCTCCCACCGCAGAGTGCGAATAGCAGCCGTGAAAAGTGACCCATAGCAAATGCTTCCAAAAGATTTTGTTAAAGCATATTGTAGAGACTTCATCAAAGAGTTGGGAGGCATTGATGAAGCATCTCGACCACCATGAATAAGAACAAGAAACACCAACCCAGACACTATAACATGTACGGTATTGCAGAGGACAGCACCTGTCCAAAATAAGCTTACAGAGAGAACCTGCAAGTAGAAATGACAGATTTACTAGTTTAATTACTACTTAATTGACCATTTTTGTAAAAGATATCTCCTGCAACTCCAATTGCTGCTACAACAGATGAATTAATTGGCAAAACTTGCCAGCTCACCACAAGAAGCCACCAGCGTCCAAGGTCACCCCTGCTTGAAGCCACAACACCAGCTGCTCCAAAAGACCATATGCCCATCCATAAAAGCATAACTGCCATAAATGCATATGCTACTCTCATAACTTCAGTAAGACTCCATACCATCCTCACAGCTTTTTGCAAGACCAGCATCGTGAATGGAAGTCTGTAAAAAAAATCTGGTCAAGGTGGAGTGCATAAGATCTGATTATTACAAACCAGAATCATCTAATACTAACCACATTGAAATGAACAGATATCTACAAACCTAGGCAGAATATAAGCATGCACATGATTCTCCAGTATCATGACTCCAGAAAAGATAGTATACTCAAGGCAAGTTTGTTGAGTGGAATGGAGAACTTGGAAAACAATCTTATAATCATATAACCATTTGACTGGACTGTAAACCTACCTACTAAGCATTGACTACTTGACAAATCATGAGCCATTAAAACCAACTCTTGAACCATAAGTTGGTAACCTTTCTCCTAATTCCGCTATAGGTATCTCAACCACATAAACCAAATCTCCAGTATATTATCAGAAGTACCCTAGTTCTCAATACAAGCCATCAAAACCAACACTTGAACATGTCAATTCCCATAAAGGTATTACAAATCTCGCTATAACCATCAAGTTCCTCACTCCAATTTTACTGACAACCGGAAATTAAACAATTTCTTCAATTGGTAAAAAAAAAAAGGCATAAATTCTACAAAAACCAAACAAGGTAATATTTCAGTGAAAAACAAACAAATGTAGAACAGTGATATAACAGCTAAAGGAGTAGTTCTAATTTAAAGTTAAGTTTGTATAATGAAATTAATTGTTTGCAACCTTTTTCCTTATCTCATCATAATATCCAACAATGAATAGTAAATCCAGATGACACATGTCATCATTACCAAAAAACAACAACATTAGCCTTGTTCATACCTCTCAATAACCGATATAACATACAAGAATTGCAGTGCAGCACCAGTTGCAAATGCCACACCCCAGAAAATCTGCTTGCACCAAAAACATAAAACACTGATGACGGCGAGGTATGTTGTCAAAATATGAACTGAAACCTTCATCATTAGATTCCCGCGGGAACCAAGTAACAATAACCAAATCCATCCAAGCACGGTCCCAACCCCACCAGCAACAGCATACTTGGGCCAATAATTCTCCGTCAATCCATTATTATTCTCCCAAACTCTATTCGTATACCTATCAATATTTAGCCTATCTGATTTCTTAAATCTATTGAGTCCAAAAACCGCGAGCACAAATCCTAACGCAATTAGATGAAGTATGAATATTGCCAACCAGAAAACATCACGCCAATGACGCAGCTCTGGAGAAAACGTTTGACTACCATCTATAATTCTCTGACTCCCCCCTACATTCTGAAAAAAAAAAAGCAAAAATTTATTAAAAAAAACGTATTTCTCAGAGTGATCCAATCATTGACCTTAAGAAAACAAACGTGTCCGGAAAATAATTGTATTAACATTCTCAAACTAAACTAGTGAAAAGAAAAAAGGGTAGCCATTGATTGATAAATGTTGCGACTTTAAAACAAGAAGTGAAAATTTTACCACATAATCCACTGGTTATTAGTATAAATTAAACATAAAAAACCACAACAAAAAGAATAATGATAAGAAGCATGAGAAGACAAGTAATTGAACAATTGAAGATCATGATTTCATTAAAAAATTGGAAATTCAGATGATCAGTTTGTAGGATGAAATTGAAGTCAACAAGAAATATAATTTCAGAAGAAATTTAAAAGGTAGAGTATTTGACAAAGGGACAATAATTTGACTTGAAATGAAATGAAAGAAACGGTAGGAGAGCGATTGGCATTTACCTGATCGACGGTGGCGATGGAAGAAGCATCAGAGGAAGAGGAAGATATGTTAGAGTCGGACATGGAGGAAGAAGACGAAGTTTGCTGAATTGGGTTAAAGCATTGCTTTTTCAGTATTATAAAAGCCGAAGCAAAGTTTAAAATCAACTTCAACTCAAGATTTGTCAAAGTTGAAGAAGAAGAAGAAGAAGAAGAATGTTTGCAAGAAACAGTGAAAAGATAATAGGTCAATGGAGTGGGTTAGGGTTTAAGAGTATAGGAAAAGATTTGGGAAGGTTGGTTGGAAAATGTAGGGGAATTTCATGGTTATTACTAGGTATTATTAACAACTGAAACTCAAGACTGTTGGCTAAGAGGGTGACGTTTGGTGGCTGACAGTATCCGCCTGTTTGTTCTTTGCGTTGCGTTTGGGAGACTTTTATTATAGTTATTAATGTGCCTAAAATAGTATCATAATTTACACGTTAAACATAAAAATTAATTTTTTTATTTTTATAATATTGATAAATATTTCTATTAACATTTAATTTTTATATTTTTATGTTATTTTTCAATATTATCAAAATAATATGAATTTTACTTTTGACGTCTGCTAGGCCAATAAATCTCACTTTCAAAACCACGTGTTTGAATTCTTGATTAAGTATATGCTAAAAGACAATAATAAAAAGTTATATAATCAAGTAATTAAAATTGATTGTCAATTTTCTCCACAAATCTGAGGATGACATTTTATCCCATGCAAAAATATAATATAATATATATTAAAATATGAATTTTTCAACATTTTCAAATTCAATTGCATCAGCATTACATTTTACTGTTGTCTTTCAAACTTCGCCGCCCAAACATCCCAGCAGCCATGGGCAAAGACGCCGTTGCCGTGGCAAGTGTGTTGCACGCACTGTTGCTGCGGACATTCCTTGCTTTGAACTTTAACCAACTGTTGTTATTGTTGTTGCTGGTTCTCCAACTATTCATTTATCCTCTTCGTCGTCCGCTTGTCCATTTTCATCGGCTGTTCCTGTTTGTAGGTCCCAGCGAAAGGTAACTAGCACTAGTAAAAGTCTGAGCTCGTGCCACGTGGCATTAACTGTCTTCCAATTGCCATGAGCTCATAGACGACAAGCATGAAGCAATGAGAATACAGGATAGAGTATCCAATGACATCAAAATAAAAAACAAAATTACTAACCAGACAGAAGTGAGAGAGAATTGTCTGTCAACTGGGCTGGGTGTTCTTCTGTTCCTGCCACTGTTTGTTTCCATAGTTGCAGTTAGGTGTACATGCAGATGTATCCTGTTCTGTTCTTGCCACCTTAAACAAATCAATGTCTTGGCTTTCAGTTTCAGGATTCTCTTTGTCGACCCGTTTCACGAGATCTTAGATTGTGTAATTCGAGTTTGCCCTAGCTCCAACGTTGGTAATTAAGCGTCAAGCCATGCTGAACAATAAAACAAATAATTTGTATTCACCGTTCATGTAAAAATATAAAAAATTTACATTAATATGTAAAATATAAATATTTTAATTTTTATTAAATTCATATATAATTTTGTTTATTATATTTTAATTTGTATCATTTCGGTATTTGTTATTAATACCGGTTTTATGTCATATTGATATATTTAGAATGATCAAATCTTTATGAGCAAACTGGCATACAACTTGGGCCATGTTTCTAAACATCTTCGTTTCATGAAAAAGAAAGCCATCTTGAGTTGATTCACATATTAATGAACATTAAAATCCGTGATTAAGCTAACCATTTTCTAAATTAAACTATTAATAGTGCATAGTAGAGGTCAAAAATCTTTCCTCTGGGCTCTCGGAACCAAAAGCAATGAAACTGCACGTGAACTGCTGCTCGAATCAAACACTCCAATGTTTGTCCTTCGAGAGACCATACAAAATCCAAAGGGAAATAAAATAAAATACTATATAAAAACAAAATAGTCCAATATATTATCAATATTAATTATTAAATTAAAAAGTTTAAACGTACAGGTTTTTTAGTAGATTTTCACGGTTGGAATATGAAGCATAAAATTAAAAAAAAAAAAAACGAATCAACTATTTAAAAAAATCCATCTGACATCATTCCAACGAACAGCATATAATAATAAATCAAATTTATCTAATAGTAGAGTCTGTCGCGAAAAATCTTAATCTATATAGTGCACCATAACTTTATCTAGTTCTGTAACCAAAAAAAAAATAAACTTTATCTAGTTCTATTATATAAGTAGATTGCCGGAATAGTTTGTAACCTGTTATTAATAGGAGTATATGAATGGGAACATAATTCTTAATGTTAATTACATTAACCAAAATAAATCATTTTTAATTTTAATCATAATTCTTCGTTAAAACAACATATCTTTAGAAAATAAGATCCAATTCTGAAAGGTGCCATGATTCACATCTAAATAATTCTCTTATTACCAAGGTGAAAAGCGAAAAGAAATGGTCAAAAAGTAAATAAAAAAAGAAAGAAGAAGATGTCCGAATAATTTTTTTAACATTTGTTGGGCACGAATCCTATGAGGGAGTTACCGATATCGAAACCGACACGTGTTCCCTGCTGCTGCACGTTCCCGATGATTGCTAAAGACGAGAACGTTGGCGCAAACGCGAAACAGAAGGTTCCCGCCGAGTCAACCGGTACTAGGTAATTCTTAGCCGGTAACACTAAAACTTTATCATCTGGGAAGTGAAACGACACCGTCGGCACATCCACGCTGCTCAATGCCGACAAATCGTAACACGTGTCAAACAATGCCACGTTGTCAGTTGACGGTAAGTTCTTTGTCCCTTTAACGAATGCGTCGCGGAGAACGTTATAGATGTCGCTTGGCAACCTAGTCACGGCGGTCCCTGAGTCGATGATAATCCCACCGTTGCCTGACTCGTCTATTTGGAAAGCTGACTCAGGAATCGGAAGCAACTCCCCGCCCACACTGATTCCGGTTAAACCAATGTAATAAAACGTGTTTAGCTGGTTGTTACGAATTAAAGGAGCTGTAATGGCGTTAGGAGGGAGAGCCGAGTGGAATTCAAGAGTCGATGCTGAGTCAGAGTCACGATCCACGAGACAATAAGAGAAACTACTAGCATTGAGCTGAGAAGAAAATGAAAGCGGGCCGCTGCCGAGACCAAGTAAACCACCCGCCCCAATAAACAACCCTTCGTTATCATGGCCACAACCAATGGCTACATTCTCGATAAAATCCGAGCCAAGAGTGATGGTTTCGGTGACAAAGTCACCGACAGTGGAAGAACCGTCACCGTAGTAAACCTCGTAGAGGCAGGTGTCATTTCGACATTCGGAATGGTCGAGGTACTTGCATTGTTGAGTTTCGCAAGTTAGAGGCGAGAAGGAAGACGATGAACCAGGCTCGAAAATTGGGTCAGCTTGTTGGTAACAATCGGCGCAGGGAGCGCATTGTACCCAGTTGACGTCACTGCCAGTGTCGAGAACCATATAGACTTGACTCGGTGGTTTCCCGATTCCAACTCGGGAAAAGTACTCACCACTTCCTTGACTCGAACCGGATACAAGAGGACTTTCTAGATCCTCTGCTCTAAACTCCAACCCGTTATCATGTGGTCTGAGATCTGACCTTGAAATGCCATTGACAGCCACATCCAAACGAGTCGTAAGTGAGCTGACACGGGCAGAGTCACGCGAAAGTCGGGATAAGGTTAATGATTTGTAATCAAGGTGGAAGCTTTTATGAATAGAAGCTCTTGAATGAATCTGAAGGGAAAGCGAAGACGAAGCTGAAGCTGCGAAACTTTGGTGTAGTGGGCTAAATGCTGGTTTCTTCGTGGGGTCAAATGAGAGGACATTTTTGGTCTTCTCAAGAGCTTCAGCAACGTCGAGAACCATCGTCGACTGGGAACTTTGCGGCAAGCTTCGAGAGCAGGCCACAAATGGAGCTGTTAAGAGGAAAACAGCCAAGAGAATGCAGGACAGAAGCCCCATCTTTCGAGCAAAGAAGGAAGTGTGAGGATAGCTATTGAGACTTGGGTGGGTTATATTATATATCGAGACTCGAGGTTAGAGAATGGAGAAGCTTGGAGTGTGAGCTCAAAAGAAAAGGGTGAAGAAAGAAGTACTCTTTATGTTGCCAGTGTTCTTGGGGCTGAGGGCTCATTATCTTTCTGTGGTGTCAATGTTGATTGGTTTTTATCCAAATCATCCGGTTAATAGGCATTATCTTTTGGAGGCTTGTTCCATTTTCACTTGCGTGACTTCTCTGATGTCCATATGTAATTACTTCCGCTTGTCTGTTCCTTTGACCATTTATGGTAATCCATTTTGGCCTTCCTGGACCACAGATTTTTCAATCAGAAAATACTATCCTTGACAATCAAGTTGAATCCATTCTGTGCAACCAATTATAAAGCCAAAGAAGCTTAGACCGTTAGACGACCCACAACCCGAAATTCAAAGCAGATAGATACTCGAAAGAAAACTTATTGCACCGAGTGCTAGCTAGTTTTGTTGGCAATTTTAGGGAGACTCCTAACCTAAGCCACAGTACACAGCTGTGATACTGTTTGATTCTATAGCGAGAGCTACACGGAAATAGAAACCAGTAATTCATGGTTCAACATGGACTTAAGTAGTGCAATTGCACAACACATCAATACTCTGCTGAGTCAAACTACTCTTGGATCACGTGAAGACTGAGGGGCTAAGAAATAAAAAAAAAAACTATTCTCCCCCTTGGAGTGCTACCTCCTAGCTTTGGATTCGTGACTTGTGTTTTAAGAAGGGTGAAATCCTAATAACGAGTGAATTATTCAATTTTAATTTGATAAATATTTGAATTCGATTCATTTTATTTTTTAATTAAATTTGAATATTTTAATATCTAATTTAAACAGTTAGTTAGCTTAATCAAATTTTTTAATATATATTTATTTATATTTGTTAGGCCCTATTCATAAAGCTCAGATCGAACACTCCAGTCGAACCTCGACAAACGAGCATTGAAAACTCTAATATGCCAAAAGGCCCAAAGCACAAACAATAGTCCATTTTAGGTGAATAGGTCGCATGCATTTAAAATGCTCAACATTGGACTAGTAGGTCCTATGCACCAAGAAAGCTCAATTTGCCGCAGGCAACCTAGCTTCCTCACAGTAGATAGTCTTGGTGCACAGTGACACTTAGCCACTTGCTAAGTTGAGGGAGCTGAATATTGCCAAAACAAAAATGTTCCCTTTGCTACGTTGAGCTGACACGTACCACAAGCAAATATAAAAGGGTGCAACGAGTAGAGGAGAAATGATCCCAACCTTTTCCCTTACACAACGCGCTCTGCTCAGCTTTTTACGAGCCAATAATTCTCTCTAAACCCTCAAACCTTCATTGTTAACCTTTTTTAGCCAAGAACTGATACTATGTCAGGGCTCTTATTTATTTGTCAATTTATCATTTTATTTTTATAATATATAGTTAAAAAATGACATCAATCTTGAACTGTTTGAGCATTTTATTGAATCAAGTTTGAATTTCAAAAATTAAATTTGATAGAATTCGAATTAAATTTTGAGCTTCGAGTTATTAAATTGAACCGAATTTAAATTTAATACTGAATCGTTTCGACTCAAATTACACTCTTAGTTAATTTTAATTGACAATAATAATCAATCTTAAGCACATTATCAACAAAAGCACTTGACTAATCTAGGACATGTTAAATATATTGTTAGCTCTTTAAGGGAAAGATTGATGTTGTTAGAACCTGTGCTGTCTAAGGGACTATGATTATCACTCTTCCTTAAAAAAATTGCAAATGAGTATGTAATAGCCCAATAAGCAGATACAAGACAGTATCTTTTATATAAACGGGCCTATGTGTTCTTAAGAAGATCATTCTGTCCACCAATTCCAGGCCAACAGTTGAGTTCTTTGCTAACTTGGGCTTTCTATTGTTATCCTAAATAAACATAAAAATGAACTTATTAGTTTTTTCCAATAATCTAGTTGTAATTTCGAAAGGGAAAATGGAATGTAAGCAGTGCATCAAGGAGCTGAGGAAGGTAGCGTCTGAAAAGGAAGAAAAAGATAAGAGAAGCACCGTACACCACCCTGTGTTTGATGTCAGTTTGGTAAAGAACAAAATTTGGCGTAAAATAATGGCAAGTATAGCTCTCTCCCAGGAGTCGTTGACGTTTTCCCTTGCTGTTGCTGTGTTGGACGAAAGGATAGTCAAACGAGGTAATCAAGCAGTTACTCACCAATCTAGGTTCTGACAATGCCACTTGGGAACACTATTCAGTCCTAAATTCTCAGTTTCCATGCTTTGATCGTCGGAACAAGGGGGTCATTAATGTAATGCGTTGAATTCATTCACTGTAGCTGCTAGCCAAACAGTAAGCATTAAGTAAAGACTGAGAAGCGAGGGAAAATGGAATATAAGTATTGCACCAAGGAGCCGGGGAAGGTAGCATCTGGGAAGGATGGAAACGAAAATAAAAAAAATAAAAAATGCAGAACCGTTGGAGATGCTAAGGTAGCAGTGGCACCGTGGCAGACTTTGATTTGTTGAAGTTACGTGGATTGCTTATTTCTATTGATTCCTCGTACATCTCTGCTTATAAATACGACTGTCACTGTCTCTCTCAATTCTCACATTTGCTGGTGTCTTTCTGTTAGTTCTTCATTCTGTGACCCAGGGTTTCTGTTTCAGCTCTCTCTGTAACTGCAATCATGAGCTCACTTATGCAAGTAAAAATTTTAGTAACCGAGGATTTCTTTTTTATTCTGTTTCAGTTTTGACTTGCGTTGGTAATCATCACTTTTCGTTTCTTTTTCTTAAAGGGCTTTTCCAAGTCCCTAGCCATGACTGTGCTATCGGAGATTGGCGACAATACGTTCTTGGCTGCAGCGGTTAGTCAATGCTTTTATATATATATATATATATATATATATATATATATATATTTGTTCATTCGTCAAAGCTTATAGTAATTTGATATTCGTTTTTGGTTGGTTATATATTAGACTGGTGGTTCACTTTATTTGATATTGATCTGAACAAGCTTGAAAGCTGAAATTTTTTAAATCTTGCATTTTACTTGTTTCAAGATCTTGGCAATGCGCCATCCAAGGAGATATGTCTTGTCTGGGTGCCTGGCATCCGTAATTGTAAGTGGTTTTCATTCAGATTCACTTTGTTAACTTTTTTGTTTTTCTTGAGCCTCACAGTTATCTCAAATATTTCTTCTGTAGGCAATGACTATTCTTTCTGCTGGTGTTGGCTGGGCTGCTCCAAATATTGTAAGTGGTCTGATTGCTGTTTGAGAAAGGCTTCTTCTGCCTGTGGATCGATTTTAATGTCTTTTAAAGGACTTGAACAATCATAATCAAAGGACTGCTTTAGATAATTTCAAGCAATATATAGTGAAAACCTGTAGCAATTTTAACCTTGTATAAACATGCTTTCACTCTCTTCTTGTATGATTTTACATTATGCAGATCCCTAGGAAATGGACTCATCACATAACGACAGCGCTGTTCTTTGTATTTGGGCTGTGGTCTTTATGGGAAGGATTTATGGAGGATGGGTAATGCTTTTTGTTATCTCTGTTGGTATGGTTAGCTTTCGTTTTGCGGTAAATTGATCCTGTTGTTAATCTAACCATGTTTCCACAATAGGGATGACGACGAATTGGCTGAAGTTGAAGCCAAGCTGGTGGGTTCTTTTTAATGAATTTCCTGATGTTCAAGTTGAAATTTTATTTGAATATAAAGAAAAACTTGACATTGTTGAAACATTGCTGCATTGGTGTGATTAGGATGCTGACTCGAAGGCTAAAACAGGAGCAGTCAAGGATGGCAATAAGGTATAGCAATAACAGCATGTTAGCAATTGTATGTGTTATTGGTTTTGTTTCATGAACCAGCATATCAGATTTGAGAATTCATGGCTTGCATTGTATTCGAAATTTTCGAGTTGTAGTTTTCAATAACGTCTTTAAGATACTGAAGACATTCAACTGTTTCCTATGTTTCCAGGCAGAGGACCAATTGAAAAGGGAGAGGCGGCCATTTCTCACACAGTTCTTCTCTCCCATATTTCTGAAGGTTATAACTTCTATAAGCTATTAATTTGATTCTTGATAAGCCCTGCATTTACTCTTAACAATTCGACTGTGCCTATTTTGCAGGCATTTTCCATCACATTTTTCGGTGAATGGGGTGACAAGAGCCAGGTAAACTTTAATCACAAGAAATGCATATTCTCGTCTCTTCTGTAACAGTTCACTGTTGCGTTTTCATTATCTTGGACTGATTATTTCACTGTCTTTCAGCTTGCTACCGTTGGTTTGGCTGCAGATGAGAACCCGTTTGGTGTGGTTCTTGGTGGCATTGTGTAAGTTATACCCTTTGATATCTCCATGGATTTACTGAAGCAATGCTGTTTCCTTCCAAAAACCACCGAGTATGTTCACAAAAATTATACCTTTTGTATTGTTTCCCTTTTTTCAGAGTACAAGCATTGTGCACCACCGCTGCTGTCCTTGGAGGAAAGAGCTTGGCATCTAAGATATCTGAGAAAATGGTAATCCAGATCCATACTTGTCTTTTTACCCTTCTGCCACGGTTATGGTTTGCTTATTAATTTCTTGGGCAACTTGTAAAACCCAGTTTTTATCATTTTGCTTCAGGTTTCACTTTTGGGTGGAATTCTTTTCATTGTTTTTGGAATCCAATCCTTTCTCTCAACAGCAGAGTCTTGATGGCTTGCTCTAGTGCCTATATTCATGTTGGGAATACCATTTGTTCATTAGAGTTTGGGGAAGGGGGGAGGGGTCTGTTCTTTTCTGCTTTGGCTTTGGGGAAGGCTTCGGACTCATGCTTTTGATGTGAATATCCGAAATTCAGAACTCCAAATAATACCATGGCTTCTGGTTCCTTTCTTGGATTGGATCACTGAGACGTGTCCTGTTTTTGCTCTTTCTTCAGGTTTATGTCGCCTTATTGACATTTTTGTTCTTTTTCTTGATTTTTTTAGCTGTCAACTCATTCCAAACTGACTAGTCTATGTAAAGGCAAAGCTGCAAGGAGAAAACAATAGAACAATCTTGCTTCTGTAGTAAATGGAGCCACATTTATTCAGAATGAGTACCATACAATAAGAGACTATTGACATATACACCATCTAACACTATAATGAGCGTATATTTAACAGTGATAAAACCAAATGGTCTATTAGGTTCGTCTGTCTTTAGCAACCGCCGCTTGCTGGTTCAATTGAACTCAGAAGCCCGTTCCCCCTTAGCTGCATGCAGTGCTCTTCAGCATCGGCCTGAGTGCAAATAATCACCACTGCCAAATCATTGTAATGTGCTTCTTGCATGATATTAACAGCATTGTCAAGGGTCATTCCAGGGATAACCTTCATTAGTACTTGGACAACGTATTCCCGTCTATTATAGTTGTCGTTGTGCAGTATGACTCGATAAGGTGGAGCTATTTTTCTCGATCTCCTGAGCAAGTCATAACCACAAAATGTTAAAAGAAAATGATCTATGGAGAATGAAACATCAGATAACAGATGAAGCAAGTGCTGACTGTGCCGATGCATTTTAGAAGAAACGAAGTTTATTCAGTATTGAAGTAAAATAAGCCTGATGAAAAGAATAGCTATGTGCATAGATACAGGGCAATAAAAATGGAAATTTCCTCAGTTTCCAATTGGTTTCTGGATTTTGAAATGTTAGTGAGGATGCACCCATTACTTTAAGAAAAGCGTATGCAAATAGATGACACTTTAAAATATGGTCTCAGAAACGAGATACATGCCAACAAATTTATGAAAAGAATGCACATAAAACAATCGTAAGGCTTAATATTTCACATCAACATTTAAAAGCTACAACAAGAACTTTGAATTTAGGCATGCACCTCAGATCAAACTCAGATTCACGACCAGGAGTGGTTCTCTCTATAACTGGCTTCTCCAAAATTCCTGCTCCTTTACCTGGTCCTGTGGCTGATATAGCCATGAGAATGCCACGATTGGTGCATGTCCCTCTGCAAAGAGACTGTTTCTCCCCTGTTTTACATATCAATTAAGGCACTATTGATGAAAAACATTCAACCATCAGTATAAGCACTCTAGTGATATCAATCAAGTTTAACCAACAAGGAAAGGAAGACAGTTTTTGGAAATTGAAAGAGAATAGCAAAGAACATCATATCCATAGCTTTTGCTCTGTTTGATATCCAATATTTCTTTAAGTAGCTCAAGAACTCAGAGGCAAGTAACTTCACCTTATCCGGTCAATAAAACAATTTGAAAATCAAAAGAATACATTAGTGTCTTTAGGCAAATAAATGAGAATATCAACAACACAAGATTATCATTGCAGATATTCAGTTTTCTGATTACAAGGAAAATGCATATTCTCATGCATTCAATTTATTTGAAAACAGCAACTAGGAATCAAGAGACCATTTTAGATGTTCAGAGAGAAATTTCATTAGGTCTAAGATTTCAGGCTTTCTCTGTTTTTTCTTTCTCAAACTTTTTTTTCTTGGATGAAGAACTTAGGGTGAGGAAGGAAAATTAGTTAATCAAATGGTTATGTTTCATAACAACTTTCTTACTTTGTAGCTTAACCATTTGATTAACTAATTTTCTTTCCTCACCCCTTTCTTTCCACCATTCCAAGCAAAGCCTAAGTGCTTCCAAAGCGATCCAATCACCTACAGCCAAATTTATTAACCTCAAAACTATAGAACAAATACATGGAAAAGGAAGTCTCCAGCTAGGGATCAATGAGCTACAGCCTCAATAGACACAAACATTCCTATTTCTTAGAGAGTCTAGAACTCTTCCCCACAACAAACAACAACAAACTAAGCGCCATATGGACTACATATTACCCTTTTCAAGACCCTTCAGTAACTTCAATAAAGGGAGTTCTTTTATAATAGTTTTCATCCATGTCCACTTTTTTTTTTGTTTGCTCATCCATGTCCCCTTTGCTCTTTCCTAAACCAGCAATTTTTGCTTTGGCTTCCCCTGCAAATGCCTAAATCCCCCCTTCATAAAACAGTAAACACAGCAGGGCAACCTGAAACCTTGCACTTTACTTGGAAATCATCAATCTGTAAGACCTTTAAAGATTAAAAGTTCAAAGATCAAAGATCAAAGATTTTCAAACAATCCCAGCTGAGAATAATTAAAACTGCTATATTATCTCCAAATTCCTAAGCATTCTGCAAGAACCAAACTACCAACATAATAAAAAGCTGTCTTCAGCAACACGCATCTCAGCAAATGAATCTGCGGAAAGGCACAGCTTGCACCCAAACCCCATCCTTGTAAATCTGAATTGTTAACAAAGCATTCGTGTATCTACAACTTGGATTGTTTGATGAATTATTCGAGAAATTAAGTAGAACATACAGGATAATCGTCAAAGAAGCTAAGTTACTACGATGCCCAGAAGAGTTTATGATCGTTTCATTAGAGTATTCATTAATCGACCAAGAAAAGTTACAAGCTTTACTAGAACCAAAAATTAAAAACCAAAAACGAAAGTGGGGAAAGGAATTGAAAGGGGAAGAGAAAGAAGAACCTGGTTTAGGACTAAAGACAGTGTTTGGTGAGAGTGTTAAGCTCCCACGTATCGCAGTGTCCATGACTCTCTCTCTCTCTTTCCGTATCTCTATCTCTCTGAACAAACACTGGAGAGACACTCTCTTCAGTTCTGCCTCGCTAATGAAAAATGTTTCTGAGCCACTGTTTTTTTATTAAAAATATATGGGAAATTGAACTAGTGGCTTATTTATGGCCTTGCAATCGTAGCATAGCAGACAGACAATTCCTACAAACGAAAACGTCGTTTTTCTTCATTTCGACTGTTTTCGAGATTACCTGAACGAACGCCATCCTTTCTATATTTATTATTTTTTTACTACTTAGATATTTTATCAATAAAAGTTTAGTATTTTATTTTATCCATAAATTTTGCATTATTGTTTAACTTGATTTTATTTTTTAGTTTTTTCATAAAATAAAATGTAAAATTTATTATTGTAAAACGTATTTTATATATATATTTTTAAATGAAGAGAAATCAAGTTATATTGGTACCAATTTTAGACCAATAAATTAAAAATAAATTTGTGATTGAAATTAAATCTTTTTTTACTTCAAAGTGTATTTTAATGCTAATATTCTTTTTTTTCATTCTTTTTTCATCTTATACACTTGCCGCCATCCCTTCTTCATGCTGTAAGCTGTATTTTTTTTATTTTCTTTTTCACACTAGCTAACCATAATTCAGTTGATCTAGAACCATTATGTAAATCAAGGTAGAGAGGCATGCTTTCAAGTTTCATGTCTAATTCCTTCCAAAAAAAACTCTTAAAACAAAATTTGCTACATCTTTAAGCAAGTAAAAGGAAGGATTATTAATCAAATCAAATAGGACCCAAGCTTGCTAAAAACTCTTTCTTAATTAGAAAACGATCATCTAAGAAAGCAGCCAAAATTACTAAATATTTTATCAATTTCAATCAAATATAAGCTGAATAATGCAGAAAAGAACTGTCTTTATTGTTGATGCAAGATAACCATAAGATCACAAACAAAATACAAGACAAGGACAAAATAATAACAAAACTTCCTCCCAAATTACAATCGACTCCACCATTTTCCGTTGGATTTTATCCACGAGAGGAATTAAAATCTCCAATTTTTTACAGCTTCTAACAAAGCAATTAGAAAATGAGACAGAAAAAGTGAATTCCAACAAAGTTCTCTTTTTGATGCAACGTAAGCTCCAGTAACAGAAAAAGGGATGGAAAAGAACATGTCCATGGGATTTGGGATTGAGGAAACTTTCCCGGAAAAGAATAATGTTATATTATGAACGAGAGAGATTGAAAAAAAATTTACCTTTAATTTTACACTTACAAGATGTAGATGTGATTTCAATATCTAAAAATGTATCAAACTTAATAATTTTATATAAATTTAAGTGGATCCCTCGTCTTTTGAGTGTATCTTTATTTTTTTTAGACTAATTGATGCTAACTTGTGCCAAAATTTTCATTTTAAAAACCAACTCATTAATTAATGAAACTCAATAAAGAATATAGTGGACTGATGGGGTGGGAATTGAAAAAAAAAAAAAACAGCAATGGATATTGATTTTAAGCATTAATTTAAATGATTATGTTTCATTTTTAAGTTATGAAAACTTTGCAAATATGAGATTTGAAATTTAACGCATGCATTTTTTCTTATTCAAGCCAAAGATCTTGTTACTTATATTTCACATTTCTTTTTTGGTTGAAACTTATTTTTCACATTTCAAAACAAAAATTAGGTAAATTGACATTTGGATTGTTCCATTTGATACTATTGCTGATCTACAAGATAATTACTAGGAAAGTATTTCCATTCATTCATGTATAAAACCTATATGTTGAAGCATCAGTGATGATATTCCTTAAGCCACCAATTGTTGATGCCAACATGATGAACAGTCCTATAAATATGCAGCCCTGAGATACAGAAAAAAAACATAAATTATCAGAAAATTGAACTTCATCTTGGCAGTTCCTTTCAAGCAGGGATTGTATGATATATCTATAGTTTATCCTGATTACCCAATTGGTGAACCATTTGAGGCTGAATCTTTTTGGTTTCTTGATTACCAACCACATTATACTGGGAAGCTGCAAGAATTTTCATGATAGATCAAGTTATACATAGCTAGCAAAAAGATTGTGAAAAGATTGAATGGCACTGAGGGTTGAGGCTCACAAAATATGAAGTGGGAGCAAAGCCAAATCCACCAAAGAAACCCAGAAGGTCACCAAAGAAAGGGAAAGTGACTCCTACGAACAGGGTAAATGCTGCAAAGATCCAACATCCACAATGCCCAAAGTCATGATTGGAGACTGCTTCATATCTGTTAAAAGGTTTTTTTATCGTTTAGTTTTCCAAGGATAAGAGTAAAGGAAACCTCACCTACATAAGCAGATCGAGTTATGAGTCTCAAAGCAATTCCTGGTGGGAAGTTCAGCCTTTTCATCACAATCCTCTCCAGCAAGTCAAACACAGGCATGGCAAAGACCTGAAAACAGGATCAGGGTAGCCTTAATTTCTCATCTAGCAGGTTGAATCTGGTAGTTTTAAGTTGAGTTGACAGTATATAATCATGTATATGAATACCTGGTAGCTTCCAATGACATGAACAAACACCATCAAGTTTGCGGAGGCAATGAGCCAGGCAGGTCTCTTGAGTGCCAGGAGTACATTATCATCAACATCTTGCCCGAATGCCCAGTATCCTATCATGGCTACAGGGAAATAGCAAATAGCATTTATGAAATAGGCTCCCAGTGCACCTTTCCACATAGGTAGTTTTGAAGGCCTTTCCGAAGTGGATGGAATTGTGGCCTGAATTTCAAGGGCAACTGCATGGCCGGCAAATGCAAATGAAATTTGACCTAGTGCATTGAAGACTCGAAACATGTAGTCTGTGGGACTTGTGTTCTTATAGTCATAGCTCACGTTATCGATCTGGCCATGACTCAAGCAACCTGCCCAGGCTATGGTTGAATAACTGCAATAAGAAGAGACATTAATTTCAAATCAATTATAAATCATAAATCCCATGTTTCTTTTTACCTGTAAAATCTTATCTATGCAGAAGCTTAATTAGTAAGGTTAAAAAAATTAAGTTGATTAAGCACGACCTTAGAGACATGATTGCTGCAACTAATGAAACACCAGCAACTGAATTGAAATTGGGCAGCTGAGACAGGAAGAAATGGATGCCACCAAATATCAAGATCCAGTAGGACTGCCTGAGCTGGGTGCAACTGGAACATGCTATCTCCATGAACTTTTTGAGGCACTTCCCTCCGGTAACCATGTATACAATGTTACATCCGACTTGAACAATTAGCTGCTGAGGCAGCACAATCCATCCACCGAGTTTTGCTCCGAAAGCATATCGGCCAAGGTCAATGTATCGATCAAATCGAGTTCCAGGTACACACTCATGGAGTTGTATCATCTGCCACATTGTATTCAAGGTCATGCACCAGGATATCACCAAAACCATTGTTCCTGGACCCCTAGGAGAACAAGAGAAAGAAAGTTAATGTTTCCGAAGTTCTTGTAGGACATAACTCGAAGGAGTCACTTGAGTTGAGTTTCTACATACCATCCTAGGTAGGCCATTGCATAGGGCAAGCTGAGGACGCCTGCACCTATCATGGCCGTGACAGTGTGAAAAGTCGAGTACCACCATTTGGCACGGCGAGCTGGATCTCCTTCTGCCCATTTGCCTTTGGATTGAACTTCCTGAAAGATTCAAAATGGCCTGAGGCTTTAGTGAATAAAGTGATTAATTAGTTATGGCTAAGTCATATACCAGCTAAGCTAGAACGATATTCATTCTCTCACCTTTGAAGGAGATGTTGAAACCATTGTTGTGCAGAAATTAAGATGGAAATGTAGGGCAATCAGTCATCATCATCGTGTATTTAAGCAGTGGTGTAGTGGTTGATGATTGCGTTGCCTGATGGAATAAAGCAAGTTAAGATAACTACATCTCATTTACTTTGGTTAGCCCTTTTCTCTTTTTGGAATTTCTTCTACCATTTCCCAATAAACCTAATTAGTCTACATGACCTAGTGGGAAAATAAGGCAATTGTTTACTTTGTTTAACCCTTTTCCATTTTTAAAGAAAAAAATTCTTTTTCCCTCTCCCAAGACCAAGAGTAATGATCAAAATAATTAAAATAAAACAATGTGATTCATTTGTAAATTAGCATAAGTTTATTTTCTTTTGCATTTTTTTTTACTGACAATAGATTCTTGCTGCTTCTTTGGTTTATTGAAGTACCATTTATTCAAAAAAAAATCAGAGGATTAATGAAACAAACGGCTTTGGACTTGTGACAACAGACAGTGTGATATGGTATGCCCCTCCATGATCTAAGGAATCAGTGAACTTTTGTGCCAGGCAACAGTACGAAGCTCAACAAGAAACTTCGTCCTACACTCCTACTTGAGCAAAAGGATATTGTTGGAATTTCTGCTTTCCTAAGCCAATGATAGTTTTGGTGGTTGGTGCTTTGGATCAATTCTAAAATCATTACACTTTTCTTTTCTTTATTGAAATTAAAGGCCATAGTTTCTGAAATAATGATTAAAGTAAGAAGACTGCTTGTTTATGCAAAGTTGGTCCCATTGGCTTTGGAGGCCGAAAGCTGGCTGCAAACCACTGGTTACTGGTTACCACAAAAGTATAATGATAACATCAAGATTTTCACTAATCTTCCGTTAACATTATCGTCATATTTACATCAGAGTGATCATGGATTCCTGAGCCTATGAATCTGACCTATGGCTCCTCTAATGGTTCAATCTATAGAAAAGAAAAGGGTGTTGCTTACTTAAAATTATCTTTGTTCATCTGACGGCCCCCTGGCCCCAGCTCTGTGGTGAAACTTAAGCAAGCTTTCTGCTATCTTACTCAGTGTCTACATCATTGGGACAAGACCTTCCTTTTCTCTTCGGAGGAGGGGGTTTAAATAATGGGGAAATGTAGACTTGTTTCAATTCTGTTTCTTCTTCAAAGAGGATTGGATAAGCTTTCAGTTCTTGAATGCATGCTTTGGTTTTTTTCCACTTCATGTTTCACGGTGTGAGAAAAGGTTAATACTTTTACTTTAACTTCAAACATTCAGACTTGAGCATGGATGGATGCTAAGCACTTAGTAACACATTAATCCCAAAATCCATTGTCAAAACAACTTATGGCCTCATTACTACATGACAAATTAAAAATAAATAATGAATAATAATAAGCAAAAACACCAACCACTTGAATATTACTGATCAGCAATCACACATATGGTCTGCCTATCTGTCTTCCAAAATGAAATCAAGTAATCTAACATCGTTTATTAATAAGTTGACATATATAAGTTCTCACATTATCAGATGAAGAGAAAGTAACTTATAAATAGATTATCCCATATCAGCAAATCTCCTATAAATATACATGTCATTTGCATCACCAAAACCTTTGTTTCCCCACCTCATCACTAACTCCAGACACATGAATGACAGCAAATTCTAAATGGAACATGATATACCATGTTAGATGGCATCATCAGTACATAAAATATTTCCTGCTTGATGCTACATAACTTCTACTCAAGTTCAGTCACTATAGATACCTAAAGACTGGGGATTTCTAACATTTAGCAGCCCTACAACTATGAAGTTCTAAATAAGCCAGCAAATCCCACAGTGTGGCTTATTAACTCATAAAGCCCCCTCCAGGCATGTAAGATGGGGCCTGTCATGAAACTTGCCCCCTGGGAAACTAATCATGACCGGCCTGGCCCTTGAACATAAGCTTGGACCCATTCCTGACCCAACCATTTATTGTTGCTGGGAAATTTGCTGTTGCTGCATCCGGGGAAGCTGTGGCTGTTGCTGCAGTTGTGAAAGTTGTTGTTGTGGCAACTGCTGTTGTTGTTGCAGCTGTGGTAACTGCTGTTGTTGCAGCTGGGTGAGCTGCTGCTGCTGCAAGTGCGGGAGCTGTAATCAAATTATTGGAGCTGTTGAGATGGAGCTAGTGACGAGGGATTAAGTGGAGGCCAGTTCTCAGGCTCCGATAATGCTCGCATCTAGGTTTCCCTCAGTTGCTCTCCTAAAAGTTTAATAGCATCAGTGACAATATGCAGAGTTACAGCATCCTTTTAATCAAATTATATCTTTGAGAAAACCGACTTTTAGGTGAAATTTAAAACTTGAGAAAACGAGTTGGAAGAAGCATCTAATTTAAGGAGACAAATCATGAAGGAATAAAAGAAGAGTTGCACAAATATTTATAAACTGGGAAGCATAAATGAAAGCACAAATGCACTTACAATCACATAAAAGATTGACAGTACATACCATCAGTGTTTCAGAAAGACCTTCAGCAGTTGCAGCATCATTGAAATCATCACCAGAAAAAGGTATGATGATTGGTGACAGCCACTGTAAAAATATATCAACAGCTTTTGTTCACCCACTACCTTGTACTAGGCAAGCTGCATAAAGCCCCATACTTTCCACAAAATGTAGTTTCAGTACTAATAATCAACTTCAATTTTAAAAAATAAAATTAAAGCAAACAGCTTACCGGAGTGTGATCCATAAGCATTGAATCTGACCAATGAAAGCTTAACATTAGATGTAGAATTCTTCTGTATTAATACAAGATGACTGAATTAATATATATATATACACACACACACACACACACACATATAAAACAAAATATTTATCAACCTAGATATCTTAAACTGACAGGACAAAAAAGTTGAAACTTAAATAGCTCTCCAACTTCACAGAAATGAATGCTAATTCCCCATGTAAATTTGGAGGCCTAGACTGGATTGCCATTAAATAGTCTTACAATCAGTTATTTTTTAATGCAATGGTCAAAAAATGATACTGTCTATTGCTAAATTATAAATAATATTATTCAATTTAGCATCTGATATCATGTGCTAAGGACTAGCATAACTGAAAATGTCTCAACAGCATGGAAACAGTTGATGCTGTATAAGAAGACGAAGACCGTGCATTTAGCAAAGTAGCTTATCAGAATGGAAGAAAGAGGGAGGAGATAAGCCTTTTTACCTGCCTGGTCAACTCGCTACGACAGAAACACCTGGGGAGTTACCAGAATCTATCAGACAAGACAAATATACATACCCAAAATACTTTCAAGTACCGAACATACAAATAATTAAGAAAGGTCCTAAATCCAATGCGGGGTAAAGAGACACTCAGTATGGTCATTCTCCTAATGAACCTCAGGCCTTAATTGAAGCTGAAGCAGACATTCTAATTTTAGCAAACTTTTAGCATCTGACAAGCTTCTCACTGTAGAGCAAGCGCTTCATGACTTTATAAATGCATGTCAGGTATAGCTTAGGCTGAAGAACACTCTAGCAAAACACGATGATCAAGTTTTATTATGTACATTAATAAAACGAGGAAATTCTAGTAAATAGAACGCAGAATTATAAAAGAATAGTGTAAGCCAACGCAGAAAGAAACATTATGCAACAACTCTGGACCAATGGGGAAAAAACACCCATGGATGATAAAAATAACTATCAGTTGCTCTGGCACTATATTCGAGCATACAATTTCATTCTTCTCTTAACAATTCAATGAAATGTGGCCGTGAAAACAATGAAATCCAAAGCTCGTAAATGAATAATAAAAAATTTATCCTGACTTTTTGACAAGAGTATTCCACAAACATTGGCATCAATGTTCACATACAAGACTTGGAAATTCGAAGTATCTATACTTTATAAAAAAAAAATTGCAACTTTCTTTGTGAGTATTAATCGATTCAAACTATGAAACCAATTCCAGTAAAAGAAATGGTAAACTAAAGAAAGAGAGATAAAAGAAGGGAGACCTGATGATCTTGTCGAGGTAATCAGAGACCACAATTTGCCAGTAGGAACCCATGGCCGCGGTGCCTTCAACGGCCACTATCAGCTGCTTCTCCGCCATCTGCTGCTTTTCGTACAAGATTAAACAATCCTCATGGGAATAAATCGTAAAGCAACATAAGCGAGGAAATATTACAAAAGAATCCAGGATTTTAAGTTTGATTCTTGTTCTGTACCAAGAAAAATATTTTCGTGACTCATGCATGAACTAAAAGACCCTGCTTTTTTTTTTAATTACCAAACCCGACCCGAGAAGCAACTCAAAGAAAGTCACACTAGTCATTGGGCCAGAGCAGCAGGACCCACTGGAGGAGTTCATAAGTTAAGAGTCTTGGATTCCGTGTAAATCTGCTCAAAGGTCAAGTGATCGGTTCAAATTCAAAAATCCGATCTATATTTCATATGATTTGGATAAAAATATTTAATGTAATTATAGGACTTCAATAAAATTTTTAGGTTTTTTTAAAAATGGGTTGGATCTCGGCCTGATCCGATATTAATATTAAATATATATTTTAATATATTTATAATATTAAGTATATTTTTAATATATTTATTAAGTATAATATAATTTTATATATAAAAAATATTATTAATTAAAAAATATGATTATAAATATTTAATACGAAAATTAATATATAAATTTTGATAAATTAAATTAAATTTTTAAAAAATAAAATAATAAAAATAATTAATTAATTAATTAAAATATAAAAAATTATATTCGAACCGATCGAATTCAAATTTATTATATAAAAAATAAAACGAACTTAGATTAAATATCAAACTCGATTTATAAAGAAGGGCTTGGGATACATATTAATCTTATTATTACCCGTTATGAGCCCGACCAGGCTCATGAGCAGGTTTAAATTTCCGCTGGAGGCCAGTGGGACCCGCTTAATCGAAGACTCCCTCTTCCGCCTCCTTGTCGTAACTGTAATCTTGGCGGAGAAGAAATCGAAGGAAGCTAAGAAGAAAATGCCCAGAAAACGACCCGTAACAAAAATGATTGGTTTATGGCCTTTGTCAAATTTATATCTCTGATTCACCACTTTTAACTAAGAACTACAAAAGGAAAAAACACCCGTTTCTGATTTCTCCCTCTTCACTCCTCTTTTCTCAATCATCTTTTGTCGTTTTTTTTGGTAGGAATTTGGTTTCCCGTCTTTATTTGGAAAGTTCATCCCATTTTCTGGGATTATGTGAAGGTCTACAGAAGAGAAAGACAAGTGTTTAGTTTTTTGGCTGGCTTTGGGTTTTGTTTTGCATATTTGGAAAAGATGATGCTGCATTATTTTCAGCCCGCAAAGCTCCAATCCAGAAAGGTAGTGTTTCTTTCTTGCTCTGTCCCTTTTCCTAGTGTTCTTTTATAATCTCTTTTAATTGTGTTAAATTCATCAAAAATTTTGGATTTTGATTGGAAATGATTGATGGTAGTGATCTATAAGTTAACCTTTTTAATGGGGGAAGGAAAAAATAATCAGTTTATAAGACGGTTAAGCAATTATGAAGAAAGTAAATCAGGTCAAGGTGATTATCTCCTGTATGAAATGAACAGTTTCTTATTTGATTACCTCACCTGAAGACATTTCTACGGCATAGTCGAACTTTGCAGCTTAATTTTGGTAGGTTGATCATAAAACTGATATTAGAATGAGTGTCAGTTGAGGAAAAAATGATGTGATTTTATAAATGATGGTTTTCCAAATTTGGTTACTTTTAGGGCTGCTATTGATCTATTTGTGATATTGGCAGATTGTTTTTGAGGATGTGTTTTCTGCACGTGATTCTGCCACACTTGAACATCTGAAAGAGTTGAGCTCCAGGCGTCTTTTAATTGAGGAGTCCATTAATCAGAGCAGCTCCATTACTGAGGCTATTGCAAGAGAAATGTCTGGAGGCTTGACTTCTCATTGTCTAAGGGTAAATTCTTAATGTTAGCTAATTCACATTTTAACTTCTGTATAAACATTTCCTTTTGCGCTTCAGTATCTCCATTGCTGTAATGAATCAGTTATTGCAGACAGAAGCTTGCTTCTCTGGTTATTTTTCTTATGAGGGAAACCACATGATTATGTTTGAGCAGGTTATTATGATTGTTTTCATTTCCTCTTTTTGGTCTGAAATGCATCAGGACCTTCAGAAACTGGAGCAATACCTGCCATTGTTGGAAAACTTGATTTTTCATGTTGATTTGGTCTGCAGCAACCACCATGTTGTTCATTGGATTTCAGAACTTAAGATCCATTGGAGTAGCGCTCTTAGCTCATCATCTTTCTTTAACCTTATGGGTCCAAAGCTTTTTCAAATTGATAACTTACGTTATGAGCTTGGTATGACCCTTTACCTTTATGCTGCATTGCTTCGGGAGAGGGCTGTAGAAATTCTTCCAGTGGGTAGGCACTGACATTCTCACATCACAGTTTTAACTACATGAGTCTTGTGTTTGTAATTGCTATTTACTTTGCGTGGTGCCAGATTTGGTGCAATCTGCCTCTCTTTTCAGGGAAGCAGCTGGTGTTTTTCAGCATCTAGCTAATGAGGTTTTTCCCTCTTTACAATCTCCACAGTCTGTAGAAAGGCCACCGGAAGCAACTCCATCCATGTGCACTGTCATGAGCCTAATTTGCTTGGCTGAGGCTCAGGTTAGTGTTAAGGCTTTCACGTTTAAATATAGTAGGATATCTATCCCAAGTTCCTGGCATCTTTGCCTGAAATTTAACTAAAAAATCCTTTATGTGCAAGTGTTTTGAAAGTATTTGCGTTTATCTGCTCCTTTAGGAATTTCATTGTCTCTGATAATTATATATTATAAAAATATCACAGGCTGTAACCACAAGGAAGGCTGAAGAAAAAGGTACTACTGTTGGTCTTTTGGCAAAGCTGCACTATGGTATTACAGAGCTACTTGGTGAAGCCACTGCTCTTCTATATTCAAATACTAGCGAATACAAAGATATTTCATCACAGTTCTTGGTATGTACACACTCTGTTTCTGTCAAGGCTATATTTTTTTTAGCATATTTGGCTGAAAATTATATGACATATGTTTTATTCCGTGATTAAGTAAACGCTGTCAGTTTTATCAGTTGAATTGCCTACTTTAGTTAATTGCAATCAATAGCAAAAATTTAATATGAGCTGGGCTTACATATCTGATTTTCTTTACACTTATTCATTGGTAATCTCCATTTATCAGAAAGCCCATATTCTGTCTCCACCAATTGACCAAATACCTTGCACCATTTTATTAGCCCTAGTAGTAGACTGAAGTGAATGAAAATACACTACTTTTCTTTGCTGCAAGAAACTTTTTGTCGTTGTTTATCATTGCATTAATGCATATCCTCTTTGAAGGAGCTGAATTGATACTATACTGTTGTCTGTGAACTGTGCAGGAATTTATATCATCTTGCAAAGCTCTACATGAGTTGAGAAGTCTGAAATACCTTGCAGAAAGTCTAAAGATAGCTGACCAAGTTGGAGCTGCTGTTGGAGTTCTTCGTGATGCACTAATCAATGTAAAAAAGAAAATTCCAGGAGAAGAATTATGGAGATCCATCTTTAGTAAAGAAATTGATGATGCGGCTGAAATGCTACGCAAATTTGAAAATGAGAATGAATTTGTCTGGCACGAGAAGATCCCCAGTGGCGATGAGTTGCCACTGCCACAAGGTAACAAGATTGTCAATGCTGTACCTTATCAACCCAAAAGATGGGAGAGAGAACTTAGTTTCAAGATATAGATGTAACTTTTTGTACAGTAAAGCTATCTTGGCTTTTAGGAAGCGATTGTCGCATATTTCTTGAGCTTCCTCTCCTTAATCTGCGGAAGAGATGTATTGTCTGTTATTCCATATAAACTTTGGAATAAGTCTGGTTTGTGGTGTTCATCTATCAGATAGTTCATGTATTCGAACCCAGGCATGCATGAACTGTCCTTAACCACTGAGCATGTTAATTGAAAGAGATCCAAAGCTTGTTCAGACCAAATGAATGGGTCAAGCAGGCAAGAGCCAAGAAAGAATCTGGGCCCGCCTAATGGCCTGTTTATGGAACTCTGGGCTATTATAAATGAATGGACTGAGTAGGCTTTAACCCAAACTTTATAGTCGAGGAGGATAGCTTCTCAGTACCTGTCTATTGACCTCTTAATTCATAAACAATGGGCCTCCAAGGTCGTTAATCATTTTATTTCATCCACTCACTACAAGAATTCCACCAAGCCATTAGAAAAGGCAACCATGAACATTTTGTAATATTCGAGCAGGTTATGTTCCTGTGGGCATGGGGTTGTGATTTTACTATTAGTTAACAAATCCTTTTTAAAATCTTTACTGACTTTCTCCTCACTGAAATTTGCTGTAATAAAGGCCGTTGTATTCATTCGTTTTATGCCACGTTGTCAAACAGATTGTTTAACAAAACTAGCTAGTTTATCTTGGTTAGAGTCTTGACTTTTTGAAACATTTGATCAATCAAATCTCTTACACAGATTTGAGGCTCGTGCTGAGTATTTTATGTTATGCGATTCCAAGGTCAAATACTTTTGTTGTTCTATAATCATAGTTGTGGTCGTGAAGGCAGGCAACTTGGTTTAGGATCAGTGTACTGCAATAGGAAATTTGTTGCTGAAGACTAATCCAGAGTCAACAATGGGGGATTTGGTGGCAACTGTTCTTTATGGTTATATATACCAAAACCACAAAATGACAGTGATATGCCCCCGAATTGGCCACTTTGCCAAATTTCACACAACTTTAGATGTTAAATTCAACTTAAAATTTGGTTTCATATAAAAAAATAATGTGGAAATCTTAGATTAATAAGGCTTCTAAAATCCATTTATAACTATAAAGATGGCAAATACTTGATTTATGAGAAAGATGATTCAAGACAATAAATGATATTCATTTTTTTATGTTTTTATAATATTGGATTTAGAATTGCGAGATTTGTAATTAAATAACTATCATTTCGTTCATTACAAAAAATAAAAATAAATTTAAAAATACTCCTAGTTATTCTTTTTTCTTAGGTATGGGACCGAATGATGCTATTTGGAACTAAGTTTGGTGAGCCGAATCCTCTCAAAATTTGCCATAAGCTGTGATCAAAATTAATAATCCAAGAAATATTGACTTTTGTGTAGTCTTCTATGCTTTTCATGTTATTATTATTTTATGTTATGAGTAGTTTTATTTATTGCCAAGGAGTCATTCGGCCTTAGATTCATTGAAGGGACGCATTTTCTACTAACAAATCCCTCCAGCCAGGCCATGGCCAGCCTTCTTAACAAAAAACCAAACACCAAACCCTAAATTCTTACAAGTCCCAATCCCATGTTCCATGGATCCATGTCTATCTCCATACGCCCTTCATTTTAAACTCGTTTTAACAATTAAGTATTAGCCCACATGCTACCATACCACCCAATTAAATTATTTTATTGATCAATACCTACTGATATGGATTGATTAATTAATTGTATAGTTGATAATTAAAATGTGAATTTGATATGGAATCTTGGACAAGGTAAAGAGTAAGATTCTTAGGATCACATTATCTTTCTTTTATTTATGTTCCTCGCCTAGCTAGCTCCATGATAAGTTAAACAAATAGAGAATATACTTTGGGCAATAATTAAGTTGATAATAGCATACCCAATTGTATTTATGCATCATTTTCATTTAATAAAACAAAAATATTCTTCAAGAAACCAGGATATTCGGAAGTGGACCCCTTACAATAATACTCCATAAACAGAGTCGTAGTACAATTCTACTTCACTTTGATATTGGTTGGCTATGAGAAAAGTCATAGATATTAGATATAACCAAACGGCCCTTGGCCAATTGTGGATTGATTCATGTAATATTCCTTTCTTTGCAGCCAATGAGCATCTTTGGAGTTAGATTCTCCCCCATGGGACCCATTTATAATAAGCTAGCAGACACCCGCTACGCAACCATCGAAGCTAGCTTCTTGTTTGGGCTCTGGACCATGCCAAAATTACGATTCTAATCGTCCTACCATTGTACCATAATCTTCTAATTGAAGCTTTCTAAGTGGCTTGCTCATTGATGATAAAACTTAGAAATAGTAAAAAAAAATGATTATATATGTATATACTTCTAATCAATTTGACAAAGTTCAATCTTTTTGAATATAAAATTACATTAAACTTTGGGTTTGAAATGCAATGTGAGCCATTTTTCATGTTGGATATAAACTTTTTTTCTCCTTTAAAAATTAAAAGTGAAAAGGGTTTAACTTAAAACTTTTCTCTTCTTCAAAGAGATTTGGATATGATCGTTATCTTTTTTAGGTTATAATTTATTCAATAGACCATTTTCTTGTGTATAATATTAATGTTTGGTTATGTTTTAAATTTTCTTCTTTGAAAGAGTTTCAATAAGAGTTTTTACTGTTTAAATGCCAAGTGATCCACAGCCATGCACAGGATAATCACTGACTTAAACAGCCTAACTCCAACGTGGCTCAAGCATTGTAGACTTGACTTACCACTACCAGTTTCACATTCGTAGTAATAGTGAGATTGAGAAGAAGATATTATGGAGGCAAGCTTTCTGTTGAAAGCTTCCATTACTGTACCTTAAACTGACTTTCTGCTAGGAAGGTACAGGGAAGAATCATATGCTGTCACATTTTCAAAGTCATGGTGGCGGAAAAACTCGCTTCTACGCAACCTCAGTTTCTCCATCTGTCCAATTCTGATCGCCTGTTTTATTGAATAACAAGATTTCTCTCATTGTCAATTGATTCTTTTGTATTCTCATTTCATCATTGTTGACGTTTTCTGCTGCTGGAGAAAACAATGAGAACATCATTCTGCTTGTATCGCTTAATTAGTCTTTAAATTTCTTGGAGAAGTAGTTAATAAGATTCTCATATATCTTGTTGATAAAGCAAAGGTGGCGTGGCACCCACAACATAATGTATTTCAACTACAAATTGACCTTCCAATTCTTAGTTACCTAACCGTACTGACTAGTGGGCTCTCTGGAACATTTAGATAAGATCACTCATGAAGGCTGGCGCAAACGATTCTGCACTGCTGAACAATCTGGAATTTGGATGAGTATTCGAAAATGATCAAATAATATTACAGCATTTGGCCGTCCACCTTGAAAACTTGGGATTGAATACATACATATTCAGGACGACCCTTCTACGAAAAGTAAGGCATTAGACCATGTGCATCGAACATGGCTTTTTGTTAGATTCGAATTTATGATCAAATGCAACCGTTCTGTTACCAAGGATTCCAGTTTCTGGAAACAGAATGATACGGAGAACCACGCACAGGGGTGCTTTTATTCAAGGCTGACTGTCAGTATCCATGTTTACACTCAACAACAACGTAAGTAGACTATGGGGGCAAAAAATAAAGAGGAAAATAAAAGGAAAAAACTTAAGTGCTGTCTCTTATCATATAGATCTTTATACCGATCAGGTTTTCTTACAAAAATTGTACAGCAATCCCATGTCATGAGACCTAAAACACTGGAGAATCTGGGGTGGTATGAGTAGAGGAAGATGTTGAAGGTGAATTTGAATGAACTCTCCCTTCACTACGGCTGCCCCTTTCTTCCGATTGTGATCGTTGTGGTCTTTGAATCGTTGCTTCAGATGGTTGAGGAAGTGTAGGCAATGGGGCAGGAGCTGGGGTGTAGACTCCACTGTTTGGAGTCACACTGGCTGTATCCCCTGATGCTGTGGTTGAAGCCATTGAGGCATATTCTGGTGGAGGTACCCATATGCCTCCAACCACCACAAATTGAGGTGCTTGTGGGTTGGCATTGTTGTGGACAGTCGGGGTTGGTCTTCTTGTATGCAGTCTATATTTCTGCAACACATGAAACATTTAGGCTATGCTAAGATATTGTGATAACTAGATTATTGTCTTAAAAATTGAAATCTCAGACTCACAACTCAGGCCAAATCTACATCTAAATCTATTAATCACCGCGTTAACATTGCCAAAGATGGTAGAATACACTAGTCTAATTGCAGTATTTTCTCAAACGCAGATTAATTTACCAAAACAGAAAGCCTACTTATCCCTTATATACCAAACCATCAAATTCTAATTAAGAAAGATTAGCAAAGAGAAGATGATAAACCAACACTACATCTTTCTAATCTACAGCAAACAGTAATTAATGATTTAAAAAGATTAACTAATCAGTGCTACAAACCTGTAAATGGCTTTTAACTTCATCATTTGTAAGTCCATCAACCTTCATCAGCTCCCTGATTTGCTTTGGCGTGGCAACTGCAAACGAATTCCAATTACAATCCTCGCATCAATGAACAACATGACAGAAACAAATTCCAATTACAATGAAAAATAACTTGACAAACAACTCACCATGTGAACCACCAAGCTGCTGGAGAGCATGCAAGAAGCGCCTATGCAACTCCGGTGACCAACACCGCCTTTGCTTTCTATGAGGCTGCCCTTCCTTTTCTTCCTTTTTGATAGTGTTTCCATTGTCGGTTCCTTCTCCTCTACTCCCACTTTCTGTTGTAGAAGTACTTGTAGCTGCAATGGCTTTTCCCACTGATTGAACTTGAACACTCTTCTCTACAGTTTTCCCTCTGTGGAACGGCTTGAATGCTCCTCCATTTCTATTCATTTCCACCGCGCATCCACTTTTATCCGCATCCTATAATTTAAAAAAAATCCCAGAAATTCTTAACTTTTTATTTCTTGTTTGGAAGTTAGAAATGGAACATAAGAAAAAAGGTTACCTCCTTCAAGGTTGGATCTGGGGATTGATTATTATTCCACAACTGAACAGATCTAAGCCAATCAGATTTCCTTTTATCAGCAACAGCACCAACGTTCTTTTCTTTGGAGTTGCTATCAAGGTCGACTTTGGATTTATGCGATTCTTGTTCATCACCTTCCTCAGAGCAATTAAAGCTTCTTTTGATTGGAAATAATTCTTCCAAAACAGGTCCATCACTCGATGTTTGCTCGGAACACTCCGATTGCCCTTGCGTGTAATCCGTCATCGTTGAACCCTCCGATATCTCTTTCTTGCATGCCTCAATCGCTATTAACACAAACAAAGTTGAAAATTTTAGCAGAAACAAAATGAAATGAACGGGTGGTGGAAAGCAAAACAACTAAACAAGGCAAACCTTGGGTGACAAGCTCTAAACACAAAGGTAGTTCGCGTTGGAAGACTTGAATTTTACGTCGTTCTTCTTCCAAAGCTTCTACATACTCATGGCACCTACGCATTTTTTGAGCGTAACCCATGTTTTTCATAGCCTTTCCAATTCAGGAAAATTCTTCACTTGAACTTTTTTCTTCTCCCTCTTTTCCCCACCCCTAGATTACAGAGATTGTGAAGGATAATTATACGAGAAAAAGGGTTGGTTCTCAGACCAAGTAGCATAGATAGATCCGAGAGCTGTGAAAAAACAAAAAGAATAAAAGGATCTAAACAGAATCCAGAAGAGAATAAACTTGCTACCTATGATCTGGATTAGAAAGAGAAAGAATTAGAGAGGAAAATAAGAGAGAAAATAGAAAAAGAAAAAAAACCAATCAAAATCGGGGCGTCGCGTAAAAAAAAGGAATCTTCGATGTGTTTTAGAGCGAGAGAGGGCAATATATAAAAAGCCGAAGAGATAGAAAGAGAGAGTTGAATATTCATTCACTTTTTGTCGTTTCTGGGTGGGCTGGCAATGACGTCATCCTACTTGTTTTGTTTTTGGATAAGATCAATTACTTTATTTTCTTGGGTTTTTTTTGAGATAGCGTAAGAGCGTTCCTACGATTGTTTTCTGTACTCTTGATGTTTTTATTGATTGCATTCATGACACGTATTCTATCACAACTGCACTTGTATGATGTTTGTCCTAATTGGAATATCTGGTCGGTGTTTTGCTTTTGGGAATATCCTTTTTATTTTTGACTATTAATTTTTTTTTAAAATAATTATTACATATACTATCAATAAATTTTTTTCACAAATAATATTAAAATTATAATACATATCTTATAAAAATATTAAAAAATAAAAAATAAATAAAATAAAACATATATCTTAATTACGCCATCGATAATATATAAAACAATTATTTTTTTAATCTGTCATGGTTTTTTTTTTGTTGGTGAGATAGAATTCATTATATACTTAATTAATGAGTTTTGTCTGATTTATTAAAGAAGAGGAAAAAATATGAATGTATCAAAATTAAATTTTAAAACACGTTTTTGATATTAAAATCATTGCCTTCGAGAGAGGTAAAGAAAAAATTAACAATATTACCAAAAAAAAAAAGAAAAACAAAAAAGTTGAGAGGTGTAGGCAAAATCTTTAGAATCTCTTTTCTCATTCTTTATCCATACTTTTAAAATCCATACCTTTTTTTTTTCGATGTTAACCATCCGGTATCCTCATATTTTTGGTATAAGACTAATCCGGATTCGAACCGGACAGGACCCAAAGGGCGGCAAAGCTCTCCCTCAAGAGTTTTAATACAGCTGCATACTCAGGGACTCGAACTCGAGACCTCTGGTTAAGCTAGAACAGCCCCCTGCTAGTTGATCTACGTGCTCTTGGGTAAATCCATACCTTTTTGTATCTTAGATCGATGTGTATTTAAAGCATTTCACATCAATTTATTAATCTAGATATTGGTTGAGTGTAGTGTATCAAAAGGAACCGTGTCTTTTGTATACGCATGGAGTATTAGGATTTGTATTAGGTTTGATAAACTATGTGCGTTTTCACTTGAAATGCTTTTAGGTAGTACTTCAATTAATTTAAGATTTTAAATTTGATTATTTTAGAAAATAGAAAGTTGATTAGTTTGAAAGTGCTTGTAAATAAATTTTAACTAAAAAAATATTTTTATTTTAAAGTCACTATAAAAGAAACAAAAAACAAATTAGAAAAAAGAAAACATGCATCTCACATTCTTTGGATCAAACTTAAACGTATACTTACTTGATAAGAGATTAAAAAAAGAAGTTCCTATGATTTTATAGGCGCTAATATTAATCTTATTTGATTTACTTATGCAAGTATTATCTACGATTTTGTCAACATATAAATTTATATATTTGTGAAAGATAAAAAAGAATATATATTATATCTGTTAAATACATTATTTATAAAATGTATTACGAGATGCCATTTGTCATATATAATTTTTTTTATAGATGAGCAATATGGGATGTAATTGTAAGCTAAGATGTCTAAATTTGGGGAAGGGGAAAAAGATTTAAGGAAATTAGAAAGGACGCAAGATATCTCCGTAAGAATGGGCACAGGCTATTCTATCCTCCATCTTTTTCGAGCATTTTTTTCTTCTTAGAATAGAAAAAGAATTCCTTTTTTTGTCTTGGCAATTAATAAATTTTAAATAGTGAAGCGAATACACCCGGGGCGGGTGAGGAATCACGAGTGGTGTGGCGAGGGGCGGGGAATCTTCTGAGCGTTCGTTCACACTTTCCCACGTCGCGTATTCACGAAACCATCTTCTCATTTAATCCGCCCTTTCGCTCACTCAAAGGGTCCATTTTTCTGAACTTATCATTAACCCACTTTTTCCTCGTTTTACGATCCGCAGCTTCTGCTCTTTTCCCCACTCGCAGTTTGATGCGCGAGGTGTAACGGCCCAATGACAGCCAAGCAGCTGGGTCCAGAGTAAACCCCACTGTCCATGTCATGGAAACTAGGGGAGGGGATTGTGATCGGAGATTTTGGATAGAGCTGTCAGCATTTTCGACGGTGGAAATTGGGATTGCAATTCTAATATTAATCACCATACATAAATTAAATTAAATAAAGCATGTTTTATATATGGCATATTGATTTGAATTATAATTAGTAAAAAATTTATGTAAATACAATTTTCATGAGTACGAATTACAAACACAAATTATCATGTCAATATAATTCTCACCGAAGAGGATTTGGTAGGCGAGAAAATATATTTCAAGGGCCAAAGAGGTAAAAACTCTCCCTCCATTCTTTCTTGTTACGGTTCTTTTGGTTGGTGGTGAGCTTCTTTTAGTTATTGCTTGGGCCAGCGGACCGAGTTTATAAAGAAAGATGATCACGTTCATACTATAGAAGAATGTAATATTGATGCAGAGACAAACATAATGTTAGGACGCGATCAAGTCAGAGGAAGACTTTTCTCATCATAAATGGTAAATTTACAAACGGATCGAGATTATAATGATGGAGGTTGAGAAGACGTGAGAAATTCTAGAAATGGAGTGTGTATAAGTTAACTTGAGTGTTTTTTCCATGTTCTTTCTTTTATATATGAGTTTTGAGTCAAAAGTTAACCATATCCGTTTTGTTCTAGAGGACGTGAATTTAGTGTTCTAGCTCAAATCTACGTATGGTCTGAGCCTATGATTGGCGCGAGTATGAACATGATAGTTGACAAGGCATGCAATCCTGAGTCTAACGCTTCTGTTATTTGTTTTCTTTTGTTTAATTTCTCGTTAATGGTGAAAGATTAATCTTTCGAATAGGAAGGAAGTTGAAGGGTAAAGGCAAAAGTGAATTAAAAAGTAGATGAGTTGTGGTTTTGAATGGCAGAGCTGGCTTGGCGCAGATGGAGAAGTACAGCACGTACTAGACTACACTGTGACACATAAGAGGGCGGCCATGAAAACTTCACTATTATGCATGCTGCATGCATGCATTTATGGAATACAATTACTCATTGTTACCTTTCCAGGTTTCCTTTCTCATCCCTGACTAAGAATGACAATCTTTCTTTTATCTTTCTCCTCATTCATGTCGCCGATGTGCTAATATTACAAAGCAAAGCCATATGAGAGCTGCAGTACTACTTTTCTTTCCTTTACTCTTGTCTCCTGTCGTTCAAACAAAATTTAGAATCCAATAACTATAAGCAAAGTGATTAGTAGTGAAGAATCTTTAGGCAAACACATACACACTCCCACACACACACACACATATCATGTATCTGTAACTTTCATGGTTCAATTATTGATTATTAATATGTATGTTAACCTTCTTTTTGAGGAAAAAAGAACTAGATAAGGAAGAATATAAAAAAAATTAAAATGACATAAAATTACATAAAATCATATGTAGAATTTTTACTTAAAGAGCATATTAATCAAGTTTTAATTTCATGATGATAAACAGGAACAATATAAATTAATTATAATGTAAATGTTAATTGATTTTAATTTTTATTTCTTTTCAAAAAACTAATTATTTTATTTATTGTGATAAATGCTAGATGCTTTTTTATATATATATATATATATATATATATATATGTACGTTTGTTTAAATAGATTATATAATATTATTAAGAATTTTTTTTCATATCTTACTTGATACCATTAAGTGAAAACCAGGGCTGATCGAATCATGAAAAACAACTGTTTCTCTTATTGAATTCGAGTAGGTGGAGACAGAATTAATTGTCAAAACCTTTCCTCTTACAGTGAAGAATCTTCACATTTCTATGCCATGATAAACATCTATATGCAAGGATATTGAAAGATTATAAATCTCGCAAAGCACTTGAACACTCTCTTTTTTGGTTTTGTCCAAATTGATCATTGTGAAGAATCATGTTACCCTTTTTCAAGTACATTTTTGAAGAATTGGTGCGAGCTGCTAGCGCTTTCTTATAGCATGATGGTTTTTTTTTTTTTTTCATAGGAGGTATTAAGAGAGGATGGAGGATCGAATTTTAGACTTAAGCCATTTTTAAAAGAGATAATAATCATTAGATCAAATTTTGATTGTTAATAGCACGATGGTTTTAACATATCGACAGCATGCGAATGCCAAAGGGTTGAACTGACACTTGTTGGAATCGCCATTACAACAATTATCAAATAAAAAATTAATGATTGAATGATAAATTAATCACAAAAATTTGTTCAAAAACTTTAACAAAAATTTACGCAAAAATTTCAAAACTGTTATAAAATTTTTAACAATCATAACTGAATAAAAAGATTAAATCCTCATTAAATATAACTTCTGACTCAGCCACCCGCTGCAGCAGAGAGTGAAAGGAGTGTTATTGACTGTATGTAAGCTATTCTTTGCTTCTTTTCTCCATCTCTCCTTTGCCGGTTCCTTGTCTCCTTAAAACCAGTAGGTCAGTTTCCTGTCCTCTATCTAACGTCCTTGATTGATGCTCTCACCTATTCATAACGTCAAGTTCTCATAAAATGGAAGATTAATGGTTGATAGCTAGCATGTACTGTTAGTGATTCTCGAAACTGTACGTGTATAGCAGCTTACTCAAGCTTGTTCTTGTTACGTATATACCATTGTTTTAAATTACGGTCGCGATCGCGTTGCATTTATCGCGGTTGCGGACATAGCGACGATAATTATGGTCATCGAGGTCATCGCGGTCGTGAATTTTTTTTATTTTCGCACAATTCTATATGAAGTGTAGTAATTATAATTATAATAATGTAAAGTCTTATTTTATAGTTTTTAAAGTAATTTATGATAATTCAAGTCTATTATTTATGTGAAAAAAAGATTATTTATAATTTTTTGAATTATAATAAAACATTCATATTTAAAAAATTACTTATGATAATTAAAAAATAACAAATATTGAAAATAGAGATAAATAATTATGTACTAATAAGAATTAATGTACTAATTATTTAAAATTAATTATTTTTTATCTAAATTATTAAGGAATTTTTTTCATCTAAATTTTGTCAAGTCTTTTTTCATCTAAATTAATTATGTCAATATTTTTCTTTTTTTCCTCTTCTATATGAATTTCTATGAATATTAAAAAAATATTTAATACCATATATTTAATTATACTACAGATTTTACTTTAAAAAATTAAATTTAATAAAATAAATTCGACATTATCTAATTTTTTTTGAAATTCAGATTACCTAACATATTTTTTATCGTGATTCATCATATTAACTAATTTTAATTCTTAAACATTTAATGTTACATTGTTTCCTAAAAAAATTATTAAACATTTAAAACCAAAACCTTTTCTTAATTACCATTTACCACATATATTAAAACAAAAATATTTAAAATAAAAAAAACCCAACTCTCCCAAAAACCCATCAGCCTCTTTAAACTGCATATACTAAAACAAAAAATATTTAAAATAAAAAAAAACCCAACCCAAACCGTTGGCCTCTTTTCCTTTCACTTACACGATTTTACCTCACCTCCCCCTCCCCTTCTATGGCCTCCTTAGTCTCCTCAGCCTTGTGATTCTCACTTCGCCAACTGCCAACCGCCAACCGCCAGCGGCCAACAGTCGGCCGCCAACGTCATTGTGCCAGATCTAATCTCAGATCAGTCATGCCTCGCCCGGTGTCAATCAACCGATAGATGGAGGGCACCCCACCGCGCAGTCCCACTAGTGCTGGAAGCCTGCGAGCCGTTCATGGCCATGCCACCCCCCTTTCCAGTCACCCACAGTCCCACTGCGCCTCGTGCCTGCCTACCCACGCCGCCCACGATCCACCCCACTCTGCCTCTGCCCTCACCAATCGCCATCACGCTCGCGATTCGCCTTCACCGATCCCATCACAAACCCTTTTCTGTGATTTAGATATTTTGATTTTGATGCTACTGTTTTTGTGATTTCTGTCCAGTATCCATGATCTGAAAATTATTTTTTGATAGTCTGATTGAAACGGAAGATAGCGGTGATAACGGACCGCTATCGCCGCTATCTTCCGTTACGGCTTTTCGTAACTATATTTTTTGATAGTCTGATTGGTCCACCAGCAGTTGAAGCCAGCTCTAGCAACTCTAATAACATTAGTGATATTCATGTTGAAGGACAGTACTGGATTCCTTCACCCGCGCAGATCCTCGTTGGTGCCACTCAGTTCTCTTGCACTGTCTGCAACAAAACCTTCAATAGATACAACAACAGGTTCCGAGCACCGATTGTTACAAATAATTAATTATTATATGACAAATCATATTTATTTATCCTTTCACCAATGCATGTACATATATATGATTAAGAATGTCTTGTAATAATAATTAATTTGTCTCATTTGTTTCTTCTTAATTTTATACTTAGATGCATATGTGGGGGCATGGTTCCCAGTATCGAAAGGGCCCAGAATATAAGTACATCAAACAAGCCTAACATGCTTCTACATAATATGAAACATGTTAAACAAATAAAATGCGGAAGCGACAGGATCTAACCTCCAGCCATTACACTCTGTAACTGTGCTGTTGAAGCGATTTCCGAATCTGACAATCTCTTCTATGTCGATCACAGGCCTTCCAAGTCTTCCAAGCACTCAAAACCTCACTAGATGATGTTTGTGTGTTTTAGGTTAACGTACTTGGGGACCGGAAGGAGCCTTCTTATATTGCTAACGAGAGCATGCTAATTATGGCAATAAAATCACTTTTTAACCATCACAAAATCGTGTTTTAATAGCCAAATATTGAGTTGAGATTCAGCGTGAAATTATGGACCATATCCGAAATTGGTCAACCAAACAATTATTTCCATAATTATGGAGATATACTAACATTCTCCCACTTGGTCCATATATTTCACTTATAGAAGAAACAAATCACATGAATCATGGTGACAGTTCCTCTAATGGTGAGTATTATCTTCCATGTATTACTATGTAAAATGTTTCTAAATCAACTCATTTATACTTAATGAATAAACCTTATGTTTATTCTCGGTCCAAACAACAAGGATATTTCTCAAATAAACTTTAGTGTATACAAATCAAAAATGAGAAACATCATATTATTAATAAGAGTTTCAATTACAATCAAAATGTGGGACCAAGTCTCATTCTCTCTACATGATCCTTAAATTTAAACGGTGGCATGCCCTTAGTCAAAGGATCAGCTAACATCAATTCAGTGCTAACGTGTTCAATGACCACTCTTTTATCTCTAACACGTTCTCTAATGGCTATGTACTTAATGTCGATATGCTTACTTCGACTTCCGCTCTTATTGTTCTTAGCCATGAATACCGCAGCTGAATTGTCACAATATATCCTCAATGGCTTAGATATGGAGTCAACAACTCTAAGCCCACCAATGAAACTCTTAAGCCATACACCATGTGAGGTAGCCTCAAAACAGGAAACGAACTCGACCTCCATAGTAGAAGTGGCAGTCAGTGTCTCCTTAGCACTCTTCCATGAAACAGCTCCACCGGCAAGCATGAAGATGTAACCGGATGTTGATTTTCGGGTATCAACACAGCCAGCAAAGTCTGAGTCTGAGTAGCCAATCACTTCCAACTCATCGGTCCGTTTATACATAAGCATGTAATCCTTAGTGCCTTGAAGATATCTAAGCACCTTCTTCGCAGCTCTCCAGTGGTCCATCCCCGGGTCACTTTGATATCTACCCAACATTCCCACAGCAAAAGCAATATCAGGCCTGGTACAGACCTGTGCATACATAATGCTTCCAACAGCTAAGGCATATGGAATGTTCTTCATCTGTTCCCGCTCAAGATCATTTTTCGGGCACTGATTCAAATTGAACCTGTCACCCTTCACAATGGGAGCTGGGCTTGGTGAACAATCTTTCATTCTGAATCTTTCCAAGACTTTATTAATATAGGCTTCTTGTTACAGACCTAATATACCTCTATGTCTGTCTCTATGGATCTTAATGCCAATGACATAAGATGCATCGCCCATATCCTTCATATCAAAGTTCTCAGAAAGAAATTGTTTCACCTCACGTAGCATCCCCTTATCATTGGTTGCAAGCAGAATATCATCCACATATAGCACAAGGAAACAAATCTTGCTCCCACTGACCTTCTGGTATATACATTGATCCATGATGTTCTCAACGAAACCAAATGAAGAGATGACTTCATGGAATTTTAGATACCATTGGCTGGAAGCTTGTTTCAACCCATATATGGATTTCTTCAACTTACAGACCAAATGCTCACTGTAGACACCATTTTTGTCCGGTTCTTTTTCAAACATTTTTAATTAATTAGTTTTTATATATCTTATCATTGATTTTTTTTATTTTTGATTTTTTTTATTTTATTTTAGATTTAGAAATAAATTTTGGATTTTGATTTTTATAAAATATAATAAAAAGGGAAGGAAATCAGAATTAATTTTGATAGGAAAGCAGACTTAAATGAGACTATTAAAGATTGAAATTTAAATTTTGTGGAAAGAAAAATCAGAATTAATATCGGATTTAAGATCCGATTCTTGAAATCTAAAAATTTCCTAAAAGATTGATTCTTGATTTTTATTACCTAAAATAAAAACCTAGGTCTATTTAAATAACAACACAAGAAGAAAAAATGGAGGAGAGAAAAACCCTAGAAAAAACCCTAGGAGAAACCCTAGAAAAACCCTGGAAAAAAAGGACAACAGGGGGAGACACGAAAGAAAAACCGTAAAGAAAAAGATTGGCTACTGCTCCTAGCCACTCACGACCACCCACGCCTTTGCTATCATTCTGCATCTTCACTGCTCGATTCAGCCCCATCCTTACCACCTTATACCTAGGACCCTACCTGGCACCACCATCATCACAATAATCACCTCTGCTTCACCGAAACCAGCCTCATATTGCATCTCCTTGCCCAGCTATCTTCACCCACACCTACACTAGTCGCACCACCTGCGTTTCTTTTGCTGCGTCGGGCTCCCACCATCTCAGCTCTACATTTTCCCTGCCGCAGCATCGCCATTGCTCTGCATCTCTGCTGCGATCTCCTGCTGTCCATTATACCGCTGCACCCTGCTGTACCATCATCGCTACTGTCCTGCTATTACAAGAAGAGATTGCTGCGGCTTGAGGAGAGGAAAGCAAACCGGTCACTGCCTTGGTTGAAAGCAGCACGTTGTTGAAGTTGCCGTGAAAAAAGGAAAAAGTTTAAGGCGTTGAAGGACCGAACTTGCAAGCCAAAAGGTTAAAATATCAAGTAATGCTCTGACAAACTTTACGCCATCTTGTCTTATTCATATGCATTTTGATTATTCAATTGTTTTATTTCCTTTGTACTTCACGTGTTTAGGTCATTTTTTTTTATCATAATTTTTTAAGGTGCTTTTTAGTTTATTAAAAAAAAAAAGAAAAAAAAAGGAGCAATTATTAACATGACTTGGCTAATCATAGCCCACATACAAAAATTTAAATATAGGTTTAAACCAAATTATCTAATAATCTGAGAGTAATTTTAAATTTTTTTTACCGATGATGACATTTAGAGAAAGTCAATTGAGACATCTTAAAAATGTCTAGGTGAGAAAATTCTTTCTTAAGTTGAGCCAAATTGATGGAATACTTTTGAAACAATTTTCAATAAATTATAATACACGTTTATTCTTAGTAAATTAAATATGAATAAAATATAAATAAATATAGATAAATAAAAATAAATACGAGAACATAAATTAGATGAAAAATTAAATAAATAGAATGAAATAGCTTAGATTGAAAATAATTAGTAATTAATAAGATTAGATAATAAAGATATAAATATGAGTTATTCCAAAGATAAAATTCCAAGAAAGTCAATCGAGACTCCTTGGAAATTTTTAGGTGAGATGATTCTTTCTTAAGTTGAGCCAAATTGATGGAATACTTTTGAAAGAATTTTCAATAAAAATATAATTCATGTTTAAATATAAATAAATGAAATAAATAAAATAAAAATAAATCAGATCAAGATTAAGATTAAAGAAATTTAAATAAAATTAGATAAATGAACTAAATAGCTTAGAATAAAAATTATAGGAAATAAAAAATATAAATTATGCCAATGATGAAATTTCAAGAAAGTCAATTGGGACTCCTTAAATTTTCTAGGTGAAAAGATTTATTTTAAGCCGAGCCAAATTGATGGGACGCTTTTAAGAAAATCTTCAATAAACCATGATTCATATTTATTCTCTAAATAAATAAAGTAAATAAATAAAATATATAGATAAATATAATACAAAATAAGATTAAAAAAAATATAGAGATTAATATGGAGTCGAAATTAGAGCCAAAGTTAGAAAGAATAAGATTTTCATAAATTATTTAGTTGATTCGACGATGGAATTCAAGAAAGTCAATTGAGACTCCTTGAACATCTTGAGGTGAGGGGAATTTCTAAGATTGGAGCCAAATTGATGGAAAAATCTTAGAAATATTCCCAATATATAAGCATATCGAAATTAATATAAACACAAGGCAAATTGTAAAGATAACCTAAAACTAGTTGGTACCATTTTAGGAGGGGCGTTGTAGGGGTGCTAATCCTTCCCTTCACGTAACCGTACTCCCGAACCCTAGTATCTTTGAACGTAGACCAAGCCTTATCCTTAGTTTGAATAGGTGACCAATCACACCTAGGTAGAATGGTTGGTGGCGACTCCTTTGATTTTAGTGTCTAGCTATTAGGTTTTCCGAAACTTAATACGTTATGACACTCACCATTACTAGAGGAAAAAACTTCAGGTTGTTTCACGTAAACCTCTTCCTCTAGATCACCATTGAGAAATGCCGTTTTCACATCCATTTGTTGCAACTCTAAGTCAAAATGTGCAACAAGCACCATTATGATGCAGAGAGAATGTTTCTTAGATACAAGAGAAAAGGTCTCCTTGTAATAGATTCCCTCCTTTTGAGTGAATCCTTTGGCTACGAGTCTTGCCTTATAACGCTCAATGTTGCCTAATGAGCCAGTCTTGGTCTTAAAGACCTATTTACAACCTATAGCCCTGGCCCCATTAGGCAACTAGACAAGATCCCATACTCCATTAGATGCCATCGAATCCATCTCATCCTTCATAGCATCGAACCAAAGTTTTGATTCTTTGCTGTTTATGGCTTGTGAAAACGTCTCTAGATCATTAACAGGCCCAATATTAAAATCATACTCTTGTAGATACACAATATAATCACTAGGAATAGCTGATTTCCTTTCCCTAGTAGACCTTCTTAATGTTGGTTCAACATTATTCGAAGGATCATGTTGTTCAACTGGTTGCTCACTCAATTCTGGTGTATCCAGAGGAGCCTCGTCTACTGGTAAGTTATCAACTACTTGTGGATCTTCAATGATTGGTTGTTCAATGTCCAGCTGTACTGAAGGGACATTGTTCATGATAACCAATCCTTAACTCGAGGTAGAGGGTTGATCTCTCACAGAAACTAGGTCTTGAGACTGATCGCTCCCACTAACTAAGTCATTTTCAAGAAACTTGGCGTTCCTTGATTCCACAAATCTAGTGCTATGAGATGGACAATAGAATCTGTAGCCTTTGGACCGTTCGGCATATCCGATGAAATACCCACTTATGGTCCTAGGATCCAGTTTCTTTTCCTGTGGGTTGTAAACTCTTATCTCAGAATGGCATCCCCAAACCCGCATATGACGTAAACTCGGTTTCCAACCTTTGAATAATTCAAAAGGCGTCTTTGGAACAGCCTTGGTTGGAACCCGGTTCAATATATACGCTGCCGTTTTAAGAGCTTCAATCCATAAGGACTTAGGCAACTTCGAGTTGCTAAGCATACTACGCACAATTTCCATCAAAGTTCGGTTCCTTCTTTCTGCAACACCATTCTGATCCAGTGAACCAGGCATGGTATATTGGGCAACAATCCCATTTTCTTGAAGGAACTTCGCAAATGGTCCAGATGCTTGTCCATCTTCAGTGTATCTACCGTAATACTCCCTACCTCTATCAGTTCTTACTATCTTTATGGGTTTTCCACATTGTTTCTCTACTTCAGCCTTAAATATTTTAAAGGCATCTAATGCTTCATTCTTGTTATGAAGCATGTAGAGATACATAAACCTCGAGTAATCATCAATAAAGGTGATGAAGTATTTCTGACCATATGCATCAATGTCTGGACAACATATGTCAGAATGTATGATCTCTAATATGGTTGAACTCCTATTGGCACCTTTCTTAGACTTGTTGGTTTGCTTACCCTTAATGCAATCCACACAAGTGTCGAAATCAGTAAAATCGAGAGTACTAAGTATTCCGTCATTTACCAATCTCTTAATTCTATTTATGGAGATATGACCTAATCTCCGGTGCCATAACGTAGAGGAGTCCTCATTCATAACACATCTTTTAGTGCCAGTTTGAACATGCAAGGCGTTATGAGCAATGTCATTTTGCAAATCAATAGAGAAAAGACCATCACATAAGGTACCATTCCCAACAATATCAGACTTAAAATATATCAATATTGATTTATTTGAAAATTGAAAGGAGTATCCATAAGGTACCAACCTAGAAACAGAGATTAAATTTCTCGAGAAACTAGGAATATAAAAGGTCTTTTCTAATTGCAAAACAAAACCACTCCTAAGAACAAAAGTGCACGTTCCAATGCCTTTGACACGCGAGCGCATCTTGTTTCCTGAATAGATGCTCTCCTCATTTCCCACTGGCTTCCTTAGGTTTGTCATACCCTGTAAGGAAGTCGAAATGTGAATTGTAGATCCCACTTATCCTTATGTGTGTTGTAGGATATCTTGAATGGTCCGTACTGCTTTGGTAGAGTGTTCAATATATAATGCACAAGAAAAGACTCAGACATCTCCACCTCTAGCTTCTTGAGTTGGGCCGCTATATCTCTCATGGCCATTATGTGCTCGCGCACTCCTTTGACATTGTGAGCCTCATCGATGAGAACTTCATTATTAGGGTGCTGGCCAACGCTTTGTCAGAAGTGACAAATTGATCATCTATGGCCTTCAGTAAGGTCCTAACGTTGGTATGCTGTTCGACAGAATCACGTATCCCAGCAGATATCTTTGTCTTTATATACATGACGCTAAGGCGATTGGATCGCTTCCAGCGTTCATGTAAGGCTACTTGAGTAGGAGTGCTGGTCTCAGTCAATACGGGCTCGTCTTTCCTTATAGCATAGTCTATATCCATGCACCCTAATTGGAGGAGAACTCTCTCCTTCCAAACCTTATAGTTCTCTCAATCTAGTTTGGGAACTTCTAGGTAAATATTAGTTCGAGGAAATACTACTTAAAGAAAAACACATGCTTATGTATCTGGAATTTTTGAGGCAAACTTAATTATGTCTACCAATGTAAATATATTTTATTAATGAATCTTAGACATAAAACTTGTTTGTGAGCTAAAGTTCTAATTCTAATAGATTCATATCATAATGATAAAACTATCAAATTATATCATTTCCTAATTCTTGTGGGTAAATTAAGAAACTAATTTGATATTTTATCCTAATTAGTTATAAAATTATAATAAAAATTCCTGTGGGATAAAATTTACCATAACCTTATAACTAATTACAATTTATGTCTAATATCATTATGTGATTTTACAAAAATTAATTTTACTTCATTAAGGTTGCTGTGGCTAAGCCCTAATTAAATAAATTATAATCACTTAGACATATTGGCGAAATTCTAAGTTTATTCATATTTTAAAATTGTAATTAACACAAGGCAATTTTAATTCCAAAATAATATGAATAACTTAGCTACATATGCTTCTAGTATAAAAGTAACAAAATTATACATATTCACAATGAGCACATATATACATTCATATCAAATTTTCATAATTTAATCATAATTTTATGATATTTTTCACAAAATTATTCAATTTAAAATTATAGCATTTATAAAAATTCCAAATTTATGAAAAATCCTCATAAAATCCAAATAATGAGAAGTTTTCACAATTATATTAATTTTGTGAAAATAATCCAATCATTCATAAAATTATGAAAATTACAGAACTGAAAAATTGATATAAAACTATCAAAAAAAATTTAATTATTTGGCCTAAATTCAATAATTTTAATTACTTAAATTAAATAAATCCTTAAAGCCTAATTAAAATAAATCAAATGCCTTTTATTTATTTAATCCACAAGCCCAAATAATTAACAAAAAAAGGCTCAAAATAAATAAATCCAAAATAAAGCCCAAACAGGGGCCCAAAAATCGGATGGCCCATAGCCTTTTTCCCTACTCCTTTTTTTTTAACAGTGAGGTTGCACTCTGTAACCAAGGCGGGCGCATGAGATCCACGCGCCCGCTTTCAACCCTCGGGCGCGTGATAACCACGCGCCCGCTTTCCACAATTGGACGCGTGAGATCCATCGCCCGTTTATACCATCGGGCGCGTGGATCTCACACGCCCGATCTTCTTCTTCGCCCGAACGGGCATTTTCCAGAATTTTTGGGTCTTTTCGACCCGACCTGGCCTATACTCATTCAAACAGTTCCGTTTTTCATGTATTTTTCATCCCTAGAGCTCTCCAACAATAGATCTAAATTGTTTGAGCCAAAATCTCATGAAAACAGAATGAGTTTCAAGGAATCCGAGACTTAAAGTTTCAAAATATGAGTTTTATGGCTTCTTTCTACAGATCTCTAGCAAGACAGAGATTAAACTACGCCTCTGACGCCAAATGTAAGTACATCAAACAAGCCTAACATGCTTCTACATAATATGAAACATGTTAAACAAATAAAATGTGAAAGCAACAGGATCTAACCTCCAACCATTGCACTCTGTAACTCTGCTGTTGAAGCGATTTCCGAATCTGACAATCTCCTCTATGTCGATCACAGGCCTTCCAAGTCTTCCAAGCACTCAAAACCTCACTAGATGGTGTTTGTGTGTTTTAGGTTAACGTACTTGGGGACCGGAAGGAGCCCTCTTATATTACTAACGAGAGCATGCTAATTATGGCAATAAAATCACGTTTTAACCACCACAAAATCGTGTTTTAATAGCCAAATATTGAGTTGAGATTCAACGTGAAATTATGGACCATATTCGAAATTGGTCAACCAAACAATTATTTCCATAATTATGAACATATACTAACACAGAATCCTTAAGAGGGACGAAACCAGCTTCTTCTATGCTGAGACTTCCTTGTTACTGCTGCGCTGAGGGTTGCAAGAACATATAGAACACCCCAGGTCTAGGCCACTGATGGATTTCAGAACTTTGCAGACTCATTACAAGCGAAAGCACGGAGAAAAACCGTTTGGGTGCCAAAAATGCGGAAAATCTTTTGCAGTAAGACGGCATTGGAGGATTCACGAGAAGAACTGCGGGAAGCTCTGGTTTTGCATTTGCGGGTCTGATTTCAAGCACAAGGGGTCCCTCAAAGACCACGTTCGAGCCTTTGGGGATGGCCACGCTCCCCATACTGTGGGACACTCTGAGTTTGAAGAAGATGAAGATGATAATGATTACGATGATGATGGGAGCTAGTCATGGTCCTCTTTTCTTCTAATTGATTCTAGGAGATCAGTTTAAGTAATCAAGTCTTGACCGTGAGTAGACAAGGTTTAAGATTGCTTTGCGTGCTTAATCAGTTAACTGTTTCTTTATATCTATAATGAAGGATGATGACAACCGATTAAAATTGTGAAAGCCAAAGCTTATTTTTCTATGCATTTAATGTTGGAAGTGGTTAAATTTCTAATATATTTATCCAAGTATTTATCTTTTTAATTTCTCCATGTTTCTTTTAAGGTTATACTTATTTAATGAACAATCACCCTGGAGTTTTATAGGCTGCTCACTCAGTCAATAATAATTATATATTTATATGTCACTATATAACGAAATTTTTTATTAATAAATATTAATTTTAATGAGATTGACAAGTAATATTAGTAATTGACTGCTAATAAGTACGTACAAGTACTTGTACCAATTATAATGACTAGGTTTGTATAAATATTCGACTATGATACATTTATATCATGATTAAAAAAACCATAGAATGAATAAGTTTGTATAATTATAATACATATGACATATTTAGTAAATTAACCAACAAATGAATTACTATAAGTTGAAAAAGATAAGTTAATAAAAAATTGAAAAAAAGAAATAAAAACCTTACACTATAACTTTGGACTAAATGTTGATTAATTGTATTCACGTCGGTAGGTTTCAAGGCCATCGGATGTTGTGGCACTACAAAAACCTATGCTTTTTACCATCACTTTGATAGTGGCAGTTATAAAATGTGCCCTTAGTTATATGTATTTAACAGCACAAATTTATAAGCCGGTAATTATAAGGCATTTAACGACACTTTTCCAAGTAAAAACTTAAAACTCTAATTTTTTTGATAAAAAAAAAATCTTCTAATTTTCTAACTCTCCTAATTTCCTTTCAAGCTTTCACTTTTGTTTTGCTTCTTTTCTCTTTACCAAAAAAAAAAAGAAAACCGTTTTCCAAATTTTGTTGATTCCGATCTCCTTGTTGCCAGAAACTATGAGTTCCCCGGCAGGTCTCCGGTGAATTCTTTTTCATGCGTGATCATTGCTTCCAGAGTTCCCATCCTCCATGGCTGTCTATCAAGGTATTTCCACTGCAACCGTTTTCCAAATTCTGTTGATTTCGATCTCCTCGTTGCCAGAAACTATGAGTTCCCCGGTAGGACTCTGGTGAACTCTTTTTCATGTGTGATCGTTGCTTCCAGAGTTCCCATCCTCCATGGCTGTCCATCAAGGTATTTTCACCGCAACTGTTTTCCAAATTCTGTTGATTCCGATCTCCTCATTGCCAGAAACTATGAGTTCCCAGGCAGGTCTCCGGTGAACTCTTTTTCATGCGTGATCGTTGCTTCCAGAGTTCCCATCCTCCATGGCTGTCTATCAAGGTATTTCCACAGCATTTCTAGGGCTTTCCTTCTTTACTTTTTGTTTGGTTGCCTCATAAAGTAGTTGTCTCCTTAGAAACACTACTCAACAGAGTTTAAATTTATACTGTTCATACGCAGTTAAGTAGAGAGACAAAAGAAAAGTGATTGATTACTTTTTTCTTGGCAACCAAACAGAAGGTAAAGAATATTTTATTGAATTTTTTCTTGGCAATCAAAAAAAATTTTTGATTAGTTTTTTCTTGGCAACCAAACTCATACTTGTTACTGTTGTTGTTACTGCAGCCGTAATTACCATGTATACTCTGTCTTCATATTTTTATTCATTATGAAGGATTTTGTTATTGAGGCACTGAGATCTATTGCGGAGTTGTTGACATATGGCGACCAGCATGACTCGTCCTTTTTCGAGTAAGACTTCTTCATGTTTAATACCTACTTGAGTCTTGTTTGTGGTTTTTGAACTTTCATGTCATACATTCTCCTTGCAGGTTTTTCATGGAGAATCAAGTTATGGGAGAGTTCATACGTATACTAAATATTAGCAAAACAGTTACTGTTTCTCTTCAATTACTTCAAACAATAAGCATTTTGATCCAGAATCTAAAGAGTGAACATACCATATGTAAGTTGTTTGTTGAAGAAAGAACCATATTTTACAGGTCCTTAGTCCTTGTAGTTGATTCTAACACTGTTGAATTATTTTATTGATCTTGTGAAACATTTGCAGACTATATGTTCAGTAATGAACATGTGAACTACCTAATAACTTATTCATTTGACTTCCGCAATGAAGAACTACTTTCTTACTATATATCATTCTTAAGGTTTGTTTTCTCTTCCATTAGTGATCCTCCTCACTATAAGTGAATTTTGTATGTACATTTTGTTAATTTCCTAACTACTAAGTCTTGAAAACTAGTTGTTAACAAGTATTTCAATTGCATGTTGTGCGTGAAGAGCAATAAGTGGAAAGTTAAACAAGAATACAATTTCTCTGCTTGTAAAGACTCAGGATGTAAGTTTTTCTCTTTTATATATGGAATATGTTGCCCTGTAAAAATGTGCTTTATTTGTATTTTAGCCCCCACTAAAAACTGCTGTCTCTCTTTCTTTTTATCTCTGCCTCTATCCTTTGGTGTGACATTTATTTTTAATTTGTTTTCTAGGAAGAAGTAGTTTCTTTCCCATTGTATGTTGAGGCAATACGATTTGCTTTTCATGAAGAAAGCATGGTTCGCACTGCAGTGCGTGCACTAACACTAAATGTTTATCATGGTGGGTTTCTATTTTTCTATTTTTTTCCTTGTCTTTTCATTTCCTATTATTACCTTCCCAAACGCATTTATCTATTAGTGCAAAGAATTTTATATTCTGATTCATCTTTTTTGGTTCAGTTGGAGATGATTTTGTCAATAAATTCGTTACTACCGCCCCTCATTCTAATTATTTTTCAAACTTGATCTCATTTTTTCGGAGCAGTGCATCAATTTAAGCAAATTGGTTTCTGAACGTCCGAAGTAAGTGTCTGAGTAATAATCTTAGTGTGAAAAGAACTGAATGCCTTTTAATTCCTAACATATATAGTTTTGTGACCAATACAGAAACCCATGCTCAGAGTCGATCTCTGCAATACTTTCTACAGTGGATGAAATTGAGGACAATCTCTAATATTTTAGTGATGTTGTCTCTACTGGAATTCCTGATGTTGGGAGGTTAATAACATACAATATTTTGCAGCTTTTGATATTTCCTTTATTGTTTCCAGCTCTTCGAATAGATGCTGATAGTGTACGAAACTTTTTCCTTTTTACTTTTTTTTCTTCATTCTGGATGCTGTAAGGAAAAAAAATTTGGCTGTTGGGGTATTTTTGTGATGAAAGTTGACCTCTGATTTATTTGGATGCTGCTTGTTGTTCTTTAATTTTTTTTTACCGTTTTAATACAGAATATGAAGATTGGTGCAGTCACTTCTTTGTATCTACTTTGTTGCATCTTGCGCATAGTGAAAATCAAGGATCTGGCAAACACCATTGCTGCAGCTTTTTTATATCTGCTAGAGGCTTTTGCTGCAAATTTTGAAGCTAAACTCAATGGTAAAGAATATTTTATTGAATTTTTTTGGCTGTTAAAACGGCAAAGTTTTACATTCATCGATTGCTGAGTCAATGCTTGAACTCTCATTGATTGCAGTTCAACGGCTCAATACTTTGGTTGGTTCTCGTCGAAGGATAAGTATGAGAACTGTGATCAATCCAGCAGTCATGAAGAAATTTGGTTCATTCATTAATCATTTTATGTTCTATACATATCATTGTTACTTCTCTTTTGTTTTATGTGATGTAAAGGAATTATTCTGTAATTTGCATTTTGCACGGAACTTGTAAGGCTATGCTTAATGATTTCTTGATATAATGATAAGCCTTGAGAATTTCTATTTCTCTCTTTCAAAAGGAAAACTTTATAAGAATTGTGGGAAGGTAATTTCTCATTAATTTGTTATTTTGTTAAGTTCCGATATTTGGTAATTGTAGATACTAGATACAATATGAAGACATAATACAAAAATGATATGAAAGAGGTTACCATTTGGGATTTTAACAAAAATGCAATAAATATAAAAATTTTAAATTTTAAATAGGACTTTTATCGGCACTTTAAAGTGCCAGTAAAAGCTTTTAAATTTAAATTAAAATTCAATAAATATAAAAATTTTAAATTTTAAATAAGACTTTTACTGGCACTTCTTTTTACTTTTAACGGCATTTAAAAGCGTCGGAAAAAGTTATGCCGAAATTTATAAAACTTGTACCGGCATCGAAGTACATAACCATTGGCAAACCTTTACCAGTATTCACCTAGCCGACGGTTAGCCGACGGTCAAGAAACCACTGGTAAGGTTTTTACCGACGGTTGTTATGTCAGTACCGGTAAAATTCAATTATCTTGTAGTGTGGTTTGGTTCATTGGGTTTGGGTGTCAACTGTCAAGGGTCCATGATTATGATTTTGGGTTTGTTCGGAATTTGGAGTATGCCTAACTATTTGTGTTGAGGCTTGAGCTCTCATGAAGGAGCCCAATTCACATTGTTGAAGGACCTTACATCCGTCCGCAAATTGGGCTTTTCTTAAAATACTAACTGGCTCATCATATGATTATCCACTGACAGCTAAGAAGAATATCAATATCCGTATAGATCTCCAGCTGGATGTCTAATATTCCTTGGTTAACCAAAATATGTATGCACACTCTTCTGAGTATCCTTTTATAGAAGGCCGGTATGGTTTCTGTGTGTTTCTTACATCCATCACCATTAGTCAGCTACGGCCATGGTAGTAGTTCATGTAATCACTGAAATCTTAGAAATATACAGTCTTTGCAAAAGCAAATCATAGCTATACTTGAACAATGCTATGGAGAGCAGTTAAATCTCTTACACCGAGACTGATCGCAGCATATAATAGAAAAAGAAAAACTAGCTTCCAGAAGCTGACGAAGCTAGGAATAGACCCACAAGGCTCGGTAGGGCTCCACGATAGGCGTTATATAAAATCAAATCTACGCCTCGAACCATTATTTAGATATATATATATATATATATATATATATATATATATATAAAAGCGAACCAATTTTGGGCTTTTAATCTTTTACATATATACAAACCAATTTAAACTTTTAATAGGTAACACATATACAAGCAAACAAATCGTAGGCCTTCAATCCTTTACGTACGTATGCTTACGTGCACGTACATAAGGCTTGAAGCTTATATATAAAAGACTTATGAAGGAAGCCGGATGCTGATTTTCACCTTTTACCATATATGCGTAATAAGCAAAAGTATGCGCCAAAAAATATAATCAATTAGCCGATTCGTCTCGACATTTTGTCAAAATTTCAGCACCAGTTCTAGTGATTAGAACGGTATGTTCAAACTGTGCAGCAGGGCTACCATCAGCTGTTAAAGTTGTCCAGTTGTCAGGCCATGTGACACACTCGATACCTCCCGGTGTAAGAATTGGTTCTGCAGTAAAAGTGCGGAATACGCATCAATATACATACATGAACTTATAAAAGAAAGATATTCTATGATAGAATCAGTTAAGAAAAGCCAAAGCTCCTACCCAGTGTATAAATGTTAAGAAAGGACATTGGAAGTGCCATGAGCAAGATGTAATCTAAATGTTACAAGTAAAATAGTTTAAACTCCACTAAGAGCGTAATCGAGTCGAGTCAAGCTCGAGCTCGACTCGACTCGAAAACTTGAGGTTTAAAACTCAATTCGAACTTGATCAAACTTTGTTTTTGAAATTCAAACTCGATTCAATAAAATACTTGAGCCACTCAAGCTTAATTTGATAGACTCAATTTATCAATTTTCAATAATAAAATGGTAAATTAATAATAATACTAAAAATATATATTTAAAAAAGCTAGATTAGGCTTGTGAACCGCTGAAACCAAGTATTAAAATACTTGAACTCGACTCGTTATTCAAGTAGCTCGAGATTAACTCAAAAATAAATGAATCAAACTCGAATAATTATCGAATGGAAGTCGAATACCTTACAAATAACTTATTTCGTTTACAACCCTGGACAGGCTAGACTTCACCATGAAAACTTGGCAACTAACCATTCACTTTATTGAACAATCTGCCTAAACCACAATCTTGCTGACTGCAGCCATTTATGGAGACGCTGATAAAATTCATAATTTTAAGCATCTTGTACTTTCTAGAAGTTTCCACAAATAGTTTTAAAATTCTTAGTATGTGCTTTAGTGTGGCATCCTTACATTTAAGGCAAACCCAATGCACAAGACTTCCATATTATGAGATTTGGGAAAGCTCATATATATATAATATATATATATAGCCTTCCCTCCATATCCCCACATAAGTAAATATCCCCACATAAGTAACCAAAATAATCTGAAAAGTTCGAAGACATTGAACAACTGGTCCAAATATCTCCTACACATGCATTGCATTATAGCTATTAATTATATAACACAACTTGTAAACAAAGTTGAAATCATGCTCACCAATGGTAAATGTTTGACCTTCAACCATGACACCAGGACTTTCATTGCCTGTCAAACAATACATAATTACATTTAGAAAAGTTTTAGACAAAACGAATCTGCCCAAAACCTACATCCGTATGTTGTCAATGTCAACAAAAAAGAAAAAAAAATCAACTTAATGTATATGTAAAAGTTGGATGCAACTGCCAAATATATAGCAGAATATATCTCCTTGGAAGTTGCTTAATAGCCGAAAGGACCCATGCTGTCTCAAGTTTATATTTATACATTCAATACAAGTCTTGAAGAGCAATTTAAAATAATTTAGGCTTTTCTTTTTTAGCCATAACAATGCAAAGTTTGGTGGTACATCAAAAAAGGAAAAAAATCCTTAAAACATTTAAAGAATACTTACGGTGATGCAATATTATTGGTTCAGAATGAAAAACAGTCCCAACACCATGCCCAACAAAACGCTCCACCACTCCATAACCATATTTTTCAGCATGCTCACTGAGATTATGGTAAAAGAATATATGGTTAAAATGGTCAGGAAGGTTGAGGAAACCATTCAACATTTCACATATAATCAGAGAATGGTGTTAATGACAAGTTCACACTATCAAGTCACTTTATGCAAAGCATTAGGCAAAAGTATGCTTAAGCTATATCAGACTAAACTTGTTCTTCATGGCATATAATTATAAAGACAAGGGGCAAAAAGACTAGATAACCAACAATTATCTATACTAAATGCCAATTATTTGAATTTTTTTGCTTCAATTATGTTACTTAGAACTAGTAAGTTATATAACCAACAATTATCTATACTAAATGCCAATTATTTGAATTTTTTTGCTTCAATTATGTTACTTAGAACTAGTAAGTTATAATGTGTTTAAGTTTTCCATCTAGTTAAGTTGAATAAGTTGTAACACTAAGAAAATAACTCCTGACCAGTTCTCATAGTTTAACTGGCATCTGTGCATCAGCAATTTTCCAGGCAAGATTATCATTTTTTTTATTGTACACAGAAATCTCTATTCCTTTCTAGCCCAAAACAATAAAGAGAAAAGGTAGAGAGAGGAAACCTTATTCTTTTTCCGATTTTCTTTAAACTAGCACCATCTTTGCAAACAGCTATGCCTTTCTCCATGCACTCCTCAGTTACCTTTGAAAAAATGTAAGAATGAATACAACAAGTCAATTACATCAGTAACATTGTTAATAAGCTATAATTTAAAATTAATCATAGTCCACAGATAGATGGTTATTTCTTAAAGTCCAAAAGTAGCAAAGCAGGATTTCTACAAACAAGTTCAAATAGATATCACAAGCTCTTCAAATAATAGTACAATTAGAATTCTGGACATCCTTACAAATCATAGTAAAACTTACTTTAACAAGGCGCTTAAGGGCACCACTAACATCTCCACAGAGAAATGTCTTTGATGTGTCTCCATGATAACCCTAAGAACCAAAAGATATGCCATGGAAAAAAGAAAACATTGTTAACAAGCCTCCAGACAACCTTTATATCACAGGTAACAAGCCTCTTACTGCTACTGAGAAAACAGTAATACAATTTTGTCTTATTAAAGCAAACATATTATATTCCCCTCTACATTTTCAAATGACCAGTTTCTTCAAGAAATCTTGAATAAGACACTTAGGATGGGTTCAAAAACATACTGTTCACATCCAATGGATAAGATAGCTTCATTCAGAAACTACCTGATAAAATTAACATGTATACACTCTTAACTGTGAGGATTTATTTGATCTCCTTTCTCTTCTCACTGTTTTCCTTTTTTTTCTCCAAACAAGGAAAAAAAAAGAAACAACCTTCTCTTATAGGTGAGACAGATAAAAGGTAAAAAATGGCCTATTTTTTCCCAACTCATCATGCTTTAGCCTGCTTTAGATTCTGGAACATTGCACTATGATGAGAATGATCAGTGAACTGAAACAAACAAATGATAAGATTGATTCCTAAGAGCATCAACAATACATTTTAAATTAGGGACATACATTTAGGTAGACTGTCACATCAATATTTATTATGTCTCCATTCTGCAACAAAGAGTCAAAGACAAGCATTAGTGATATAATATATTAGCAACATGTACAAACATGCATGCCCAAACACCAACCTGTAGCTGGCGCGAATCAGGTATTCCGTGGCACATACACTCATTAACTGAAGTACAAACACTCTTAGGAAACCCACCATAGCCAAGAGGAGAAGGATAAGCACCCGCCTCGATTATCATCTGGTGCACAGCTTTGTCAATTTCATCTGTGGTCACTGATGGCTGATAAGATTTAAAAAAATAAAATGGTAATGAGTGCATGTACTTGAACAGCACTGGCAGTTAAAATGATTTTAGAGAATATTTAGTGCTTAAAAGAGATTAACCACAACGATACATTAGCATATTCATTAATAAGAAAAATATACTACCAAAAATAACCAAGAAAAAGGAAAAAAGAATGTTAACAGCTTCAGATAAACAGGAAAATTTCACAATTCTTCTGCAGTTAAAAAAAATGAGGGGAAGTAGAACAAAAACAGAAAAAAAAAATTGTAATTTCTTACCCTAACTAATGTCCCTGCATAGTCTAAGACGCGAGCAGCAAGCTCACATGCAGCCCTCATTTGAGCAATGCCTTCAGCATCATGAACCTGATGCTCGCTAGAAATTTCGGGCAATATATTTGAACTTAAATAAGGAGGTTTTGGTATGTAATCAGGGACAGGAAGACGTGGTGACACCTTACCACGCCTCAAAGGTGGTCTTCTTCTAAACTTTGTCGTACTCTGAAGTTCACGCTCTCTGCATATGATTGAACAATCTCATAGTCAATTCAGTAAGCAAAATGAATCAACTTCAAACTTACATACTAAGAATCATAATGGTATGAAGCAATTTAAGTTTCCCACAACAAGAAAAAGTATTAATTTTTATCGTATCAAGAAAATAATTTACTCGTGACCTTATTGTTAATTAGAGAGTGAACCAGAGTGAAGAAAGGGACAAGGGAAGCCATATTTCTGGCTTCAACCTTAGAGCATCAAAACAATCAACTTCAATACACTATTGGGCAAATATAGGATGGACGACTAAGCACCCGAATCTGCACAGCATTTTCCCCCGAAAACAATGCAACTTAATCTCCATCGTTAAGTTGCTTTGGAAGTAGCAGAGCATCAAATTGAAAGGATTAAATAATTACGGTATTTTACAGCAAATGCATAATTTTTTATAACCTGTATCTACCATTCAACAACTCCACATTTAAGTAAATCTCTTTCATGAAGTATGACCAATTTGACATAGTTCATAGTATTAAACGCTAACACCAGAAGAAAAAGAGAAACTTTCATACAAAAGCGACAACTTTATAATGCATCAGAATAAGAATACCAAACCTCCTTATTCTCATGGCCTCTTCCAAACCTGATACCCTCTTGGAATAGACAACCAGCTTATGCTGAGAACACTGTTTCCCTGAATGGTTAAAAGAACACGGCGTTGCAGAAATAAGAATATACAACCATCATTTTTGCGTAGTGCTAACTGATTAAGTAACAGAGATTGAGGAAAGTCAAACCATAGAGAGGAGAAGCAGAGAAAGTGAGTAGGAAACCCATGAATGGGGCTGATTTTGATGATGATGACGACGACGATAACAAGTGTTGATCATGTAATGAAGATGAGAGTTGTGAAGACAGCCCATGGGAGACTGAAACAGAGAAACCCATTTCCAGAGCTAACAAGCTTTTCAAGATAACGCTTCACAGTCACACACAAATCACAAGGGTAAAGGGTTCATGGGTTTTCTATTTGTCTTCTCAAAATCTTTCTTTTAAAAAAAAGCAGTACACAAACACAATTGGCAAACCGGGATCTTTATTTTTTGGTATTTTTGTTAATGGGTTGGGGCAACACAAGAAAGGCCTCTTTTATTATGGACTACTAGCAACCCCAATAGGAGTCCACAGTTGTTCTCTGTCGGCCCACCTTCTTTGCGGTGCCGGCGAAGACTAGAAAAACTCTGTTTTTTCTGGACCTTTCTTCTTCTACTTTTCTTCTTCTTCTTCTTCTTCCTCTTCCTTTTTTTTTTTTGTGGATATGGGAAATTCAGCAGATCTGCAGAAGAGATTAACCAACGACATAACAGTTGTCTCTTGGAAATGAAATACCAATCCTATCAGCCTCAAGTTGTAAACGAATACAAACAGGAGGCGTTTCTAAGACTTCAAAAGCAACGCAGGAATCAGCTCCTCTCTTTGCCAGGATGTCCGCACACATATTAGCTTCTCTGAAAATGTGGCTGAACTGCACTTCCCCCAGCTGTTGAAGGAGTAACCTGCAATCAGGAATAATACCACTGTAAGGATTTCTCGACCTTTCTCTGCCTTGTAAGATATTATATCAGAAATTAGTTTAAACGATAGAAAAAGCTAGGGACAAACATGCACGTGTGAGTATATTCCTTCTACCACTTGCTATTACAATTTGCTCACTGTTTTCCATGATATCATCTTTCTCTTATAAATTTAAAACTTGGCGTCCTCTTAATCTATTAATTCACTTAGAAAAGATATTACGTGCGATCCCGTAATTTTCAAGAATTTGTCAAATACATAAGCATTAGATTAGATCTGAATCAGTTAGCATTAAGAATCAAATTTGATGTACCCAAAGGAGTATATTAAGAAACAATGAAATTCTTTCTGAAAAATTGTTGAAACCAATCAATCATAATTTAGAACCTCAATAAATGTTGACGATGGAAATCAAGAATTGATGCAGAAGGAAGTGACATTTTATTGGAAAATGTAAGATGTTAAATATTGCTGTTATTGGACATGCAAAATTGAAGAACCTTAGTAAGTGAATTATTGTTACGATCAGGATCGATCACCACCACAAAAGTGAGCTATAGTGCCAAATCCAGGACGACAAGTGGTACGGGGCAGATTCGCCCGTCGCATGGGAATTGATTGTGACTTGTAAGTAGGTCCATCAATTTTATACGAAGCTTCATCGATAAGGGAAAATTAATGGAAGAATCTAGGGGAATAGTAGTATTATATATCAATATATGAGAAGAATGTGATGCTTATTCTTTTTTTTTTTTTGGTTACAATGATGCTTATTCTTTGGATAAGAAGATTTTGGACCCTAGGAGAAGGCATAAGTTGCAGGCTAAATATTATTATTATTACGAGATGAAGATCAATGCAAAAGTCTAGAACTTTTACATCATGTTTGGTTAAAAAAAGGGAAAGAAAGAAGATAGAAGGAACAGTACAAAATGGATTTATTAATGTTATTAAGTTCATTAAGTTGCTTGAGAAATGTTATTTATTGGAAAATACTTTAGTATAAAGTTATACAATAAAGTTGTTCATCAAAACAAAAGGAAAAACACAATTAGAGGAGATTGAAATTAGAATTTTTCTTCTAGTTTTTGAGTTAATTAATAAGGTTAAAAGTTAAAGATCATAAACGTGATTTGTAAATTGATATTATATTGTATATATTTATAATAGTCAAAAGGAGTGAAAATAATTTTTCTTTTTTTATTCAAATCATGTTACAAAATCACATTATAATATTATTTGATGTATATATTATATTATAAAAAAAAGGTCTAACGTGCATGTGATGTTGTACCATGAAATAAGAAAGATGTCCACATCATTATTATTGCATGATATAAGAAGGATGTCCACTCTTTATGAATCGAAACATTTAATTGATATGAGGTAAAAATTAGGTACATTGGTAACTTGCTTAATTAAAAAATAAATATTTGATTTGCCCTATATATAGTGGCAAGCATTGCCCGTTAGCTAGCAAAAGCAAATACTGAAACAATAACATATTTGGATCTTCTGGAGGTGTTTTAGTGCATTACCATCTAACTCTCTGTGAATTCCCAGCAGCTGCAAGCCTGCAACTTCCACAAAAACAGCCATAATTCTGGTGATAGGTAACCAAACCGTCATGAAGCCTCACGTTGCAGTCCTGCCAAGTGTTGGCTTGGGCCATCTCATTCCCCTCTTTGAGTTTGCTAAGCGCCTGGTGGTTCACCATGGCATGCGTGTCAGCTTTCTGGTAATTACCACGAATGCACCCTCAGTTGCAGAAGACCAACTCCCTTGCTCTCCTGGCCTCCCTCCCGACCTCCACATCGTCAAACTTCCTCCAGTCGATGTCGATAAAGTGCCCAGCCATGACAAGCTAGTCCTAACCCGGCTCTGTGTCATTACAGAGGAGAGCCTTCGGTTCCTGAAGTCGGTCCTCATTGCCCTAGGCAAACCAAAAGCTCTTGTTGTGGACTTATTCACTACACAAGCTTTTGATGTTTGCAATGAATTGTCAATCCCTGCTTACTTATTTTCTACTACATCTGTAGCTTTCCTTGCCTTCGTGCTATACCTGCCAAAACTTGACAGTGAAGTTGAGTGTGAATTCATTGATCTTCCCGAACCGATTCAGGTCCCAGGTTGTACTCCTGTACGGACTGAAGACTTGTTAGACCAGGTTCGGAACAGGAAGATTGACGAGTACAAATGGTTCTTCCATCATATGAGTCGGTTGCCGTTAGCCTCTGGGATATTTCTCAATTCCTGGGAGAATCTTGAACCTGTGTCAATCAATGCTATAAAAGAAAACCCCTTCTTCAAGCAGATACCAGCACCTCCTGTTTACCCGATCGGACCCTTGATTAAACAAGAAGAAACAAAAAGCACAAAAGATTTGGAGTGTCTGGAATGGCTGGACAAGCAACCACCTGATTCAGTTATCTTTGTCACATTAGGCAGTGGTGGGACTTTGTCAGTGGAGCAGCAGAATGAGTTGGCTTGGGGTCTTGAAATGAGCCAGCAAAGATTCATATGGGTGGTAAGGAAGCCAACAGATGCTAATGGCGCAGGAACATTTTTCAGCTCAGGGAGGGAAGTGAATGACCCCAAAGCTTACTTGCCTGAAGGGTTCTTGAACAGGACTCAAGGTGTGGGATTAGTGGTGCTATCATGGGCTCCTCAAGTCTCCATACTTGGTCATCCTTCTACTGGCGGATTCATATCTCACTGCGGATGGAACTCATCGCTGGAAAGCATAGCCCACGGCGTGCCAATGATAGCATGGCCTCTTTATGCTGAGCAAAGAATGAACGCGGCATTGCTAGTGGAGGATATTGGAGTTGCTGTTAAGCTAAAAGCGGAGGTAGGGCAGACAATTATTGGACGAGAAGAGATAGAGAGAGCGGTGAGGACGGTCATGGAGGGTGAAGAAGGGAAAGTTATTGGCAGAAGAGTTAAAGAACTGAAAGGAAGTGCTGCCAATGCGTTGGATTCTAAATGTTCCTCTTATGATTCGCTTTCTTGTCTGACCAAGCAGTGGAAGTCTGTGAAGCCAATATAGTTTCTCCGTCCCGTCCTATCAAGGATAAGGAACCCTTAGGAGGAACAACTTGCATAAATTGTCAGTCTGCAAATTATTAAGTGTCCGATCAACATAAAACCCTAATAAATAGTTTTTTCTTTTTTAAATCACAGTGTGCAGGGATTACATTGAATGTGACGGAGATTTTTGTCAGCACAACGTGGCTTAAGAAAAAGTGATCCACTGTCACTCTATCACTCTGTGCTTTGCATGGAGAGATTAGGTAGCCTCATTGAACAAGCCATTTGTAATGGATCTTGGAAACCGGCTGTACTGAGTAGAGGAGGTCTGGGAATTTCTCATTTGTTTTTTGCAGATGTTCTCTTTCTGTTTGCTAGAGCTTCTACTTCACAGGCTCAAGTTATTAAGGAGGTTCTTGATAAGTTTTGTGCAGCTTTGGAGCTAAGGTCAATGTAGCTAAATCTAAAATATTTGTCTCTCCTAAAGCCCTACCTAGGAGTGGCCGTTTGGTGAATCGTGTACTAGGTTTTGGACTCACAAAAAAACTAGGGAATTATCTAGGAGTTCCTTTGATGCATGGGAGAGTTTCAAAAAAAAAAAACCTATCAGGATATTATTGATAAAGTTAATACCAGACCTAAGGGTGGCAGTCCAAGCTACTTAGCTTGGCAGGAAGGGCCACTTTAGTAAGTTCAGTCACTACTTCTATTCCAACTTATTCCATGATGACAAGTGTTTTGTCTAAAAGTGTCCTATTGATATTGGATAAACTTAATTGCAATTTTATATGAGGCGGATCAGAGGAAAAGAGAGGTGCTGCGCTTGTTAAATGGAAAGAGGTCTGTAAACCAAAAAAATTTAGAGGATTGGGTTACGCTGTATGGAAGATCATAATTTGGCTATGATACAAAAATTAGTACTGAGATTTATTAATGAACCGCATCATTTATGGGTACAGGCTATTAAGGCTAAGTATAAATTGGCCAATGATTATTTTCAGAAGATGAGCATGCAAAGTTGTGGGTTTCGATCACGTTCCTGGCAGTCTTTGTCTTCAAGATTGGAGTTACTGTGTACGGGCTTGAAGAAGAGGATTGGTGATGGCCGTAGTACTTTGTCTTGGAAGGACTGTTGGCTAGATCGGCCACTTATCTCCTAAACAAGTCTTGTCCTTGATAACATTAATCTCAATGCTATTGAGCAAGATTTTTTGAATGATAATGGTGAATGGAAAATTGATGCTTTGTCTTCATCTCTCCCATCTGAAATTGTTATGCAAATCATAGGAACTCCCACTTCTATGATAAGAAAGATGAGTGATAAATGGATCTGGAAACATGATTCAAGCGGTGAATTCTCATCGAAATCAGCATATACAGTGGCTATTCAAAGAGATTTAGTAGAAGATCATGGAGCTGGCTTTGGAAATTGCCAACCCCAAATAGATGGATCGATTTTTATGGTTGGTTGTTAAAGGTAGGCTTCTTACTAATAAGTTGTTGTTTCAATAGGATATGGCCATCTACACCATGCTCTCTTTGTGGTAATTTTGAAGAAAATATTCTGCATGCACTGAGAGATTGTCATTTTGCAAGACGGATTTGGGAGACTCTTAATCCTACTGATATGGCAAAGCCCATCTACGTTGGGCTGAGGCCCAACATACTAGATAGGCCGCCACGAGGCACAAAACCAGTCGACCATATGGCAGGTGGCGAGAGATATTGCGAGAACCCTCATTGTAGCATAGGTGAGAGACCTCTTTCACCAGTGCGAGGAACTCTGTCAACTAGCGACAGAGTATCTAATTGTCATCCGCATGTAGCCTGTCGCCCAACATGATAGGGCTTCCATCTGTGCTCTCCCGCCGAGTGACAGACCTCTGCCGCTGCCGAGACTGGTGTTGTTTGTGTCGTAGTAGGGAACAAATTCTTTTCAAAAAGATAAAATTGCCCTCTAGGTAATTACTTTATGATATTCGCCTATAAATAGGTCACATGCATTATTTTACTCTCTAATTCTTAATTTCTTGCTTTTACGTTTCCCAATACTCAAGAATCTTTAGGCTGACTTAAGCATCTGAGTGCCTACGCAGGGAACCACCCCCTGCGTTGCTCTGACTTTTCTTGTTTTACAAAAGCTTTTTGGAGACACGTAAAGAAAGAAGACAGACATTGACGTCAGCAATCATTTATTGTTGTTTTGTACAACAACTTTTCTTGTTTTACAGAAGCTTTCTGGAGACACGTGGAGAAAGAAGACAAACATTGACGTCAGCAATCATTTATTGTTGTTTTGTACAACATGAGTGTAAGGGTCGGGTATTTAAGCGTGCCGGGGTTCGAGCCTCAGAAAACGCGCTCAAGGCATTAATCCTGAGTTCTTTGAGAGCCTTGGGACAAAGTTGTGAGGTGCGTGACCGCCAAAGCGGACAATACGTTGAAATAGTGAGTGTTGGGTGATCGCCTACTCTCGCTATCAAGGCAAACCTGAGGCAATGAGGAAGCCTAGGGGATGCTCACCGACGGCCCACTGGAACGGGCGAGACCTTGATGTTGTAAGAGTAAACCTGGGGCGTAAGAGAAGACGCCAAGGGGATGCTCTTCGACGGCCTGGTGAGATGGGCGAGGCTTTTACAATTGGACCCAGCACATGCACTTTGAAGACTTTACAAGGAAAAAAGATCTCAAAGACTTGGAATGTTAACCACCTAAAGTTGTATTGGCAATAAGATAATTGTGTTCTTTTCCTTACTGCTTTATTGCTTTGTTTTCTTGTCGTTATTTTATACATTACTTCGCACAAATTGCAAATATCATATGATGTTATTGATTAACTTATGAATAAGAAGCCAGTTATTCATATTTTATGTCTTATACGGTGACGATTTAACTGATAAATGTGTTACAGGAATAATACTAACAAAAGCAAAAGCTAGCCAAATTAAAAAATCCCTAAGCACAAAAGGGTGCGAGACGGGTAAATAAAAGTCCCTAAGCGAAAAATACACAAGATTGGAAAATAAAAAGTTCTTAAGTACAAAAGGGTGCGAGACGGGCAAATAAAAAGTCCTTAAGCGACAATTGTGCGAGACGGGCAAATAAAAAACCCTTAAGCACAAAAGGGTGCGAGATGGGCAAATAAAAAGTCTCTAAGTGAAAAGTGCGTAAGACGGGCAAATAAAAAGTCCATAAGCACAAATAGGTGCGAGACAGGCAAATAAGCCCCTAAGCGAAAAATGTGTGAGACGGGCAAATAAAAAAGTCCCTAAGCACAAAAGGTGCGAGACGGGCAAACAAACAGGTCCCTAAGTGAAGAATGCACGAGACAGGCAAACAAAGTACACAAGTCCTAAAGCGAAAATGTGCGAGACAACTACAATACTCGAGTAAAAGTTCTTCTTTGAGCAGGCAGTAACGCTGTCTCAAAAGAAAAACTTGGGGAGCAATACATATGGCCAATATGACACATGACAAAAGGTATGCTTTAAAATATGATATGATTTTGGAAGAATGTTATGGCTTTATCAATAAAATACCTTTGTGACATACTACGTAGCATTATGGCTATAAAATGCTGAAATTTGAAGGAATATGATATGTCAAATTAAAATCGCATTGTAATAACATAGCGTGCATGTAAATAGTTTGCATTCTATCTTAAGCATACAAAGAAGAGAGCAACAAAAAGGAATGGTTTCTTTTATTAAAAGTAAATGAATTATTTAGAACTGTACATCGTTTGTACGAATTTCAATCAAAACGAAAAACAAAATAAAAGAGAAAAAGATCCTATTCAGTCTATTGTGAGGATTGAGTCGGCTGGCAAAGAAGGTGTTGTGTCAACACTAGGATCCTGGGGAGCTGGACTTGCAGCCTCCGAAGAAGGAACATCACTTGAAGGCCCTGCAATCGCGATAGTCGCGAAGTCTAGCACGGGATCGACAGGAGCAGAGTCGAAGATTTGAAGATCTTCGTTGTCTAACCCTTGCAATGCCTCTATAGGCTCGAGTTGGTCACGTGCCTTCTAGCCCCAACAGGTTTAGGATGATCACGGGCCTCAACAAGTTCAGGCTGATCACGTGGCCTGCGATGAGGCCAAAGACCCTCAAGATTTTCCAAACGATCCACGACCCCTGCCTCCAAATAATCTTCAGGATCTTTCGAGTCAGGCTCATATTCAGTCTAGGGAGGAGCCTAATAGAACTCAGCCTCTTTAGTAAATAACAACTTAGGGAAGGTCTCATTAGGCCTCTGCTTCTCTAGCCAAGCATGAGCAAGATAAAAGCCGTACTTGACGAACCACGCAGAATAAACTTGCTTCTTTTCGAAGCAGTCTTGAGACAGGCGGTATTCACGGACAGCTTTGGCTCGGACCCCCCTTTGTCGATTTAGCGCGTTCTGCATAACATAAATGGCCTCGTCCCGTTGCAACCTCATGGCCTCAAAATCTTGCATCACTTTATTATAAGCCTCTTGGTACCCCTGAAGAGAAGCAGGCTTTGCTTGTTCTTCCTTTAACTTCATATTGAGGTCCATATTTTGTCGTCTCAATGCCTCGTTGTCTCTTTTCAACTCGTCTACCTGGCTAGAAAGAGGGCAGAGTTGAACGACCTCGTTCTGAAGTGCCATGCACTTCTCCCGCAAATCATTTAGCTCCTTCTCAGCTCGCTCTCTTAAAGTCCGGTGCTGCGCATTGACAACCACCACTTGTTGAGCAGCCTAGCAAAATACGAAGAAAGTGATCAAAAATTCGAGCAGAAAAAGGTAAAATGTATGCACTCCAAAAGAAACTTGAAGCTCTTACCTTCATCACGAGATAATCGGAGGTATCCTCACCCATGGAAAGATTCTTGAAGATCTCTTTCTCATCGTGCGGGAGGAGAGTGCTCCATGCCAGACGAGAAGGTACCCCGGGATCCTCGATGTTGTCGTTATCATTAACGCCGAGGTAGGTTTGGAAGTCGTCTCCATCAACCACTCTTCCTCCGTCTACTTGGTAATGCCTGAGAGTTGGAGACGCTACCTTCGGCAAAATTGGCCTCGTAGACATAGCCTCTTCAATGTAAAGCCTCTTTCGATTCTTCCTACGAGACTTGCGAGGCACGCGTGCGCCTTCGGAACGCCCGAGATCACCCTTTGGGCAGCGGACTCACTCCTTTGTGACCCCGAGCTTTCCTAATCGTCTGACCTACGATCACGGATAAGGTGCGTCTTCCGTTTACCCCGTCCGGCTTCTTGCAGGGGGCGACTAGGCTTGCCGAAACTTAGAGGAGGAGGAGTAGGGGCGCGTGGGTGCTCTGGAACATGAGCCTCGACTCGAGGCTGTTTCCATGGCAGAGGAGCTTCCGGAAGGACTCCAGAGGAGGATACGATAGTTTGCCTCCTACGCATAGCAGCCAAGAAACTCATGTCTGCACAACACGAAAAGAAAAAGTTAGCACATCAAGTAAAAAGACGACAAACATGTGTGCGATAGTAAAAAGAATTATCATTAAAAAGACCTAGAATGTCGCCAAAGCCGTCTAAGTTAGCCAAGTTTTCATCCGATGGAAAGTCGTAGAAAGAACTCCCAAAGGCGTTGCCTTGGTTCCACTCGAAATCTTCCTCAGATGAATCACCGGCACCTCCAGGTGTTTCATTCCCTGATCTGAGAGAAGGTCCATCTACTAAACGTCCTACGGGGTTAGATGGTTCAACTACGAAAGCCACGGGCGGACGACTAGAACTGGAACCAGGAGTGTGTGAGGCTAAAGGAAGGTTTGACGAAATAGTTGGAGTTCTAGGGATGACTCCGCTTACCCCCCAACCAGCCGCTCTAATGTTCTTGGGAGTTAAAAAGGAAAATAAATTTCGCTCCCCGATAGAACAAATGAGTTGTATGAACTCGCCAAAGTGGTCCTTCAATCTAGCTAAATCGAACTTTTTCGAGCGTTTTGAGTGGTTGCTGGTATCACGATTCCATCTAGTACGGATTCTCAAATCACTTGGAATCTCAACAACGACCCACTCACTCTCGAATTTGTGCAATTTTTTGGGAAGGTCCAAAAAAATCTTATTGTGCAATCCGTCGACCTTTAATCTTTGAAGGGAAAATGTAACTAGCCCTTTTAACCCGCGGACTCTAAAAAATGCTCTAAGGAGGGGAACGATAGGAACGATGCCTAAATTATGGCATACTATTGAAAATCCTACTAATTGAGCCCATGCATGAGGATGAAGTTGGCACGGGACTATATCCTTATACTTAAGGAAAGCCAGACTAAACTCTGGTAATGGAAAACGAAAACCGAAAACTAAAGATGCCTTATGTACAGCTACACCGCTCCTAACCAAATCAAGTGAAGGTTCCCTATTGATTGGAAGTCTATATTGATAACCGGAAGGAAGGGGAAAGCGAGTGTTGATTTCTTCTAAGTCTGCGTTTGATAACTTACACTCAACACCGCCCCTTCTCAGTGTTTTAACTACGCGTTGAGAAGACATGACCAAGGACCGATTATGTAAGGAGACAAGTGACAAGCGACAGACCTAGGACTTGCGGGAGATCCAGGGATGCGGGAGACCTAAGACAAATACGGGAGATAGCAAAATGTAGCGACAGGTTAAATAAATAAGTAAGCGAAAGACTTACTGTGTGAGAAGAGAGACTAGTGTTCGCGAAAGGTAAAAGTTTGCGGCAGACTAAAGTCGCGATAGAGTTGGTGAGCACGGAAGAGTGCTAGAACAAAGGATTTCTTGCGAGATTCTGGTGAGCTCCTGTTGTTTATATAGTCGCGATAGGGAATGCGAAGCGTCGCGACCACCTGCAGTGTTTCACCTTCTGATCTGCAAAAAATACCAGAAAAACAACAAAAAATCAGGAAAAGACTATAATGTCCTAGACCCAAGTATTTATACTCTCTTTATTGGAAAAATCCAACAAGAGAGTGGAGAGCAATTGATATGGCAAAGCCCATCTACGCTGGGCTGAGGCCTAACATACCAGATAAGCCGCCACAAGGCACAAAACCAGTTGACCACGTGGCAAGTGGCGAGAGATATTGCCGGAACCCTCATTGTAGCATAGGCGAAAGACCCCTTTTGTCAGCGCGAGGAACTCTGTCACCTAGCGACAGAGTATCTAATTGTCATCCGCGTGTAGCCTGTCGCCCAACGTGACAAGGCTTTCATCTGTGGTCTCCCGCCAAGCGACAGACCTCCGCTGCTCCCTAGACTGGTGGTGTTTGTGTTGTACTAGGGAACAAATTCTTCTCAAAAAGACAAAATTGCCCTCCATGTAATAACTCTATGATATTCGCCTATAAATAGGCCACAGGTATTATTTTACTCTTTAATTCTTAACTTCTGGCTTTTACATTTCCCAATACTCAAGAATCTTTGGGCTGACTTAAGCATCGGAGTGCCTCCGTAGAGAACCACCCGCTGCGTTGCTCTGACTTTTCTTGGAGACATGGAGAAAAAAGATAGACATTGACGTTAGCAATTATTTATTGTTGTTTTGTGCAACAACTTTTCTTGTTTTACAGAAGCTTTCTGAAGACACGTGGAGAAAGAAGACAGACATTGACGTCAGCAATCATTTATTGTTGTTTTGTGCCACAACACTTGCTAATTGTTGGACAGACTTTTTTTGGCCATCTAGTAAATGAATGGCTTTTTGCAAAACCTGAAGAATAACAGAGGATTGTTGCTTCAAAATATTGACCGGCGCTGCATATTCATTACATCAATTTGGAGAATATGGACGAGACGTTGTTCTCTGTCCATGGGGTCGGGCTTTCCTCTTCTTAATAATTTTGATTATTTTTATCTCTAATATATGGATGGGTGCTGAAGAGTTGCAGGAAACTTTTGGCAAATCGTTAGTTCATAAACAAGACTTGGAGCTTATTAGTTAGGTTGCTTCTCCTTTTGGCTAGGTGAAACTAAGTACAGATGGTGTGGTGAAGGGAAATCCAGGGAAGGCTGGAGCTGGGGGCATCATTCGATCTCATGCTGGTACATGGCTGTCTGGTTTTCAAGCTAACCTAGGTATTTGCTCAAACACTGTTGCTGAGCTTCAAGCACTCAAATTGGGACTGATCCTGGCATGGTCTAAGGGGTTTAGATCTGTGATATGTGAATCAGATGCTAAGGTGGTGGTTGATTTAGTTAAGCTGGCTGATTTGGAAGTTCATCCCCATGCTTGTATTATTGCTGATATGCATGGAATGTGCAGATCAAACATACTTACAGAGAGAGTAATTTTTGTGTAGACAAGCTTGCTAAACTAGCTTGTGATCTTGAAGTGGACTTTATCAAGCTGACTGGTCTCCCTTGCCATCTCCATGGCCTAATTGCTGCAGATGCACAAGGCGTTCCTTTTCCTCGTGGTTTTAAATTTTAGTTTTCTCTTTACTACTCTTTCTCATGTAACCAAAAAAAAAAAACTTTTCTTGATTGGTGTTTATACAAAAAAAAAATTTAACTCGATAAAAATTTACATACGAAATTTTTTGTTATAAATAGTTGTTATTCAAAAACTCAATAAAACCTTATATTATTGAGTCAACTCTTTGAATTAAAATTATTAAATAATTGTTACAATGATATATCATTATTCTTAGAATGATTGGATGACTTGGATATGCACTTAAACTTTGTAACATGTTACATCTCTTAATCATTTTAATGAAGAAACTGTCCGCCAGCTTTCTTTATTTTATATATATATGTATATATATAGACAAACGTGTAGCATGAAAACTTTGTATGTAGCCATTTACCGTATTGATGTGTGCTTTGATAACAAAGAATGTCTTACTTACCATATATAGCACTAGCTTAATTAGGCTCCTCATATTAAATACCAAGTCATTTTTTCCTAGAATGTCATTTGTTAAGAAATTAGTGATCATTTGTTGAAATTTGAGAGTATAATGTATACATTGAAGTTTGAATCTCAAATCTATGGAATCATGCATGATATATATATATATATAATATATATATATATATATATTTATATACTGAAACTCGTGTACACTTTAAATATAAGGATATAACCATTTGAATAAATGATTAACGTTAACTCGAGAGGTCTTCGATCCCAATATTTATTTTTCCCAAGGAGAAAGGTGAGGGAGTCGAATTTGTTTAAGCTCCCCTTTAGACCCCCTGGGCTTCATCCGTTGTTTTTTGTGTTCGATGTGAGGACGAGATCCAAAGATCAGGACTTGTATGCTCTCTCAATTGGGCCATGGGCCCATAGGGAACCAAAATATGAGGAATGGAAACTTGATGTGTTCATAAGGAAACATAGTCAAATACGTGGAACTGAACTTGAAGTAGTAGATGAATTTCAAAGAAAGTGAGAAGCCAAGAATCATGTCATGTGGGCGACAATTTATTTGGAACTTACGTGGAACATTCATGGAAAATTCTTACTCATTCAGACGAAATCATGAATAGATCTTCCCTTGATTACTTAAAGTCTTAAAATAAAAATAAATAAAAAATCCTAAAAGAATCAAATCTTTATGTGCTTTTAAATTCTTATATGTTTCCACCTAGAAGTTGTCAAGTAATTAAGGGAAAAAATGTCAATGATCTCATGTGGATTTGTGAGTGATTAGTGATTAAGTATCGTGCTATGAATTTCATTGAAATACCAGCTTTGACTGCAATTACACATGTTGATACGAACCTCCGGGTTTTGACATTTTTTAGTAGAAAATTAAAAGCAATGTCAACAGTATTTAAGTATGCAACAGGCAGAAACCCATTGCCTGTTAATCATATAATATAGCTGTTAATCATATAATATAGCATGTTTGCATTATTCTACTATAAATGAACCATTTTTCGATTAAGAACTTGCCTGTATAATTACAAACCAGAAAGTTAAATGAAAATTACAAAGGGGAAGTGATTTGTCAGAATGTACGAGCTGCATTTTGCATCAGACCTCAGAGTCATGTACCATATAAACACATTAGTCTTGCATTCACTCTCTTTTCGGATGGTAAAGATTACCTCACCTCCACCAGACTTGATCATGTTCGGTACTCCCCTGATTAGGAATATATAGTTTTCTTTTCCAAGTTGTTTAAACTATGTAACAAAATCTAAATTAATGGTTAAAGCCTCTGGTCACCACTAGCACAAACAATTAACTGGGGAAAAGAGGAAACAAGAAAAGATTTCAAATCTCTGGCTTCTATATCCTCTTACAAACTTTATGGTGCAAGACCTGATTGTTGATTTGCAGCATGAATAATATTTAAAGATTCCTTACAACACTTCCTAGTTGCCACCAACCTTTATCGTCAACATATACAGTACCAAATTAAGATCTTAATCTTAGCGTTGATATTAATATAAAAATATTGAGATTCGAATTTAAAAGATATATTTGCCCAAATCTTCATTCACCCCCAACCAAACGAGTTAAGATGATGTTTCGAGGCCTAACTTGCTTTTAAGGCAGGTAAAAAGTATAAGAACATGTCATGAAAGGCCAAATTTCATCTTCATATTGGACAAAGACAAATCCTGCCTTGCTAACATTTTTGAAGGCAAAGGTTCTCTCTTTGCACACCTAATTACTTGCACTCGCCCTCTCTGGAATGAAGCATAGTTTGTCAAAGAAATCAACTTGGAGATATTTTGGGGAAAGCAACAACAGAAGAAAGCTACTAAGGGCTAACATGAAATTAATTAAAAAACAGTACAAAAAGACATGGACAGAACATATTGACAGTTATCCATTTTAATTTCTTTCCCCTTCTTTTTCTTGGAAGAAATGTGTTACATTACATCTAATTTCAGCTTTCTTCAGCTTTTTGTCTTGTAATATACAATTAAACTTTTAGGACTTGCAACTACACCCCCATGTCCTCTTCCCTCTTTCTTTCCCTCCTACACCCCCTAACATTCACAGAATTCCCAGAAAGTACAAAATTACAACAAAAAGAAAAGAAAAAGGAAAATTTGGTAATGTTACAAAGCATCGATTACCCTTTGTTTCTTGCTACACTCTAATTCCAGCAACTCCATTTCTCTGGTCCTTTTTCCATTACATCCACCCAGACCAGTATTTTCACTGCCGGGTATTTTGAATATGTTGACGCCAAATAGCCTGACCATTTGCACTGGCCCAACTGGGTTCTCCAAACCCGTACCCAATCCGGTTCTTGCCTTCCAGTCTATGTAAAGCTGCTTCTCCGGCCCTGTTGATCTCTGAAAGCTAACAATGTCACCGGCTTTAAGGTTCTTCTCCTTAACAAAGCGGCTCCACCCTTTTGTTAAGACATAACTTTGGCTGCTATTCCAGTAGGAATACCTAAACCTCCACACTTTGCCCGTCACATCTTCGAAGTTCAAAAGAACTCCTTTCGAAGAAGCACTACCGCTTTGCAAAGGGAAGTACTTCTCCGCATGCTGCTTGGGTATTACAAGTCGGTTCAACTTCCCCACATCGCTTGGGGTTACAGTTTTTTCGAAAAGCTGATCACGCGCTTTCATCTCAACGCCAAAGGAACCAAACCCAGCGTCGTTTCTGGCAACACGTTTCCCATTCCCATCGATGCCGTAGCTTCTCCGGCTCTGCTCAAGCTCATCATTGTAAGTATGCTTACGCAACATGTCAACGATTTCAGCCTTGGAATGTGCATTGAGGAAGGCAACTTCGATGTCATCTTCCTCAGATTCTTGGAGGTGTTTGAAGTTAGTCACGGCATCACGACCCCGAAACCTTTGAGCAGCTATGTCATAGGCTTTGGCAGCCTCATCTTCTTCATTGAAAGTTCCAAGCCATACCCGTTGGTGCTTCTCGTATATCTGAGCACCCCATCGGCCGTTGGGTTGAGGAACAACGCCTTTGTACTTGGAAGAAGGGAGCTTTCTCGATTCAGCTTCGACCCCAGCTTCAGAATCCACAATCACGCTGGTTCCACTTCCAACCCGGCAGAGAGAGTCTGGAGACTTGGTAACCGGAGGCACAGGTGATATATTTGATGGAGAAACGGATATAGACAAGGAATCACTAGTTGTGCTTTCATCTACGCAGCTTCGATCCATTTTTCTTTCTAGCTTTCGGGTTGTACAAACACGAAAAGGAGAGACAGAGGATGTAGTTGTAGTGGAACAAGGTTTGTATCTGAGTCGTTTATTTTGACTAGAAAAGGTTCATGAAAAGAGAGTTGTGAGTTGGGTTTGTTTGAAGGTTTGTGTGGTGATGTGTTGTATATTTATAGGGGATAGTTAATTATTCTAAATTCAATTATTAATTTAATTATTATTTCTTGGGTCTGTATGGTGAAATACAGTAATGAGATATGGGGATGTGTTAAACAAAAAAAAAAAGAGATATGGGGCTGTGGGTTGTGGTGGGTCAACCCAAGGAGAGGGGAAGGGATGGTAAGGAACCAGGAAGATTCATGGACAGAGAAAAGAGAGATAAAAAATAAAGGACAAAAGGGAGACAAATTATAGACAAACATGATCCGAAAATCATCTAAATTAAAATTTAATAAAAATTATGTATAATAATATAATAAAAATTTACAAAATTATATTTGATATATATATATATAGATATAAATTTTATATGAAATTTTTACAATTTGTACGATACAAATACAAATTACGCACGTAACGACGACAGATGTAGAAAAATGTTGCAGAACTAGTAAAATTTTATTTTGGGGTTGGGAGAGGGGAAAGAATGAAAGGGTATGTGGTTTGTGGGCTGTGTATGTGAGGTGGGACCCAAGAGAGCAAGTTGATGGGGTTCACATGACTGGACCGTGTATTAGTTAAGTTCATCCCCCCTCCCCTGAGCTTTGCTGCTTGGTGTGCTGACCACCAGCATGGCATGCCCTTTAACTCTTTTCTTCTCTCTCTGTTGAGACATTTATCTGATGTACGTTACATTTCTTTATAGAAGAGAATCAAGTTAATCTTATCTGAAACTGCTGCAGCTTCATCAAAATCTGTTGTATTATTTGCTGTTGGCTTTTATTACAACCAATTAGAATCCTGATAAACATTGAGTTCTGAGTTCCACTAGGATGGGTAGTGGGCCTGGATTAATCAGGAAGGGAGGTGGATGGAATGAATGGATAGACATTAGCCATCGAAGACAAAGTCTCATCCAACAAGAAAATCCCATAAATGCCGATAACTTTTTATCAAGTGACTAAAAAAATTTATGGCATACATATTATTATAGAGTAAAAGCTCATCCCACAAAAAATCTAACAAAAGCCAACAATATTTTATCTAATGATTAAAAAATTTATAATATATATAATAAAATTTGAATTCAAATTCAGACAACATTAACCTATCTTTAATTATAAAAAAAAAACCCACAAACTATAACCTGGCTTCATTTGATTCCCTCCTCCCCTCCAAGCTTAGCTTTGTCTTTATTGGCTAGGTTCTTCACCTTAATTAGTACCTCCCCTCTCCTCTCCTCTCCTCTCCTCTCCTCTCCCATCCCACTTCCCATATTATTATCTTCATCATCATCCCATTCCATTATTTCCAACCAACATTGACATTTTCTGCTGCCAAGTGGGTTTCCCCTTGTCTCTTTTACTCTTTCCTTGTTCATGCACTATAATAATGCAAGCCAATCCACACCAAAACAACCATATCCTATCCTAACTGTTTAAATCTGAACAGTTTTTATATTTCAGTAATTACCACTCATTTTTATCATCGTATGAACTATATATTACATGGGTTCGAATGTGAAATTTTGATAAGAAAAACTATACGACTACAAAAAAAAAAAAATAAAAGTGTGTTTCGTTTGTCGGTACAACAGGAGTTGCCAGGTCTAATAGATCCCTATTGGTCTAGACAACGGTGATTAGCAGTTTTCATTAGTTTTGCAAGAAAACAAATTTATTTATCATTAGCGCAATGAAGGCTAAAGATGAAATCGTACGGAATAGTCCTTGGTCATGAGGAGGGAGGACCCACAATCAAGTTGATTGAAAACCAAGCGCTGGAGACGGTGGGTCTCTGGTTTTGGTTTGGTTGGATTTGGCTTTGGGTTTAGGTTTAGGTTTGGGTGGGGTCCTACTTCGAGATTCCACTTTGATTTTTCCTACGTATTCTTCTTTTTTTTTTTTTATTCGTATAAATAAATATGTAATTAACATGAAAATGAAATTGTCTTTTACGTGGAAAATCTGGTTTGTTGTGGTTTCTAAGTTTCTAAATTTATTTATTTATTTATTGGTTTACGTTAAGGCCACTCTTTACTCCGTACCAGTGGGAACGTGTAAAACGTAAAAAATAGGGGATGGATATATGGCATCGTCAAGTCTATATTCCCTCTTGCCTCATCATCCTCTCCTCTCCTCTCCATTTCTATGCTCTAAGAAGGAGAATCACATAATTCATCTCAGCCGTCCCTTTTTTTTTTATTTTTTAGTTTAAAGACAGATAGCTCTATTCATTAATTAATACAACATAATACCTCAAAAAGAACAATAATTACCACTTTAAATCCATGCCCTTTGCGAAATTCAAATTTTGAACTTAAAATTTTAAAATATTAAAAGCGGTTTAGATTTAGTTTGAATAAAATTTTTATGGTGTGAAAAAATGGAGGATTGAAAAATTTTAAAGAGAATATATATTAAGTCATCCAAAGTTGAATGATTCAAAATGGAATTTCATTTAAGAATGGATCAAAGGCGTTATGATGCCAAAGGAGAATTTTGTTGACACGTGGTACAAGAAATTAAGTGGTACATTAATTGAAGATAAAACTCGGTTAGCTCATTGTGAGGCAGGTGAATATTGAAATTATAGGCTTTAATACTCTCATATTTACCGTGTGAAAATTTTATAAATTGTTTTTTAAGAATGAGAATTCTATAAATTTAAAATTTAAATCTCAACATTTTCATTTTTTTCTTTTATGCCATGAGAATAAAATTTTCTCCATCTCCAAAATTAAACAAAAAAGGATAAGATTTGCCTGTATAAAGAGAGATAAGATTTTGCTTACATACAAAAAGAAACAATAAAATAAAAACATTAAATTTCCAAAGCAAAAGGCACTAAATTGAATCATATTTCAAATTCACGAGATGCCCATGTATTCATTTTAGCATGAACAACGTCAATTCTCCCTTAGTGCAACAATAAAGTTGTAGAATAATTATGTGCAATATTAACCTGTAATTAAATTAACTACATTTAAAAAATAAAGTTGGCTCTTTATTATTATTATTATTATTATTATTTTGGGTGAGAATTCTGAGTATGTCTCTCTGAATTCATGAAAGAAAAAGATTCTTTTTTATTTCTTCCTGCTGCTTTTGCATTCCCAGGAAAAAAAGAAAGAAAGAAATTCAGAATGATTTTGTATGTTTAATTGTGATTCTCTTACATTATCAGCTTTCCACAATTAGGTCGGCTGCCTGATTCCAACCAAATGGTAGGGGCCACGTCTCCCACCATTATCTATTTCTTGTTACTTTTACTTTCCCTAACTCAATTCCTAATATGATGTGTTTTCTACGTCAAATTTCATCCAATATGAAAACGATCCTTAGCGACCACAAAATATATTACTACAACTACTTACTAACACCTAATTTAAGGATTATTCTACATTATCTTCTTGCCCAGCTATCACATGTTTTATTCCACTAACCAATCCTTCGTCTGCTTTACAAAGAATCTCATTAGCTAAAGTTCTTCAACAACTGTTGGCTGCACTTTCCATTGGTTTCCTTTCCTTTAATCATCATGTTCATAATCTGCGTATGTATCCTTCATTTCATAATGGGTTTTGAGTAACTCTCTGAATGGATGGTCCATCCATTGGTCTCTTGTGCTTTATCTATTTGCTTGTCTGCCCTCTCCCTCTCCCTCACCCTGCCCAATGCCCATGCCTATCCTTCTCGCTTTCATAATTATATGTCAACCTTATGCTACCATTTCTTTAATTTCCAATATGTGTCAGCACAGCCTTTTAATTCCTTATCATGAAACAACCAAACAAAATTTGATAAGGTTTTTCTAGATTTAATAATTTTAAATTCGATTCAAAATGATATGATACGACTAATGTCTGTTGGGCTGTGTGGAAGGAGATCAGTACTCCTTAAACAAGGTCTCGATTCGAGTTTTGTGAATGAAAAAAATAGTATTGGGAGAGCTCTCCTGTATCCGGTCCGACAGTAGCTCGACTCCGGATTAGTCGAGGCTCAAAGTGGCTTCCGGATACCGAGGGGTCTTAGACCAAAAAAAATGATATGATACGAAAACAAAATGAAAAAAAATACAAAAGTGATACAAGTTAAATCTTGATAAAAATTGTATGTAAGTTTGACAAAAACTAAAAATAATATTTTGTATTTGATGTAGCAATATAGATTTTAATATAAAATTTTCATATTTTACAAGATAAATTTTTTCCACATTGAGAAATGGATAATGACGAATTTTTGTTACCATATGTAAATTCTCAATTTATTTATTTTAATTAGTGCCTATCGTATGCTTCAAAAGTAAATCCATGAGTTTATCTACTTCTTTAACTTTTGCATTAAAATAAAACCTTTATGATTATCTGACAATAATTAAAAATTTCTTTTAGTGTGAGAATCATGCTCCCACTTTCCCACTGCCTAGGCAATTTCGGTTGTAGATGACTTACTACGTGACTCAAGAAGGCAGCGCCACCTCAGATCCACCGACGCCCATGCCATGTCAGCCTCAAATGAATTTTTCCATTTGTGACGAAATCATAATCATATATATGTGGAGGGATCATGAATAGGATGTTTTCTTCGGGAAAATCTTGATTTAAGCATGCTTTTGTATATAGTGGCTACTGATTCTAAAGCTAACATCCAAATTAATATATGACAAAGATTATCATACATAATATCAAAAAAACTTGACTGCGTATATATGCACCTTTTAGCATTTTTGATGATCTCATTGTATGAAGTACCTAGAAATTTGATGATATAAGAATTATGATGAGTAATAATTAAAATTATAAGATATGAGGATAAGGGGACATCAACTTGTAACAAATAAAAAAGACATCAACTTGATTGATTATTTTGTAGCAAATACGATTTTAATAGGTTAACCAACAAAAAAAATACGATTTTAATAGGATGAAATACATAAACTTACTATGTTTATATCAAAAGAACATTAACTTTCTTCTAGTTTTAAAATATCAATTTTTTTCCCTTTCACTATCCTAAAATCCAAAAATTGTAAACACTAAACCTTATATTCTAAATCCAAAAAATCATAAATCATAAACTATAACCCTTAAATTTTAAACTCCCAACCAAAAACCCCTAAATTTGAAGTCTTAAACATTGTTAAATGGGCAAAATTGCTATTTTGAAACTAAAGGAAGGTTTAATGTCCTTTTTTTTGGTGTAAACACTCTCTGGTATTCGAAGGTCACTTTGGACCCTAACTAATCTAGAGTCGAGTCGGGTCGGACCCCATTCGGGGGAAGCTCTCCCAATGCTGTTTTTTCCATTCACAAGACTCGAACTCGAGACTTTGCTTAAGGGGCACCAAGCTTCTTCCACTTGGCGCAACAAACATTGGTAATTTAGTGTCTTTTAATATAAGGGATTTATATATTCCATCTCATTAAATCTTAATAATTGCATTATAATAGGACATCCTTGATATAACTAAAAATAAATATGTTACAATCACCTATAGGCTATAATTATAACTATCAAGATCACCCCTGATTAGTGATTAGAACTTGAGGATAATGTGATTCAAATTAATAATAATTATTGCAAAGAAATTTTAAAAAAAAGACTATTCAATGGAAGAAAGAGATGAGAAGATATGCACAACTAAATTAAAAAAAAAAACTTTAAAGAACTATAATAAAAAGTAAATATGTTGGGGATAATGCCACATCAGTAGTGATTAAAAGTAACTCAATTCTAAATTTACTTTTGCAATTTGCACACATCAAAGAACTATATATGATTATTAATATTATTATTATAATTAAAAATTAAAAAGTTAGTAACTACCCCACAAAAATAAAGCATGTATTTATCTATTTTTAATCTCCTTGTCTGTCATCTTCACATAACCTAAACTAACAAAAGAAAAATCTACACTTTTTCTTTATGGAACAAATAAAAAAAAAACATAGAAGAAAAGAATTCTAATTAATCAACACTGAAAAGTTTTAATTCCCTACTAATTTTGCTTATGAAAGTAAATAACTTGATTGATATTGTATTAAGGATAATTATTTCATACATTATCAATGAAATATTTTTATTCCACAAGCAGTTTTAAGATCGTGATATATATTTTATAAAAATATTAAAAAAATAATAAAATAAAATACGTATCACAATTTTAACACTATTTATAAAATAAAAATATTTTATTAATAATATATATAATAATTATCCTTGTATTAAATAATTTTTCGAATATGTGGAAGCTTCTGCCTCGTCAACTACACGCATGATTCCATGCCCCTTTCACCCTTTTGTTTCCTTTCTTATTGTCCTTATTCCAACTTTCTTCTTCACACTGCTAACACACGCAACCATTCTCCAAATCCGCCCACGAAATAAAGAACACTTAAAAGGCAGTAATTAATAATTGTTTTTTTATGTAATTTAAATTTTTTATCACGTTTAGGTTAATCGAATTGCATAGAATATAGGGAAATTAAATAAAAATATAAAATATAAAACGGAGTGCATTATGAAATCTTTGACTGTTGCTTGATCCTCTACCGACGTGGACAACGACCTACTTTTCGGGTCAACCCACGTGACACTATAATCTGATCTCTACTACTAAGCCACACGCTTTTTAACTTGAATTGATGTTGTCATTAAGATTAAGGAAGGAGTACAAAATTTAATGTGTATAAGTAATTTTATGTATTTTATTATTTATGTATGTATGTTAGGCTTGATAAGTAAGTCCAATGAATCAACCAATAACTAAGTTCATAGGTGGAGAACAATTTATTTCCGCTATGAATTCTTTTTTTATATATAAATATTAATTTAAATGTTAAAGCGCATTCAAAATTAATATTCCTGATGGCTTCTTAATCTTTGCTTTGTGAATTACGAATTGTTGAACTATTTATGCTTGAAAAAGATATCGTGACAATCATGAGCTTAATGGCATAAGTTAATAAGAATAGATTCCATAGAATAGAACATTGTATTGGTTTATCCTTTTGCTAGCTTTAGGTACACGTGAGGACGAGGCTGCTTAGTAACTAACCAAAGCTTTGGGGCAATGAAACCAGATCAAACCAAACCAAACCAAACCAAACCAAACGTTGCCTAACTTTGGATGAAGCGTCCAACAGGTAGTCTTGGTCAAAAACAGCCTTTATTCACACATAATTAATACCAGCTACAGTTGTTAATACTGACAGACTAAAGACAAGTATGAGGGTAACAAATCGGGTTGAGGCAGTTGTTTAGGCAAGTAGGGTTACTGTTTCATGTTACGGGAAGTTGCTTTTGTTGACTAATGTGAAGAATCAGAGGCAAAGGTCTGGAAGAAGAGGGCCGGGGTCCCCCACCAGGCTGCCTGTATGTATGGCTGTATGGCATTTGGCTTTCCACAGAGCAGAACTGAGTGAGTCATCCCATAGGGCATTGGCTGAGAGGTTGTGTCAGACAGACCTGAACACGGAAGGTAAGAAGTGAGGAGATAAGGAACACTTGCCTTTGTCTTTGTCTCTCCTTTTCTGCTGCTCTTCACACCCCAGTTGGCATTGGATGATGATTGATGACAGCAGGCCAGAATATTCTTCGTTATACTATTTTTTTGCTGTTTTACTCCCATTCTAAATGTTATTTTTTGAGTTTCCCATCTATTAAAAAAAATTAAATTTTTACGTATTTAATGTTATAAATTTACTTGTTTATAATAATAAAAAATGAAAAAAATCATTTTTTTGAATATATAAAATAAGACAGAAAAATACCAAATGGTATTTCTAGAAATTACATTTTGGGAAGCAACATCTGATCTGATCTGATCTGTATGTTGTAGAATTTACAGAAAAAAGAAAAAAGAAAGAGAGGAGATATTTAATTGAGCTACCTTCTAGAGTGTAATGACTTTGAGGTATCTCACTTGGGTCTCATTCATATTGACCGAAGAAAATTAATGGAATGAATTAATACCTTTTGATCTTTCAGTAACTGTCTCAAATAATGGGTCAAGTTTTATCCAAAAAAAAAAAAATAATGGGTCAAGGAACAACAAAATTAGCTGTCCCACTTACTTTTCTCATACCCATGACTTTTCAAGACGCTCCAATTTAGAACAATCTAATTTCTAATAAATCAAATAATTAATTAATTTGATTTTGAGTATTAATAAAAATGATCATGTTTAATCTTTTAATATAAAAATATTAAGAGTTTAAAAATTCGAGTAATATTGAAAAAGATTTTTTTCATCAATAAAGCACCTAAAAATTTAAAGTGGAAATAACATATGTACGATGCAAAAAAGTAAAAATGATTTTATTATGTCATTAAGTCAGATGGTTGATTTATGAAACGATATACAGATGAGAATTAAAGTTTATCCAATTTGATTGTGTTGGTGGAAAAACTGGAGCAGCCATGCCTTGGCCCTTGGGTTGGGAAAGCTAAGAATAGGACAGCACAGGAGTGAAATGGTATTATGTTGCCGACATGGCACGCACAGCACAAACTCAATTTTGCACAGTCAAATAAAAAGTTGGCCACTTGGGAGCTTTGGTTGGCTGGCAATTGGCATTTGAAATCGTCCTTTTTTGTTTTCTTCTGTTGCAGATCAGCGCTCCTCTAATGTCTTAGTCAATCCTCCCAGCCCTCTTACTACTCGCCAATTATTTCTGCAACTGGTATAAATTGTTTAATACGAAACAAAATAGGGTTCTAATTCAGCAGCATGGCATGGGGAAGAAATTTTTATTTATTGTATGAGAAGACTTGATGTGAACATCGAGGTCAACCAAGTGAAGAATTTGAATAGTAATTATTGAATTTTTCTAATTTCGTGAAGGGTGGGTGGGTTGGTGGACTATAGAGAAAGAAATTTACTATTGGGAGTTAATTAGGTTTAATTAAAAAGAATTAAACTTGGTCAATGTAGAGTTTAAGAGAGGAAAACAGGATTAGATCAAAATTAAATCAAGGGTGGAGAAAGTAATTAACAAGTGGGATGGCGATGCTGACTGCTCATATTCATTTTATGTGTAAACAAATACTATCCAATGGGGGCAAGACGCTCCATGCTTTGATTTCCTGGTCACGTTTCTTAACATTAAATTTACAACAACAAAAACTATAAATTCAATTTTATAATTTTTTTCAACACCATGTATGTAGCTGGATATTTAGTTATGTATTGAATTGTCCATTTATATGACAAGTAAATACTTACTTCTTTGGGTCCTGTCCGGCTCAAATTCGGATTAGTCCTATACTGTGGGGATACCGAATGGTTTCGATAAAAAAAATTATTTCTTTTTTTTCTTTAATAAATATTATGCATGTATGCATGAAATCATAAAAATGAACACAAATCTAAAAATCGAAATGATTTTAAGTAATGAATATACCAAAAAAAGTATCAAACTTAAATCGAAATTAACTCAAATGATTTATATAATTATTTTTAAAAAATAACATTTATCATGTTTAAAATTCAAATTCGAGAATCCTATTCTCAAACTTTAGTTTCCTTGGTAAAAAAAAGGTCAAACCCTCTCACAATAACAATTATCCACCTTCAATCTTGGCCAAATTATGAAGTAGAAAATCGATTGCTTTCTTGCTGTGTGCAAACCTTAACCGACAATTCTCATACGTGGAAACTAAATCAAAATTCTACTAATTTTTTTAATTTTTTGTGTAATTATAGATATCTTCATCTGTTTTACTGTCTGAGTTTAATTTCGTTCGAACCAAAAGTGATAAATGGTAAAGTCTTCATAACAGTGATGACTCCAATATCAGAACTATGTTCAAATGCTTGAAAAAAAAGATCATTTTCATTTTTTCCAACCACTTGTTAGTAAATTCTAGGAATTGATTAATCATTTATCACTTCTACTATTAATTTAATTAATTGGACTCCATGTTGAGCTAAATAGGAAAATTCATTGTGCAAACTTAAGAGTAAGTAAAAGTTGGGTTCCTATCTTTGGAATTATCCTTATTATTCCTTACATATACATCTAAAATAGAATTTCGCAGGATATTATTATATTCTTTAAAAATAAAAGAAGAAGAAATTGTTGAGTGGTGTTGAGCGTTGCATTCATTAGGTTGAGCCACTTGTCTGTGCAAGTTGATGCTTTAAAGAAAAGATTGATACCTAAATAACCTAATGTCAAATATCATATGTAATTAAATAGTAAATTAATTAATTTCTTTTTTTGTTTCTTCTTAGTCTCGATTTTCCTGTTTCCAGACAGACAGCCCCCCCAGAAGAAAAGTCAGTAGTCTAAAACCTGTATTAATGTCATGCGAATGACCCCAAAACGGGGGAAAATTAAATTGGAAAAACATGTGCTACCTAACATCTGTTGGATCCCATTTTCTTTGCGGAAACCAACAAACAAGAACAAAGCAAAACCTTTGTCCAAACAGAGTTTTAAGTTCCAATAATATTAGTTACCTGGCAAGTTAATCGTTTCCACAGTGGTAGATTGGTAATATAGTAGTGCAAAACTTTGATTCTTTCGGACAGACTACGTGGCCTTGTTTCTCCCTTGTAAATTAACATTAAACAAATCACTTGAAATCTGCAGAAAATATGCATCAGATCGGAACATGTTGTAGACTTTGATTTTCTTTGTTATTAAATAAAGCATAATGTTGTACGGAATCTGATTTTTTTCATTCACAAGGGGTTTGAATTCAGAGAATGCAAAGCTGATGGTCCGAGTTCAAAGTTCATGTTACCGGTCGGTTGCAGTTGGCAAGGTGAAAACAAAAAGACAAAAATAATTCTAATTTATAAATTCTTGAGAAAGTCGTCCTTGTATTATTCTATGGTTTACTGAGATAAAATCAGAGTATGCAATAAACAAAAGTCAACTCGGGGTTAATGGTTTGCATCATGAAGTCAATGCCTAAAACCCCAAACCCCTTTATTAGGTCTTGCCAACTCCAACTTCCTCTCCAAGTTTTTGATCAGTCTATATGATAAGAATTTGACAATCACTTAGTATTGTTCATGTAAAATTAAAGATCTTCGAATTTTGATGCCAAACTTATCAAGGTTTGCTTGTTTGGTTGGAATCTAAATGATACTAGGGTTAACTAGAGACCTTTAAAGTTAATCTCATTTTTCTATATACAATAAAGGCTTTATTTTTATCTTAAAAAAAATGCAAATGTTAAAATTCGATTTTTTAATTTGCATAACTTTCATATTTTAATGGTGATGACATAATCATTTAAACCAACGTTTAAAGTTGCGATGACATTACACCCCTAATCAATTTGGTTTCGAATTTGAAGTTAGTTTAGATTATGATAATTAGTGTCAGAAAATCAGATAGAAAATGAGAAGATAAGAACATTGGTGTAATAATTATAAGGGGCATGGGGATCCAATCCAGTTTGAAAGTCTTGTTGTTGTTGATGAGGAATTACATTAGGATCAAATTCATTGCAATAAGCAGAAGGAGACCAAGTCAGTGAGTAAACGACGACCAATCCCATGATGGATCGTGGAAGATGAAAAGAAGTGATAGAGCAACAGAAGCGCGGGTCCAGCATTCTGTACCTCCATTCTTTTCTCCCATGCTTTCTCAGCAATAATGATAACATTGAATGATTCAAAGTCTTGCATGGTTGCTTGCTTTGGTATTGACATGTTTGGCCGAATCAAATGTGGAACCCTCAGGCGATAACGTTACTGCCATTGGATTTCTTGAAACCTTAGACCTGAAAAAACTGACCTGTACTGCTACTCATGAAACCCTTTCTTATGTTACTGCCTGCCCGCTCGCCTTTGGTTTACTACAGTCTTCTCTCATCACCCAGATTACCGATCCCTGCTTCCAACTTGCAGACTGCAGCCCTTTCTGACTTTTGATTGTTTGTCGAATGCTTAATAGTAAACGAGTTTGTTCAGCGCAGATCACTTGGCACCTGGTAGAGGGGTATCTATGTCACTTTATCATTAAAGATGATCTGCAGACTAAACCAGTAATGAAAATGCCTGTCCAACTTTTCTTTTGTTTATGTTCCTCTCTAGCTTGGCTCCATAATTTTATTCATGATACAACAAGAATTTATTAAAACCTGGTAATTTTAAACATGATAAGATAACATCATATAAAAATAATATAAATAAAAAATACAAAAATGACGCAAAATTAAAATTTGATAAAAATTATATATGATATAACAAAAACTAAAAAAAATATTTTTGACATGTAAACACAAATTTTGGTATAAAATTTTCATATTATACAAAATATGACTACAATTTTACATATCACAAATTGCCAAATTATCTCTGCCGAAATTCGAGTATATACGTATACCATTGGAATTGTATTTGCATAATGAGGATATTATAACTCGCACTGCAATTCTTGGTAGACATAAGAAACTAAAGGCAATGTTACGCAAGCTTTACAGGAAAGAACAGGCGAAGCTTACAATAAGAAAACACAAAAGCTTATGTGCTGCACGAGTAAAACAAGCTGCAGAAGTTTGTTAATACTTTACAATGAATGCAGAGACATTCAGTTTATGAAACTATAAGAATCCAAAAAGAAAGAGTCTGCCGTATAGTATTGAGATAAGAATCAGCTAAAAGTTGATCAGGCAGCGGTAACAAATCTGGGACCTCTTGGTATACATTAGTGGTGTCATTTACATAATTGAATGTGGATTTATGATCTATACTTCACCAAATGTCACAAAATGGGGTTATGATACATCGCTGACCTTATCCCTTTGTTAATCAGTGAGAAAAAAGGAATAAGATACATTGCATTTTACCGGAAATGCAGCTTTCTACGACCCCATTTGGTTCAAAACTGTTGTATGAAGCCAAATTCACGAACTCTTGCTTGTGAAGTAGTACAGCAATTCACATCTTTTATGGTATTCTCTATGATTTGCATTCATGGTCCCCTTTATGCCCTATTGGTGAGTGGACAACTATCACAATCAGTACTCTCTCTTTAAAGAAGGCTGCTAACGAGGATTAAGAGGGAGTGACGGCAATCCTTTCGCGTGTTGACTCTCCATTTCAAGAAGCATCAGAGACTTCTGTCTTTGATACCTGTTCCTCTTTGCAGCAAGGGCTGGAAAATAAAGTTATCTCACAAACTTAAAATCGAAATGACAGCAGAAGAGTTAATCAAAACAGAAGGGTGTAACATAAATGCATTCTACTCAATTAGCTGTTAAAACAGAAGGGTGTAACATAAAACTAAAGTCACATTTGAACGTTACCTTGAAAATAGAATAGTTTGAATAATTTCAAATTAAATTATAAAACTGAAAATCAGATTTATGGTTTCAGACACAATGAAAATATCAATAAAATTCAATAAATACTCAAGAAAAAGTAGTTAAATTTTGACAAAAAATTTCACAAAGGTAAAAATGTTGACTGCAATTTTGGTGCAAAATGCAGATGAATTTACATTATAGGATATATGCGGCAGCAGTGCTCGAGCCCTCTACTACAGAACATTGCAGAGCTGTAATGCCTCTATCACGTTATAAATTTTAAGTTTTGCAAAACAGTAGGGAATTATTAAGGGAAAGATGACTATTAACAATTGTCTCAATGGAGACTAACCCATAACAAACATGAGAAGAAATCAGCATCTTGTGAAAAGAAATAATCATTTCTCAATGTCACTTAACAGATGTGGGCCCCATTCCCTGCAATAAACTAACTAACATATCATGTCTAAATACTCCTGGTTCTGCTTATTTAACTCCATTTCCAGGTCTATCAGATTTATCCAAATTTGAGTCCCTTGATGAATCATAGCCCTGGATTGGGATATCATTCAAGATTCCAATGACAGATCTAATAAAATTTTAGCTTTAAGATTGAAAGAATTTAGCTCATGTTTTATTGATTAGAACTTTAGCTTCTAAAACATGAACCAAGCCTAAAGTTCAGTAGTTAAAATTAATTTGTCAGTTTGGAGCATCTGGAGTGTCGATGAGTGCTTTACCAGCCTATCAATTCTAACTTTTGCTTCGTTAAGTGATAGTTGAAATATATGCAAGGGCATGTCATGTGGTGAAGAGAATAAATGTAAAATATATCTTAATGCTGAAACACAAATCAAGCTGCGACAACCAATAAAATTGAACTTCTGAGATAATACTTACACATTAAATCTGAAGGTAGACCAAAATCATAATCATTTTTACCCCGCCTGATACAGAATACGTAGATCACCAATAGCAGCAGGAAAACAAAAAGGAAGCACGATAGGCCTATTGCAATTTTACCACCCTTAGATAAACGACCATTCTCCCAAAACAGAGGACAATCCGGTAAAGGAGGTACCCCACATAAGCCTTTGTTCCCAGATAGACTGGAGAAAAAAAAATAGTTAATTGAATAATAAAATTGTATAAGAAAGCAACTTTAGGCATGTATTTGGCAGGTAGAAATAGGGCTTCATATGGTTTATGCTTTTGCTATTTGCATTTTTCCTTTTTGATTTTTGTAAAAAATGAATAGGAATCAAGCAGCAAATGAAAAAAAAATTAACCAAATGGATCCTAAATTAATCAACCGTATGGCTTCTGTCATGCCATCAAATGTGATTCCCAGTTAGGGGTGTAACAAATTCAACCGCGAGCTACTAAGGTTTAGCTTAATGAATACTATTAGCTCGACTTGCTCAGTATCAAAGACAAACTCAAGCTTGAGTACCAAGTCGAGCAAGTTTAAGAATATTATACTCAAGCAATTTGAACTCTAATCATGCTTTTAAACTTTCAATAGCATTCAATAACTGCAAAAAACTTTACTTTCTGACAGTGTTAAAAGAATTCTGAACTGATGTATATTTGTCAAATTGGTGTCTATACTTTATACCCTACAGGTTATGCTGATAATAATATGTCAATTTGCAAACTTCATAGAGGACCACAACGATTTCAACAATTTTCAAATACGTCTTATCAATTATAAATATAGATAGCAAAGTTAATTCTAAATGGGAAATAGTGTGATCTATGTAACTGCAACGTATCTTTGGGCCATTAGCTTTGAGAAACCAATGGATGGTGAAATTACAGCAAAGATGAGGCAAGTGAAAACATACTTCAGTGAAAAAATGGTGTAAATTAGAAAGAAATCACCAAGGTCATTCTATGCCATATAGTGAGAAAATACTTTTAAAGACAATATAGCTTCTTGCAAACAAGTTAAATAACCACGGAAACCAATTCATTTATCATGATCTAAGATTTTTTTTTCTCATGGGGGTTGTCAAGTTGTCATATGAGGCTCCAAAAATATTGTTTCAAGCAAATTTATAAAAAAGTAGGACATAAAACAACTGGGGTCAGCTTCAAAGACAATGGAATAGAAAGGTAGTCATGAGATTCAACAGCTAAGATCAAGGGGAAAAGAGAAATTAATTTTTCCACAACATATGAAAAGAATAAACGAAGCCAATGAAGATTCATATCTCCTCTAAGGCACTAAACTAGTTTAACATTGTGGTGAAAAGTCACATAAAGGGGAAAATGTAGACAAATGCAAACAACTGACATCTATGTGCATATAAAGCAGACAAAGGTATATCAAGAAGGGAAATGAATGTTACAGCTATAAAAGTTACTTGTATTCAAAACAAACACATAATAAAGAATAAATTCAGAAATATAACATACTCAATGGTTCCACCATGTACACCAACAGAATAGAGTTCTTCTGGTACTCGCCCTTCCAATAAGTTATTATTAAGTCTCCTGAAAAATGCACAAGCAAATTGTAATTTCAAAGCAAACATGGACACATAGAGGCATGCAGACAATGATAGTGAGAGAGTTTAAATAGATCATAGAAGGCAGCAATTTTGAGATATTTGCTCAAATTTCCAAAAGAATAGGGAACTATATAGAAATGTCAGTCGTAAGGTCCACGAAATCCTACTCATGCAATATGATCCATGATGGACTAAGTGTTGGGCAACAAAGTATCAACGTGTGCAAAAAACAAAAAATGTGGCTGAGCTGAGAATGCTACAATGGATGTGCATGCACAAGGGGAAATTGAAACGGGAATGTGTATACAAGGGAAAAGGAGGGACTTGCATGGCACTCATTGAGAACAAAGTTAGAGAAAAATGTTTAAGGAGGTTTGGACATCTAAATAAGAGGCCCTCAAATGCCCCCAAGATAATATGTGATTTAATGGAAGATATCTATGTCAAAAGAAAAAGATGAAAAAAATGACATGGAAGAAACTATAGAAAAGGACCTTATTTTCACTTTGCTTACCGAAGATATGACCATACATAGCGGACACTGATGCAATTTGATTATATAGGTTGCCCAACATAGTTGAAAAAAAGGCTTAGCATGTTATAATATTTATCAAACACACATATTTAGATAATGCAATTAGTAAAAAAATTACATTGCATGAACAAGGAATCACTAGAAACATATGCAGAACAATGACGTAAAAAATGAAATATTATTGTTAAATTCTGCGAAACATAAGGAAACAACACATACACAAGCTGCAGGTTTGAAGATGTCAAACTTTCTGGTATGGAACCTGAGAATTGATTGTTTGACAAATCCCTGCAAAATAAAATTCAAAAGCAATACATTAAATTCATGAAAAATGTTGATTCGTGGATCTAATGATTGAGCCACCACCTTGCACACCCATAAATTTGAAAGGAACAATGAAAAAGAATAGTAGGAAATGGAGAACGAAAAGTTACTGCAGAAATATCATTCTTCAACTACTCCATAAAGACTTAGAGCACATGCACAATGAAAATGCATATAGTTAAACCTGATTAAGCAACATTTACGCTAATTAAGAAATCAACCTAACAGAAGCAAAAAAATGGTAGCAGAAAAGACTGCTATAAAAGTCTACAGCACAAACCTGATTAAACAATATTTTTGCCGGTTAAGGAAAAAAAAAATCTAGAATTTATAGAAAATAATGCTACAAAAAAAAAGGAGACTGTTATAAGAGTCCATGGTGCATTTCACACTGATGAGAGAATCAGAACTTACAGTCGTGTAAGAGATTTTTGACCAAGCCCAATTGGTAGAGTGCCCTCCAAAGAATTAGAACTTAAGTTCCTAAACAATTAAAAAAGAATTAGAACTTACAATAACAAGACAAGTAATTCCAATGCAAGCAACAACAGAGGACTATGAGTTATGTTTTAAATGATACGAGTGCAATAAGTTAGAAAGGAACTCATGCTTAATAAACCATTTACTCCATATCTCTCGCTACATAATATGCATGATGCTTTAACTTAAGATGCTGAGATGAAGATATAAAAGGTTGACAGCTAATACTTACAGGTTTATCAAGTTTGACAGAAGAATAATCCGGTCACTAATGTACCCCTTCAAGCCTTGACTTCCAAGGTCTCTGGAATAAATATAGATACAAGCAGCATAAAAATACAAGATTTTGACTCTGGTACAGGTATAATGGCTCACTCTAACAAGATTAAATAGTAATTGGACTTATGTTCACCCAAATGAGGTGCAGACTTCCTTTTCAATTCAAAAGCAAATTTCAATAAATAATTGAAGAAAACCATTTCCAGAGGCACCTTTGCATATCTAAGCTAGATTCTTTTGATCTTTTGCTTCTCTTACTCTATGACTTACTATGCTTATAAGTCTCTCAAAATTACCTTCCTCATCCCCTTGTTCCACCCTCTTGCTAAGAAATTACTCCATCTCTCCATGTCTTAAGGTTATCTACATTTTACTTGAATGGATTTATTTCTTTTCTATTTTATTTCGGTACGAGAGTTGAGATTTATAGAATAGGAACAAAGACAGCTCTTACATTTGAGTTATAACAAGGCCTGTACCATTCTTGTTAGCATGACATGTAACTCCTTCCCAAGCATCCCAATCAGTAGGAGCACAGGGATCACCATTCCAACCCATCCGGTCAGGAACACGGAGAGAGTCTTTCAATGCTCTCATTGCAATCACTACAAGAAAGAATGCCACATAAGCACTACATGAATTTCAAGGGAAAAAGAAAACTAACCACTCTTTAGCAAGAACATTATTTACAATTTTCTCAACCTTTTCTACCTATTCTTTTTTTTTTAACCAAGAAAATCAATATGCCTTCTAAGAATCTGGTCATTGTTCTTCAAAGTCATCCAGATCCTTCACACTAACCTCAAACATTAAGGGCATTGAGGGGTCTGTTCCAGTTTCCAAGCAAATTACAACAAAGAGCATATCCACAATTTTCGCTCACCAAATTCACAGATTTATCACAGCCATTTATCATCTGTCAGATCCATTTGATTGATGGCTGTGATAGAATGACCATCCGTCGTGAGTGATTATAATATTTCTCATGGAAATTTCCATCAACCGAACACAGCCTCAAAATAAAAAAACATGAACATGCTACAACCTAGGTTCTATTTTGCTTAAATTAATATTAAACTATTAAAACTAACCTGAGAGCAATCTTTAACATTTACTTAACCTAAGAGCAATTCTTTAACATTTACTGAAAACATCAAAATTTTCAGTTTTCCCCCTGAGAACTCCTGTCTCCCTCCCACCCACACCCACACAACTAACATGGTAATAGTTATTATAATCATTAAAAACAGAAAGTGGTCACTAAAACTACCCAAAAAGTCTAATTTTCTCATAGAAGAAACCAAAAACTTCCAAGGACCAATCAAACTCACATACGCAACTTTCAACTCAGCATGCATATCGTTACCAACAAAAGAAAAGTCCATATACATAATAAATTTCGCATTTTACCTTGCTCAGGGACAGTGGACAAATCAGCTGGAACCATAGCGTAATTTTCAAGCCCGCTGATCAACGGAGCCCCTACCACTGACAACAACTTCACATTCAACACAGAACTGCTCAAATTCTTTTCAGTATAATTCAAACTGTAGGCTGCAAAGCTCCCCACTTCCTTGTATATATCCACTCTACTCACATTCTTCTCGTTGACCAGCACATCGAAGACCCTGACCCCTGCCTTTTTAACAGTCGAATCAATCTCCGCAAAGTGAAACCACAGCAAGTAATCAAGCTTCGCATCCACTTGTAATTCGTATTCCAAATCGCCGCGAATTGTCACAGCCGACTGGTACAACTTCATCGGAAAGTAGTTCGGTGCTTGCTCGGTACCAGCTATTTTTTCTTTAGTGGTTATATCACTAGCGGATTTAGAATTCGCAGTTCGGTGATCAGAATCGGATTGCCAGGAGCGGCCGAAGGGGTCCGGGTCGGATGTGAAACCGGGTCCCCATTGCGGTGACCCGGAAGAGAGTCTCCCGTAGTTAACTAAAATGTAGCTGTCGCCGGTTCCGGCGGAGTTGTAAGACAAAGGATCGATCTGGACGACTTCGAGAGAGCCGATGACGGGAGGGTCAGTGGCAATGCTGTAAAAACAGAAATCAAGTTGATCGTCTTTGACAAAGGCGAAGAGATCGGAGTAAGCACCATCGCGAGCGAGATCCTCAGCCCAAGGAGAGCGCCAGGAAAAAACGAGAGTGCCC